>JAWNMV010000236.1:0-688500 GCA_035043635.1 Drosophila rellima | reverse complement strand
GACCCGTCTCCTTTTGGCCCCATTTGCCCTTTCGCCCCGTTTGTTCCAGATGAACCCTTCAGTATTTTTATTTTATTTTTTTTTCATTTCCTAAGAAACTTGCATTCAATATGCCTTTATGGCTTTGTCTTTAACTTGAAGTCGACAAGTTTTGGGCCAAAAGCTTCCCTAAATTACACTTGGCGACAAAGAACTGTAAGCGATTTATTTAAAATGTAATACGAGCAAATAATGATGCCAAAGAACTTTTATGCTGTTGCCCTGTGTAATTTGAGCAACTGCACGTTTCCTATCCCTTTTTATTATTTTTTAAGACTCACCCTCATTTTAGTAGCTTGCTCATTTGCTCATTTGCTTATAACTTGAAGTTTGCATTGCCATTAGCAATATTAAGTCGCCTGCTCATCAGAAGGACCCTCCCAGTCCAAGTCCCAGTATCTGTCGAGTGCTCTCTACTTAATCATATGTCCTACTGCTTACATATTTCATATGTGCAGCTATAAAAAAGACAGACAGAGAGGGAGAGGATGAAAATGAGAAGTGGAACCATCAATGCAGCAGTTGAAGCCACTTTTACTAGCCAAGCGGGTACAAACGTTGGACATTGCATTGACTCAAACTCAAACTCAAGCCGTTCGTGGGCATAAACATTCATACTGAAAAACAAATGCACAGTAGCAACTTTGGATCTCTGCCTTTGATTCTGATTCTGTCATCTACTCTTCCGTTCTATTATCCTTCGTATCCTCTCCTGTCCTCTCCCTCTCATCCACACGCACACACACACACACACACACTCACACACATATGCGCCGTGGCACTTTGGCAAGTTTTAGCTTCATTGCGTTGACGATTTTTGATAGCTCCATTGACTTTATTGCCAGACTGCCGGCTGCACACTTTCAGTTTTGTGGAGCAGACGATGACGATGAGCAAGAACAAGGACATGAGGATGTGAATGTGGATGTGGATGTGGATGACGTTGTCGTAGACGTCGATGTCGATGTCGCTATGCTATGAGTACCAATGAATTATTTTCATATTTTCTCAGCAGACTGCGAGGGTGGATTGAATGAATCAATCAAAGCATCAAATAACTGTTTCAAACTTCCTCTAAGAACTTGTGTTTGTTTAACTGTCTAATGCCAGCTGATCGTTTAAAGATATACTCTTAAGTGATTATAATAATTTTATTAATATGCTGTATGTTTTTGCTTCCTTGATCCGAAGGTTTTGGTTCGAGCCTTGATTAATTTTTATCAAAATAAATTTAATTTTTATCGATACAAGACTCTTATTTCCGATTATGATATTTTGTTTTATTTTTTTAATAGGAGAACTATCATTAAATTTAATTAAGTTTCTTTTTTCAGAATTTGCAACATATTTAATTAATTTTTTTTTTTTTAAACTATTTTTTCAATTGAATTTTAATTACTCTTGATGTTGTAAACAGCTTTTCCAAATCAATCAAATTTTGAGCAACTGTCGCAGAACTATCACTCAATTTGATAAATTTTTTGTCAAGAATTTCTTTTCAAAGAGTCAACACTTTTTGAACGAACCCCGTGGCATTTTAACTGAACTCGCACTGTACTCATACTGTAGTCAATCGGTCTTTGTCATTGCCAATCGTAAAATTCGAGTAACAGCACAAAAGGACGAGCTACAAATAATAAGCACAAACAAAGATTTCGATATCGAGTAAATAAGATGACAACAACAAGAACAAGAACAAGAAAAACTCTTGAATCGTTTGTACTTCACAATTTCAGCGTCATCGTCATCGTCATTGCCAGGCCAAGACGGTTGAATGGGGGGCTGCTGCTGCTGCTGCTGCTGGGTGTTGTCAGCCAAGTTAGTCCAAGTGAGTGAAAAATGTAACAACAAGTGCCTCATATAAATGTGTGTGTGTGTGTGTGTGTGAGTGAGTGAAAGTGTGTGTGTATGATCTTATATTCATATTTATTGAATTTACGCTTGACAGCCCCGAGAGCAGCTCAATGGGGGGAACGCAACATTCAGAAGCTGTTACTCACGCTGTTGTTGTTCTTGTTCTTGTTGTTGTTGTTGTTGTTGTCTGGTCTTCTTCAGTTTTCACTTAAGGGTGGCACATAGCACCACACATACACATGTGCCTGTGTGTGTATGCAAGGGACTTAGTGGATATTTATGCGGCTTGCAATGCGCGACGCTCGTCGCCGTTCGCCTTTTGCCTTTTGCCTTTTTTCATAAATATTAAAACAGCTAAAAACATCGGCGGACTAAAGTCAAAAGTCGTGCAACGGCATTTTAGTTGCACACACACACACACACATACATAAGCACACATGCCCACACATATACATGCATATGTACGAGCTGCATTGCATTGCAATCGGTTGCACGACACTTGCAGTCGAACGCAGTCCTAACTCTCATTTATTTTCAACCATTCCATCCATCAGATATTTTCTTAAATCGATATTCAATTTCAATATCTCCATATATGTAGATGTATGTGGATATTTATAATTACTTTTTATTTAATTTGTTATTTACCTTATTCTCCCACACTCCGCGTTCGAGTCACAACAGGTTGTGTGCTTGCTTGCGGTGTGACTGGCAGCATGTCTGCGGTTGCATTGCTGGTTCGTGTCCTCGCTAGGCGCACTTATACACAACGTATAAGAGCTGGCGAACGTATATTCGAATCATTTCAAATGGCAGTAATCGAAATATAAGCTATGCTTAGGCGTAGCAGCGTGACTTATAATATTGCTTCGTCTTCTATTGCATCTTATAATTCACTTATACTTATAGTAGTGCGGTGAAATTCAAATGAATTTCTGCATTCAAGCCACGCAAGTTCAGTTTTTTATTTAAAATACCCTTTACTCGGAAAGTTCTCAATATGCAACAGGCAATATAAGATTGTATAAGTGGTTTAGAAGACGAATATAATATAAGTCTCGTATGCGTAGTATATAACAGTTTGACCCGCCACTTATACAGCGCATACGTATAAGTGGTCTGAAACATGTTGAGCTCAGGCTTCGTTTACATCTGATTTGGTTTTGAGCTTGTTGGGTTTCGTTTCTTACTAAGGAAAAATGTAAACAAAACAATCACATACTCACACAATTACAGACTGCAACTTATACTGAGTCTACTATATAACTTTATCTTATATTTGTATCGTCTCTTACAAGTCTAGTATAATAATATAAATATAGTCACTGTTATCGTCCAACCAATTCTAGCAATTTGACGATTTAATAGAAGATTTGTTATTAATGAAATAATACAAATAAAAGAAATATATTTAAAAAAAAATATTAAACCACCAATTTTCGATAAAAAAAAATGAATATGATATAATACTAATAAAAGAAATATATTTAAAAGGTATTATACCAGCAATTTTCGATAAATAAAAAACAATGCTTTACCTTGTTGCTCAAAGTCTTTATACAGAAGATGAAACGTGTAAATAGTTAAAGAAGTAATTTATATGTGTGTACAATTATATATAAGTGGTCAAATGTTTTTATCCAAGTATTCAATTTAAAGATTCATTTTATGGAAACAGAGAATTAAATATTAAAATAATATAATTAATTTATTAATGAGATGCAGATGTAAGCGACAGCTGACAAAAACTGTAATATACTCAGGCTCAATCTTAAATAAATTTAATTTATTTCAATATTTTAAATCTGGGTTAAGACGATTTTTAACTATATACTATATGATTTATCATAGATTTAATGAATAAAATAAATATATTTTTATAACTATCATTTATCATTTTATATAAGTACATGATAACTTTAAATAAATTATATAAAATAATTGAATTGATTTTTAAAATGCATCTTAAGTATTATACATCTTAAAACAAACAATTAGAATCAACACATTATTGGCGAATAATTTTCCTATATTAAGCTATTTTTCCTCTTTAAAACTTAGCCATCCACTTGAACAGTATTTCTTTGCGTTCAATTTAAAAATTTTTTTTGTTTTTTTTGACAAGTTCAATCAACACATAAAGCCCACCCTCATTGGCAACTCTCAACCCAATCATAAAAAGATTACCTTCGTTTGCACACACACACACATGTGTAAAAACCAACCATAATTTCGTATAGCGCACATTTTTTCCAGCAAATTAATCACCCGCAGCGTCCACACATACGCACTCAGAGACACACACAGATACAGTCGGAAAGTAACTGAAAAGTTCTGGCCATGGAGCGTAGAATAAATTCCGAGTTTCTGACGTTGTTAGCAAGCAACCACGGAATATATACTCATGTACTGGGAATCAAACTCAGAATCAGAATCAGAATAATGCCAATAGCAAATAAACAGGGGCTGGACACGCGGGCTGCAGGGCAATAACTCTTCTCTGTGTTGTCGTTGTTGTTGTTGTTGTTGTTGTTGCATTTCTGTTGCACTTGAATCATTCAACCTGCCCGCAGAGCACAGCGAAAAAAAAAACAAAAATAAAACTATAACAACCACTACGAAAAATAGGAAATGAAAACGTAAACATGAAGCGAGAACCCTAAATGAGTACCAGTGGAAGAGCAAGAGTTAGACAGAGAGAGAGAGAGTTAGACAGAGTGAATGAAAGAGAGTGAGAGGGAAGAGGGGCAGCTGTTGCATTTGCTTCCGATTCGAGCGCCGTGACCACCCGCAACTTTATTTTTTTAGTCAAAACCCGCAGCGAGTCAATGAAAGTTTTGTTTCGAGGGGAATCCAAAAAATCTTGATAGCACAGATCTAATCGGTTAATGGGGGATTCGAAGCTGATATAAAGTAATATATTGTACTAACTTTCGCTAACATTCTTAATTTTATTGTTTTCCAAAATTGTCCACTTTTTTCATACTTTACAGATTTTCAAAAATTTCAATCTTTCCCAAATTTCTCAAAGCTCAACCGATTTCAATACGAATTTTTGATTCTGCGTCAAAATTTTACTCGATTGCAAAATTTAATTTTAAACTTTTACTCATGTAACTTTGTCAGAACTGAACCGATTTCCATTCGGAATGTCATTTTTGTGCTTATTTACCATCTGAATTCATTCTACAACAAAACTTTATCATTTGGTAAATTTAATTTTTGTTCCAACACATTTTAATTGGAAATATTAATTGCGCTTTGTCTTGTGTCCTGAAACGATTCGCAGTCAGCTCTGATGCTATAGAATGATTTGAAAGAACTCGAATTCAATCTTATTTAGACGTACATCAGTCTGTCAGTCAATCTGTGTACTGCCCTCGTTTTGTGTCCCCGTGTCATTTACCGTAAGTAACCCTAACCTCTGACCCTCGTCGCTCTCTGCACTTCACTGTGCATCGTTCGATTCGTCAACTGTTCATCTAATTTTCATTCACCCCCGCGGGGCTCACAATGTTTGCAACTGACGACGACTTGAGCCCGTAGATTTGGTCTCTGCCATCTCCGTGGCCATCTCCACATCTGTCAGTTGTTTTGGCCCCACGACAGCCACCGACGCGTCGCCCCACCACCGAAACAACCTGCCGCAATTTCGGCTAATTGAAATGTCTGTCAACGTGCATTGATCATCGAAACTAAATGCAACTCAATCAGCGAAAGTTTGCCAACAACTTTGGCAGACAGTTGTCCCTTCCCCTATTTCCTGTCCCAATGGCTCCACATGTTGCCAACTTTGCGGAGAATAGTTAAAATCCAACCGGCAATTAAACATGAATTATGTATTAATAATTTCTTGCGCTGCAATTGGCCGAAAAAAAAACAAAGAAAACAAACTCAAGACAGCAAAAAGAAAAAAAGAATAGTCAGAGCTGATGGCAAGTGGTTTTTTAAACTGTGATTCAGTCGGGAGCCGTGAGCTAGTGTCTCTAGGTGCCGGGAGCTGGGATGTGGGTTGTGGATCCGGAGATGGGCAAATATTTATGCGCTGTGCGGAGCAACAAAAGCAGCGGCAAAATTTTCAAACAAACAAAACATTGAAACGCTTCCCACGCGCTCAACAATGGTGAGAGAATTTTGTAATGCTTTCCATTTGCTAGCACAACAATCAAATGGGGTTTTTGGGGGCTGTTGCGGCCAAAGTCTTTTGCCACATGCAACAGTCGCCGCAGCAGCAGCGGCAGCGGCAGCAGCAGCAGCAGCAGGTCGACAACGCAATGTACAATGGCTACAAACTTTATTTGTATTGTACAGCCTTTGAAAGCTTCAAAAGCTTGAGAAAAGCTGAAAGCTCCCTTATTCAAAATATTAAGGTAACTTTTTTTTTAATAATAATATCTGTCTTCATTTTAAATTGCAAATCTTAATTTAATGTATGCTCTCTCATTAAAAGTATTAATTATATTCTTTAATATTTGGATACTTAGTGTTCGGTTTTCTTAGTTGAATTATGTTAAGACATAAAGTCTTTTTTAAATGTGCTTTTTGTAGCTTACATAAATAATTTACAGCAGTACAGCAACTAAAATTCGATCAGGTTAAGTTAAACAAAAGCTGATAACATATTTTCCAATTCTTATAATGCTATCAAAGGGTTAACAAACACTTTGAAGCTGAAGCTTAAAAATATGTTTCTGAAAACAAAGAAAGAAACTTTAAAAAGTTCTGCAACTTGAACTTCTAAAGCCTCTTTAAACCTTAAAGCTGCTACTCAAACTCTCTTTTATTATTCTGTTCAAAGTCATATCCTTCATTTATTTCCCTTTATTCATATAAATCAATATTATTTATTCCTTGTGATTCAATATTATTTTTATTCACATTAAAATTTACACGTAGCTTATTTTATTCCTTAAAATGTTGGAAATGCTGTTATCAATAAAAAAAACTTGCAACTGTGAAATTTAACTGCGCTGTCCAATATTTATTTTAATAAAATAAAAGAGCCAAAATAAATATATGTGCGTCAATTGTTTAATTTATGTTGTTTGCATTTTAAATTGTTAATTAAAATTTTTTTTGTTGTTGTTGTCGGTTTTTGCCCATTGTGCAACGTTTTGGGGCAGAGCTAAGCACGCGTGGGAGCAACGTTGCACTATAGGTGTGTGTATGTGTTTGTGTGTGTGTGTGTGTTTGTGTGTGTGTGTGTGCTATGAGTTTTTCCGTTTTGTGACGCCATTTTCATAAGCAGCCAGGGCAACATTTTGTCTCTGGCCCCGTTGTCTATTCGCTGTTGCCTGTTGATTGTTGTTGTTAGTGTTGTTGTTAGTGTTCTGTTAGCGGTGTTGTTGTTAGTGTTAGTGTCGCTGGTGTTGCGCTTTTTTGTTTAGTGTCGCTGCGGCGTCTAAATAAGTTTTTCCGTTTCTTGTTTGCATATTTAAAGCCAACCATTTGTTTGTCTCCTTGTCTGTGTCGCTGTCGCTGTCTCTATCTCTCTGTCTCTGTCTCCGTCTCTTTCCGTATGTCCGTCCATTATATTTATTTTGCTTTTATTGCATTGTATTTTCATTTGGTTTTGGCTTTGGCTTTGGGCTGCTTCTTTTAATTAAATGCAAAAACCGAAAGCCCGTTGCCCGTAAAATGTTATATTAAAAATCATTTTTGTAAAACAAACAAGCAAAAGTGTTACACTTGAAGTGGACGAGGGGGGGGGAGTTGATAGGGGATATGGGATGGGACTCAACCAAAATGGGAGACAAACTACATAAGTATATAAGGGACGGGAAGGGGCAGCGCTGGGAAAATAAAGCCGCATATGGAAATGCGGCCAACAGCAACAAAAACAACAACAACCGCAACACATTATGAATTATTTTTAATTGCATTGAATTTGCCAGCGGCGAAAAATTCGCTAGCAAAAATCGGGGCCGGCAACAGTCACACCAAAAAACAGAAAGAAAATTTAAAGAAACTACTGAGAATGCTGCAATCAAGCGAGTGCTCGACTAAGAGATACCCCGTCAGCAGTTTTGAAACAAATCAATCCCTCCTTCCAAACATCAATTGCTGCCAGACGCTAGATGGCGCCACTGCTGCCGCTCTGTGATAGCGAATGGATTCTCGTATAAATTCTTCGGACCCTATCATCCGATTTGCATTAAATTTCCATACCATACATAGAAATTAGTAAACAATTATTAAATAAAATTAAATAAAAATCTTTTAAATTGTGCCTTTAATAGAAGGGTAAGCTTTCGAGAACTGTTCACAATAAATAATTATTTTAATATAATGACTCTGGTTTTGTAAGCCATAAGAAAAACAAACAAAATAAACCAACGGTTGATTGTATATGTAAATCTAAAGTGCAGGAAAACAGAAAAAAACACTAAAATTTGCTGCATGGTGACGATGATTAAAAACATTTCGAGACAGTTGACGGTGCAGAAAAAAAGCAAGAAAATTAGGTTAGTAGTGGGGCGCCACTTGTTGGTTGGCTGAAGCGGTTGGTTAGTAATTGCTATATGGTCATTGCTTATGCAATTTGATTAAAACTTCGTTGCCAAAAAATTAAGCACAATACAAACCTTTCCAAAAGCTTAAACGCAAAATAAAATAACAAATTAAAAGAACATTAAATTGCATATAAATTATATTGACTTAATTAATATGTAAAAAAAAAGCTTAAAAAACTATACATCACAATATGTAAAATGCAGTATTTTGGACGTTGTTTCTTATCAACAATTATTAATTTTTAAATTTTAACGTCGAATTAGCAACTGGAGTGCTATAGCATTCAGTTTATTAGGCATATTCATGCGGTTGCTGTCACGGCTATCAAGGTGGCAACGCCAATCAAAGTGTGCATAGGACGGCCACCCTTGCCAGCTGGCGCGCTAATTCAAATGCATTTAGTTCCTAGAGCACAAAGAAGACATGAGTTGCCTGTAATTTAATTAAAACACTTTGACAAAAAAATATCTCGTAATAAAGCTAATAATTTAAATAATTCACAGACGTTTAATTTATAACAAAATATTTTAATGATTATATACAAATAAATTTCGAAAAATTAAAGAGTAATATTATATACTAATATACAAATATGAATTGTGTGTAACTTTAATAACCTTCGAAGGAACAAACCATTCATAAATTCCTAAGGACTCTTTTTAGCCTTAGACACAAATATTGGTAAACTTTTTGTAAATAAACATGGCGGCCAGGGTATGGGAAAGCGAGAGAGCGAACTCAAAGCGACAGAAAAATTGAGAGGCAGAGAGAACGAATTCGTTAGCTTCGTTTGCGTGTGGGAGAGCAATGGAATGCGCGCGCTTTTTTGTAATGGCTACAAGAACAACAAAAACAAAGCGTTGTATAAACAGGAAGCTTTTTGTACAATTGCACAACTCAGAGCGCAATTATTGCGCGACTGGCAATCGTAGCGGCAACAACAGCAATAACTTTCGAGCTGCAAAAACAAAACACAGACTAACGATTACAAAGCAACTAACGTTTATATTGTCGACTGGCGACTGTGTGCGTAAAAGGGGCGGGCAGGAGAGGAGAGGAGCGCCGCCTCCAACGTCGGCACCGTCGACGCCAGGGCTGACATAAATTTTGCTCCTCAGTCGGCGCTTTTGCATTTTAGGAGCAGTTATGTAGCTTCTTCTCACATTCATTCAGTGACGAAATATCATTCAGTGTGTGAGTGTTGATGAGGTTAGTTGTAATAACCAATTGTATCGGTAATTGTTGAAAAGCGCTAACTAATCAAAACGCCAAAAATGTTCCAAGTGCAGTGTAAAGAAAGTTAAAGAACCACATCAAAAAAAAACGCAGTGTAAGAGATTTCAAAATCTTAGCGCACTTCTGTGCACTCGCTGACGAAATATTGTGTTGCATACTTCTGGGCTGTCCGCGAAAATCATTACGAACATGTTGGTAAGTGGAGACGCATGAAAGTGTGCAATAGTTATAGAATTCACATACGTTACGCTTAAATGATGATTGGGATAAATACTGTGAAATGTCAAGTTCATGTGATAAATGCAGCATTAACAAAAGAAATTTAATTTTAATTTAAAATTAATATTGTATCTTTGCTCAAAGGCAATTAAAAAATTTTCCAACAAATGATTTATTGATTTTTCCGCAATGCGTTTATGTGTGTGTCAGCGTATTGTCTGTCTGTGTGCGTATATTTTTCGGTATGCACTTTTTCCAGAGAGACACCATACCACCACCAGCACCATCACAAACAACAACAACAAGAGCAGCAACTATTGTTAGGATCCAAACAACCCCCACAACTAAAAAGCGCCAACTTCTATTTTTCCATCATCAATACGTTTGCCATGTTGTTGGCCTTTGGCATTGGTATTAGTATTGGTATGCTGGTATTGGAGCAGGCGCTCTATGCAGCAAAAATACCAACCCCCAAAACAATGCACACGCTCGCCCCCAACGTCCACCCACACACACAAACACCCACCCTCACTCACGCACACATCGAAATTGAAGCTTTGGCATTTGAAAACTACAAGCAAGCGACTTTTCTCACTGGGTTGGGTGGTTGTTTTTCCTACCACCGCGTGGCGCATATCATAAATTTTGTGTCTATAACAATTTTTGCTATACCACCGCCCACCCACATCCCTCACTCCGCTCAGCTGCCGCTCCGTCGCATCGAAAAAGTGCAAAGGAATTGTTGCAGTTTTGACAACACAGTCAGCTCTCAGAGAGAACGAGAGAGAGCTTTGCATTTTTTGGTCGCCCGCTCTCTCTTTACGCACATTACTCCACACAGTTCGCTCTCTTCCCAGCTGCGTTCTCAAAAATGCATTTGCATTCCTCTATCCTGCTTGCTCCATTTCTTTCTTCGTCTCTCTCTCTCTCTCTCTGACTATTTGACTTTTGTGGGCGTTGTTGGGTGTTTGTTGCATATGGTTTTGTGCTTTTGCTTATCATGCAACATATGCGGCATATGTTGCACATGTATTGGTGCAAATTGGCATTTGTGTACGTGTTTTTATTATATAATTTGTATTTTGATATGATTTCTGTTCATGTATTTTGTAAAACTACATTTATTTGTAGGGTTTTTTTTCATTCCCATTTTTGTTGCTAGGCAATGCAAATAAAAACTGGGGAAGGGTGTTGCATGTGAGTGTGTGAGCGGAGGATTTATTTATATTATATATGTACATATGTACATACATGATTTATAGTATATTATATAATATTCAAAGCTTTGTGCACAGGATTATGAATAGACATGCAAGTATATAGTATATGTACAAGAAGATTCCTTGTCTATATACTAAAGTCTCTTGGTGTGGGATGAATACACAAAATTCCTGATGCAATTTGTATTTAAAATGTTTCCTTTGGTTGACGACTTAATTGCACTTGCTGGCACTTAATGAAATTAAGTAATTTGGCTAAATTCAGCAGACATCTTATGCTTGAGTTCAATGTAAATAGATAATCGAAATACACTTAGGATACCCGATAATCTGTGACAAACTTGTAATTCTAGATTTTATAAAGACATTAAAGTAAGGGAAAAACATTTTAGCTACAACAAACAAAACTTAAAACAGTAAAGAGGATTTATTTTAGGTGAGCCGAATTATATATTTACAAAATGTTGTAAAACTCTATTATGGACTCTTATTAATTAGTCCCCTATATCCAATAAAAGTTGTATATATAATTTTCTTCGTTTTTAAACAATTTTCTTAAAAGTTTTTATTTTCATTACATATTAACACTGATAACATTTCGAACTTGAGATACTCCACAGCCTTTCCATATTCTCTCAAATACAAGATACAATTTTAAAAACCCTATATAAATCTCATTTAATTGATAATTTCTTTAGTGTTATTTTAACAAAGAATAACATCTAAATGTTTCATGTTGAAATATTCAAAAAATCAATCTAATTAGGTACGAGCACACGACCACAATCAAAGCTTTATCGAGACAAAATTTTATAAAAAGTGAATTGATTTTGTTAGAAAATCATATATTGATCAAAATTATAGTTGACAACTATTATCATAATTCCCATTCTATTATTACTTCCATTGATCAAGTTAAAGAGTACGATTTCAAGAAAGTAGATAGAAATTTTGAAAGGTAAGACGAGCGTATCTCAGCTACTGACCACTTCCTGTTGATTAAATTCCAGTTTGACCTGGCAGCAAAGTTACCCACTAATAATAACACCACACAGCCATAACCCAGAAGCCCGTGACTCAACCCAACCGCAAATGCGTGGAGGGGACTGTATCCAAAACCTCACACACACAGAGAACAAAATAAGACATGTATAATAGATGGACGGCCCACCCACGCCCACGATTCAACGTTTTTTTTTCGTAGTCGGCAAATTGCGCATGCGTACCGCTCCCTTTCCCTTTCCCACTACCGTTCCCGACCGTTCACGTCCCACGCTAGACGACGCCATATTGAAAATTTGCGCGCGACGATCGCAATCCACCCTCATTGTTGTAGAGTTGCTGCTCTGGTTGGTTTTTTTTTTTATCATTTTTGGCGAGAGGGTCAGATTCGGCCCCTCGGCAGAGTTACTCCTATTTTTTATGTTTGTGCTCTGTTAAATGAGACGTGACAAAGTGCAAGCAAAGCGTGATGATCGACGAAGAATTGAGTCCCTCAATGGCGCCTCATAACTGAAGCCGTACTCAGCGATACTTTCTCCCACAGACTGAGACGAAGAAGGGCTTCCACAGGGCAACAGGTTTCTTCGGAGGTCGAAGCCATGTGTTGCTCTGCCCTTATTGTTGTTGTAGTTTTGTAATTGTCTTTGCTCATTACGCAGTCTTTGTTATATCACAAATTCGTTCGCCCAAGGATGGACTGAGGTTAAGTTGGTGCACCCGACAAAAATAGCAGTTATGATATCATTACTCGAAGTTACCCAAGGACTCGAATTCGACTGTGTTGTTGGCTGTGCAGCTGCTTTCCTTGGCCAGTGGGCCACATGTTGGCATCAACATCAGTCTGGGCAGGGCTGCTGCAAACCGGTTCCCTGGTTGCTCCTTTCGTGGCGACTGCGTCATCCGCTCACCACTTGAGTGGCAATGAAGTTCAAAAGTAGGGTGCTCCATTTCGCTGAGTAACCTGTTTTGTATTTCTTTTTTTTTTGTGTGATGCGATTGAAAGCATTTCCGTTTTGGGCAGAGGGAACATGAAAATTAGGATAACTAAGGTAACAGCTATGTGAATAGTTAGTAGAATTAGTAATATTTATCTATACAAAATTAATAAATGTAATTCAATTAATATTTCATTAAAGTATTTCATGGTTTCATGAACAACAAAGAAATTGCTGAATGGTTCCTTGGTAGAGAATAGTGAGAGATCATTTATTTCTATCTTCAATGAGATAACTGAGGTAAATAAGATAACAAGGCAATCGAATTTGTAATATTATTCATCCGAAAAAAATCGAAATGTTAGATAACTTAGTTATTTTCATAAAGTTTTTAATTTACTACCTAATAAGGTCATATCAGGACACGAATCGTAAAATACCCAAGGCCATACTACAAAAATACTTTTACAACAATCTAATCATCGAAAAAAAATTTCAGTTCTTTAATCAAAATAATAACAAATATCTAACAAAAAAGAATTGGGAAGTTGCTCTGCAGTCCTAAATGCTAAATGGGTAATTCTTAATTTTATTTTCTTACAATTCCGTTACTTTTGCGTCCACTTTTTGCATTTTTAACATCGACCTACTCGTAATTCCCCTTTCTGATAAAACAACAACAAGAAGCTCAACTTTCCGCTACAGAAACAACAACAGCAACAGCTACTACTACAAGAGCAAAATCTCTGCTGCGGAAACTGATGATGCACTAGCGCAGTCGCAGTCGCAGTTGCTGCTGCTGCTGCAGACGTAGCGTCGCTGCTTCTTCTCGTTTTTGCATTGATTGCGTACAACTTTCAATTTCATTGACTTGTCGCTGACGTTGCTCGCTTTTTTGTTGTTGTTATTTACTGTACTAAGTTTACTGTAGTGCAGTAACTCGGCACTACTGTGGTGTTTCCCATGTGAGTCATGCGATTTGCATAGCACTGACAGATTTTTAATGTTGATTTTTTCTTTGGCTGACTTCAACCTAACCTCAATTTGAGAGCTGCCCACGCTACGAGCAGCGCCACCCAGCTGCCAACTACCTGCCCAACCTTATGTACCCATACATACTGACACACATGCATTCATACATATTTCGTATACATCTACCTGGACTATGTATCGGCACCTCCTCGAAAACGAGCCCAAAAAGTCGCGGCCGCGCTAATGAACGCAACAGTCAATCGTCCCCCGTAGCCGACGACGCCAACAGAAACAGCAACAACTACAGAAACAACCACAAAGAGCAACCCACATGCACGAAGATCATTACCAACAGTCAACCCGCCGACGCCGACGGCTGCGCATAAAAAGTACAACAACAACAAAAATCAAGTTGCGCAGCGAACGCCACACAAACTGACCTGCTTCTGCGCGACTGCGCTGTCGCTATATCAGCAGCAGCAGCAAAAGCAAAAACAACAGAAACACTGTCCAGAAATTCTACAAGCCAACCACCCTACGCAGCAAGCAACGACAATGTTCACACTGCCTCGCTCCCACTCTCGCTCTCTGGCGCTCTCACTGCGGACAGCAGCCCACACAACAACAGCAGCAGAAACGTGAATGAGCGGGTGGCTTGCCTTGCTTCGACTGCTGTCGACGAAAACTGAGACAGAGACGCCGGTGACTTGGTCGCTTGCTTGTTGCAATTTCTCTTTTATTCGATCATTCGTTGTATAAGGTGGCTGCTTGGGCCCCCTGGCGATGTACGATGGATTGAAAGTACAATTTTCGAAAATTCCACTTGTCGTCAGAAGATGCTTATATTATAACTTTAAAATTCATAAATATAATTTCTGGAAATTTTGAAGGGTCTACTGAATCTCTCGAACTATGCCAAAATTTAACCAAATGTAATTACTAATGCAGACAAGTTAAGGAAAATCACGATAAGGATTACTTGGCACACATTTGCCTTGATATTTGTCGAGTCAACCCACTGTGCGACGCAACTGACGCTGTCGAACGCGTTCATTTCAGCAGCAGCTGGCTGCGTCATCGTTCCATGCTTCTCTCCCACATTCTGCCAGTGACTCTCTCGCAGTCTGTTGGAATTTTTCGTGGCGTTCGGTTCGTTTACTCGCATTCGCGCGCATCAGCAGTAACAACAAACAATTTTTGTATTGACCGGCGCGTGTTTTTTAAAGATTTTTGGCTGGTGTTTGATTAATTAAAGTGCACATTTAATTGTGCGTAGCTGCAATTAATTGCATTCCAAATATCAAGTGAACAAATTGTGCAATTAACAAGTGCAAAAATACAAAAACAACAACAAGAAAAGGACGTTTTACAACGAATTGAAATGGCTTAAGGCCCTAAAACGCAGACAAAGATTGCAACAGTAAAAGGTAGCTATGTATACAAAATATAAAAATGTTGGGATAACATAGAGTCTGTGCCGCAATGGGGTTAAATTGTCAAAATCAAGGCCAGACCACAGATTTGGTCGTGTCATTAAAATTGCTGCGTGTGGTTGTGTATTTTTGACATTAATTTAAATGTGACCAAATTTCAAGTGCGCAAACTGTCGAAGGACGTTGCCAGACTCGTCAAATAGCGAAAGAAGCATAAAAACGAAAGCGACTAAAACTGACAAGCAAAACTCTTGACAGGCTAATCCAAGATGTGATAAATTCACTGGCTTGTAGAATGTTAATACTAGTGAATCTGTAGTATTTTTCTATTTTATTAGTCCTATCAAAAGAACTTAATAGATCTACACATTCCATTTACTGTCATTTTTACTTCGACTGGTATGCGCCCACCCCTCTGGAACCTTTGCTGGACACATGTTACCGCTTAGAACCCATGCAGCTAACAGACGCTCACACACATGCACCAACACTATCATACATTACATAGACCCATCGACAAAAATCATACCGAAGGCCACAGCCAACAACCCACAGGTAGCTAGTGGCTCACAAACCGGTTACCCAATTTCCAATTATACACAGACACAACATAAAAAAAAGACAGCCACTCCAACGCCCAAAAAAAAACGCACCAACACTCAGACAGCACTCCCAAAAAAAAAAACGAGCAACAACAATAAAAAAAGAATGCCCGCTAAGAGTGGGCACCCCTTTCGTGCCTTGGGTCGGGGCCCGCCAGTGGCAATCACAAAAGAGATGCCAGCACACAAACACACACGGAAACACACGTACACAAATACCATGAAAAACGAGTCGTAGTCGCCATCGGAGTTGGCCCTCCCTCGCTTGGCGCAGTCGCGACGCCTCGCTGCAAGGGGCAACGATAATGAATGATGTGAAACCCACCACCAGCACCAGCAGTAACAGCGACAGCAGCCACATCCTTAGCAGCTTGCGTGTGTTGGCTACGCTCTCGCTCCCCCACTGCCGCCCTCTTTCTTCCCTCTCTCACACACACGCACACTTGTAGCTTCGACTTTTAATACGGCCTGGCAACCCTGTGCCTCTATTATCCTACTTTCTTTTCATCTGCCTGCCTGCTCTCGTGTTTCTGTTTCTGTGAGTGGGTGATGTTTTAAAATCTTGCCTGTCCGTTTCCCCTGGGGCAGCAGGCAGTCAAACGACGTGACGCGTCTCGTCTCGTCGCCTACCTCAGCCCTATTTATTCTTTTGCTTTGTCACATGGCCGTTGCGCTCTTTAATTGCCGCCTCGCATGGCTCAACTTCCCGGCTGACTCTCTCTGTCCGCTCTCTCTCAGCGAGCGACGCGACTGACCGTCGCCCGTCTCCCGTCCTCGCCGTCTCCGCCGCCTGCTGTGTCGTATGTTGATTTTTTTAGGTTTTTATTTTGGCGTCCGCTGCCTAAACATCGGCCCTCGGCCGTCGTTTTTAGCTATTCTGTTCTGTTCGTGTTTTTTTGCCTTCACACCCTTCTGTTAGTTTATCACACAAATTCTTCTGCCTGCCCACTGCCGTCTGCGTCTGCCTGCAGTTGTGTGTTGCTGCTCTGCCTGCTTCTACTGCTGCTGACTGTGACTTCTGATGAATTTCTTACACCCACCCAACGTCGACTTTTTGCATTACGTACTCTATTCCTCTTCTCTACTCTCTACTTCTCGTTCGGGTTGCCTTTGGTTTGTTTCATTTTATTTTACTTTTTTTGCTTTGCTTGGTCGCTGTCTGCGTTGCCGCCCCCACATAATTCGGCCCTCCATAACTTTTTTTTGTTGTTGCTCACATTTTGTTGTTTATACAGCTTCTCCTCTTCGTTTGCTTTAACAGTTTGTGCTGCGCTTTCATCATTCCAAGCAAGGAGTTGTCAATGCGGCGATCGGTGTGGATTGCATCAGAGTTTGTGTATGTGTTAGCTTCTCTCAAGAGAGTCAAATTTGCATCACTAAGCTGAACTCATCTTTGGATAGATAAAATAAATAATGAGAAAGCAATATCTGCTGATCGTTTAAGTAGTTCTAAGTTCTTTCATGTAATTTTCGCCCATTTCTGAGGATTTATTAGCCTAGAGATAGCCAATTAGACTATTTTCAAACATGCACACACATATAAATACTTGTCTGCTTATCGACACACCCCATTTAAAAGACCAACCCACACACACACATATACATACATAAGCGCTCCCTCTCCCTTTTCGGATCGGTTAAGTTCAAGTTCCCATGAACAAAGCGCGACCCCAAAACGCAAGCAGCGCAAACTTCACAAAACTAAATTACGCACTTCCCGTCGGGGCCCAAAACGGACTGACTGACAATCTTTTAGGGGAGGGTGGCTTGCAGAAAGACAACGGGACAACGATTGGTGATCGGTGATCGTGGATCGGGTACCTGCCTGCCTGCCTGTTATGAGGGTTGCTTGATGCAGCGATCGACCCCAGTGCGCAATAATCTCACCAAAAATCACATAGGAATTTCCTGTTACAGCGCGTCACCTCCCCCGACCCGACCAGTCCTGATCCTTCTCTCCTGACCATGCCAAGTTTACCTGCCCAAGAGAGTGTTTACCTGTTTCGTAGCAACGGCAGCAGCTGTTTGTTTTGCGGCTTTCAAGGTTTCTACTTTTTACCTGTGGCGTCTCAGTGTCGCGTCCCCTTTGCAACAGCGACAGGGGCAACACCAACAACAACAACAACTTCAACAGCAGCAACCAGCCACCCCATTGCGTAGGATTTCATTTCATTTCTGGACCATTCGCCGTTTTCAAACTTGGGTTGGGCCCTGAGTCTGAGCTCTGTCCCTATTACCTCTCTGTGTATGGGGGAGGGGGTAACCTCTTGGTATGATTATATTTTGGTTTGGTTTGGTTTCTTCGCTTTATCGGGCCTGTCTTCGTTGGCGTGGCCCGAAAACAAGAAACTCGTCTTCAGTCCCCGTCGCTTTGTGCTTTGTGATCATCATTATCTGCGTTTCGCTGCCTCATTCTATGGGGACGGGGCCTCGCAACGCTGCCGGCGCATCGCCATCGCCTCCTCCTACTACAATTTGCCTAAAACCTCAACCGTTTTTCAATATTCAACGTTGAGACGGCCCAAAAAAAATATATATGGATGTACATATATACACACGAGACGACGACGTCTGTTTGAAGGTTGTTGTGAAATTTCATTATTGGGTCTCTTTCGTCGGGTCTCTTGTAGTACTAAGTGTGTATGTGTGTGGTTGCCTGATGCTTCTTCTTCTTCTCTTGTTGTCGTTGTTATTTTTAAGAGGCGTCCAGCGTCAACATTTCAACGTTGGGTTTTTGGGTTGGGTTTAGAGTACACACTTATGTAAATCTGTATATACATAAGTATATAAGAGCGGATATATGAGCGTATGCCTGTTCCTAGGTTCGAAATGTAGATGGAACTTTAAATTTCTAAGATGACTTACCAATCGCAAAACTTTGATAATAATTTCAAATAGATTAATCCAAAACTTCTTTATCTAAAATACATCGAATTTATCATAAGAATATCGTATAAAATTAAGGAAGAGATGTCGATAAATTAAATGTTTTATCCAAAGGCCTAAAATACCTATCTAAGATTACTTTCCCATCAGCAATATGTTGAGGATGTTCTAAGGGTATCATTCAAAATTGTAACAGACATTTCGATATATTAATTGATATATTTAACTAATGCTAACTCAAAATTCGTTAAAGTAAAGTCCATGAAGTGTAACAAATCCCAGACATACACATAGCGTGTATGAGTATATTCTATGTACACACCTTAATTGGTCATCCCTTCAATATGGTTAATCCACTTGTCAGCTGGTAGTGCTCAACCCCTAATAGCAAGTGCAGGACATTCCAGGAGTCCAGAAACATCGACAGCAACAGGCTGAAAGAAGTCAGAGTGGCAGCTGCAACCTGCTTGTGGCAACCCTAAAAACTACGAGTATCTGCAGATTGTTAAGGAAAAAAAACCACCCCTAAAAATGAAACAACTGCATTAATTTCTACCCCAGAGGGGCAGAGATCGACAGAGAGAGACAGTCAGAGCAAAGGAATGATGCACATGTTGTGTTGCTTGGGCAACATTTTAAGTAAAAGGCAAAGATTTCAGAAGAAAAGAGGAGACGGAGAGAAGGAGGAAGAGGGTGCGTGTGTGCAACTGACACTTGAAAGAGGGACATTCGACGGACGCCAGACGCAGACGTCGCCATTTTTTTGTTCATGTATTGAGCATGTGCAACAGCAGCAATAGCAACGACAACAACGACGGCATCAGAAGTATCAGAAACCACAACAACAACAGCAGCGCCTGCATTTTGGGTCGTCTGACGACGTTTTATGAGGGCGCGCACCTGCCAACAGCTGCCAGCAAAGCAACAGCAACGGCAATAATAATAATAAGCATAGCCAAAAGCTGAAGTCAGAGACGGTTTAAACGCTATATGGCTGACTTGGCCCGAATCGAACTGAACTGAACCGAGCCGAGCTGATGGCTGCCCTTGAGCTGAAGATGTTGCTGTGGTGAATGTTGTTGCTGCAGCTCATCTCAACTCGATTGTTGCTGTTGCAAACGCCCACCAGGCAATGCCACCAGCACCACCCAAAACTACAAACACCCATACATGCTTACATGCACTCACACAGATTTACATACATACACATAAGGGAACCAGCTTTTAAGTCCAAGACTCATTGCTTTGTTGTCTGTCTGGCAAAGCTCAGCTCAAAAAGAAGACGCAAAAAAAGCAGCAGCAGCTGCCGTCGCATCATTTCACTGTTGTTGTTGTCTTTGGCTGGCCACAAAATTTACCACCTGCCGCCCATATAAAGCTGCCCTCTCACACACACACATTCAAGCACACATTTACAGCGCCCGCAGAGCTGCTGCTGCCGCTGCCCAAAGCAAAGCTGGCGGATGTCTCGCAGCTGTCAAAAATGCAAAAACAACTACAACTTAAACTTAACTAAAACTTACACATGT
Organism: Drosophila rellima; assembly: GCA_035043635.1. Taxonomy (NCBI): domain Eukaryota; kingdom Metazoa; phylum Arthropoda; class Insecta; order Diptera; family Drosophilidae; genus Drosophila; species Drosophila rellima. The sequence goes on along the minus strand of JAWNMV010000236.1, from coordinate 668,060 downwards.
ATTAAATATATGTAAATATGTGGCAAATATTTTGTAAAGGTTTTGTCAAATTTGTTGCTCCCCCCTTTGAATTTGACCCACGCAGCAGTAATGCAATCCACAACTTACAGCCCACACGCATGAGCTGCTGCGACTGCTGCTGCTGCGCCGGCAACTCTGCTGCGTGGGCGTGTGAAGCAGCGCAGCAAGAAACGAGTAGCGAGAAAATCGTTAAACGTTAACGTTGTCGTTGTTTCTTGCTGTTTTTGTAGATGTTGTTGTTTTTAGCGCGCATATAAAATTGAAGATTTTATTTTGTTGTCGATCGTTGAATTTGCTGGACACCACAGCTGCTAGACACCCACCCACTTTAACGAGTTGTTGTTGTTAGCATGTATCGACATCACGCTGCTAATGCCAGACTCTTTGCACAGTGTTACAAGTTGCTAGAAAAATAGAATGCAATTAATCTGAGCTCTGAATTTGTTGTGATATCAGATTGAAACCAGTGATAAATTGCTCTAAATATGTATTTTTACAATAAAGAATTATAGTGCTACACATATTTTCTAATTAGAAAATATAAAGATAAATTATAGTACATGTTATTACACTGCACATTCTATCAATTTGATGGCTCCGATATGTATGCCAACTCGCATCCCTACCAATTAACTTGCCCCACTGTGCACGTCATCGGGCAAAAGCGCTTTTTAATAACTGCGTGTGGCTTTGGAACGGACGGCTGTTGTTTGGCGTTAACATGTCATTAGCCGTGTGTTGTCCGTTCTCTGCTTCCTCTTTTGCTGCCTCTCGTTTCGTCTCCTCTCGTGGCCTTTCACCGTTCACCGCAACAACAACTGCAAGTAATGTTGTGGCTCACCCTGAGCTGCCATCGGGGCCGTATCGGCCCACGGGTGTTAAAATGTGTATGTGTGTTTGTATTTAACTTTAACACACTCATACGCGCGCATACTGAGTCCAAGTCATTGCGCTTCGCCCCCTCATCTGAGTGCGTTCGGTCTTAGCAATTTAGCGCATTTGACGCCCGCCCCCTAACGGGCAGCACACGCAATGAGCGCAATTCTGACAAATATTATCAGTGACAAACAAAAACAAACAACAACAGTTTCTGTCATTATTGAAGAGCGAAGCCACCCAATTATGCGTTTACCGTTAACAGCCGATTGCCCGGCATCTGCACAAAACAGAACAAGACAACAGCCGACAGCTGGAAGAAGAGCGACGAAACGCAACGATCGGGAGACGTGCGTCCTCTCATCTGCTGCTCTTTTGCTTTTACGCTCTCACTCTCTCACTAATTCAATTTTACTTAGAAAAGCTCCCAACCGGCATTTTTGTTTTCAGCTGCCAACCGGTTTATCCTCTCTCTCTCTCTCTCGCGTGCTCTTTCGCTCTCGTTGACTCCCCCAAATTGCGTTGTCATTGCGGCGGCGTCGCTGTTGCTGCCAAAGCTGTTGTCGGTTTTTTTTTGCACACCCACCAGAGGCGGCGTCGCTGACGGCGACTGATCTTTGAGTGTATGTATTTGTTCTTGATGGTGCGCGTGTTAGAGTTGTTGTAAATTGATTTTGTTGCTGCTGCCTGCCTGCTACTGCTGTCGGCAGCGACTGTTGCGCCCATTTTCAGCCCACTCGGTGACGCGCCCGTTTGACGCCGTCGTCGCTGTCTCTGGGTTTTTTTGTTTCGTTTCTTTTTTTTTGTTTTTGTTTTTGCTGCCTGCTATTAGCAAAGCGGATGTTGTTTTTGTTGTTGGTGCCTGGCCCCAACGAAGCACCCACACGCTGATTGTTGGCAACGTATGATACTCTTTTATTACTCTCAGTGTGTGTGTGTGTCTAACGATCGCCCACAGAAGTTGACCCTTTGCTTATCATAGCTAAAGTTGAATTTTCACACGTTTTTTCTTACTCTTTTTAATAGAAACAAATTTTGAAAACCTTTTTAAAGTATCATATGATGCAATTTATAAAGTTTAAAACACTCATTCAGTTATGCAACTAAATCTCAATGTGATTCCCAGTATCGAAACTCGTTTTTAATGAATCATTTTGAGTTCTATCTACGATCAACAGCAGTATTCTTAATAATTGTGTTGCTTTACAAAAAAAAGTACGCACATCTCTTTTATTTAACAAAACTTGCACTTTTCACTCTCCAAACACACACATATCTGAATATATACGAAAACAAGCAAGTGGAACCTATGATGATCTTGAGCTGAGGCAAAGTCAAGTTCCACCCAACAACGAGAGAAACAACAACAATGCCCTTGGCTTGAAAACCACACGCAGAGAGCCAATCAAATATGGCGTGAGCAAAGGGGGAGGCTAAGGAAAAGAGGCAGTAGATCCGACAGGCACAAAAACCAAATCCCAAGCCACAAATACAAAGCAAAAAGAAAGAAAACATAAAAAGGAAGAAGAAGAAGAGGACGCAAACGCCCCCAATGGCGCAAAGTGTGGACAACAACTGTAAAAAGCACACGAAGCATAAAATCAAATATGCAAAAAAAAACTCAAATACGAAATATGAACTCAAAAGAAACCAAAGAAAACACGCTTCTTACACACACACACACAAAGGGAAACAAACAAACAAACTCTGCCATTCCCTATAGACCGACATCCCCCCCCCCCCCCACTCAATCTTCCGCTCATAGCTGCGTTGCAGATTCGTCTGCGGCCTGGGCAAGTGTGGGTGGCTCTCTGTTGGCTCTGGGCCATCGAAACGTGCCCATGCCCACTGCAGCAACAACAAACAGTTTTGTCGCTACACACACACAACTTATTTGTGTTAATGTTGTTGTTGTCACTAGAAAAACGAGGCGCAGCCATCAGCAACATGTGGGCCAACAGCAACAGCCGACATCCACCCACCAAAAGTCACAAATGTGCCCCCAGAATTACAACGCCAACAGTTGTTGTTGCTCTTAGTGGTTGTTGTTGTTGCAGTTGCCAACAATTTGCCTTGCGATTTTATGAGATGCGCTTCAGAGTCCTCGAAATTGCAACCGCCAGAAACAAAGATTTTTGGGCGCGTTATCTTCTCTTCTCTCTTGTCGTCACATTGTTGTTGTTGTAGGTAAATTTATTAATATATGCAGCACAAGACGCTGAGCGCCCAACCTGAGACACCAACACACCCGCAAAAGTGTCTGTGACAGGTGACAAAAGTGTCAGAATATGAATGAAAATGCGAAAATGCAGTCAAAAGTTGTATTCATAAATGATCAAACTCCAATGTTATTTATTAATGTTAAATAATTTATATTAAATATTCAACAAAAAGATTCTTATGAAAAACATGCATTTATAATGTATGCCAATTACTATGAAATATTTGTAAATCTATTATTTTATTTTAAAAAAATACTAAAGCATAAAATGCTTATAATAAAACATTCAGAACTGAAATTATTTTTTAAAATTTTATAATAATTAATCGTATTTACTCAGTCAAAAATTAATAAAAATATTCAAATTATTTTGATTAAAAAATGTTTCAGATAAGTTACTATATGTGAATGATTTTTTCAACAAAGAAACTTTTATTGATTACAGTCTCTGAAATATTTCGATCTAAGTGTGATAACGTTATTGACCATTCTGTCGCCTGTCGCAATAAGCGACGAATAAAAAATGTCGTAAACAAAAAGTGTGCTCAATTCAGTGTTCGATGTCGCTGACTCAGCTGATGCTGCGCCATCAACAGCAACAGCATTGACAGAAATTGAAACTCCCCGCGCCAGCAGCTCCCGCCAAGCAAGCGCCCAAGGCAGTCAGGTTCCAGGCGGTGGTGCTGGCGTTGTTGGTGTGTCAACAGACAATTCCCAGAACCGACGTCGATTGTCGGGGGTCTTTGGGTATTTTGTGTGCCGGATGTGAATGTGCGTTGCTTAACTTAGATAGACCGACTAACTTTAGACTCTTTCACTAAGCCGCTCTCTCTCTCTTTCTTATGTGTTTTGTTGTAGTTTTCGAAGCGCATCCGTGGAGGCAACAGCGAGAGAAGCAGTCGCCGCAACTTTAGAGCAACGCGCCCGCAAGCCAAGGCCAAACAGTCGCAGCCATGGCAACATTAATCCCAGCGATCGCAGGAAATCCAGCGAGCGCCCAGTCCTCAAATGTTGAGGCCACATATGAAGATATGTTCAAAGAAATCACACGTAAACTATACGGCGAGGAGACCGGCAACGGTTTGCACACGCTCGGCACACCGGTGGCTCAGGTGGCCACCAGTGGACCCACAGCGGTGCCCGAGGGCGAGCAACGTTCGTTTACGAATTTGGTATGTGACAATGGTTTTGCAATTCGAATTTACTTTTTTTAACACTCTTCATTTTGGTTCTATTACAGCAACAAATCGATCGCACCGCAGCTCCCAGCATTGAATACGAAGCAAGTGTTGCTGCGGGCGGTGCTGGCAGTGGCAACAACGTGGCCACTACACAGGCCAATGTAATCCAGCAACAGCAACAGCAGCAACAATCAGAGTCTGGCAACTCTGTGGTGGTGAGCGCCAGCGGCAGTGGCGCCACTGTGGTGCCGGCGCCCAGCGTCGCCGCCGTTGGCAGCTTCAAGTCCGAGGATCATCTGAGCACAGCCTTTGGCCTGGCCGCTCTCATGCAGAACGGCTTTGCCGCCGGCCAAGCGGGTCTGCTTAAGGCCGGCGAGCAGCAACAGCGTTGGGCACAGGATTCCGGAGCTGCTGAGCAACAGCAGCCGCAGCTTGTCCAGTGGACGACAGGTGGCAAGCTGCAGAGCTATGCCCAGGTCAATCAGCAGCAGCAACAGCAGCAGCAACAACAGCAGCAACAGCAGCAACAACAACAACAACAGCAGCAACAACAGCATCAAAGCACGCCCAAGTCCAAGTAAATATTTATTTATTTGTTTAATATTTGTTTAATATTTGTTTATTTATTTAATGCCAACTAAGTGCAGTTGACCAATATTAAAGTAAAATTAAATTAATTAAAGTCAAATTTAGTAACTATAAATTGAATTAAAATTTAACTAAAAGGATAAAAAGTAAAATTAAAAATAAAGAATTAAGAAATATAGACAAACATAACAAAAATAACAATGATGTATCTAATTAATTATTTTTGTAATTGCATTGGTCACTTCATTGGCATTGGAAACTGTACTGCTAATGAAAATCAAAATATTTAAAGAAATATCAACTAATTAAAATTTCTTAAATCAACAGAAAACATCGTCAGGAGCACGCAACGGAGCTGATCTATGCCAGCCCCTCCACATCGGCCAATGCGGCCCAGAATCTGGCCCAAAACACGCCCACCTCAGCGCCCACCAACAGCAGCAGCAGCAGCGGCGGCAGCAGCTCCTCCGGCGGCGGCGGCGGCAGTCGCAAGAAATCCTCCCAGGCACAGGCAGCAGCAGCCGCCGCAGCTGCCAATGGAGTGCACATTGTGAAGCGCTATGCCTGCACCCACTGTCCGTATTCGACGGATCGTCGGGATCTGTATACGCGCCACGAGAATATCCACAAGGATGAGAAGCCCTTTCAGTGCTACGCCTGCCTCAAGCAGTTCAATCGAGCCGATCACGTCAAGAAACACTTTCTGCGCATGCATCGCGAGCTGCAGTACGATATTAACAAGACGCGACGACATGTTCCCGCTGGCAGTGGGTCAGTTGGTGGTGGCTCCGGTGGCGGATCACATCACTCGGGCGGACGTGGCAATGTGACGATCAATGCCACGGGCGTGAACATTGATAATGCATTCCTGGAGGCCCAACGACATCCCACCTCGACCAGCATGAGCATTGTGGAGACCATCGAGGCGGTGGCCTCGGCGGCCGACATGCCTCTTGCCCAGCTTAAGCAGGAGAAGCTCGACGATGGCTCGGTCCTCCCTCTGCATGTGGGCGCCATCATGAACAATGCCCAACAACCGGTGGCCAGCTCCAGTTCCGGTTCCGGCAGCAGCTCTGCCGCCGGCTCTGGTCTGTTGAAGCCCAAGCGAGAGAAACGCTTCACCTGCTGCTATTGCCCCTGGTCGGGTGCCGACAAATGGGGCCTCAAGCGACATCTCAACACCCACACAAAGCCATTCGTGTGCCTGCTCTGCGATTACAAGGCGGCACGCTCCGAGCGCCTGGCCACCCATGTCCTCAAGGTGCACAACAAGCGGGCCTGCAGCAAGTGCTCCTATTTAGCCGACACGCAGGAGGAGTTCCAGGTCCACATGAGTGATGTGCAGTAAGTCACCCTACAAGATACTTGCTCAGTTAGATAAGAGTCACTAAAAACCAGTCTTAATTCTTAATATTAGGTCGTATAAGAGTACCGGGTGTATCATGTCGAGCTATCAAATTTGATTGATTATAATCTATACACATCACAGTCGAGTGCGCTCTTGACTGTTGAATTCTTTCTTGTGTATATCTTATATAATTAAATCTGACTGACTATCAGGTGTAATTATTATACCCCACATGGATACCGGGTATATCTCTGTTGAGCATACTCTATCACCGAGCATTTTACAGTCCTGTTCTCTCGATTATACCGTTTCTTCTATTGTACATAAATCTATTATTATTATACGATTATATCACCTCTTAGAGGTTAGCAATCATTAAGTTAAATTCTCTTTACCATCTCTCTCTCTCTCTCTCTCTCTATATCTGAATTTGTATTCGTTTCTCCTTGAACTTGTTGCTCAGTCCGCATGACAATCGTCCAGCGCGCAGCAACAGCACCAACAATATCGGCAACAACAACAATAGCGGCAACAACAACAGCAACAATGGCAACAACAATGCAACACATAGCCAGAATCTGAATGTCTTGCGAACCATTGGGAACACCTTGGTGGCCAATAATCAACTGAACACGTTTCACAATGCCGGCAACGCTTTTGGGTAACGTTCTCAGACCGCCTTCCTCCTCCCCCCAACTCCCTCCCCCAACAAGCGCGCACAAAGTTCCTAACTCTAGTTACTACCCTCGTTCTTGTTCTCTCAACTCGTTCTCGCCCCCAATGTGATTCCCCCACCAACAACAACAACAACTACAACAGCTCGTCAAGTGGCGGTGGCCAAACAGTTGGCAATGTGAGCGGCAGTGGTGCCGTTACTATCTACACGACAACAACCAATGAGGGAGTGTCTGGAGGCGGCGGAAGTGGCAACAATATAACGGGCGGACCCCTGCAGGAGATCATTGTGAATCCCACGTCGATGGTGGGTTGGCGTCTCAGTGCCAACGGATCTTTGATACCACCGCACGATCTTCTCACCGGCAGCCTGCCGAATGCCGCCACACAAAAACGCGGCTCGGAGCGTTTATTTCAATACCTCGAAGCCGAGGGCAGCGATCCGGAGGACTATGCGCGGTATTTGTCCCTGTCCCGCCCCCGTTGTTGTTGTCATTACTTACTTGATTTTTTATTGATGTTCTTTATGTTGCAACCATTCTCATTTTGTCTCTTCTGTCTGCATTGTGTTCAGTTTTCTTTTTACTGCCATTTATTTTAATGTATGATTTGTTAACGAAATCTCACCGCTGATTTCTTTTAAAATATATTGTTTTCCCTTCGTTGTTGCCAGACTTAACTATTTTAATTTATATGTTGCCAAATTTCCAGAAATGTTTGATTTGTTTATTGCCAATTTTCGTTTTTGCTTTTGTTAATTTATCATTGATTCTCTGAGCTGTTGATAAATTTTACATTGTATTTCCAATTGATTGAAATCTGTTTCGAATTTTATTTTTAATTTTGATTTGATTGCTGATGGTTTTCATTAATCCTTTTATGTAGTTTATCATTTTGTTTGCCAATATGCATTTATCGTTAAATTTATGATTTTCTTAATTAGATGTATTTTTTGCTTAAATTGATTACCTAATAGAATCCCAATTCTAATCTCATGTGAACTTCTTCACTTTTGCAGTCTGCTCAAAATGGACGCCATTAGTCGCAACACAGCTTCGGTCGCTCAGGATTTTCATAAAGCGGGAGGCGTGCACGAGTTGAAAATACCAGCAAATCATCAACTCCTGTTCAATAATAAACTGCCTTCGCAATGGACGACACGTGAGGCTGCAGCGCTTCTACATAGCTTGAGCAACATGGGCAGCAACAGCAGCAACATGAACAACAGCAGCAGCGGCAACAACAACAACGGCAGCAGCTGCAGCAATGGCATTGCACAGCGACAAAAGTTTGGCGTAATGCGTGCTCGGCAACATTCGACGGGAGAAGATGATGAGAATACGCCTTCATCGGCATCATCGTCCTCGTACTCGGGCGATGAGTTCAACATGTCGGCAACAACATCGCCAATGAAAGTGTCGCGTCATGGCAACAACAACAGCAGCAGCAGCAAAAGCTTGCGAGCTTCCGATGAGAGCGAGCACAAAGAGAGCAACAACAACAGCAAGGCGATGATGGCAACGGCATTTCTGGAAGCGGCAGCTTACGAACAGACGGCCATCGAGCTGCTCGCCAGCAAGCGAAAGCTCAAAATTGAGTATGACGAAGATCAAGAGAATCAACAACAACAACAACAGCAGCAGCAGCAGCGAGTGCAGCTTATTAAATCGTCTCCCGCGAATAAACTAAATAACAACAACATCAATAATAACAACAATAATAATTACAACAACAGCTATTACAAAGAGAAATCACATAGAAATGCCGTACATCATTGCCAAGATGATAAGGAAAACAACACGAGCAGCACTGAAACCGCAACAGCAGCAGCAGCAGCGGCGGCAGCAGCAGCAGCGGCAGCAACTGTTGCCGCTGCTGCAGCAGCAGCTGGTGTCACAGCAACACCAAACAGCAACAGTAATAACAACAACAACAACACAACCGCCACACCTTTTCTCACACAAATGGAATACCAGAATCTCAATCGCATTGGAACACAATTTCAGAATTATGTTAAGGATATTATTAACAAATATTATGCAGCTGAAACGCCGCTTATGCTGGCCGCGGCCGCAGCAGCGCTGCCCACGGCGACGACCACGGGACAACAGCGCGAGAGAGAGCTCGAGCAGCTAAACAGAGAGCGAGAGAGCGAGCAACAATTGACGCCCGGCAAACGAAGACGCCTGATGAGCGAGACTGAAGAATACATTGAGTACTTGCGCAACAAGGAAGACATAACGCTCACCATAACACCAAAGGTGACCAACAGCAGCGCACCGACAGTGTTAAAATCAGTTTCGACGCCAACACCGACGCTGCCCGCGCAGTCGCTGCTTAAGCGTCAGCTTGATCTAGCAGCGCCGCGTAAAAGTCCCAAGAAGCCAGTAGCAGCAATTCAAGCCCCTCTCAACAGCAGCAGCAGCACCAACAACTGCAGTGGCAACGCTGTGATTGCGTCGCGCAAGTCGCTTAATCATCTGGCAACGCTGCTGCCGCTGCTCGCGGACGCAGCCAGCAAGCAGGAGTATTTAACAGCGCCGCTTGACTTTAGCAAAAAGTCAGATGCAGAGACAGGGCGCAGTTCGCGTAAGCAGTCGCAGCCGAAGAAAATACGACTCACTCCCGAGGCTGTGGTCGCCATGTTGCGCGACAAGCATCTCAATCGGCTAGGTCAGCAAAAGCTTTGCTGCGCCAGCTGCGCAGCCAGCCAACGACGCAATGGAAGCAGCAGCGGCGGCGTAAGCTTTAATTATCATACGCTAGGTTCTCTGGCGCTGCATCGCTTTTGGAAGCATCGAGCTTTGAAAGCTTCCTCTCACAACTGCAATCAGTGCAGTGCACAGTTTGAGCGTCGCTACAGTTTGCTGCTCCATCGCCGATTAAAGCACGCTCCTCGAATCTCTGCTCTCCCAGAAAAGGCACTCTCTCATTAAATTACCAAATGTTTGCTTGCCATATACACATTTCTCATGCACTAGGCATTAACATTGAAAATTCATTAAAAATTGCATTTATTTGTTAAATTTTAAGTTGTGATGTACCTGAAATATGATTTCTCTTAAAAAAAATTATAAACAAAATGATATTGTAGAAAGCAGCGTCCCATTTCGATGAATTTCATATTATACTTATATTAGTTGTATAATTGAGGTTATGTAAAAGCACACTCTCACACAAACACTCTCAATTCACTCAACACACACACATACGTTTGTGTAATACTCACCATGTAGTGGTAAAAGACATGAACAAAAAAAACATTTACACTTAAATATTTATAAAAAAAAAACACTTAATAGAATTTTGAGATATTCGATGAGCATTTATCAAATATCTTAAAATTGGTTGCAAAATCATTTGTGAAGTAAAATAGCTTTAATTTGCCATTATTAAAACTTCATTTATAATTATCATTATTATTATTGTTTAGTTACTTAATGCGAGTAAACTTTGCCATCTTATATACATAACATGAATGTAATTTTCTAGTTAATTAAGTTGTGTTATTATACATACATACATATATATACATTTACAGTTACATTTACATATTTAATTTATACAAAAAATGAATGCAAACCTCAATACCTTTTTGCCTTATTTTTTAAATTAAGCTTTAAACATGAATATTGCATATTATGTACATTTAGTTATAGTTTTAGTTCCAAGCAACAGCCACGCCCACAATATGCCCACAATATATGGCAAATGAAAAGTTTATAGTATATTTAAATATTACAAACACAAGCAAAAAACAATACCTACTATATAACATACGTGTAGTTGTATTTATGATTTTATCAATGAAAGAAAGCAAGGATAGGATAGAAGATAAAAACAAAAACAGAAGAACAACAACACAAAATACTCAAAGAAACAAAATACGATATACAAAATAATAATAATATATAATACATTTTTACCACACACTGAACAAGAAAATATTTGACTGAAAAGTGTCGGGGGAAATATTAAGAGAAGATACAAATAAATACCATAAATGCTATAAACAATTTTTAGTGTAAATGTGTGTTTTTGCTAAATGTGGTAAAATTAAACATAAATTTATTACACCAAACGCTAAACTAAAAAAAAAAACAAAAACTTAAGTAAAGTAAATTTTTGGATGACAAAAGCCATTTAGACAAAATTTTTGAGACGAAAAAAGACATTTATGAGTAAAGATACAAAAAAACGTATAAAATGAACAAATTACTTAACATTTTATTTAAGCACAAGTTGCAGAAAAACAAAATAAAATAAATGAGTATAAATATAATGAAAGAAAAACAAATATAAGTGTTTTTAGTTTAAAAATTATATTTCCAAAAACATTCAAATAAAAGTAAACTAGTTTAAAATATAGAAAAGAAATGAAGTTTTATTTCTAAAATGAAAACTGAACTTTTATGCCACTTGACAATGTCTATAGCATAACTTTTGGAGCAGGTTATAATTGATGAGCGAAATTAAGGCGAAAGTGGAATTTGGAACAGAAACAATTCGAGCAGTTGCTCTAAAACTGTTATCGAAAATGTTTGCGCGAAATAATAAAATATATGGTTTACTTTGATTACAAGTCTCTTATATTTAAGAATATATTCTTCAATTACAAGCTAAACTCTAAAATAGTTTCCATTGTTGCCAAACTGGGGTCCAAATTAACGTGCATCAAAAACGACAACTGTAACGAAAACGAAATATCATTGGTCGCATACAGTTTGAGAGTTGCCGTTAACTGCTCTGTAATTCAACAGAAACGTGTTACTTACGACGTTTGGTGCGTTTCTTGTACATGATGCGGTAGCCACACTCACGACAACGAATTGGATCCCGGGGACGCATTTCATTCTCGTGATGACATTCTGTGTGGAATTGTTGTGAAAAAGTGTGCATTAATAAACAAACAAATATTGTTGTTGCCGCAACCATGTGCGTGTCTGCCAGGTCTCGTTTTTTCTTGATTCACTCGCATTGAGCCTTGCTTATTTACATACCGCCACAAATGTATGTCATAGCGGTCTTTACGTTCTCCTTGGAGCTAGTTTCCGACATTTTTAATCAATTAATTTAACAAGAACTTGATATTTCGGCTTGTGCAAGAAATATTGTTGATACAATGCGAGAAACAGCGCTATGTTAATTAACAGCCACTATGCAGCAGTGTGACCAGAAGTCGTAAACTGTTTTGGTTTTTCTAGTATTTGCTTTAACGAGCACTATTCTTTAACAGTTAAGAATCAACAGTGCGACCATCCGTCGTGCATTGCGTTTGTATTTTCAGTATTTGGGATTTCGACTTTTTCATTAAACGTGCACACTAATTGCGATAAATTCAATTTGAACGTTTTGTTGCTAATTTTATTCGTTTATTCAATAAAATGGTAAGAAATAGCAATAAAAAGTTTGCTATGCACCCGCGCAATGTACTGCGCACAGCCCCAGACTATACAAAGCTGGCCATCAAGCACAAAAACTTTCGCCAAGTGTGTGAATTGGTAAGCTGTAAATTTCACAATTTCCTCAATTGAATCTAAACTTTATCTTTTTCAGGAGCTCAATGGTAAAGTATCGCTTAACTTTCGAAATGAGCGCACACTGCGGGAGCTGACTAAAATGCTGTTGCTGGAATATTTTGGATTGCACGTGGATTTTGCACCTGGGAGTTTGGTGCCCACTTTGGCACTGCGCTTGAATTACATTTTGTGGCTGGAGGATTTGTTGGCGCCTCTCAAATTGGATACAGTGCGTGGCATTGACATAGGTAAGAAGTGCTGATAACATTGTTAGATTGGCATCTAATTATATGATTGCAGGCTGTGGATCCTCGTGCATATACTCGCTGTTGGCCGCCAAGAAGAATCAGTGGCAAATGCTGGCGCTGGAATCGAAGCAATCTAACATTGAATATGCCCGCGAGAATGTCCAACGGAATGAACTGCAAACCCTTGTGGAAGTCTACGCACAGCCCGACAAACAGAGTATCTTCAAGAGCTACTTTGAGACAGGCAGTGAGACAAAGAAACGACCGTTTCATTTCTGTCTCTGCAATCCTCCCTTTTTCGACTCGAATGCTGAGAATCCCTTTGGAGGCAACACACGCAATCCTCAGCGAAGACCTGCACCCAACAATGTGCGCACTGGCAGTGCGGAGGAGTTAACCTGCGCCGGCGGAGAGGTGCAGTTTGTCCAACGTATAATCGAGGAGAGCGAATTGTATAAGGATCAAGTGCTGTAAGTGCAACTTTAGCCCAATTGGAGCATAACTAACGTATAACTATTTCAGTATTTTCACCAGCATGTTGGGCGTTAAGGCTAATCTGCCAAAGATTTTGGACTTACTCGCAGATCGTAAGATTAGCAATGTAAGCACCACGGAGTTTCATCAAGGACACACAACACGCTGGGCTGTTGCCTGGACATTTTCAAAGATCCCTTTAAAAATAGATGCCAACTGTTAGTGCAAGTCATTTTAATGTACATACTGTATAGCTAATGATTACTTAGTATATGTATTACGACTAGTTAGAATATTAAATTGCTTGTCCAGCTACAATTTTGAATACCCAAGTGGATGTACACACAACTGTTGCCCGCCCATGTGGCATTTGTATCGCGAATCGCGTATCGCATTTCGTGCCGTCAAAAAGCTTTTCTACTAAATGGAAATTTGCATGTTTAAGCACACTTTGTGGCCACAAACTGAACAGTTCGAGCAAACAGTAACAAAAATAACGGAAATTATCGTTTCGTTTTTATCATTAACCACGCGGTCAGTTGGCCGAAACAGAAACAGAAACTGGCCAACAAAACCAACACACAATAATTCGAAAAGGCGTTGGTATTTTTAACGTGTAACCCGTATCTCATCCTGCATATCCTCATTCACACTCCAACAAATGCATTAACTGTTTGACGATTTGGGTGCCACCTTTAAATGCAGGACATATTTCGTGCAACTTTCACTGGGTTGCTGTAACACCTATGAAAGAACGATTGCTCGAGAGTATCTGAGAGTTATGCATTCTGAAAAGTTGGCAGTTTTCATTTGTTAGCCTCTTGCATTATAACTTGGAGATTATCAATGTAATAGACAGAAAGAGGAAAGTTAAATATGCATATCAATTTTGTTCAATTACAAAACTTAAATTTACAAATAATTTATCAATTTTAAAATTAAATTTCGTTTAATCGCCGGAATATTAATGTTCTTAAATATTTACAGGGTATTTCACAGTTAAGTCAACTCTATGGTAGACTTAGCTCTTTTTCTTGTTCTTGTTATTGCGTTTGTTTTTACAGCCTTTAATAGCGTTTTCACACGTTAGGGTGCAGAAAACAATGTAATTAAAATGGTGCAAGTCTTTGGCTTGATATGCCAAGGGCACACCTCGTCCTTTTGCGGCTTTCTTTTCAATAGAATTTTCGGGCGTTGGTTTTAGCCCTTTTTCAAAGCATTTTCCGCTTTAAAGAACACGAACAATTGGATGGCCTCTTAAAGCATTGCCTAGAAGCAATTTAAATGGCAATCGCTGTGCATATCCTGTTCACTGCCAACTTTAACTCCTTCTACGTCTACCTATTTATGTATATGATAGTCTGATAGCCTGACTCTGGTTGCATGACATGCCAACAATATGAGCCAGATCGTAAGAGACGATGGTTAAGGGGATAACTGCATATCATATTGTACACAACATGACCATTATCACAAGCTATAGACACGGACATCGACATCGACACGGACATGGACATGGACATCGAAACGGAGTGAGAAAGTCAAAAAAGCAATTGGCAGACAAGCGGCAAACCAAAACTGGCAGTTCGTATGTCAAAATTGCTCAATGTTGACTTTAAAATCACATTCAAGAGTCACACACACATAGACAGACAGATAGATATAGATACATGAGATACAGTTACAGATACATGTATGTACTTAGGTAGTCAGTTCAATTACTCGTCTCGTTGTGGTGACTGCATACAGACACGCCCCCGCCCCCGCCCCGCCCCTGTCCAGGGCGAATGCACAAAATCCACTCAGATGTTTATTGAAAAGGGTTACATGAATGACACACACGCCACAAACACAGCGGCAACGCGGACTATTTGCATTGCCAACATCTACATATGTATATGTACATATGTGTACATACATACATTCATATATCTACATTTCTCTGTGTTAGTGTCATTTGCCTCGTTTTTCCCTTGCTGAGCGTTTTATAAATTTGTCACGATATATGTAACGCCTTAAAGCAGGCGTGGCAGATAATATCTATAACTTTGATCAATATCACAATACTATTGCCATTTCCTGCTGTTTCCAAATAATTTTAATAGGAAATTGGCACAGATCTGAATTTTTCCAGCAAAAAATATTTAAAAATCTACACATATGAATTTGTGTATCCAAATATTTTCTTTGTTTACTGTTTACTTTTTCAAAATATATAATATAATAACTTAATATATTACATAATTTATTATAACTTGAAATAACTACTGTCACCTGCAAGGGTATAAAGGCTTCTGTATACCTCAGATGTATTTGCCTTTCTGTTTTTCGTTCGATTTGCCCAGTGCACTAAGTGAATGTGCCCCAACAATAGCAAACATTTAGGCGCACAAACTAACAGACAGAGAGACAGACAGACAGTCGGAACTCCAACAGTTCTCAGTTACGTGGTGTTGGTGTTGCTGTTGGAGTTGCCACAATCACAATCCCAAAACCCAAATCCTAGACCCGACATTAACTCAAACTCCTTTTCCATCAGCTGTGTGAGGCATCGCCTTGCATTTCAATGGGCTTTTTCAATTTGGATGACATGTCTGCCACAAAATCACACTCTATTCAGATGGAGTCTAGTTTTGGGGTGTCACACATTTCCTGTTCAACTTTACTGGTTAGTTTCTTTAACCTAAGAGGCCTCACACACACACACACACACACACATACACACACACACGCACACAGATATCTTGATTGATGAATTTTTCGAAATACATATTATCTGCCAAGTGGGCAAGTGATTGATGTTGTTCCTAGCAATTGTCAAGGTTGACAAAGATTTGTGCCCAGTTTTGTGTAGTGTATGAAATGTCATCTAAATTAACCCGAAAATGTTCGGGCAACATCTACCAAAATCACGCATACATTTTCTTAGTCATTTTTGCTTTGTCATCAAATACACTTAAAAAAATGCAAGATTAATTTTCTCTCAAAATTGTCAAAAATCAATATTAAGTCGAAATACATTTTAAAAAATTTAAAGTTCCTAGCCCAAGAACTTTTATTATTTGTACACCCAAATATAAATTCCCATAATGTTTTTTTTCAAGCACATGATTTCTATATTCTATTTCAATGGCCATGCTCAATTTTATTTTGAGTCATGATTCAGCTATGTTTATGTTGCAATCCAATCAGAAAATGTTTCACATTTCATTGCCCTTGCCAGCCAATTACTTATCTGTTTTAGCCCTGTCCCCAACAAAGTCCCAACCCACAATTCTCGAAGGGCGCATTAAAAATGTATTAGAATAACATAATACTCGTATTTGTGTCATAAACTTATTTTCTAAACAATTTTACGATGTCTATAAAAAAAGCTGGGCAATTTTATTCAATAAAAAGGACTGCAGTCCAACAAGCTGGTTGGTTGAAATTAAGCTGCTTTCAAAAAATATCACGGGGTCCAGTTACGACTTAATGACATTATTCAGCACCTCAAACTGACCATGGTTCGCGCTTGTGTCATGGTCGTCGTGTAAACAATTCGTGACCCGAGCGCGTTTTTAATTAACAATTACGTCGTTGAGGACACGTGTGTGTTGTGTGTATCTGTGTGTGTTTTAAGGTGTGTGTGAGTGTCCCCAATTAAGCTAAGAGTTAGAAAGTTAGTGACAGCACACACGAGGGAGCGCTCAGTGGCCAAACTAAATTTGTCGAAGAACTTTTCCCTAAATCCATCTGAAATATTCCAATTTGGAACGATACAAGATTTTCCTTGTTTTTGTGAGTAAACTTTGAATAGTTTACCAGAGATTAAAATATGATGAATACAAAAAGCGACCTTGCTGTATGATGATCGAGATTTTCTATGTCTTCTAATTTGATATATCATTCATAAGATATATTTTAATATGAAGCTCATAATTAGAATGACCTCTTGGAGCTTCAACGCTTAGTTTCAACTAGACCACTGGGCGTATGATTAATATACATACCTATAAAACACTTAACGCTATTTTAGCAAGCTACTCACAAATGAATCATATATCATGTCGACGTTAATTCAATTATTCGGAGCGACTTTTTGTGTCGCCAAACGATGGCAACACAAATCAACACCAAAATGTGTCAAGGGACAGAGAATTGAGGTGCTACCAGAAATGTCGTAGTCTAGAAATAAACAAAACAAAAAAAAAAGAACATAAAAAGAAAATGTCTTTCTTCCTATGAAATATAAATGCCAAATTAATTTTGGATCAGAAATTGCTTTAGCTTTTGGCTTAGTTACAGAAGCAGCAAATTTGTTAAAGCAATTCTTGTGGGCTTTAAAACTTTTGAGCTCAACAATTTATTGGATAGGAGAAACTCAAACTGGCTTTGGGCATTGACTTTGCTTGGCCTTAGAATAACCAGCTGAAGCTGTTCTCCGTTAGCCTTAAGCCAGAGCCAAATTCGGTGCTTTAAAGCATAAATTCGAATACACAAAGTATTGTTAGTCTGCTGTCAATTTGTGCAGTCCCGAAAAGTTGTTGCGCGCCGATGAACTTCAGACAAAAAGGACGCGAAAACTTTCCACTTGGCAGCTGCCCCTGGAGAGGACACAACCACTCACATACAAAAACACACAAATAAGGGGGCCAAGTTCCTGTCATTCTGAAGTGTAAGCGTGTGTGTGTGTAGGCCGAGATTTGGAAGCGACGCGGCGTATTCGTAATTTGGTCTGGCACGTTCCATGCTCTTGCGTTTCCCTTCAGATCCAGCACAAAAATCGAAATGAACCCGGATCTGAAGACAGCTTCTAGAATTTTTATCTTTTGCCAAAATAATGACTTTGCATTTTGACGGGTAAATGATGCGCAAACTTCCCCCGTTTTGTCAATTATGACTGAGGCTGTACCTCTCGAGACAACTCGTTGTCTGTCACTTTATCAACCTCTGAAAAGGGTTTACATCTCGGTGGCGCATTTGTCATGCCTCTATACCCAAAATACAATTCTAAAGAAATGCCAGCAAAACAACATTCTTCGTCCAGGCGAGGCGACAAATTTCTGAGGAAAGTTCCCTTGCATTTCCCTTGGAAATGGTTTTTCGCTATCTCAAGTCTTAGAATTTACGTTGACATCAGCGACGCAATGTTTTGCAGTTCATTTTTGTTGTGTTTTGGTTTTTGCACCCTTGTTCTTCCTCTCTATCTCTCTCTCTCTCTCTACCCTCTCTTGTGGGCGTCTTGTGGAATTTACAAATTCACGCATTATGTTCAATTCGAGCGGTTCAAGTTTGTCCGTCCATTCAGTCTGTTTCCGAGTGCACTGCGAATACGGCAGCTGACACTGTTGTACCCTGTGCTGATGAGAACCTAAAGAGTTGTATAGTCTTAATGTTCCATACTCAGAGGAAAGAGAAGATCGTCAATCTCAAGGGTCTCTCCTTTGCTTTTTTTGAAAATTCAGTATTTTTAATCTTACTACTTTTTTATAGCAGTTCTAGGGTATGCTCCGCGTCTGGCATGCTCGACAATGGCCTCGAGTTGTCTTGTGACTGTTGACTACCAAAATGCAGTTACAAGCACTGATAACAGCTTCAGTTCTCGACAGAGACTTAAATTAAGTTTTAAGTCCATTGTGTTGCACAAATTTGGGGCATTAAAAATTTAGTAATTGGGTTTATTTCTGAAAGATGTTTTGATGATTAAGTGGCTTTATTATATATTTTTAATTGACTATCATTTAAATTTATAACTGATGTGCCATTTACATATATGCTGTTTTTATAAGCTCGGAAATACTTTTGCATATTTACCGTGCGCATACAGGGTGCCTCCTTTTTGATTAACCAACATCTATGTGATATGTACATTTCCTTAGCAAAACTCATTTGCATAGTTGTGCCTCATGTTTGGGGCGAATTACTTGTCCCACTTTTGATTAGACTTTCGCCAGCTGACGCCTGAAAGTATGCCTCACTTATTTGGACAAATTCACTCTATGTATTTACATATGCAGTCACATCTTTGCGATTATATGCCAGTTGCCGAACTAGGCGGGCATTTGACTTTATGATAACGACACCCTGTGCAATGGCTCTGAAGGTGGGAGAAACACAATAAGAGCAGACCAATTCATTTCTGAGTGACTCACACAGACACACAGATGAAAAAACACATCTGTACACATACATATGTATGTAAATGGACCCAAAAACACACGCACACAGACATCACACAATGCGAACTCCCAAAAGGAAGCCCAAAAAAAATGAGTAAAAAAAGGTAGTCAAAAAAGCATAACAGAAATAAAAGGTTGCTGAAACGTAGCAAAAAGTGTTGCAGAAAATAAAAAAGAACACAAATAAGAGAAAAACTAGTTAGCTACTTACGTATATACATATGTATGTATGTGTTTTATATATGTATAAGTGTGTTGTGCTTGGGGCAAACAAGAAGCAAAGATAACAGAAGAACTTTTCATTGATATTTTTATGGGCAAATTTTTTATTTGCCTTTTGGTTTCTTCTGTGTAGCTGTTTACGGCTCGCCACACGCAAAGGTACAGCGAATATGTGAGTGTGTATGTGAGTGTGTATGGGAGTGTGTGGGTGTTAAAGCTGGTGCGTGCAGACATCCTGAAGGATGATGATGCCATTGCCTTAACAACTTTGCAGCAATGGCTGCTGCTCTTCTTACTCTCACACTCTTTCTACGGCATTGTACATGTGTCTGTGTTTGGTTGTGTGTGTGTGGTTGTGTGTCTGTTTGTGTGTGTGAGTGGTTTCTGTTCCTGTGTACGCTCCCTGTCGGCTTTGCCTGTCGCTTTGTTTATTTGCCAACAACTGTGCAGCCAAAAACCGAGAAACAACAACAACAACACCAAAAGAAAAAATGGCAGATAGCAGCTGATGTTGCTGTTACCGCTCTCAAATTGATTATCCTCTCTTTCACCCTCGCTCTTTCTTTGACTTGGGCTCTCTTTCAATTTACTGGCACACTGGTTATACAATGTTAAAAATGAAATAAATATAAAATTAAAACGAAAAAAAAAAAAATTAAAATCTGGACTCTACAATATTTACATTAATTTAAAGAGTAATTTCAAATTCTGACATAGATATATTAAAATCGAATTTCAAATATAATAAGTAAAATCTACATATTTAGTGCTTTGTATGGATAATATTTGATGTTTATAAATCGCAATAATCATATGTTTTGCTGATAACTCTTAACTTACTTACAATGAAAACTGACCTGAACATTTTCTCAGTTTCCGACACGTATTCACGGCACTTGTCACACTGTGCAAGCAATAAAATGAGAATACGGAATGCGCTCTCTCATCGAAGGACTGAGAATTTATTCTCTCGATTTCTGGGGCTCCTTTCCGTCAGTTGTTGACTGCCGGCTAACAGTATCGCTGCCTCTGCTGCTGCCTCTGTCGCTGCCTCTGCCGCTGCTCCCGTTGGGTCGACTGTTGAGCCTTGCTCCTGCAGGATAAGAGCCACAATTTGAGCTTTAGTGTAGACGCGTCGCTTGCGTTTGTCAGTTGTGCCTGAGCTTGTGCCAGTGTCAGTCAGTCAGTCAGACTTCAGAGCTTCACGTTCCCAGTTCCGATTTCAAAACTAACAACAAATATTAAAATTTATAATAAAACTGGCTGGTCATTTCGTGGTTGTGAACCTTTTTGTAGTTCTTTTGAAAACGTGAATATAATCCAATAATTAAGAAAAAATAATCCAAATATTATATTTTTCTAACTGGTTTTATACAAAAAGGTTTCGCCCAACAAAGCCAATATACAACAAAAAAAGTGCAAATAACAAACCCTAACAAAGAACGTACAAAGAGTGTGTGCAAAGAATTGTTGTTGTGGGAGTAAGTGTGTGTGTGTGTGTGTGTGTAAGTGTGCGAGTTTGACATTGTTGTTGCTGTTGCAATTGATTAAACAACAGCAACTGGCTGGTCTGGTTACCTAGGCCAACTCGAAGCGCAGAGACCAATCAACAGAGTCGAAGTCAAGACACACAAAATGGGCTGCAACACAAGCCAGGAGCTGAAGACAAAGGATGGCGCCGCCATCGATGCGGTCAGCAATGGGGAGCCGGAGCCGAGTGCTCCGCAGTTGGAGCTGGCGGATGGTGGATCAAAGTCCTCGAACAATCATACAAATCACGCCAAATCAAATTCAATTATCTCCAACGGCGATGCCAAGACGGCAACGAGCGCCGTCAAAGGAGGCAGCGCAGCAGCAGCGACGCCGACAGCAACAAATGGTCTCGACAAGGCGGAAATCACAGAACTCAACGACGATGTCGAGGATGAAGGTAAGAGCCTTAACTTAAATATCTATACTATAAAATCATTCATGTACCATGTTGAGTGTGCGAGTGAATGTGATTGTGAGTGTGTGCATTGTGTATTGCTGCCTTCATTATTATTTATCATGTCTGTATTTATCCTTATCCCAGTTGCTGTCTCTCTCTTCGTCTTCCTCTGTCTCTGCCTCGAACTCTAATCCAATAACGTGTTTAATGGCCTCACAAATATATATTGCTTCACACACAAAACATATATATACAC
The DNA here is from genome assembly GCA_035043635.1 of Drosophila rellima. Classification (NCBI taxonomy): domain Eukaryota; kingdom Metazoa; phylum Arthropoda; class Insecta; order Diptera; family Drosophilidae; genus Drosophila; species Drosophila rellima. The sequence continues at coordinate 646,340 of JAWNMV010000236.1, read as the reverse complement.
AAGTACAAGATAAGGGAATACAGACTCCTTATGCACAATACTCGTACATTACACTACACTACACTAGATTACACTCTGATACATGTCCTTTTATGTGGTTGTGCCCATTGGCAAATTTGTGCAGCACTTAGCTTGGTTAAGTAGCCGCACTGTTGTCGCCCTTGCTCTGACCCTGACTCTGGCATTATGATGTTGCCCATGTTGCCCTGTTTATGTTATCTAATAAGCGCCGCATAAATATCTTTATGTCAGCGCTAAGAGCATATCATAATAAATATATTATTAACTAGAGGCATAAATTCAATGCTTATTTCTTTTGACCGGCCTGTACCGAATCCTATTCAGTTGAAGCTTTTGCTTAGAGGACATTAAATTTATTCTCAGAATTCCAACTTTACATATATTTCATCTCCTATGGTCATATTTTTTGTTGTGATTCATTTACATTCACCTGCTTTCAAGTAAATTTGGCCGCGGCTAGTGATTTTTGACTGTCGAAAAAGTTTTTATAATTTCGGCAAATGAAGTTTACAACTTGGTAATAACATTTGTTAAGCAAATCAACGCCGAACTTTTGACTTAAATTTGCTCGGCCATCGCCCATTTACTCGCTGTGCTGCAACCACAGATATTTTTAGAAATTTTTGCAAACGAATGAGAAAAACTTTTGCGGTTTGTTTGCCTCAAATAATGGAAATAAAAATTCGCGCGCGAGTTGTGCCAGCAAAACCGGAGGCCAAATAAAAGTGCAGAGCTGAAAAGTATGACTCATAAATTAACGGGACGTGTTTTCCCACGTGACACGTTGCAGTCCCAGTCCCAGTCCCAGGGGGATGCCAGTCCGACTGCCCCTTCCAATCCCCTCCCAATCCCACTGCTTTTCAGATAAATTGCGCAGCGACACTTTATCAGCGACCATAAAGCGTTGGCGAGGACGACGACAACGGCGTCCAGGACTACAAAAAAGGACCGCAGGTTCCATGGCATTCTGGCGTTGTGTTAATGCCACAAAATATGATTATTGCTTAGCAATTTTGTACTTTGTTTGTACTGCGTGCGTCGCCGGATTTTCATTTCAGCTGAGTTCTTCCATAAAAATAAATAATATAAATGGGCAGAATTTGCTTGGCTGCGCTAATTAGCGCTTGATAAATTTGTGTGATGTGCTTCGGATTTAAAAGTAATTGTTGGCGCACCTTAAATCGTAATATATACAAATTAAAAAGGAGCATCTACCTTTGCGAATAACGAGTACTTAAGAACCTGGCCGATTTATTTCAAATTAACTAAATGCCAAGCAATCTGACGTCATTTTCAAAGCCTGTTTATGTGTTTAACAATTCCGTTCTTAAATTGTTAAATTAATAATTTATTACGCTTGTTTAATTTAGGCAAATTTGATAATGAATTGGATGATATTTCGTAGCAGCATTTGAAGCAAAATCATAAATTGTTTTAAAATTTTAATCATAAATATTTGAAGTATGTAAATGTTTCCAATACTCGAAGTTTAAAACCAATTTCATTAAGTATGTTTACTTTCTTGCGTTAAATTGCTAAAAATGTGATGTTTTTCAACGAATTTTATAGTTGCTCGTTAAGCTTGAAGTTCTCCCTTTTTTGATTTGCCGCCAGCAACATTAAAAAAAGAGAAGGGGGCAACTGCAAAGGGAATAAAAACATGGAGAATAAAAAACTACTGTGAAGTCCAGCCAACCATACAAATGCTCTTTGAGTCGCCGTCGCTTTATGGTCGGCCTTATGCCTTCTGCGAGCTGTGCCAAGAAACAAATTCATATTATAAACACGTAGCCAGACTCAACACATTCCCAGCGCGTTTGCGCTTTTCTGTTGGCAGCAAATCAAAATAAATTAAAAAGTGCGCTGCCAGCAGACTCTGAAACAGAATCTGAATCTAAATCTGAAGCTGCAGACAGAAAATAGCAAGTTGCAAGTGCAGTTTATTCAACCCGTGAAGGAGTCTCGGGCAATGTCTGATAGCCCTTAAAGCATTAACAACTAATTAATAAGTGTCGATGATTTATTGTAGACGAGGACTACGAGTAATCTTATCTTTACGACTGACCGCTCCCAAGTAGCCGGTAAAACACCTGGTCCTGCTAGTTACCTGGCCAGAGGCGTGGTCTTACAAAAATTACACAAATTAGCTATAAAGTTGTCAACTCATGCGAAAATCTACAAAACACACACACACATACACACGCAAAGGCGGCCTAAATAAACAAGCATCCCAAAGCGGAAACTACAATAAAACACTTTGCCTTGTGCTAAGCCCTCGTAAAGTATCTCTGAGCTGCTTTTGTGCTAATTTCAAATGCAAATAGACGCTCAAAAGAGAGGTGCTCACAGTGTCGCCATTCTTATTGTTGCTGTTGTTGTTGTATGTGAACAATTAAGCCATTTCTAAGCGCTGGCAGATTGTATGAAAACAAAGGCATTTTCTCGACTGTTTTATACTCTCCTCTACAATTGCCTTAACTCCCAAAAAGATGAAATAATGCCTGTAATGCTTTTACGTTAATTCAAAATAAATTCATTACAATTAATCTTACTTAAAAATATTTGGAAAAATAAACATCAACTTGGCTATAATCTAATTTTACTTAGGTAAGCTTTCAACTTTAAATCTTGAAGTTTTAAATCAATACAATTAATTTCATTTGCAGTGGGCGAAGCTTCTAAAGCTCTAAAAATAATATATTTGTGAGTTTTAATGAAAATTTAATTAAAATATACGAAAATACAATTTCAGCTGAACACTTCTTATAGGATTCAAAGTTGGTTGCAAAAATAAATCTACTTTCTAATTGTAGTGTATGACCAAATAGCTAAGGTTGCGTGCACAAAAACCCATAATATAATTTACATGTTTTCCCCAATAGCGCTCAAAAGTAGGCAACTCAAACACGGTGGAGACAAATTGACAAAGCGTATGCTTAATATTTTGGGCTTATCATAGATATTTGCAAAATTTTAATTAAAACTGAATGCCGGAATGTTTTGAGTTTTGGCCAAAGCTTTTGAGTCACAAGCGGCTTCAGTTAGATCAATCCAAGACAGACATTTATGTGTATATAGTACTAGCTTGCGGGCTTGCCAGCTTCCGTTTCCGGTTGCCCATTGCGTTTTGTTAATTATGTCTCTGCTTCAGCTCATTGTGACAGGGCAGAGTTCAGCAAATGTCTGCCTAATTGAGAGTAAATAGGGCGTTTTGCTTGCTCCCGACAGCCATTTGATTTATTGGCGGCTAATGCTTTCCATTTGACATTTTGTTTGCTTTCCGCTCTTTGTGGAGGTGTGGCTACTATCTCCTCTCCTGTGCCATTGCCTTCGCTCTGTGTTGACGTGTTTTATGTGTTCGCAACTCACTTCGTTGATTTGCATGGCAGTTGCCCGGCTAATTACAGATTATTTTAAGGTGTGAGCTCTCTTGTTCGGTTGAAATCTATTTTGCGTTTACTAGAATAAAATGGAATCTTTAGTACTCGGTCAATATTTAACTGGTGAATTATGATTTCAACACTTATTTGTAAAATAGTATTTAGATTTCATTATATTAAAATACTTGGCTTTTAAAGATTTATACCAAATATCACGTTCTTCTGCTGGTTAACTTTTCCTTTAAAGGACATTAAAGGCATCAGTCGAGGTCCTGTCCAATGCTCAAATTAAAAATAAATAAATAAATAAAATATATAGCTTTCATTACGGGAATTACATAAAATATCTCCATTCTCTACAGTTTAAGAAAGATAATTTCGGTTAAAGCACATTTAAAATATCGAATAAGGTCCTTTTTAATATACAAATTACATTAGCTAAGTAACAGTCTAATGCGTGGTGCAATCAGTTCACTATTGTTCTCTCGCTACATTCACTTTGACTCATTGGCCACATGGGTAGCTACAAATTGCTGTCCATAAATTTTTAGGGGCAAAAAAAAAGAACAAGGAAAGCATTGAAATACAAATTTAGCGTCTCCACACGGGACCATTCACAGCTCGTTTGGTCATGGCATTAAGCAAGTGGGCATAACAATATTACGTATACGCCAGAGTGAACCCTTGTGTTGGCATTTATTTTAATTTGCCTTAAAAGGTGCGTCCGTCTGGCTAAAAATAAGCAGCAGCGGCCTTGCCCAAAAAAAATTATGAAACCAAATGATGGCGAGGTCGAGTGAGGGATTGGGGCAGGCAGCATGTGGCTAACTGCTGCATATTTACACGAAAGAAATGCATAAAGCTTGAAAATATTCAGCCCAGCCAAAATTGGACACCAGAGTCGCATTTAAGCGACGGACAAATACCAGAAATGCGTGCCAGAATGTTATTTGATATTTCTTCTTTTTTTTGTCTCTGACTGGCATTCCGGAATTGAGAATAACTGGCGCCACGCACAAATTATGCATATCTTTATGTACACATAAATGTCGGTTAAGGGCGCAGTTTGTGGGGCGTGGCCTTGCCAGTTGCCATTTAGCCGTTGTCCGCCTGTTCATCTGTCCATTTCTCCATTACTGTCCATTCGCACTTTGCAATCAAATGGCTTTTGAAAGCGCGCAACAATATTTTGTAAGCCCCCAATTTGCGACGCGTTAACAAACGGAAATGATAAATTGACAGTTTGTTAGTTACCCGTGGGATTTCCGTTTTCTTCATTGCCATTTAGCATTTCCTCTCTCATTTACGACTCTCTTCCTTTTCTCACTTTTCAGGTTATTCTCAACATTTCCGTAGTGACTGTTACAGACAGTTGACAGCTTATTGACTGTTAAATAAATAAATATAACAACTGACGCCATCAACTTGGAAAGATCACAGGTTTAAACGTAGCTCTGGCGAGAGAGCATCGACTTTGGGATACTCTGTACATGACATAATTTTACTTGAATAATATTTGAGTTTAACGGAAAAAAATACAATAAATAGATTGATAGACAGAGTGGATTTTAGCTTATTCTGCCAAAGTGGTTCTTTTTGTACATCAAATAATTAAAAATTATCAATCTAGAAACTAAAGCAAACGAAATGAAATATTTCCTGATTTTATGGTTACTTCTATTTATAACTATTATCCACTTAAATTCCAATGGCTGCAATCTTGCTCAGAATTGAGAAAGTCATTTATTTTAAGAGCTCCACTTAGATTTCTTTGCTTGCAAATTTTCTCAGACTTGAGCAAAACAATGTCAACTGGCACAAATCAAAAATGTCAGCCTTTTTTTCCTATTGCCATTCCCGTCTGCTGGCTATGAATTTATTATAGAGCTATTGATATGCCGTACATTATTTATGATGTCTATCAGCAGAGACGAAGTATTACACTGGCTGCCGCTTATGTCTGGCATTTGTCACTTGAGGGAAATATATGCGAATTTATTCAGAAATAACGCTGATGTCCTTGCACGACGATATCAAGAACAGACATATCACTATTTTGCGGATTTATCAGACACCCGCCTAACTGTGAATAATTGACTGTGATTATTTAATATCGGTCGCACGCTCTCCAATGAAATATTCAAGGCAATTCCCAAAATTGTCCCTTCTGGTGCTTAATGGTTTATAAATTTTTGTGGTGTATTTTGTAATCATTAATGTTTTACCAACTGCAGCAAATCGTTGGTAATAAAATTTAAATACTTCGTATCAACAATTTGATATCTGTTCTCATTCCAATTCAATGGAATGGAAACAGACATTCAGATGAGTCACACAGTTTTGCTTTTGGGCAAAAAGTTGTAGAAATAAAATAGGAATGCATTAATCATCAGCGAGAAGATGTCACGTAGTAAAAATAACCTGGCATCTAGATAATCGCCTTACTGCCGTGTATCTTTTTACTCAAGCCCTCTTAATATTAATAGAAATATAATTATGTTTACGGTTGCTCTAGAAATAAAGTAGTATTAATAGGACAGGGTTTCCTGAAATATTGATAAATACATAAATAAGTCGAGGAAACTCTTTAGACTTTATGCTTTGTCGCACTTGGAAATGTATGAGTTAATTCAATGCCTCTAGGCATTGTCTACTCGTAATTTTGGGGTCGTATATGTATTTGTGCGTGTGTGTGTTTCTGTCTGTGGTATTCCTTAATCAAGCACACATAAAACAAAAGCTAATTGGACAAAGCCAATGCCACAAATAACAAACTGTTCCCCCGGCAACAAAGTCCTCGGCGGCATTAGCCAAAGAGGCGACCAATAAAATGGCATCCATTGTTATACACAGAGATGATAATGGATATTACGCACCATAAAGAGGAAATTTAATTAAAAAGTGTGTACTTAGCAGCATAACACCGACACCAGAGCTAAAGCCAAAGCCAAAGCTCCAACGCCAATGACAGGCAATCAATAATATGTTGGTGTAGGGGGGCATATTACGTATACGTCATGTTTGAACAGCAATGGCAGCTGAGCTGTTGCTTCCGCTCCATAAAAATACAACAGCCAATAAAAAAAAAAGAAAACAAAGAAAAAAAATATGAAAGCAAAACAAAAACAATGTAAAGTGGCGCAAAGAAGTCAAAACATAACATTCTTTCGAGCGTGGGCTGGCAACTTTTCTTGACAAACAGAAGCGGAAATTGATTGTACGAGTATTACAAAAACAACAGGAAGCAACGCTAGCAGTATCACACACACATACATACATTAGTGAACACATTTATACATTAACATATTTAGGTACATATGTACATGCATACATATGTATATAGCTGTACTGTTTTTCTTGGGACGCCAGGACAATAAACTTGGCGCCGGTTTCCATTTTTTTCACATTTTTATTTTGTTCACGCTTGTTTTGTTGCCTTTTGCATAACATTCTTAATGCAATTAAGTTGATTATGTTTTTGTTGGCGCTGAAATTCGGCAATAATTGGGCACCCAGGTCGCAACTATGTTGAGCTGATTAAAAGTTGGCCCAGCCAGGCGGCAACTCTTTGGCAGTGGCAAACAAGTTGAGGCAGCTGGAAAAGAGACGTCTGACAGACGTCTAACTATTACTAGACTTTGCTTAGCAGGCAAACGTGTGTATGTGTGTGTGCGTCTATATACATATGTCTGCCTGTCAGCTCTTCTTCATTATGTGCTTTAGAACAAGAGAGAGAGCTACCACAATCACCAAGTTTCTGCTGCTGACACATTGGCGGTGAATACAAATGAGCCATGATATTGAAAATTAACAAGCTTGCCGCTGCTTGTGAATTACCATACAAAAATACATTGTTGAAAACTTTGACAATGATGTGAACAATTCAATTAGTGTTACGGCAAGACAAGTAAATTTGCGCAAAAGTCTATTGATAGATTAGATACTTTGCTCTCAAGGCATTCTCGCTTATAAATATTTACCCATAGGTACTCGTAATAAAGCTTTGTTATCTAACTTTGAGACTTGGGCAAATATATCCATGCACTCAGGTGGCAGTAAAATGCAACTTCTTGGGGCCAACTCAAGAGCAGACTCCAACTCCAGCAACTACACTTCACAACTGGCATAACTTTGAGTACTGCGAGCATTGTGTAACTTTTTGAGGACCATCCCTCGACAAAAACTTCGAGAGTTGGCCTTTTATTTAGCTAGTTTCATTTTATTATGTCGTTGCCATTATTAATATTATTATTTTCTTACTTCTTCGCACTCGAAAACTTTTTCAGACTTTTTCTTTTTGTTTCCCGTTTGGTCTTGTGATGTGGTTCCCATTATTGCTATTTATATGATTAAGGAGTTGAGTGTGTCGCAAAGACATGCGGAAATTATTCGGGAATTTCGAAAATTGATGGAGTGCTATTCTGTGGAGGGGGCGGGAAGTGAAACACACTTTACACGTGAGTGGAAAACATCAGCACATGTCATAAAGTTGCGTGGTTGTAATCAATGCTAATAAGGAGCTGCGTGTTTGCAGCAAATTCAGTCACATATGCAGAAATATCAACCATACGCACTGTATTACACGTAAAGTGACTGTGTGTATGTGTGTGTGTGTGTGCAAGTTTGACTTGACTTTTACTTTGTTCGATTCATTTTTTTCATAAATTTCATACGTTTTTCTTTGGTATTGTAATGGTTACTCTAATTTCACTGCTCATGCACTTCACACAATGAAATATTTATGTCTATCGAATTAAAAATATATATATATATATATATATTTTGATGGTATTTTGTTTTAATAGATTTTTCTCTGTATTTGTCTTTGTATATTTAAAAATAACAATCGACACGAACAACTTAATTAAAACTTGATAAATGAATTCCGAACAAAATCGAAAATCGATAAAACTCGAACTGCAGATGAAGAGCCGGAAGTGGAGATACTTATACCACATCACCATCATCATCATGGCAGCCAGAAATTCCGTCGAAATCCGTTGAAAAACTTGGATCTCGATTTTAAATTCGATGTTAATTCGTTTTAGCCAGCACCAAATGCAACAAGAACAACATTAACAACAACATCAACTGGTGTGTGTGTGTGTGTGTTTTGATAGCAGGACAGTTTGTTGTTAATGTTATTTGATAATTATAGATGTGCCTCCAGTTGTTGCACCCATTAAAACAATAACAACAAACCATGCCTAGCAACCTACATATATAAAACAAGTAACGGTCTAGAGAGCACGTTGTTTTTCTTCTTCTTGTGTGTGTTGATGTTGCTCTAATTAAATTGTAATCGACTAAGTTACGTCTTAAGTGTTAAGCAGTGTTGTTAAACTGATAGTTAACGTAGTTGTCCAAGACTTCTTCCACTAACTTTGCACGTTTCGTTTTAAATGTATAATTTACTTTGCTATCGATTACTAATATTATTAACTTATTTCTTAATTCTAAATAAACAATTTTTAATAAATCGAATTGGCATGTTTTTGTAATTAAATTGTTCTTTAAATAAAAACAACTCTATATTAACATTCAAAAATAAAATACAGCTGGCAATGCTGTCGAAAAGCTCTAAAAAGCTTTCTCTCAATCTATCTACATCTCTCTTTGTACTTTACTAACATTTGTCAAAAGCTCTTTGAAATTTCCTTAACATATGTTTTTATATGTATATCGAAAACGTTGATGTTGTTGTTTGTGTGCTTAAATGTGTGTTTTACAGTTCTAGTTTCCGTATCTGAATGCTACAATATAAATGTAATCCTCTTTTTTTTTTCTTCTTTATTTTCAGGTAAATATTGGCTAGCTAAAAGATTAAAAAATTCATATACATTTTTAATTAAATCAAGTTAAAAATATCAGGTATTTAAAGCTTCAAATATGTACCATTGTGCTTTTGTTACTTAAAATACTGGGAATATTTGAATTTGCAAGGATTCCCGTTATTTCGAGCTTTTGGTTGCGCTTTCGAGTAACTCAAGGGTCACAATTTAAGAACCACTCCAAGGTGAATAATTCTACTCTCTTCAATCGATGAGTTCTCACTCATGATTCCGCCTGCCGAGTTAGACCTACTTTTGAAGTGCCACCCCGGCAATGGATGCGCCGTGTTTCGATTCCAGTTTGGTCCCCAAGTCAACGGCAGTTAACAGTGGCCAAAACAACGCTCGTCTAACCAACACTCGGGTCGACACACGAATGTTAAGCCGTGCTAACAGTTACGCTTTTTAACCAAACCCGTGAAACAAACGAGGCCAGTTTCACAAATCAAGCGAGGCGTTCGGTTCGATAGGTTCAGTTGAGCTTAAAAGCGAAAGTGCGCGCGACCCAAGTAAATTTTGAAATTCAAAAAGTGTAGCATACTCTGTGCCGAGGCAAGTTCATCAACTACAAGTAGAAGGACTTGAACCAGGTACGAGCTTCAATTAAATATTTTGTGATTTATAGCTTAAGCCCATGGTCGTTATTTTTTACTTTAACATGTTCCTTTTTTGCCGTGCTTCGTTTGTTTGTTTATCAGTTTACGAGCTGCAGGTATGTGGCCACAACATAAAAATACAAAATTCCATTAAAATGTACATAGTAACATTTCAAGACAAATTTGATATATATACATATTTGTTTTTATATGAAACTGCGCGCCCAGTTGAGCATCCTAGCTGTGTCCTGGACTCGCTCCTCTGACGCAAAAGCCATGAATAAATAAAAACTCTGTGTGCGCCATCCGCACACATCTTTTTCTTTCGTATACTCTTTTTTTTATTTTATACATAAAAAGAACATCAAATCTTTCTGTGGTCTTGCAATATTTTTTGTAGGCTTTTCAATTGCTGCTCGATGTGTAGTTTGTTTGGGGCTATGGCTTCAGTTCTATTTCCGCTCGACTCTCTTTATCGCCGCCATTTGCATCTTATCAGCCTGAAAAATGGCGCCGTTGACGGTTATTAGAATTGGCTATTTGATTTTATTTTATTTCGTATATCGCAGATCGATATACAATGGCAATTAAAAGTTCTACATTTCGTTACTTCATCCTGCGACCATCTATTTTCTATTTTTTTGTCCTTATCCTTAACTCGGCTGACCCATTTATGTGTCGCATTTTTTCTGGCAGTCAATTTTTATGTTGAACTCTTCATGATTGAGTGTTGACATTATTATAGATTTTCCTCTTTTTCATGGGATTGCATGAGTTAATTCGGACCCTTTTCTGAGGAATAATGAAGCGCGTAGTTTAATTAAGTGCCGTTAAAATGGAATTCAGGCTCTTAGCCTTCGCTTTAGCAAAACTGAAGGGCAGCATGGTTGTATAAACAAAAAAGGATTCGTTTGCTTTTTTTAGTCGAAAAGGTCGGAAGTGTTGAAGAATTTTGTGAGTAAATCGAGTTGTCCTAATCTGTACTTAAAATAAATTCAACTTGGGTAGAGCTCTTTACCACTTTCCATTGCAAAATATTAATATTTAGAACTTTATTTAAGTTTGTTTAACATTTAATAAGAAAAGTGTTTGCTCGTAAAAATTGTAATTAATTCAGTTAGCTATTCTTTAACTAAAATAGAGGTAAGGCAGGTACGGCCTGGAGTATTTATTATTATTTTTTTGGTATCGCACAATTTATAATTAAAAATAAAATAAAAAAGACAGCCTATTTAGAACTAATTTTATTAAACGACTCGAAAAATCAATTATAGGAACTCCTAGTTAGTGATTGAAAAATATAAATAAGGGTTCTTATAAAGAAATTTTATTGAACCTATGCTCTCACAAAGTCGTCACCTAAACCCCTTTCACCTCAACTGTTTCAAATACCTCATTGCTCTAGAATGCGTAAATGATTTTAATCTATAGGTTTTATATACCTATGCACGTTGCCTGTAGGCACGGCAGACATTCTTTGTCAAAGTTTTGAATAGCTTCAAAAGCGCTTTGCAAAATTTGCATATTTTGTTTTTAACGTTATCAATTGTTTCGCAGCGTTTAAGATGACTCAAATATTTGCTACCTGGTTTACGACAAACAAGTTTGCATCAGCTGCCAAAACCCGTCAACAATTTTCCGCGTTGACTAAAATATTTGTGCCATTCCTTTCACCTTCATTCGCCCAGTTATAAAATGCCAAAAGAGACAAGGTACAAATTAAATATTCAATTTTAGCCGTTGGCTGCTACAACACGAAAAATATTTGTAACAAAATGTTAAAGTTTTTGGCAGCCCCATTCCTCACCCCTCCCAGTCCTGCAAAGTGCAAACAAATAAGCAACATGCAACGGATGTTGGATGGAACCGAACGGAACTGAGAACTCTGGGAATGACACATGACCTACAACATTTTGTTATTTCTCTTTGCCACTCACTTTTTTATTCTTTCGCTGAAATATTTTTATGACTTGCTTTACGTGCCCGCGACTCAAAGCAAATATGCCAACACACAATGCCCACGAGAAGGGAAAGGGGAAAAGGGGATACATTGAACAGGTACAACACTAACAGCGAATAACATTGCCTTTGGCTTGCCAATCAATCATGGCCAACTACAATTTAACGCATAATTTGCGCGTTGAGAGAAACTTTTATGAGTTACGTAAATAAATTATAAAATAAATAAAAGTGATGGATATGATGGTAAAGCACAAAAGAAGTTCTCTCAAAAAATAATGTATACCGAAACTATGTGTGACTGCACAATATATTAAAAAATAATGCTAAAAAATTCCCTCATAAATTGGGACTTACGACAGATGCCAAAATGAAATTGTGGCAAAAATGTGCGATGAAAATTTGCAACTTTCACGGAAACTGCAAATTTTTTTGGCTTTTCCTGAAGAGGGAAGCCAGCACTAAACTCACTTTATATCCTGCACGTGGCCAGCACTTTCTACATCACAGCTCCCTCCAGCTCCTGTTTCCCCTTTGGCTTCTACTTTTGTTTTGGGGGGCGTTGCATTTGTGGTCAGCCAAAAATGTTTATAGTCTTGGCCTCAAACTGCCTTTGTGAGTGCGTGAGAGAGGGAGAGGCGTTAATATTGCTACTGCAGAAAGTTTCACCTCTTAATGTTCCAGCTAAGTGAGTACTTAAAGTGCCGTTAAGTATCTTCTTAGGTATGTGCTAATATACTCATGTGTCAGCAGCTGCAATTTGCCACAGCAACGATGTGGTCAGCCAACTTGGGAAAACTGAGAAGTAGATGACGGAACAGAAGAATAATTCAAGTAAAACTGGCATAACTTTTTAATAACATATAATATCCTCTACAATAATGTAATTGAATCTTCTCACAGAAGCAAGTGTAGTGTTTAATAAAAATTCGCCTTTATTTATAAGTTTACTTACTTTTTGATAGCCTTACAGGGTTTATCGAAATAATGTCTACTTTTCTAAGGGAACTTTTTCAAAGCCATATATGCTATTGTCTATGTCTATACGTAAAACGTGCCTCTATACTGATAATTTGGTATTTCAAAGATAGTTGATTTTCATGTTTTCTTTCCATTTCGATGAAAACTACCACGCAGCAACTACGTATGTTGACATAACGAACTGAAGTGTTCTTCACTCTGTGCAGCTTCCATAAGGTTGGTAGCTGCCGCTGACTTATGCTGCCAGATGACGGTTCAGTTTATTGTACATATATAAATATAAATATATTCATCAATGATACTTGCAAAATAAGCCCTTGTCAAAGTTCTGTGTGCCCGGCAGCTGTAGACGACTTTAATTTGTTATAATCCCATGCCTTGGTCTCATGGCAGACTGTTGGAAAGTCAAAGCCAAAACGAAAGCCAAGGCATTTTAAGTATGTCATACAAATACAAATACATCCGAGTACTCACACATTCACACAGAGACACACGGAGTTATCAATTTCACAAAGGAAATCATTGAGGCACACAAAAAGCAAAGCACAGCATCATTGTCCTGACAGTATTTCATATTGCGAGTGTGTTGGTTTTTCTGTTTATACAAATGGCAAATGGCAAGGAAGCCTTTAGATTGGCCATCACACACACTGAGACAGACAACAAATTGGCTACGTGTCTCTGACTCGACCAAAGATTCTCTGACTGGGTGACATTTACTGTGTATTCAGTTTGATATAATTCAATTTCCAATATATGTATGTACAATGACAGCAAGATGCATAGCATTCCCGTACAAAATATATAGCATTCTTGTCTGCGCACATCAGTCTGGGCTTATCACGCATAAGATATATATAGGGAAATGTTTTATCAAGTAAACGAAATCCTCAAGCAAGCCCGTCAAATCATGTTACAAATTGTCAAATGCTAATGCCTGACAGATGTTGCCATAAAGAACCTTATAGTTGGTCATGTTCACACATCAACACATCATAATTGATGCCACTGTAAACAGTAAGTTTCTGTTTTGTCCGTCCATTTGGTCAATCAGCGCTCAAAATGACTGGAATTCAGATGCCAACACAGTAACACAGTTACGCCCAAGTCCACAACCATCCCAATAAAAAGCACACATTGCGCATACGCCACGTCAGCCAACATGTTGAGGCCATCGTTGGCCTAAAACGGCCTCTGGCCGCTTACACAGGTGTGTGTTTGACTTTTGCATATCTAACGGTTAGCTGCCAGTCTGCGCCACTTACATACACACATTTAAGTGCATAGCAGCCACTGTTGAGTGCTCGTTTCTCGTTCCTCGACTACGACTAGGTACTTGGCCTTGTCATGGCTCGCGGTTTCCATCAAAGTGCCCAAGTAAGTTGACTGCTTGCTGGGACGAAAGCTAAGTAAACTTAAGGAAAAGCCAGCAAAGTGTGCGACGAACTATAGTCTCTCTTAACGTCGTTATACAACGAATTATAGTCAAATTCCAGTTAAATGGACTTGTGAGTTGAACATTCTTCGAACAATTTAAACAATATTTAACTTTCAACGATATTAAATATTATTGTTGATATGCTTAGGCAACTATCTTAAAGAAACTTAGTTTATTATTAATGATAGGTACAAAGAATAACACTAAAAAAAGAATCGTCTAAAAACAATATAAAAAAAGAGCAGTAGAAACATAATTAAATATAATTCAAGTTCATAATTATAGGTATTTCAGATTAAATATTATAGAGAGAGCTATTCCACATACAAATTAATTCCAAAAGAGTTCGTTATTCTTATCGTGTCACGAGCAAACCGAGCTTAACATGACATGTTTGTTCGTGTTAAGCAGAAAGCATGAAAACATGACATACGTCAGCTTAACACGATTATCACGATTACTTTCTCTCCCTTTGGCGAAACTCGCGTGCTGCGTTTCCAGTTCGTGATTGTGTCGTGTTGTGTGGTAAATAATTTGGCACACGCTCAGCTCTAGTTTCAATTCGATATAATTTGCGTTCACAGCCATGGTCAGATCTCTGGGAACCAATGCCAAGTACACTATTGTATGCGATGGCAATCTGTTTATTTACTAAATTTGTAAGGCTATTAATAAAAGAGCAAGCGTCCGACTTGTTGTATTGTCCTCTAAGTGCCTGACAATTTAATGCCACACTTTTGACGCAGGACGCCATTTATCTATGCTACGACAGCAGGATTCAATTAAATATTGAAATGCACGAGGCTAGTAAATTACAGAAATGCCTAAGAACACGAACGAATGCAGAGCAGGCCATGCTCATGAATAAGTATGACCCACATTGGCCGGAAATCGTGTAAATCTACAAAT
This sequence comes from Drosophila rellima, assembly GCA_035043635.1. Taxonomy (NCBI): domain Eukaryota; kingdom Metazoa; phylum Arthropoda; class Insecta; order Diptera; family Drosophilidae; genus Drosophila; species Drosophila rellima. The sequence goes on along the minus strand of JAWNMV010000236.1, from coordinate 631,225 downwards.
TACCTTAATATTTAATAACAATGGACTGGGCCACAACACAAAGCACTACGTAGCGCCGAACACGGACAACTTTTAACGAGCCGTAATCGAGGTGGCCAAGATTTATGCGCTCCGTTGACAAGCTGGGCAAATGGACGACGCAGATGTTTTGGCCATTGGGGGACCGGGGACTGGATACTCTGGTGTGGGAACAATATTGGGGTAAACCCCTTTTTGGGCAAATCATAATTCATTTGCTGCGTCGACTGCTTCTGGTAAAAGCCAACAACAATGGCGGCCTAAATGTAATTTCCTTACCTGGGCCCCCATTGTCTACTATCGCGTCCGCCGTTGATTCACTGTCAATAAAATCAAATTTATTTCTGTTACGGATTTTCGGTCATTACTTGAACGCTTAATGGGATTCATTTTAGACAGGCAAGCTGTGAGTTTTGATGTTTCAGCCGCAGCGCAGTCAGCCAGGAAATTGAAACGGATATTTTCAAATTTATCAGCCCGTGAATTTGTTTTCTTTTGTTAACACAAAAATGCGTATCTTAATGATTTAGATAAGCATTCAGCTGTAAGCGGAATTTCAAGAAATGTAATATGATTTTATATATAATGCTATCGATTGGAATTCCAAGCTCCTCAGGCTGTCTTAACTGCAAATACTTGCTCAGCTTGTAGCTCATCAAATTTTATTGAAACCATATTTAAATTTAACTAACATCCTCATCAGTTTATCTAACATAGTTGTTTCTGTTGTCAGTACATTGAATACTTCATACGATACTTTCAACTTTCTCCATTTCGAAAAACGAACTGACTGCATCAAGAGCGTCGGAAACAACAATAACTATGCCGACAAGCGGGCAACTTTAATACAATATATGTATATATATTGGCAAAGTTCAAAGTATGCAAAGTCGGAAGCGGAGCACATGCCCCATGGGCTATGCCTCATTCTTCATTCCTCATTCCCCAGGACCCAGCAAGCGACTGGCATCTGACATCTGGCATCTGGCAACCGGCAACTGACAGCAGCAACCTTGTCGCCTGGTCTCCATATCAACAGTGCCTTGGGTTAGACACAAGTACGAGTGCTGTGGTCAGGAGTCCACAACTTTCAGATACCCTAGAGATGGCGATATTCAAGAAGCTAGCGATCCAAAATAATAAATAGTCTTAGGGAATATCAAGAATATCATATCGATTCCAGCCTTAATATAACCATTCAATATCGATACCTCTATAATACTCTTCCCTCTACATTGACACCCATACCTAATGCAGACTGGCAGTTACGTATTATATTTTGTTCTCTAAAATTGTATGAATTTTCACTGAAACAAATGTCTTTCACTAATTTATCTGCTTCGGGCTCTTAGCTAAGGGTATAAGCGAAGACGTGTGAAACTATGAACTGCCTTCTTTGAATATTATTTGATACAGTTAGTTAACTTGCAAGGCGATTGCTTGTCTTGCCCATCAGACCATCAGTACTTCCATCAAGCAAGCAGCCAATAAGCCATTCAATCGGTCAGTCAGTCATTCATTCAAGCATGCATTTCCTTCCTTTCTGCGCTGCAGCGCAGAATTTCCGTTTCAATGCACTCTGATTGAAAGTCTTACGTGCTTATACATACATACATATGTATGTTTGTATATGTGGCCCTTGTCGACATGTGTCGCATTGAAGGACCCCGCGCCCGCGTTCGCCCCTCCTCCTGCCTCTATCCTTGCTCCCGCTTTCACGCTGACTGTGTCGTTTGCAATTTTAATGTGCAGTGACGTAGATGCAAGCGCTGATAATGCCGAACGGCCCCAATTCGATAAGGCGGCAATTCAAATAAACTCAATGAGAAGGGAGACAAAAGCAGTTCACACACGTCGAATATTAAATACTCTGACCGAAGATGTCAATCTAAGAGTGAACTCGTTTAAGAGAGGGACTCCCATCATCAGTTATCCATTAATAGATGTGTAACGAACCCATCGACATTGACGCATTGTGTCGTCCTCACTCGGCAGGGCATAAACTATGTCAATTTCCCGCCCACAATTCCCCACTATCCGTATCCGTGTTCGTATCCGTATCAACATTCCCATCTGTCAGTGTCCTCCTTTGTTGCATGTCCTCACAATGCAACTGCTGCCCACGACCTCTTCAACTAGACAATGTGACAACGCGTTCTCATTTCGCCTTTGTTAAACTGCACCCTTAAAAACGTTTTTCTAGTTGTCCTATTATCGGTTAAGTGTCTAATTAAATTGAACTTTTAAGGCGTTCTAATTTTTTCAGTATCGCAAAAGCAAAACTGAATCTCACGGCTGCAATTTCGATGTGGCGAGCAAATTGCTTTTACTTTAATTGGATTTGAATTGTCGTCGTCGGTGTTTTCCAGGGTCACGCACCCACACCTGGTTGTGGTTCCGAGTTCACCCTCTCTCTCTCGCATACTCTCTCCTTTTCTCTCTCTCTCTCTCTCTGCGTGCCACTTCACGGCAAAGTGCAGGAAAAGCGCGCCAACTATTTGTCCGGACTTTGCCAGCGCCCTTGGTGATTTTCTTGATTTTTCTTTCTCTCTCCTTCACATTTATTTGCTTTACGGCATGTTTGCGCCCATAACTGTAAATCCGTTTTTATTATCCGCTTTTCAAATGAGTAGGACCTTCCTCCTGGCGAAGGAACCAAAAGCAAAGCAAGTGCTTTTGCACAAATTTCGTGTGTAAATTCGAGTACAGAAAAATAATAGCGTATCAGAAATATTTGTGGGTGTATTTAGCAGTCTAAATGACAGTAAATAAATAAATATTAAAATATATATCTACAAATATTTATTTACAATTACAAATATCTGATGTAAAATACAACTTTATTTTTATAGACGAAAATTCTTGGAGTATTTTAAAAAAATGTATTATTGTAGCTAGTTAAAAAGAATTTATAAAGGTCTAAGGCTATCCAATAAAAATTTGTCAGAAATCCAATGTATTCAAGAAATATTTGTTGTCTAAAATACTTGTGCAAATGAAGTACAGTGTATTTCCTAGTCGAAGACTCACGTCTTGATCATTTTTACTCAGTCCTCGAGGCGATGTCTACAAATCTGGAGCTTCTACATTCATTGCATGCCGTTGTCCATAAACTTGAGCAACTGAGCCAGGAAACTCGGCACCACTCTCGACTATTTTGTTTATTATTTTTAGCGCTAGCTTGACTTTTGCTACTGAAAATTATTATGGCTACAAACAGCAAATACAAACGGAAACTATAACTTGACTATCATAGACCTGAAGAGGGGAATGAATGGAGGAGCGCACATGGATATGGATATGTTTATGATAGCGCTTAGAGGCTGATTTATGGGCATACAACGAGAGTATGAGATTTGTCGAAATTTTCAGCAGAAAAAAAGGCGCTTGTATTTTGCTGTAATTTATAGAGCTTGCGGTAAAGCGGCTGATATAATATTAGAAAAGATTCTTATGGCCCCACAACTCATGTTTTTATACCTATATACATATATATTTGTAAGGCAATTATGTTAATTGAAAATGGCTTGAAGTTAAACTATTTGAGACAAACCGACGCGTCGCGACGTCAAAGATTCATTAAGAATTCAGAGTTTTGAAAACACTCTGATATTAAACATTTGCATTTTCAGCAATATTTTGCATTATTCATGCAAATCATTTTAACTGACTTGATTGATGTATTTTTACATCACTAATTAACAACAGCATTAAACTATATTATTTATTAGGTAACATTTCAAATTACTCCGCAGATAAATATAATATTAACAGCTCAGTACAATAAATCTGATATAAATCCATAAAATTTTCATTTCCTGTCTGTTTTATCAGATATTCCATCACGTCATCCACTTGAAGGCCGACAATTTGCTTCAAGCACTTTGATTAATATATAAGTAGACTTGCATTTGTTGTTTGTTGTCGCATTTAAAATTTAATTACTGTTGCAAGCAGCTGTTGCAGTTTCTCATTATGTGGCAAACAAACCTGCAGACTGAAATTTCCCACGGGGCGCAAATCAAAAAATGTTGGCGAGCAAACAAACGTAGACGAAGTTCCTCCGACTGAAACAGCAGTTGGAATAGCTTAAAGCCTTTAATTGATTTTAATATTTAATTTCACAAACATGAAATGCAAATAAAATGTAGACTGAAATTCGTACATGGAATCAATTTGCAAAGGGAAACAGAGGAGAGAACTTGTCAACTTCTGTTTAGAGCAGAATTATTTATGCATTTTCTGATTGGATTAAGATATATAATTTTTGATGACAGTTGATTTGACGTTTTTGAGTTATTAAATCCATCTCTTGCTTCAGTTCATAATCAAATTCAGTTGTTAGTTGAATTTTAAATTTTTTTTCACTTTTAAAACTTTGCACAAAATGTTTCTGTCAGTGATAAACAGTTGACAAACATTTTGAGTGGCACTAAAATTTGTTAGCTACACTTGTCCAACTTGGTTATACACACACACACAGACACACACATGCACATATATCTAATAAGACAAATACAAATACAAATATGTGCGAAATTGGTTTTCGCTTCGTGCAGCTCGTCATAACCAATCAACTGAAAATGTTATTATGTGCCACTTTATGTTGCCCTATTTTGCGGCGTTGAGTGAAAACGAGTTGGCGGTGTCGTAAAGCTTTTCCCGCTTTGCGCATTTTAAAGTTATCAATGTGGAAAGCTCGTCTCCAAGTTGACGATGATGATGCGAAGTCTCCTAATGCCTGGCCAGTGGCTCGTTTAAGCACTTCTCGTTATACCCTGTAAACAAAAGTTGCAGAAGAGGCATCTACAGAATATAGGTATCATAAACGGCAACAGTATTTATTGATCGTAGAAGCTATTTATATAAATATAATATTCTCCGGGATTCCAACAACTTCAGTGACCAACTTTTCTTCAGAGGTATCTATTAATCGTCCACACTCTCTGACTGCTATCTGTTGTTGTTTCCTGTATTTTTTTTAGTTTTGTTTTGTTGAACTAGTTGGTCTGGGATATTGATGAGCTGTTGTTCTTTCATTTCCATTGTTTTTGCATGCGCCACAAAACGGCACTTGAGACTAGTTCATTTCTTTTCTAAGGCGTGTAACATGCCCCATGTTTGTTTACATTACAATGTTTGCTTGCCCCAACGCCCCCTCAGAACGGCACTTTGTTATGACTCTTTTGGGCTTAACATCGTCGAGTTAATTTAATTCTGTGTTCTTGCTTAATTGAGTGGCTGGTCAAGCCGCAGTTGTGTAAGAGCAAATGGAAATGAAATGTAGCTATACACTAAGTAGAGGATTGGGAATTAGATCTGAGAATACTTAGGAATGGGAATAATCGTACAGCAGCTTAGAAGCACTTTTATTAGGTATTTGGCTTTTTGCTCTATTTTAAAGACAAATTTGGATAAACAAATTGGCTTTTGGTTTAATTTTCTGTTATTTTCAGTAGCTACAAATATTTTAAAGTGCGTTTTGTACACCTGTTCCCCTTTAAGATGTGATATTTTAAGGTTTATAATTATATTTTAATTCTATATTAATTGTTTAATTAAAGTATGATTCAACTTTGATTTAATGAGCGCAGACCCAAAGTCACGAGCTCATTTCTTAACCCATTTGGAAATGCCCCTTTTGTTAATTTGACTGACATTTAAATGAATACGTGTATAGAAACCACCTTATACAACGGCATAGCACACATACCCATACCACACACATACACATATAAGAGTATACTTAAATAAATACCCTAAAATAAAACTGACAAAATGGCGACATAAAACAATGTAATGGAAACCTGTGCACGTGGCGCAAGTTTAAGTATAAATTACCACAATAAATATAAGCTCAGCCATCGGGCAACAATAATGCCAACTACAAAAGCAACATATATAAAAAACAACTATTATAAAGAATAAAAAAAACAACAACAACAATGGCTTACGCACAGGCGCCTGTCCTATAATGGCCTCAAAACAAAAAAGGCAACGGAAACTGTTGTACAGCAAGGCAATGAGAACAGAATGAAAAGCAACAACAAAAGTGCTAAGAGCAATACGAAGAAACAGAAGAAGAAGAACATTTCCCACGTAAGCGTGACGTATTGTAAGTTTCATACGATGTGAAAATTAAATTTTCGCATGTCAGCGTTGAATTAATTTTAATTTTTCATTTTTCATTCTTTTGCCATTGTTCATTTCGTAACAAAAAACAGCCCGAGGAAAGAGATATCAACAGGTGGCATTTATTTAATATTGTTTAAGTTCTTTTATAAACAAATTGAAAATATTTTTGCAGTTGATATTTTATACTGCGCCTTAAAGTATGCAGCAGTTTTTCTATAATGCAGAATATCGTTGGATATAAGTTCCGGAAGTCATTGCACACATTGTTAATATGCCGCCCAGAGGCTGCATTTGCAATTTTCTCGCGCAATTTCACCAACATGATTCCTGGCCAGCAAATTGCATTTTGGCATGCCTACTCTGCAGTTACCTTACACGAACCTTGTCCTTTCGCTTCGAATCTCACTATTACTCCCATTCCCTGTCCACGTTGCAGATGCGACTTCAAGCTCATTGCACTTGGTTTTTATGAGCCTGTTCTGGCATCATCGGCATAATAAGTTCCAATTTCAATTGTCCTTAACGTGCTGCCAACAAATGGACACCACAAAAATAAAAAGAGAGTGAGAGTGAGAGTAAGAGAGGGAGAAGGAGAAAGAGAACCGGTAACAAATGGCACTTGGTCCTGCTGCAATGGTAACCATAACCATAACCACTTCCCTCTTTGCATTTGACTGTGTTCTTTATTAACCAGCAACAGAGTGTTTCTGCCTCTGTTTCTCATACCCTAACATATATACCAGACAGGGTATGCTCAACTCTCTGATCTCTAAACTCGACTGCGCTCAGTAAAAAGTATTTCAAAGTCGTTCATAGCAACGTTTTAGTTCTATACAAAACTCTGAGTGCTCTTTGAGCCCCATAGTTTGGCTTAACTCCTGCGCGAGCTTAGTAAAAAGAAAGAAAATAAATTCTAGAATTATTATTTTTTGGGCAACTTTTGTTCTACTTCGGCGCCCATTGCTTGTGGCCAGTTTTAATTTTGTTGCAAACTTTTTCCGTGCGAGGCATGTGCAACATTTTAATAATAAATATGTTTTAGTGTATGAACGTGGCAGCATTTGTATTTTTGGGTTTATAAATAGTCAGGAAATGGTGTAATGGACGTTCAAGGAAGTGGAATAAAGTTATGTTGTGCTTGCGGAAATGCTTTCAAAAATTCGAATGATGCTGAAATGGCTAAAGGGTGAATTTTAATATAATAAAAGATTCTGGTACTAGAAACTCAGGAATGTGATTAAATGCTCGTAACTTTCTCATTCAACGAGTAGCTAATTTTATATTTCAAGCAACCTAATTACAAGACAAAATTGACATCGTCTCATCAAACAAAACAGATTGTCTGAATTTCTTAATTTCAGTGGACAATTTTATTAACAAATTTCAAGAGCTTAGCAACACAACACGTAGTCAAATTGTCAACAAATGGATTTCTTTTGCATGGCACGTGAACAACGTGACCCAGAAGCCAAGCCTACTTTGAGTTTTGTCGAGTTTTGCCTTTGCCTCACGCTGGAGTTTTCATAATTTTCAAAGCAGTGCGCATTGCATATCAAATAGTTTGCCTTTTGTTTGCCTTTTGAAATTTTCCATGTGTCGACTGAAGGACTATTTGACTTGCAGACTGCTTGATGGTTGACTGGCTGGCTGGCATACGGAGCGTATGCGCATTTAAATGCCAACGGGCAAAACGAGTTTCGAGCAGCTGTCGAAAGTTTACACAGTCTGTCAATCAGTACATCGATCGAGTGTTGACTGTCGAATTAAGCGCTCAACTTGCTGCTTAATTGAAATTGATTGTGTCCACAATTGGCATGTTTTTCTATCCATTCGAAAATGTATATATCATAATGTACAATTATTACTTTTATCTGTTTTTTTATTTATGTATAATTGAAATTAAAATTAAAATTGTTGAATATAAAACAGTAATGCATACTAATACTACTAATTAATTTAAAGCAATAATTTTGCGTACACGCTCTCTAATTCCACCTATGAGTAAATCCGAATCGCAAATACGAATCGAGTCGAATTTAATTATGCAAAGCCCGCACACAATGAGCTTCTCATTTCTCGATGCTTATGATCAATTAACGTGGCCGTAATTTATGGATACATTTGGCTTTTACTCATGTGGACACTTGATGTCTGTCTGGTATGTGGTAGGCCACCTTAATTAAAGTCGACCATGCTGAACGTTTAAGCGAGCCCATACAAATTACTCCACATTAATTCTATTAATTGTCCCATTGCTCTAGGCACAGTGTGTCATCTCTAATTTTTATTCTTTTTGAAAATAAATATTATAAAAAATACCGATGAATCCATTAGCTTTAGAGTCACTAGATTCTGGCAGTGTTTAAGCTCTGCTTACTCAAACATAATATAGTATTTATATAATTAAGGGACAAATTATAAAAGAAACTAGTGAAAACTTAAAAAGTTCAGTTAAATAAAACACAAACATAATAAATTGATAAGTAAAGTGTATAACGAAAGCCCAAATTTAGTTCTACAAATAAATAGTAATTTATATACATTTCATAGCTGTTTATTATTTTGATTTCTCCCGGCACACCTTGCAGGCGTTGTTCCCTGTAGAGCTATTGGAGTTCCCATTGCTCTTTTAACCCGAACCACAAAAAATAATAAATTATATGGCAGGAAAAGTTTATGTCATTAAGATTCACTTACGAGGCAGGCAGCTTGAGTATAGACTGAAATCTGTGGCAAGTGTTTGTCATATCTGCTGGCGGCACGAAGGTTTATGACACCTCGTTGGCTTTAATAAACTATCATTTGTGGGGCTTACGTACTCGTATTATTGCAACCATGCTTAGATGCCATCGTCGTCGCCAGGAAAAGCGAAAGCTGAGCTAATTTATGGGTCAACTTGTCATACTTTAGGTAATTTCCAGTTAACCAACGAAGTGGCACACTGCGAGTTGGCTTTTTCGATGGATAATGTGGCCGTGAAACTGTTGATATTCACGGCTTTTATTCCCCGCACAGCGACATTTGACCTCAAATGCAATCAAAAGCAGCGGAATCAGCAGTTTGTTGTAATTTCTGCTGTGGGCATTGTCATTGTTACAGTTGTGATAAACAAATATTTGGTTTGATCAGAAGAGCGTGTGATTATTTATTGTAAATACACAACTCGCTTTGTTATCGACAGAACAATAACAACTCAAACAGTGCGTGCAAATTGATTAAATTCCACATTATTCGAGTCTTGCAATAAATTGATAAAGCGATGGATTTATTGTTGAAAAATATGAAATGTATAAAATATAGAGTTTGAAGTAAAGATAAAAAAGAAACAAATAAAATAACGTTTAAAAGCCTGCGGATATTTAAAACAAATAAGTACAAATAATTGTACTATCAAAATAACTTTTAATCATTTGATATTTATTTACGACTTTTCAATTATATCAATATTATTTATCGTATGGCTTAAATTGAACTAAACTGAAAATAGCTTCGAATTAATCTTTAAATGTATACCATAAGTTTTGTGTATACATTTTCAAGTTGAGCAACTCAATATTAAACATTTATCACCAGAAATTGTCCTGCAACTTGATATACATACACATAATTTAAACTTCTTGGGCCTTGCCCAGTAAAAAAATGAAATCGTCTGTGAAAACTTACATTCGTCTTAGACTGGCTTAAAGCGGCGACTGCTGGGCCTGCTGCTGTTTATTTATTTAAGACTATTATTTAGCTGCATGCACGACTGAGCTTCCACTTTATGGTCTAAGGCCAGGTCCAAGTATTGAAACACGAACAGCAGTAGAAACAGCTGGCCAAAGTTTGCCCCATGTCTCTCTTGGCCCTGTTCGTTTACCTATTACCTTACCTGATACCTTCTCTACACCTTTACTAACTCGCTCATAACTCATTCATTTTAATATTCTACTGCCAGCATTGTTGCGCCCTAATACCGTGCAAGGAGTTAACTGGATAGAACTTTAAGTAATGCCCCGCTGGGGCAACGTCTGGGTAAACACTTTAATGCAAAGTAAAATCACAATAAAAATGCAACGCGAATCCAACTTCTACAATTTAATTAAAGTAATAAATTGCAAGTCATTTGTAGAGCCTGAGGATGAGCTCAAGTGAAATGTGTTCTGGTAAATTGCCTGCAAAATGGCAAAGTTACTGAATGGACTGGGAAAACCCATTACAATCTCAGACCCAGATCCAGGATCAGCTGTCAGTGGTCACTGGTCAATGTAATGTACACAGAACGAAGTATAAATGCAGTCGCACAAAAATCAATATGAACAAATCTATATGTAATCGAAGAAGTCTGCTTTAGTTCTCATGGAGAACTCTTACGTGAACAATTACTTACTGCAATTACAGTTTAAATTATAGAGTTGGACTCAATTTGTCCATGTTTTATTAGCTAGATTTTATAAGTCTATTCAACAAAATGTTGTACTGCACTCAAAAAGTCTAGATACATCTCAATTTCCCAGTACATTTAATTTTACACACATTGTTCTATTTTGTTGGACTACATTTTCAGTACCACAGTGAGGTAAACTTAGTCATAACTTTGCGTGCTGATAAGACCACGCCTCCAAGTTACCGCCTAAATGGTTTGAATGCAATAATGATAGCAAAAACCGGCTAAAGTCATCGAGGTCCTCGCTCGAGCCAAGATAGAAAACTACGAGAAACAGTTTCCGGGCTGCCAGCAAAAGAAAAAACCATACAGACAACTACAACATTTAGAGTAGAGATTGTATACCTAATGAATTTTAATTAAGTTAATAACTTTACTTGAACATTTACTGTCCATTCGAAACAGTCGTTTACCTTCCGCAGTTAAAGCCACTAGAAGAAAACAACAAGAACATTACAACAACAGTAATAATAATAAAAAAGAAAAACGTAAGGAGTAGAAACTCAAGCGCATCTTGACAAAATCATTTGTAGCGGCAACGGAAACGGAAGTGATTTCAGTTGGCCAAACGCAGACAATTTGGCGGTACATGGAATTTTCTTATTATGTATTAATTAAGCATAAAAAATCTTTGACGTTGATGAGCTTGAGCTTCAATCCCCAGTGTATTACACATACGCCACGTGTTACAGCGCCACGGAGCTATTTAATTGGATGCGTGCCGGTTTCATTTGCCATTTGACTTCTCTCTTGGTTTTTTTGTAATTTGGTATCTGTTTTTATTAGTGTGTGCTTGAGTGTCAAACAGTTAAGACAGGTGTAAATTTGCTACCTCCATGTATATCTCAACTGTGTGTGCTTATTTATTTTATTTTCCACACAAGTGCTCGGCACTTTTGCCATTTGTTTGCCAGGTTTAATGAACCGCATGCAAAATTTATTTAATAACTTTGCCACGCATAATTTAGTTCATTTTATGAGTGCACTAAAATCAAGGCCATTAAGTGAAGTGAAGCCTGAAACTGAAGGGCCACAAAAAATTTTAATTGAAGTATAGCAACACACACTGATTTTTAGTTTCATTTTAAAGTTATTAGCACACATAAAATGTTAAATTTTATTTTAATCTGTCATAATTGTCGGGTTTACCAACTATATTTAATCTGAACCACTTTTGATTCATCCCCTTAAATTTTCATGAATAAAAGGTAAAATTCTGTAAATCAAAATTAATTTTTACATAAAGTAACTCTGTGAGGAATAGTTATCAATTTGGAATGCGAAAAATTTGTTAAGTGAACTTGGCAGTTAAATAAATGATATTTTAAATTTATTGCGAATAAAATGAGCATTCGAAACCACTATAACTTAATTAATTAGCGCATAAAGTTGGCTAAGAAAATATACTTTATTATTTGAATTGCTTATTGATTAATTGCCATTCATTTAAACTCACAGTTGCCCTGAAAAAGTACGAATACACAAAATAGCCTGTATTCAATGGCATTGAATGATATAATGCCCTAGTATCCAGCACTTTGGGATTTGGCTGTCGAGTGGGGACGGGAGCAATCGCCGCTTGACACCCACAAAAGCCATCAACAAAATGTGGCCACCTGACGACCTACCTGACGACCCACCTGACGACCCACTGCCTCTCCTGTCAGTCAGCCACCACAGTGGCCACAGCTCGACGTAGCAACCTTGCAAAAATGCACAATACAACACCATTTTTCAAGCCACAGAAATGTTTCTGTTTCTGTTTCAGTTTCAGCTTCTGTTTTGGGTTGCTGTTGCCGTCTGTGGGGCTGCTTTTACTGATAGTGTTGGCCAAAAGGCCTCACGTGCCAATTTATTATAACTTATTCAAGGCTACCAGTTTGGCATATGCGTGAAAAGTGCCATAAAAAATGAACGCTGACCTGGCCAAAAGCAGCACATCCGAAAACATAATTTATCCATCCGTACACATAGCACTTTTATATCGACTGATTACTCAACATGCAGTGGGCTATATTGTGCTAACAGATAGTCAATTTTATTTATTATTTATTTAAATTATAGTTATTATATTTCTTGCATTTCTTTTGCTAGGGTATTTCGTAGTCGTAAACTATTGAGAGCAATACTTGAGGTTCCATTTATTGAATGGTGCCTATCCAAACTCAAACACGCACAGAAGTTACGCTTCAAGTATATTAGCAAAGCTCTTTCAATAGTTTGGCAAAATGCCAAAAAAAAAAATGCCAACAATTTTTGCGGGCTAAATCAGAAATGGATCGATTATTTGGAAGTCTGGTCGAAAGAAATAAAAGTTAATTGCTTTGGAAAACTTACAAGAGTTGGAGCAATAAAAAGAAGAAGCTGCGAAAACTGTCAAAGAGTTTTCATAATAACTTTTTTGGCAAAGCTTATTAAAAATCAAACTTGTTACTTTTTACATTTTATTGGAAGACACTTGAATATAATATTCTTCTTGCCTTTGTGCACACGTTTAATTGCAGCAAAAGCCGCAACAAAAATTCAAGCAGTTTTTCGAGGCCACAAAGTGAGAGAAACCATGAAAAAATCGGAAACCAAAACTGCAACCAACAATGGCAGCGCCATCGCCGCCTCCAATGCCGCCAATGCCGCCGCCGAGGCAGCCTCCTCAACTGCGGAGCCGACTAAGGCGGAGCTCGAGGCCGAATTCGATCCGAACGACAAAGGTAAGTGAAAGCCAAAGTGTTAAGCAAGATTCTCAACTGGCAACTGGCAACTTGAAACTGGACCCTAGTATTAGTTTACGCACAGAAAATATTTACTTGGACCAACTCAAAAGATTGATAAAAGCTGTGACGAGATGAAAAAATATAAGGAAACGCTTTATAAACTTAAATGAATTCCCAGAAATGTCACAAACAGCTCAAATTGCCATTTATGCAGCGTTAAGGAATTGAGACTCATATAGTCATATAGTCGGTTACTTGGACATCGTTAGCCAAAATCGTGGCAGAGATGCGAGTCCGTTGACTAAGTGCTATCTTGTTAGCCTGCTGGCTCATCGTAATCGCATTAATCATTCCTACACTTGCCGAAATTCCTTATGTAATAAGTACATTAGTTGACACTAAGCGTTTCTCGGCTCCAGTCGGAGTCGGAGTCGGAATTCCCATATTACAAATTCTTTTCCCTCACACAATTTCAGCGAATCAGCAACTTTACACCCAAGACAAACTACATGCTAGAATTACAGTTTACACAACTTTCCGAGCGTAATGAAAAACTTCGGCGTTACCGTTACGCAATGTATACAAGAATTTTAGAGACTGGGATAAAAAAGTTGCCTTGTGGCAAGCTTAAAGTTGCCTGCGAGTGACAGCAAAGCCTATAGCCCGCATGGGTAGGTAAACTTTATAGCCCCGCCTTTCCTGCGACGCCCACTGTGTATTTAATCGTGGCTCTGACAGATCCCCAACGCTCATAAATAACGCAAAAACTTCATGTGACACAAACATTTACCCCTGGGGAAACTCGAGAACGGAGTTAGCTCTGACTCTGAGACTCCGAGGATCTCCTGCTTAACCCCATTAAGTCGCAGCAGCCACTGACAATTTTAGTCATAATTTGCCAGTGGCCCAACTACAAGCTGACAGTCTGGCAGGCTACTCATTAAAAACTTAGCGCTTGTCATCGGGACACACATAACAAACGAGGACAACATGACATCCTTTCAGGTAGACACCTTCAGCTTCAGTCTCTTCCTCAGCCTCTATCTCTATCCTGAGCAATTGCCGTTGAGCTTAATTATGGTACTTGGCGCTATGGAAGATGGCATTTCTCATTTCATGGAGTACATGTCTCATGTGCCCTTCTCATACAATGACAATGGGCGGCAAAGGCTAATTAGACGCGGTTCACAAGTCAAAGCGAGTGAAAGCCCATGAAAAGGATTTAGACTTGTTGGTTGTGCTGCACTCAATTACAGCGGAATAAGTGGAATAAGAACACTGTACAGAAGGCCACACACCCACATCCTATATCTCATCTGAATGCGTTCCACATTTTACGTTCCACACACGCTTGTCAACTTTGTCTTCGCTACTATGTCCCCTTAATCTTGCTTCAAGCAAGTTCATTTTTCAAATATTTTGACAAGAGTAAATTTATTACTTTTTTCTTTATATTCTAGCCCAAAAACTTTAACATAAACTTAATTATACCCCAATTAGTGTTATGAACTCACATAATATAATAGTATTTAAAGTTTTACCAAAACTTTAATTACATGTTAAATTACAAGTTAAATTGTATAAATAATTCCATGCAATTTAGTTTACCAAACACTTGCTGGCCTCGATGAGACTATATTGAATATAAGTTTATTATACTACTCACACATGTTAAAGTCAACTTAAAGGTTCAATTCCATAACCAATTCTTAAGTAATTTGTAGTTCAAGTTGTCTTAAATTTCTTAACATAAATATTTTACTTTTAAATTCATAAATCAATTCGAAATCTAATTGGCATTATTCGATTCACACTTTGAAATTCTCTGTTGCCCAATTTAATATTCAATCAAATGTTTTAGTACATAACTCGCATCTGGAACTAAGAACTTGCTAGTTGTGCAGTATAAGCTTACACCTGAAATACACACACACACACATTCCGTTCAGGTAGCAACTGCACTCAAAAACCGACAGTTAGAACTTCATCATTATTTAAAAGTGGCAATCAGGAAGACAACAACAACAACAACAACAACAAAAACAACAATGGACGTTGTACAGTTGATGTTGGCCTAGTTTTAAAATGTGTACCTAGCATATTGCACAACTTAAACAACGATGGCGAACAACCATAACAATAATAACAACACCAAAATCAACAACAACTTTTAGCCCGAGCAAATTATATAGCCAGTACATGGCTCAAACGAAAGAGCAACAACGGTTTTTTTTGGGGCATACCATATGCAAATGTACACTAAACCACACACACAAACACAGGAACACACAAACACAGGAACACACACACTCCACTCCACTTTGGCACTGGCAGGAATAAAATCGAAAGCCAAAGGATTTTTAATGGATATTTTCTTGTTGCATTCGCATTTGACTTGGCCCTGGACTCGCATGCTTTCCATTTGGGTATTTTGAGCATTTGCTTTGTGCATAAAACAAACTCATTTGCTAGTCGCACACACACACACACAACACATAAACTAATACACACAAAGATTACGCAGACAAATGCAGCAAAACGAAGCAAGCATTTGCCCTAATGCCTTTGAAGGTCGCCCAGTTGTCTGCCAATTTGTATTTTGTGGCCAGGCCAATTGCAATTTAGCCCTCATTTCACTTGCATAATCATTGCTCACTAATTGTTGTTTACTGCAGGCAAAGTTCTGTTCAACATTGCGTATACGTAACTTTGAGGATTATTTGTATTTGCTTGTTATGATAACAAGTAAATATTGAATTGACAAATACAAGTATAATTATAGCTATTTAAACATTGACTTTTATGTAAAATAATAAATTTATACAGCCAATTAACAACTAATTGGTTTGCTTATTATAATTGCTTATTATAATTATTGGCCTATAGTTATTATAAATAAAATCATTTCGTACTGCTAATTACACAGTAAACATCTTCTGATATAGACATTAATACCAGAAGTTGGAATACTGCAGACTTTAATAGCTTTAGAATATTTTTAAGTATTCAGTGTTGTATTTAAATACATTGAAATTCAGCAATGAAAACTGTAAACAAAATTAAAATGTTAATAAAGTATTACATGGCATAAATATTGAATAAATTATTCTATTCAAATTATCGATTAATTACTAGAAGAATTTGGAGGTCGAGGGTCACATAGAAAGTTCGTTAAAAGCATTAATTTGGGTTAGCTGGCAAAATTTAGAATTTGTGCGTGTTTGCCGGATGTTGATAGTACTTGAGGCAAGAACAACAACAGCAACATCTGCGATAAAACAGGCACAACGCTCTTTTCTAATTGGATTTGGAGGTTTAAGCGCGCTTGTAATTTCGTTTACACCACAGCAACACAACCAGAGGGCGAGACATTTAACTACACATTGTTTGTGTATTTTGTTGTTGCTGTTGTTACTTGTTCACAGCTGTGCCAGAAGCAGTTCAAACAAAAGGCGGATCCGGAAAACACGCGCAGTAATGCGGCGAATAAAGACAACAATATCAACAGCAAAAAAACGACAGAGAAAAGAAAAGCACAAAAGCAAGAAGAACATGAAGCACGCAATAAGCGGCATGAACTAAAAACATTTTGGACGCTGAATTGGCGCTTTTTGCCGCACGGCGATACTCATGCCGCACACCAACGCACTTGCACGCACAACGACACACACACACACACACACACACTCAGCTCAGGTGCGCCGCAATGTTGGCAACACAAAAGCGACCACAAAAATGAGAAACAGACGACAACATTTCGGTGTTGGACCTCTAATTTATAATGCACAGTGGGCAAAAGCTGCCATAGATTACAACAGTCCGTGACTGTATCTCTTACTTTATCTGGGTACGAGTAAGGGTGTATGAGTGTGTGTGGCTGGTGGGTGTAGGAGTGCGAGTAAATGTCACCTGCTTGTGTGTGTATGTTTTTTTCTCTACTGCTGCTAAGCACTCTGTTGTTTTAAATATTTTAACAATTTTGCACCTTTTACGCAGACTTCTGTGCCGTATGCAGGAGATAAGCTCAGTGACCTGCCAAGGGTTCAAAGGGCACGACACCAGCAACACCTTTCGCCTCAAACTACACAAACGAGATTATTTTTGCTTTCAAATTTCAAATTTCGCTTTGTAAATATTTAATTGCGGTTTCAATACTTAATTTTCTTATTTGCTTACCTTCCGTTTAAACGAAAATTGGGCCTATTTGCCTACGACTATGTTAGCTTTGGCCGGCTAGAGTTAGCCTCAAGTCATTTGATGGTCAGTTAAACAACAGCTTGGGTTAACATTTGAACTAACAAACTCTACATATAAATTAACGCATAAAGGTCGAATTGTGAGAATTAATAAACTCACTTTGTTTGAAGAGAGGAATATAAATTATGCAAATAAATAAAATAATTTACCAACAGATTAATGCGTATTAAAAATGTCCTATTTTTTAATCTACAGCTCGACTACACTAAATATTTTAGTTAGTCTTAAATCTGGGATTAGCTTAAAGCAGCGCATGACTTTTAATTAGTTTGAAGCCTCAACAACCTACACAAAAATCAACCCAAACTCTTGCCATATTTCACAAAAATCCATAAGCTGCTTGTGTGTCGAGCTTTATATTAATTAAAGTTTTTGTTTGATTTGCTGTGGCCTCTCACACACACATACATATGTGCTAGTTAGTGTGCGTGGGTGTCAATATGACTTATATGCACATGGAAAAAGGCAACATCCCAACGACCAGCTTCAGGTTCACAAATTACCAATGGGACTGTAGACCGACATTATTCGGTTGGCTTAAATGTGATTACCACAAGAGAATTTATGCGTGTTTGAAGTTTAATTAGCATCGTGCTCAAAATTTATGAGGGTTGCACTTGCGTGCAAATTATCACTTAATCGGGCCGAGGGACAAGCAACCGGACGAAGCATTTATATTAATAATCGAAACTGTCCAAGAGTTACTTTTACTCAAAAACATTTTAATTACTGTGTATCAGTGCGAATGCTTAATTTTCTTTAGTTATTTCACAACTCCTACGAGTACAGCTGCCAAAGAAGATTTATTTGCGGCCGACCAAAAGGAGAAAAAAAACAAAAAATAAAAATGACAAGGCAATTCGTTATGAGCTGTGAGGGAAAATAAAACCTCTCTGGTTAACCACAAGACTCAGTTAGCGGAAATTGAAAAGTGGGCTTAGTTTTTGTGCTGGGCCAGTTGCAAAAAGGTCAAACATCCCAAAAATCTTGGCAACCACAAAGCCCAGCCAGAAGACAGAACAATAGGAATGAGCGGAAATAAAAGACACATTTGCCATACAATGATTTAGGTCGCAAAAACTTTGTCAAACAATTCGTTATTTTCCTTTACTTTTCAGCGGACTTATTATCTTTGCGCATTTTTCACAATTTGTTGTTTTCACGAGATTACCCTGCACAGTAGATATCAGAGGTATATAAGACTAAAACCTCTACAGATTGTAACTTCAAGTAAATGTTTTTGCTTGTTTCTGTCATTTTGTGCTGTGCCGTTAGTTGCACTTAAAATTTAAAATGGTGTCGTTTAAAGTTCTTAGGTGTGTGCTTAGCTGAAGTAATTATTATTCAGATTTATGACAACGACTTAACAAAAGTTATTTTGACAGCTGCCAGAAAATGACAGACGCAGCCATGCTGAGACCGAGACAGAAGCCAAAGATAATGTGTGCAATAGAAAGGGACAACAACACACACATACACACACACACTTAGCCTGTCGTAATACAGGGCAATTACCCTGACAGAGGGTATAATAATTTTGTCATCTTTCAGACAATAAAGTATGAATATTAATTGTGTCATTATCTACAAATTGAACTAAATCTCAAGGTCTTAGTAGCTCAGACCTGTCGACTTAAGCCTATAACAAAATAAAAATGTATAATAAATTAAAATTTTTGGCACAAGAGTTTATTTGATTACATGTAAGAGTATTTTGAAATAGTCGTTGCGTTGGCAGAAGATTTTCCTCTTATTTTAGAAAACATTATGTGCTCATTAAGCACGTGTCTGAGTCAGTGCTTGTCTTGAATATGACACAATTACTTAGCACACGTCACAGATTTTCACTCTTGCTAATGGCACCCATAGCAACACTCCCTCACACTCACACATTCATTCCTTCCCTCACACACACATAGCTGCCATCTTCTCGTGTGTCTTTCATTGTTTTATTTTTAATATAAATTTGCATTGTTTTTATTGTGCTGAAAATGTGGGTCAAGAGCGTTGAATGCCACACCGAAGTGGCAACACATGACGAAGGACATTCAGTCATTCATATGGCAGTGTTGGTCAGTAAGCCCTCTTAATAATACCAATAATCGTCATATCGAAGGGCATCGGCAGCAGCACCCTTTGTAAAATTGCGTATGATTGATTACTCATACGCCCTGTGTGTCAATCTTTGATATAATCACAGATAGAAGTTTTACGCATCAAAAGCAAAGCTATTAAGATTACTCGCTATCAACTAGGCAATGCCACTCAGGCCAAGACGAAGTTAAATAGCCAAGCAGTTGAATTAAGAAATATTTAAGTAGATGACACGAGTTTTCCAGGCGAGACTGGAGAGCTTTAAAAAACATACTTTAATACCATCCATTTTTCGATATCCTAAACAATTACCAATTAAGATATCTAAACTGTTTGTGCAAATAAATAATTTATTTAAAAATAAATTAACTTTGTACCTAACGCAGTGTTGGAATGAATTACTTTTTGAACCGCTAACCCAGACTTCGAATTCATTTTGTTTGTACAACTCTCAAATTGACTTCCAACCGAAATTTTAAAAATAGTAGTTTACCGCAGTTCTACACCAATTTTTGAGCTTTAAGTTGATCGGGTTAATAAAAACTTTTGCAGCAAAAAGATTCACACTGTGAATTTGAAAACAAATTTCATTAAATAAATTAAATAAAAATTAAATATATTTGTATGAAAAAATACAGTTCAAGTCCATAAATCAGCGAAGGGCATTACATGCAGATTCAAACTATTGTACGTTTTCCCATTATTAAGTTAGATTTTAATTTAAAGTTTTCCTTATGAAATGTCACGCCCATGGACGAAACATGACTGGCAATTAACAAGCAATTTTTCATGATAACTTCGACAAAAACGATATCGTAATTCTCGTACTAGAAGCAGCACGTGCGAGCATAGCCAAAAACTTTGCTGATAGTCAGTCAATCCGACTGAGAGCGTTTCACATGCAAATCACTTGCCAAACATCAAGTTAGCTGTCGGCTCGTGCTTTTGGCCGCAGGTTCAGGCGATGCCCAATACAAACTCAATTTATATGGGCCAATATCAGTGGCAGCAGGACAGCAATGGCACCTGTGTATGTACAGATTTAAAGCAGTGTTAGCTGGTTTCTAGCCGTATCCTCTGACAGGACACGCTCTGTACGTGAGCATGCACACTACATGTGTTACATTTGCCGCCGACAGCAACGGAGACAAATCCAAAGGCAAATCCTTAACTGAAGCGTGACAGGCACGAAGAAGCCACTGTCAGGAAGTTTCCATAATCAGTTTATTCTACATTTGGGCAAGTAACTAATGCTTAAACCCGAAAAACGTAGACAAACTTAAAGAAAATATAATACATAATGATATTATATATTAATTTAACCTGCTAAAGCAGCGCTACTTTTTCTAGAATGCTTATGTATAATTTAAGTAACTATATATGGTTAGATCGACAGATGCGTGTGTCTAAATTATGCACAGGATCTGAGTTTATATCATGCATATTTATAAAGCACACACGTTGCTTTTCAGTAACTTTTACTTTAGGCACGTCTTGTAGTTATTTTAAATATTTTATAAATAAACATAAGCATAAACGCAGCAGAACCGACGCATGGCACGTGACTTAAACAAAAGTCACGTTGCCCACATGGCGTATGCGTATTTTTACAACATTTCCTTCAAAATGCGACGTGGACTCAACCTCAATTAGTTGCGGCCAGCAGCTTAACGTATTAACACTGCAAATGCCAGTCCGTTGCCAATTTCGTGTTAACGCCTAATTGTGTTGCCTGCTGCTGAGATCTGCGCGTCTCCAGGTCCTTACATCCTGCTAAATTTAATATATGCACTTTGTAGCGTTAAGCAAAATCTCTACAGGCAGCATCAGCAGCTCAAATGTAATAAAAGAAAAAATTTAAAATGAGAATTTTTAACATTTGCATAAATGCATAGAGCAAAAAAGAAAAAGGGAGGAAAACAGAATTACGGTGAAGGGCAACTGCAGTTACATAACTTTGGATGGAACAGAAAACGTAACTTGAAGTAAAGTAAGGAAAAGAAATGGAAAATATAATAATGTACGGCTGTGAAGATGAAATCTGTATGAATGTTAAAGTAGTTTGTATAAAATGAATGAATGAATATGGCAAGAATGTGTGCTAGATTCCAGAGGAAATAAAACGAATAACTGTTTAAGTAAACTAAACTAAAATATAAACTAAATCCAGATGTGCGGAGCTAAAGAGCAAGAATATAAGATAAACTAAATTTTAATAAAATCCATTTCCGCTTTTAAGGTTTTCGCAAAAAGTTTAATCTGCTACACAGTGAATAGCTTATTAGTTTAAGTGATATTAAAAGGATAAGCTTAATAGTCGACTTCTACACCCTTCATTCCACTAAATCAAATTCCTAGTTCAAGATCACGTACTTCTCCTTCCTGATTTGACCAAACGATGGCCACAATCACATGCATCCCCAGCCGAGCATCATAAATGAAGCTTATTGCCATATCCGAGTTTTTGCGACCTCCTCATGCACTCGATGAGCATTAAATATGCAGTCAACATGCAGAACTTTGAATTCCCCTGGCTGACCTCGGGGCGCACATTGCGTATGCGTAATGTGATTAGCTCGACTGCTTCAGCTGCTGTATCGTGACAGGCCCAGTTGTGCGCTGAAGAGCCTTTGGGGACTTATATGGTTTGATTTCGATTATTTGGCGCATACGGAAAATTTACAACCATCGCAGATTTTACATACACAATCTGGACCACAGGATGCTTCAATTTTCCGTTGGAAATGCAAATGTGTGAAATGTTTTGTTAATAAAAATCCATCACGCTGATCACATGTAAATTGCCAAATGTCACATTTAAAATGTATGAGAAAGCAGACGGTAAAATGCTAATTTGTGCGATTTATCGGGTCCGATTTTTACTACGCATTCGTATCCCTTCAGCTTTGTAACTTTGTTTATTGTGCAATTGGCTAAATAATTGTGATTGACACAGATACGTGTTAGTGAACAGAGTGTTATATATTTGCTTTAAATTGTGGCAGCAACAACTTAAGCTTGGCACCATACGATGAAAAGAAGCTAATTAAAAGTAGTTAAAATGGTTGTAATTTTGTGGAAACTTTTTAATTGAAAGGAGAAAAACTTTGGATTTTTTCGTAGTTTACTTGGTCAAACGAAAGCATTTAGAATGAGGACAAACTTGCCAAACTTAACAATTGAGCTTTTTACTATAAGGCGACACGTGGTCACTTAAGAACGAGTATAATAACACATACTTTCTTTTTCTATCTCTATCTATGTCACTCAGATCTATGCCATGCCGCACTGAAGATCCAATCCACTTTCCGTGGCCATTTGGCACGCAAGCTGGTCAACAAGGATGAGCCCGAGGATGAGGATATCCAGGAAATAACCAAAAAGGTGGCCGAGGAATTGGACATTGATCTTTCCGATCCGGAGCTGAACAAGGCGGCTACTAAAATTCAAGCCTCGTTCCGCGGCCACAAGACTCGCAAAGAAGCCAATCCTGAATAAGCCGAGCAAGGAGCCCTATTTGAATTTGTTGGTGTCGGCTGTCAAAACAGTCTACAAAAAAGAATATAAAAAAAAATTTAAAGGAAAGTAAAGAAATAAAATGGAAATTTGGTAAAATGTAACTGTGCAAAGCCATTTAAGAAGCCTGCACTCTTGTAAACTTTTTAGTAAATATGTTAATTAATTACAAATAATATTAATAATGCGAACAAATTGTCATTATAATAATATAAATATTAATTCCTTAATTTATAAGCAATAAAAAACTCGATTCATAGACAATTATAGCAAGCGCTTGAGTTATTATCATTTTAGATGATTTTAAGCATATATTAACATTTAGAAAGTTAAAAAGGAATTTCAAGTGAATGGGAATTTCATGTGGAATGATTTGCCAGTCTTTTCTGCGTAAATTCAATAAAAAGCCCGACCCGAGCCAATTATTAGCTAAAAGTTTAGCAATAAATTTACATTTTTAAATTATTTCATTATTTTCTTTTCAAGTATTGTCAACTTGATAGCTTAAATATTCATTCTTCAGATTAATAAAACTGAATTTTATAGAGCAAAATATGGACAAAAATTAACGCTTTTTAATCAAAATTCTTCAAAGTATTTAAATTTATTGCAAGTGTATCGAATTTGAGAAATTTCTTTTTAATTAATAAATTTATAATTTCATAATGAACAACTTTGCTAAATACAAATCCTTCAACTTATTATAAAGCAGTGTTAATAATCCAACTTGCAAAGCATGTTAAATGGCACGATGTTCCAAATTTATTGTAGGGCAGACAATGAAGACAAACTTAAGGGAAATGCTGAAACATTTTTAAAACTTAACCGGTTTGTCTGGCCAAAGCCAAAACCAAAACTACATAAAACCAAATGCAGTGTATTGTTGTACCTACATAAATAAACAAAAATATTAAAAGGAAAAAGAATACTAAAATATATAATACTAATAAGAAAAAACATAATTTTTAACTGATACTCTATGTTAAAAGAATTGTAAAAGCCCGCAAGGCACATTAGGGGTACTCAAGCGACAGCAGCTACAAAATCGTCAACAAATTTTTCAGCGAGCTACTTAAACTGATAAACAAGAACTCAAAACTAATCTGGTGGCACAATTTTTTGTTTTTCTACAAAGTGTACTACAAGTTTATCTACTTGAAAATATATTATCAAAAAGAAAAAAAAAATAAATATATACATACGTACGAGTATTAAAAAAAAATTGGAGAAAATTTAATAAATATGCTGAATACAAATCGCAGCAAAGGAAATTGTTACAAAAGCAACTACAAAAGAAATATCTAAAATTCAAATTAATTACCACTAAACAAATAAATAATGATGAGCATTAAAATTATATTAGAGATCGAAGTAAAATTCTACTAAAAGGTATAAAAGCTACATTAAACCAAAGTAAATAAGAGTAAGAAACAAAAATATTTATGAATTAATGATAAAAATAAAACAAAAAGCGTATACATACAAGAACATGAAAACAGCAAAACTAAAATGTCCCAACTAAATTTTAATTGAGTAATAAAACTAAATAAAAACTTGACAAAATGCTAAATATCATATTGTTTTTTTAACTACTCAACAATTGTGTATACGAATACTCTCATTAATGCGGTCCACTTATTTTAGCCCTCTAAGTACAAGCCGTGTTTCAACTTTTCCCATGCACACGGCCAACATTTAACGATTTTCTGTTAGCCCGCAGCTTGTGCTCATCAGTGGACCGAAAAACTGGCGTCTGTCTTTTCTCTTCTCAAGGTCTGTTGTTGCATTTGACATTTGCATTTAAAGCAAAACTGTGCTATATAAATAAAAGAGTCCGCAAATCAGACCAAAACATTTCTCAACTTGCAGTCGAGTGCTTTGAGTTTCCAAAAATACTCGCAGCTCGGGAGCGTAAATTGCCATCAGCTGCCTGGTAATTTTATTGATGGCACAGAAGATACAACTTGACAGCAAAGTGGGCAAGTGAGTCAGGTGAGAGAGAGAAAGATATATGCATATATATATATATATATATATATATAAGAGAGAGAGAGAGAGAAAGAATGCAGTGGTTACAAACTAGAGAGAGAAACGCTATCTTCTCTGGCACTTTGATGGTACAGCACACAATCATGACAATGACACAACACTGACAACGAGCTCGTTGATGGGGTTTGACTTCTGCCAGAATGACGCGACTGACTGACAGCGACGCCAACGCTTGACCTACAAAAAGCAGCAACTGTGTGTTTTCTATTGAGGTAAGCTTTTAGTCAAAACAAGCACTTGAGACGTCAAAGCGAAGGTGCTTTAAACACCCGCTTAACCTTTGGCCATAAATATAATATTTCAAATATTAAAGCGTGAAAATGCAAACGAAGAAATTTACAATTCCACGGAGAACACATCAAAATTGGACAAGTGCCACATGACGAAGGTGGAACGACCAAAATTGAACATGCCACAGGCACAGCTCAAATACAGACAGGCCCAAGGGCCAAGGGGCAAGGGGCAAGAGCAATTTACAATTGCAATTGCACTTGCATGTCAATTTGAGTTCCCCAGTGCTTCTCAAGCGAGTTGAACTGAGGAATGACTAAAGGACTTCGTTGCTTCGCGTTTGGCATTCAGTAAACATTTTTTACTGACTTTTTCACGGCTCACAAATATTTCAGCTGTAAATTTATGCGCTTCGTCTGCACACACAGAAATACGAGTCGAAAAAATTTGTAAGCTATCTCTTTCTGTCTGAATACACGGATACACGTTGCCTGTGAGCAACATGGCGTATGTGCAATTTATGAGACTTTAAAAACAAAGCGTTGTGTAAGTGCTCAGAGTATACAAAAGAGCTACGACTAAGTGAGCAATGCATATCCCCACATGCGATGAGTACCACACAATATTTATGCTGATAGTTGTTGACTCTTTTATCCTTTTCTATACTTCCAAAACCAACTGCTTTGCAAATTTATAACATTTTAGAATTTCTTTTAGAGAGATTTTTTTACAAATATTGCACTGATCGATGGTCATAATTATAAAAATGGTAACTACTTTATACGTTTCAAAATATAGTTTACAATTCTGACCTTAGACTGCACAATAATACATCATAAATATGCTTTTTGCTTTAAATATTCCACTTTGCACAAGCTCATGCCACGCCCCTTTGCACCACTGCACTCAACATTTATCGCACATTTGCAGTTGCAAAACACATGAAAATTCAATTTCTAAAACCGCTTTTGAACAGCAGCTTGTCGAGCAAGAGGAAAAAGGAAGTGAGGGGGCCGTAGAGCGGAAGACAAATGAAATCCGTGCCAAATAAGCAACAGCATCCAATCAAAAGAGCCGCACGCCGGCTGCTGCTTTTCACACCTTTTGTGTGGATTTCAACCGCAAAATATGGCAAAGCGTGCACCAACACATTCACAGAGAACACATACATACACATGCATAAAACAAAGTATGTGTGCGCTTCGAAAGGACACCGTTTTGAGCAGTAAACGCTGCACTTGCGAGCATTGAATTTGTAACTGTTACCACTTCTAGTAGCAGTTACTTCTATTCATGATGATAAGTTTAGTAAATTCTTACACTCCGGTGAATTTGAGTTGAAAGAGTTTTATGGAACATTGCAGTTCGAACTAGAGATGGGCACGGGCCTGTGCGGGCTTCGTGTCCCGCGGGCCACTTAACAAATCCCGGGGCTTCGTGCATTAAAATCGAAAACGGGCTTTTTTTCGTGCGGGCCCGGGCCTAAGCCAAAAGCCCGGAGGCCCGGTAGGCCCAAAAAGTCACAATTTAAAAAATATTTAATATCGATTGGTAAAAATATTTATATATATATAATTACACATCTCTTTTGTCTATATGACACTTATCGATAAGTTTGTCAAACTTAATTTCACGTGTGTTTAAGAAGAAGGCGACAAAGCGGCAACATGAATAAGGAAAAAATTAAAATTTTTTTTCTATAGTAATATCGGGCCTTGAACGGGCCGGACCGGTCATCTTGATAATTTGACCGGGCCGGGCCTTCAAAGGGAGGCCCGTGCCCATCTCTAGTTCGATCATTTGCCATTCAACTTCATTTGTTTTCGCTGCTCAATGGAGGACAGCTGTCCTTTGGCTGTCGCTTCACTTGACACTGTTGCCTTGCCAGCGGCGAGCGTGGCGTATACGTAATTCGCTGGCCAACCGCCATGACACTTCCTTTCGTAAACAATGCACCACCCTCCGTTTTGTTCATTATGCGACCCGCTGGACAATGATATAGGTACGACTATTTTAAGTATCTCGATTTTTACTAGTTTTTCTCAGCTAAATTTTAATCCCCAACCAAAAAAAAGAGCTGTCCGCCGATGGCGTTTGAAAATTTCCTGTAGTAGTATTAGTGCGAATAGTTATTGCCTTTAGTTCAGTTGCCATGGCAACTGTCTGAATTTGCCAATCTGTGGAAGCTTAACGACTTAGTAACCAAAGTCTAGTCACATGAAAATAAAGCTTAAAAGAAATTAAGTTGAAATTGACTAGGATAAAATATTATAAATATTATGAATCGGCTTATCTTCCTTGATTAAATCCTAGGAAAAAAAAAAGTCGAACAATAATTCATAGATAAATTCGATTTTAGTTATCTTAATTTTTATTATTGACAATATTTTTATATTATTAATTCTTTTCATTTAATGTAGATGTAATTGACTTTATTGGAGTGGCGCACAATTTCTTTGACTGAACCCACTTGAAGCCTCTCGGACATATTGGTTTGCTTTCCGAATTCTGCGAATCAATTTCACCTACCAGTCCAGTTGCAATCACTTTAAATTTGCCACATGCCTTAACATCTTCAGACCAGTCCTGACCAGCTAAGAGTATTTAAATCAAATAAATATAGCTTGCAGTTTGTAAAATGCCAAACAATATCCACTCACGTTGACATTTTGGAGTTTCACATTTCTTGGCTTTCTTATTCAAAATCCGATCATTGTTGCACTGTTTTTCTGCTTTTACCAGAAGCAACAGAAGCAACAAATTTACGACATTAAGAAATAGCTTCATTAAGAATGCAAATGGAACTAAATTCCAGTTGCCTAATGTTATTCGTTGAACTCGTTATATTCTCATTTCGCATTCGTTATGGCTTTGGATTTCTGAACCTTTCAACCTGAAAACAATGGTAGTTAATTCTCACTTCATGACGTGACAGGTCTTCGTTTAGCTTAAGCACGTAGACAGAGTCCTGCCTGAAATAACGTAAATTAAATAGTGAATAAATTGAATCCATCGTCATATAAATATAATGTACTTTAATTCAATGTCATGCTCCGCCCAATTCATAGTGTTGAGCTATTATTAATTGTGGTCGACAGCAATAGCCAATGGGTTGGTTGGTGGCAAGTGGTGCCACCTGGCAATAATTACAATTTTAGTATATTCACTTTCCGCAGCACAATTTGCCACGGCCGATTATTCAATTTGCAGCTGGCCGGCAGGAAGTTTCAGATAATAATAATAAAACTAATGCACATAAATTGAAATTGTTGCGCCAATGTCTGCGACGGTCATTCACAATTGATTGCGTATACGTGCCGTTGTACGGTTTTAAAATTTCATATTTGTTGTCAGCCGGAATGGTTGTGTTTTTTTTTATTCTATACGTTTATTTTTTATAAAAATTTATTATTTATGCAAAATGAACTGGCATTCATGAACATGTAAATCGAGTCCTAAAATCGATTTCCACTCCATTTCACAAACAAAAAAGTGTGTATTCATGACAATTTTATTTAAAAAGTTAACAGATTTCACGCGGAAATAATTAAGTTTTGTCTTCTGACAAGCTTTAGACCACGTTTAAATAAAGTTTCTCATGCTTTCAAATCTAAATTTGATTTCCAGAACATTGTTCAAATAAAAAGAAAACTTCGACTATGGGTTGTTATTCTCCTTTCAATCTGAAATGCTGTCAGTTGTGTGGGCGAGATTTAAAAAATACTGTCGATAATCAAAATTCCGGTAAGAAAATTAAGTGTGGTTCAAAAAGAGAAAATCAAAAATTTGACCTTTTCCTCATTTCAATTTGTTATGTTGCTCGCTTGAACTTTGTGGAACTTTTGATTGCGGTACAAATGTGGGCCCTTATAGGTATAACATACCATTTGCCATTTATATTTTCATAAGAATTGCTCTACAACGGCATATTGAACACTTTGTTGTCACTGACAAGGATTAACCGCAAGGACATAACGAAAAAATGCTCGGCGCTGACAACTTTATGCCAGTTATTCAAAGGCAGTAGTGTCTCAGACTTCAGAGGATATCATAGCCGTATTGTTCGGTTTAACTTTAGATGAATCCCATTCATTTCACTAGTCCCACAAAATAGCATTTAATTTTTCATGTTGTTCATTATTTTTTGTCGCCAGTTTACCTTTTGTTTAGGCTTTTTGTCCTTAAATGTTATAAATGACGACTGTGCTCTGTTGTTTTGTTGTGTGGCATAACCCAAATATTAGTATCATTTAGCCTAATGGTCGGCTCTCACCTTTTTGTACAGTTATTAATGCATTTTTTGTGTTTATTACATTTTATTATCATCTTTTTATGACTGTTGGCAACGATTATGGACCCAAATAATATTTAATGCATTTATGGGCTGCTTGATTCCATTGCTTGCCATTGGGACAATTTTTAGACGAAACTGGTATAATGATTGCAACAATTACCAAGGCCAGATGATATACCTTCATCTTGACGTTATGAACTGAACTCATTGCTATTAAACAACATATATATGTGTATAACTTAAATTAAAGTATAATATATTGATTGGTCAAGCATCAAGACTTAACTCTTAAGTGTTGTTCAGCAAAATGAATTGCTCATAAATAGCTCTTTAAGATCGATTCGGTTTTATTCACAAGAGAATGAAATCCCACAGCTGGCTGCAATTTTTCAACCAAAACACCTGCGGCAGTATAATGAAAAAGCAGAAGAAATTACAGCAAGAGCAACCGCAACTACAGTTTCCTCAGAGCCAGAAACACGTAATCAAACATAAGAAATCAAATGTTTTTACACCATTATGAAAATGTGTACACAGCGCGTATGCACAATGCTACAAAAAAAGTATATATATGTATATGGTGGTTCAATTAATTATGTGTGTGTGAATTGCAAAAATACTTGCTGCTGCCAATATTAATGTTGGAGTTATCCTTGGATGAACTCTGACATTTAAGTGCTTACCAGGTTGTGTTTACTTTAAGAACAATTAAAGGCCAACAAGGAAAAATAAATATTTAGACCAGCTAATTTAAGCAAAAATAACATCAGGGATTTTTTCTTTTCACTCGATTAAAATGCAAAATAAATATCTTAGAACATTTCTACTAGTCCTTAAAATTGAATGGCATACATATAGAAATGGGTCTCGTTATTACGCCAATTTCGGAACAGAATCATACAAGAATCTATTTTTGAAAAATTTGATTTTTAACCAAAAATTCATGGCAAAGAAATAATAGTAATAAATTCTTAGTTTCTGTAGACAGAAAAGTGAAATCACTTTGAGGTAGGCCTTGGAATTATGTACGTAAATATACAAATTGTATTTGATTATCCTTTCAGCCATTTTAACGTACAAACGTACGAAATTAAAATTCGATTTAGCAGCTGAAGCTACAATAACTTCTAAGGATGCCTCATCGACAAGTGAACAGTTGGAAATACTCGCAAATCTTGATGACAATGCTGCGATGTTTTCTAGCCTTGTCGTACCTCTGGGCAATGGTTAGTTCAGCCGCTATAATACCTGTCCTCCATGGGGAGCAGACAAAGTGGCTATTTTGGATGACAACCGTGCAGTATTCGCTGACATATACATCACTTCTGCCATTCGATAGTTTTACCCAAGGATATGTCCTTATAATGATAATTCAGATGATGGCCCGGCTTTATCAATGTTGTCGCTGCAGTTTCTTTGGAGCAGGGAATAATCAGAATAAAAGGAATACCGCACCCTGCGATAAACGCTTGCTCGTATATTTTGGCCCCTATTTAGTACTCTTTGTCATAAGCTGGTTGACCAGCATTTTCAAAATATATGTGACTGTGTTGCAAATCTATCAAAATCAGCCAACTAGAAATCAATCTGTTCTCTATTGCGAGTTGGCCTTGGTTATAATCTTCAAGGTGCTTGTTCTAACCAATGCAATTGTTCGATACCTTCGCGGCTTAATTATTCTTAAGTTGTTTAACCAGGAGCCCGACGCTAATCTGCAGAATGGAAACAACTTTGGAGAGCATTTGAATTTATTCTTTCAATATTAAAATTAAATTACCTCTGGTGCTGGTTAAATTATTTATTCCTTAGCTGTTTCATTCTAAATCGATGGTCATAGATCCCGAAATTATTGGCGCTGGTTTGCCCACTAATTCATGCTTTAAATGCGACATTAAGTTGGTCCACCGCATATCACGCATACGCCGCGTTAACAAACAAGCTTTGTTCGAAAATTAAATTGTGTGCAGACATTCTGCCTGCCTTTCATTGTTAGTTTTTAGAGAACAACAAAAGCTTTCCATTCATTCTCTTTCAATATTCTCTGTTTATCAACAACGTCCACACATCTTCTAATGAGTATTTGATATTCCTAGCGCATACTACATTTCAGCAATCATTTTGATTAGCTCTCGTTTATCGATATAGTTTCATATTTTGATAGGATCACTAAGATAATCATTTTGTCGCTTTTTTTGGGCACTTGGAAGCATTTAAAAACCACACAATAAACATGAGAGCAGCAGAGGCGAAAGTCAATTTAATTTGCATAATTTTCGCATCACTGGATCTGCGACACGTTCTGAATGAAAGACAAAAGAGTCAACCGGCTGCAGGGAGGTGAGAGATGATGGGGAGACGGAGGTCGTCGAGCTTCATCAGCTTCTCCATTGCGTGGCGTTGAAAGGCCATGTCGCTGCATATGACAGCTTTGATTGAGGCCATCAATGACAGCGACAGAGACGCAGTGGCTGTTGGCTAGTTGGTAACAAATGGCCAACTGAACAGAAATAAGTTCAGACAGAAGCTGTTAGTGGGATGAACTCCCATTACAACGCATTACACTCAAAGATATACATATATTAGAGGCTTCTCTCTCTCTCTCTCTCTCTCTCAAAAAAACGCTCACAAATTGCTAAGGAAATCACAAACTAAACACTTTTATGATTCTCTAAACTATTCAACATGGGAGTGTGTGTGCGCTCGTATTAAACGCAATAAAACAATCTGGATAATGCCAGCCAATGCATTTATCATCTTGGCCAACAAATTGGCAAACGACTGCAGCTTGCTTTCTCCCCCTACTTATCTCAGCCTTTGAGCAATCAGGCGAGCAGGTGCTCTAAAGGCGTTTGACAAACATGTCTTATCAACATTTATGACACTCACACACTTACAAACATCCACACCCACACCCACAAGAATTCAACATTGCCAAGCTGCAACGCGGCGTAAAATGCATTGAAGTGAAAAATAGAGCAATAATCTTGGCACAGTTACATACACAGAAAGAGAGAGAGAAAGAGAGTGAAACAGAGAGAGAGGAACTGAATGGGGCATCACGACATGCATAATAAACAACATCAGTTGCCCTTTTGTGGGCGTGTCACAGGAGGGCTGATGCCGTGCAACGATAAATTTAATAGAACAGCATACGAGTACTCATATACATACTCACACTCGCACTCATTTCCATACAACCAGTAACATTTCAGGTTAGCCCCCGTGACACTCGGCTGTGTCCTTGCGAGCCTAAAAGCAGACATACCGATATTATGACTGACCTTTCGATATATGTATGTAGTTATTCGCATATCCCAGTAGCACACTCGAATCATGAGTACTCATTTTGCCCACGGCCTTTAATGACTGCCAAAGCAGCTGCATTGAATTATTGAGTTCTCATCAATACATGGACAAGAATACCTCCCGTCTCCTCCCCACCGTCACAGTAACCTAGCAACAGCAAGAGCAGCCGCATCATCAGTATTATTAACAACCATGAGTTGGTTCAGCTGAGTCCAACAGGGAATCTGAACATATTCTACATATGTATATAGTGCCATTCGTATGTATATGGCCTGTCATATATTAAAGTGAGAGCTACAAAAAAAGGTAAGGTTACTGTGCTATTTCGAAATACAGGGTGTCCAATTAAAGCAACAAAGAAATAATTAAATTAAATTGAAGAGATATGTTGGATAATTAACTGGAAATGTATACAAAGCTAAAATTATTATTAAACAATAAATTAACAATAAAAAAAGCCACCCTGTATACGACCTGTATAACCTGCCAGCATGCCAATCTATGCCCATCTGTTCATCCCTTTGCTCCCCGAGTATCGCTGCAACGCTTTTAAATTATTTATACATCAAATAATTTGATTGGCAATCTGCATTGAAAATACACACAAGCCCACAGTTGTTTTTGTAAAGTTCCAGAGCAGACAAAATGGCATTCATCATTCTGGAAGGAATTTCGTTTTGAAAATGGTCAAAACTAACAGTGTCGTTATAGGCCATGACCCATTACTTATTATTGACAGCGTTGATACCATTCATACCTGAGGTTATCTATCCTTATCCATATCCATACGTGTTATAAAGTGCACTGTATTGACCACGAAATCTAAAATGGCCATTGAGCGTTTGTGGCTTTCATCTGGACGTAATCAGTGTAATAACTGTGAATACATTTGATTGCTTTGTTGTCGCATTCGCTTTCACTTTCTCTTCTTCTACTGGACTTTCAGTAATTATGTGTAGACCACGCTAATGAGGTCCACTGCCCCGGGGAGAACTTAATTAGTAAACGGACTCTGCGTAACAATCGATGAGATGTAATGAGGCTAAAATCCAAGCTAAAGGTTAATGGATAGCAAACGAGCTTCATTAGAGCAGGTAGTAATTTGAATGAACGCCCTCAAGAATATTTATATTTGAATAGATATATAAATATAAGGAATTAAAACCGTAACCATAACCGGAACAGTTGACCGGTATTAACCGATTGAATTTGGTAACCGTAACTGAAATCGAAACCGAAACAAAGCTTTATTATTATTCCGAAACCCAAATTCAAAAGTTCTTTTTACTTTAACTTTATCACTTGAGTCGATTTTACAAATAAATTTCAGTTTTAAAATTTTAGAAAAGTTGCAAAATTCAACAACTTTTTGTCTCAGGAGCATAAAATTTAAATGCAAAGTTAACGGAGGTTTAATATTATGAAAAATAAGACATTCCCCATGAAAAGTTTGGCTTGTTGAAAGTCCAAAAAGTCAACATTTCTCATATATATGTAGATAATTTACAATAATTAGCACACAATTTATAGAGCATGCAGCTGAGATGGTCATATTTGTATTGACACAATTTGGTTCAAATCGGACTACTAAATCATATAGCTGCCATTGGAACGATCTGTCGAAAATCAAGTTTTATGACACATTGTGACACAAAATATTTTTTAAACTGGTTATTGTAACCGAAACCTAACCGGGATTTCGAAAACGAATTATGCAAAAATCTGGTAACCGTTATGTTACCTTATATATAATATTTATATTTTTCCGTAACCGTTAACCGAAAACCGAAATGCGAACATAACCGAAACCGTAACTCAAACCGATATTCGTTTCGATTTTATAGCCTGATATATATGTTTTTTTTTTAATTCTCGTTGAAAATTAGAGATGGAAATTAAGTCAGTGAATCGAGTTTTACATCCAAAAGTAAAAATCTATAAAATATATATCAAGTTTTCCCAAAGTAAAATTTCAAAGAAAACTCCGGTAAATACAAAATACAAGAGTTAATTTGGAACTTTAGTAGCTTGAATTGTAGTTTCTAAAGAATTTTATATTTCAAGATGAATGCCGCATCAAGGGAAGTCTAGTTTGTCCCTGGCTTTCACGACACTCACTGGTTTATCTTCAATTTCAATTCCGTATCCATTTCATCTGAGTCACATAGAATTTGGCCAAGTTCAGGGTATAATTGGACCAACGGCTGTCGCAGGCTCGTCACAGCAATCAGAGCAGCCTTCTTATACTCGTATGCTAATGTCGTTACCATATCCTGCAGCCAAATTGAGATAGAGGCAACCATTACAGGAGCATCGCACGTTTGTTAATGCTGTAGTTGCTGCCAGTCGCGGGTCTGACGCGCCCACGTTTTCGCCATGAATACTCAACAAAAGGTCAAATGTTGTGCAGAAATATGCTAAATATGCCAGTGGCAGCCAGAAGTCTTGAGTGCCAAGGCGGGATTGCGTGTAGGAGGAGTGGCAACAGTTGACTCCGATGTCGCAGCTGTCAATCAGCTGAGCGACAGAGGCCCAAGTGCAAACAAGGAAATTAATTAAGTCTATGCTAATTAGCCGACTGGGTCGACACGGCATTAATTATGGCGAAGCGTATGGCACATTACGTATACGTAACGTAAATGAAATTCAAATCAATTGGCTCGCAAATTTGCATAATGGCCAGCAACAACAACAACAACAACATCAGCCTAAAAGCAGGCCAAACAAATTATCAATCACTAATCGATGAAATCGATAATAAGGTAAACCGAATATCAGGTGCTAAGCATGGATCCCATCCCACCAGGCGTTGCATGACCTCGACACATAATATTAGAGATGGTTTCGTGAAAAGAAAATTGTCATATAGGTACAACAATATTTGAATTTGAGGTATGTTTCCCATACACATCACGTGACCCTATTAGGACACATTTAGTTTGCTTTAGCCATAAACTCTTCCCATTGCCTATAACCTCATTAGGTGCTCATCTCTGCCTTCATATAATGGACCATCTCATGTATTGTTCAACAGCTAATCGAATTTACAGCTGATTAAATCGTTCCAGTTAGCAACGGGTGCGCTTTTGTCGGATATTTTAAGGGGGGTTTCAGGTTTGAGAATTGACGGCTTGGACTCTGTTTTGGACACCCTTCAATCATTTTTGTTTCATGATTTATTCAACCAGACACTTAAATGCTTTTTGCTCAGTCTTATTTGTGGCAACGATTTAATGGTGCTTCTGCTACAATTGGACGCCATGGAATGAATATGACATTCAGTTGCGGGCTCCCAAAAGGCCGACACTATATGGACATGGTTCGAATCGTAAAGCGCTACAATTTTTCTGTAGAGTACTCAGAATTTTATTTTAAATATAGCAGCTATAATTGAAATTACAATTTTATGCGCGAACTTTCAGTCATTTTTTTTTTTAACTGCTCCCAAGAGTCGACTTTGAAGTCGAATAAAAATGTAAAATCAAATAATTTATGGGAATCAGGTATTTTAGTGAATCGTCAAGTCAGGTTGCAAAACAGTAATGCCAAAATGCAAAAAAAAAAAAAACATGTAACAATGACAGACAAATCGTAGCTAGCACCTAGTGCCGTAATATCTTATCCCTAGGGAAACTTCAAGTTATCCAACAATTCTAAACAGCAAACTTAAAATAAAAGCACAGTCATGTTAAGTCCTGTGTAGAAACTGTGGAAATGGAACATAACCGAAGCTGTCGAAACTTGAACTCAAAAAAAGGACTCAACTCAACTTGAGCGTCATCTAGAAATAAAACTTTGGCCGTCGTCTCACTATCTAAACATTACATCGAAAGCTTTCCAAGTTTATAATACTGGGCACGCTATTGTAAAGCTTTTATCTTGGAATCAAACCGCATTCGAGTTAAAAAAAAATGCATTCATATTTATGAACAGTTCGTTGCTTCGATTTACTTACGCAGACATAACTGTGATTTTTGTGCTATGTAAGATATAAGATACTTATTTAGACACACACTGGCGTAAGTATAGATATATATATATATAATATGTAACTTTATAACTTAAAGCTTGAATTTATTATGCTATTTAATTGATTCTAAATCAATTGTGCTAGCTTATTGAATCCTGTCATGATCTCTCTCACTCTCAATTTAGTGTAAATCTGTATCATCTACGCGCACTGGCTTGCGAGACAAATACAATACTATAATGGTAGTAAGGGCGCTAACCAGGAATATGACATCGAACCAACGATGATAGAAGTTGAAGTGCAAATTACCGAGCACTTCCGTGATGATTACTCGATACTCGGCTGGCATATTCATGCGCATCAGCAGCACCGAAGAGCAGAAATACATGCCCATAATTTGCCCTAATATCAGGACAATTATGTTGCTCGATTTGCTAGATGAGATCCGATAGAAGAACTGCGAAAAGTGGACGATTAATAGAGTTTTATAAAAATGTCAAGACCTACCTTTGTGAGGGTCAAAAGCAGACCACGTATAGAGGTGACTACAATGCACCCGACGAGCAAGAAGGAAATATGTTGATTCCAAAAGGCCAAATCTATATCAAAGCCACACCAATGTACAGCAATTTCCAGTCCACGTGTCACTGGATCCTTGCGGCCAACACGATCGAATATTATATTGATGCAACACTGAAAATTGGGAAAATCATCAGCAATTGCAACAGTTAATGTAGAGATTACAAACCATAAATATCTTATATACGCAATATACACTAAAGAAATGGCCTAGAACATTAAAATATTTGCCCTGCAGCGTTTGCGACCAACGTTGTCGCTCCTCCATGTTTTTAAGAGAGCTAAGTTCGAGGAAGACCGAGCGTTGTAGCTCTTCTAGGCCATAAACCTCCAGCTTGAGTTGATTGATGTCTGCGAGAAAATAGGTGACTTAATATTCAACACAACCAAATGGCTACTAACCTTCTCCATTGCTGGTTGTGCGTTGTACAGCCGAGGTCAGCATTTCCCAAATTCTAGGCTTTGTGGGATGTTGTTTATTGTGATTATAGACGGCCATGGCAATACGACGCTTCTTGGCTGTCAACATGTCCACAGTCAGCGCCAGACGACGCTCAAAACAGATGATGTCATTGCGCGAAACAGGCCTGTAATTAAAAAATACACACACGTTAGCAGTGATAAGGCAACAAATGTGTTGTTCCGACTGTAACTACTTGATGAAATAGGTCATGCTTGTGTAGGGATAATTGACAGCACCAAAGCCAGAGAGTATGGCCATAGCTGTCACTCCAATAACACTTATGCGGGACACTCCCTGCTCGATGGTGAAGATGCCATGTGAGGCGCTCAGCAGCGGAAAGGGTTCCCCAATGCGCCAGAGACCGTACAGAAAGACAAACCAACATAGAGTTGTCAAAATGCGTACCCATCTATCGGAAACTGCAACAGATTTACATTAAATTATTTGTTTTACCCATAAATTTAAAGTAAATTCGTTGCCTTACAGAAGGAAATGCTGTGTATCACAGAGTAGCAAATATATATGGGTATCAATGCCGTCACCATGAATAGTAGCAGCGTCAGACCCAGACGCCAATGGAAGTATCTCGAACTTGACTCCAGCACGCCAATGATTTCGAATATTATCAGCTCAAACATTGTCACGGACAGCGCGAATGTTGACGAGAAGATCAACTGCACGGATATGTGACGTATCTCATAGTGCTTAAAGAGTTGCTTATTGAAAAACAGCCAACCTCCGGCAAAGAACAGCATCTGCAACAAATGAAATGCAAATTGTAATAATACGAGTCATAACCAAAAACATAAGCAGCTTGCCTGCGAGACGAACACAATTACACAGTCGCCCAGGAAAGCCATTTTAAAGCTGATTCACAAGTTTTTATTCTTAGTTTGTTACGGACAGTGACATTGCTTAGACTTGGATCGTTTTTAATCCTGTTCTCAACGTTTCTAACATAAAAATTGCCAACAAGCAATATAAACAAAAACGCCGATAATGTCCACGAAGGACGTTACCAGATCGCACGTTGAGGGGAGCCAAGGCTGCCACCTTGTTTTTCAAAAGTTGGGCAAGGCAGTGTTGCCAATTTAGCTATTTCCCCGCTAGATCTAGTGGGTTGCAATTGGCAAATTTGGGATGAATTGCAAAATAGCGGCTAGCGGGATTTATAGATATATTCCAAGCTTGAGCACTTCAAGGTGGAATCAACCAATGTTGAAGAGATTCTTTTCCAATACTCGAACGCCCACCTTATTAAGTGGTCCAATTTAAAGGATACAACAAGATACGGACTAAGCTGGGAAGATAAATGCTGTCATAATAATAAAGTGCCAGCAGTATGCTTAAAAAAGATAGGGACCAATCAAAGCTACATAAGTTCAGCTGCAGACGACTATATGCTAGACGAACTTGAGATGTATTCAAAAAAACTGGATTAAATCAATAAAAATATCGTTTCACTACTCTAGCGTTTTTTTTTTAGCTACCAACAAAATTTTCTGGCTATTTCTAGCTTTTTTCTAAGGCTAGCTTAGCTTTTTTATGACCCGATGTGTTGGCAGCTCTGGGCCAAGGCTGCCACACAGCTGCTGTAGCGTTGAACACAACCGTGTGGCAGCCTAGTACAGCTGAGCAACAATAATGTGAAAATAATGTTTGTTATTTTTGGACATGTTTTAATTTTTTTAAGTGATTCATTAAGTTAATAATTTTGTCGAGTGTTTAATGTAAAGGACAAGTACACACAGACAAAAATGTCGTGTTATTATCGCCAACATGAGGATGCGTCTGTGACAATTCC
This sequence comes from Drosophila rellima, assembly GCA_035043635.1. Taxonomy (NCBI): domain Eukaryota; kingdom Metazoa; phylum Arthropoda; class Insecta; order Diptera; family Drosophilidae; genus Drosophila; species Drosophila rellima. The sequence continues at coordinate 591,372 of JAWNMV010000236.1, read as the reverse complement.
AAAATATTCCGTCGAGAGCTCTGCGGGGATCACGTATTATGACATAAAGGTATTAATTAGACTTAATCTAATGACTGTTACTTATTCACACACTTATTGAATTTATAACAAAAGGTTCGTGTGGGAAACGTCGAATGGTTTGTGGAGAGACGCTATCGCGATTTTGCTCAGCTGCACGAAAAACTCGTAGAGGAGATATCGATCAGTAAAAAACTGCTACCGCCAAAGAAGGTACGCCCACTGAAATAACTAAAATGAATGTTGAAATTTCTATGGTTATTTTTGCAGCTAGTGGGAAATAAGCAGCCCGCATTTCTAGAGCAGCGCCGGGAGCAACTGGAAATGTATTTGCAAGAGTTACTCATCTACTTTAGCAATGAGCTGCCACGTTTGTTTGCCGTATTCTTGGAGCTCAACAAATATGACATTATCTATCTGCTGCAGGATTTGGCCAAGCTATTCAATGAAAGCGGCGATGCGCTCCTAAGTGCCAAAAAAGAGTACAACTTATCTGCCCTGGAGGTGAAAACAAAACAATTCAGTTACATTATGTTTTATATTATTTGTTGACAATTCAATATTTTAGTCTAGCTTAGTATTATTTTTTTTATATACGTATTTAACGTTTCTCCCGCGAGCCATGTCCAAATTGTTAGTCGTCATCCTGACTACGGCTAGCGGTCATCCGCTGCTTCAGAGTCGCGGCATCAAGTATTCCTTAGGCGTGATGCATATGCCCAAAACAAATTTCTCCCCAGAGCTTCAGCACACTCTTCAGTCGGAACAGAACTTTTCGAGCATCAAAGGTCTTACCAAATATGTCAAACGGCATACAAAGTGGCACTTCCTGCACGATCAGAGCAAGCGCATCTATTTCAACTATTTGCTGTTGGATCCACGCATCACAAATGGATTGAAGCAACGTGCTAGGAGCATGCACAATCTCGATGTGTGGTTGACCTTTTTACGTGCAATCTTCTATGTTGGCAAAGGGAAATCATCACGGCCATATGTGCACTTCCGTCAGGCGCAGAAGCTACTGCAATGTGCAGATCCCCATGTGTTGGCCAAGGATCCCAAGCTAGCGCTTATTGTGCACCTGTGGCAACAGCAACGCGGTGTCCTATTGCTGCGAGGTTTTCACGGCGTAACATCGAATGATGCCCACAACCGTGAGGCGGCAATGATCGATGCCTTGGGCATGAATCATCTGACCAACAGACGAGTTGGCGTCTACTATGATCTGGCCCTCAACAAATTTACAAGCGAGCAGCGAAAGCAATTGGGAGTGGCATTACTCCACATGCTGCTGTCCGTCTATATGAGCAAGACAGAACGTGAACTGCGACCTGCACAAGACCCTACAACTGTAGAGAGTTAATCCTTGACAGCCAAATTCATAATTGTTGTAAAATAGGAAAACCAGACGACTATGATTAAAATGTTGATTGGGAATCCAAAGACTACGAACGCATCTAACTAAACTATTTATGCTTGTGTGTTTTTTTTTCAATCCTAGCATCGAATATTGGACAACTGTTTAAAATTCGGAATACTCTCAAACTATCTAAGCTTTAATTTGCATCACTAAATTTGTAAACAGTACATTTTCGATTATTTTCTTTATTTAAATACTACCAAAATATTAAATATTCTTTGTTAATGTCTTTTAGGTGTTTGCCATCAGTGAGCGCCTCGCCCTGCCCTGTCCTCCAATCAACGAGCAGGGCGGCAAATATGACTTCTCACATGTGCTGGACTTTTGCACGCAGCTCGCCGCACTGGTGGTGACTCCAGTTAAGGATAACGCCAGCTTTGCACAGGACTACAATACGGTGGACGTGCCGATTGGACGCAGCAATATTATTCCGAATCGATTGAGCTTCAACCTGAATGCATTCCGTAATCTCAAAACACTCAAATTCTCCGCCCTTTCGACTGAAAACATTGTGGACATTGAGCTGCTTAAGCCGACACTGCAAACGATTTGTGTGCACAACACAACAATTACACACATCAATCAGGTGTTGCTCTGCGACAATCTGCACAAGGGCTGCAATGTGCCCAGCCTTGTACCAGAGCTACATCATGCTGCATCAGCATTATCCAATGGCGACGATGAGTTGCTCAGCACAGATGCTTGGAATGAGCTAAGCGAACTGGATTTGACTGGCAATCTCCTAACCCAGATCGATGGCAGCGTACGAACAGCGCCCAAATTGCGTCGCCTTGTTCTTGAACAGAATCGCATAAGAACCGTTCAGAATCTTGCGGACCTTCCACATCTACAGATGCTGTCGCTGTCGGGCAATTTGATAGCCGAATGTAAAGACTGGCACCTAACCATGGGCAATCTGGTGACCCTGAAGCTGTCCCAAAACAAGATCAAGTCACTGAGCGGATTGCGCAAACTGCTCTCATTGGTCAACTTGGATTTAAGTTGCAACCTAATCGATGATCTGGATGAGGTTGACTTTGTTGCCAATCTGCCGCTTCTCGAGACGCTTCGACTCACTGGCAATCCGCTGGCAGGCAGTGTAGGTAAGTGTATTAACTGATTTGAGTAATTAACTATATTTTAAACGGAGTCTGATCCATTACAGACTATCGCCCACGTGTATTGGCGCGTTTCCATCAACGCGCCGCAGAAATCTCACTGGACAACGAACCTGGTACGCAACAGGAGATGGACACAGCTCTTGTGTTGTCCGCGCTGTTGATAGCAAGACAACGACAACTACAGAAATGACCAGAAATAACAACAACACAATTCCAATCCTACAATAACACTCTCAAACAAATCAAGTATTCAACAATTGTCAATAGTTCACGTTCAGTTTCTTTGGTCTTATCAGAACTTTTCCGAATTCTATCACGCTTTCACAACTTTGGAGGGACCGCCACTATTTAAAAGTCTTCCAAAATTGAGCAATGCAGATGGCAGAGTTGATATTAATCTGGTGTATTCAATCGTTTGATACATTTATTTTATTAGCATTAATAGACATACAGTTACCAACTTATTTTACGTTTTTTGTGTATTTACTTTTAAATGTTTTGAATGTCTACAAATTTCAATCAATATTAATTGTGCAATATTTCGATGCTCATCTACAAATGTGTAGTGTAATATATATAATCGTAAGATAATATATGCATATGTATATGAATGCGTTTTGTAATATGGTCTTAATGCTAGTAGTGCTGCCAATGTTGAGGGTAATCGCGTGGTTTTAACTTTCCCGTCGCCTTGTATCATTGCGGATGATGATGATGTTGCTGCTGGGCATGGTAATGTTGCTGCTCGGCAGCTGCGACTGCATCGAACATGGGCGTGTGCACCTCACCGAGAAACTGTGGCGTCGGTGGTGCATTCGGTTCGGCCAGTTCTCCAATTAGCGGCATATCAATGTCCGTTGAGAGTGCGCTCTGGCCGTAGCCAGTCATGCCATATGGCTGCTGTTGATGTTGTTGCTGCTGCTGCTGCTGTTGCACCACAGACACCTGAGCATATTCCGCAGCAGCTTGCACTTGCTGTGGATCTAGCATGACAGGAGCTGCCTCCATTTCGCCAAATTGTATGGGTGTTGGAGGCTGCTCACGCTGCGCAGACAAATGGGGTACATCATCGGGTTGCGGTTCAGTCTCAGATTGCTGTTGCATATAATTCTGCTGCTGTTGCGAATCGGCTTGAATGTTAATATCAGGATGCCTCTGTGGAGGCGCCATTTGATGAAGTTGCTGTTGGACATGTTGCTGTTGATCCACACCATCTTCAGGCACCTGCATTAATTCGTTATTGTCATCCATGGACGCATCAACTGCATCGCTCATTTCTGCACCCTCGCCAGACGTTTCACCATCGCGGCGCACCAGTCCCAACATGTCCAGCATATTACGCTTAACGGCATTTTCGCTAGCCGCTTCGATACTAGGATAGCAGGTGCTCAGTCCACAGTTGGCCAAATGCTGCGCCATTTTATTGCCGTTGCTGGTGGCAAAACCGCAGATGCAGTGCATCTCTTGCAGCATATTTACTTCCATAGCGTCAACAAAATTGCCATTGCAATCAACACCATGTCGGAACTGGGCACGTTCGCAACACGTCTGGTAATTGCACTTGACGCAGTGCAGCCAACCGCTGTAAAATTCCAATATTATTCTTTAGTTATCATTAAATATTCAGTTAGTGCTTACGTGTAATGGGTTTCCTCACTGGCAAAATCGGTATTGCACTCGGCACAGGTTTTGCCCTCCAAGAAGGCAAAGAATACGGGCCGCTTATAGGATGTGAATGGAGGCTGCTCCCGATGATGTGTACGTATCTTCGGCGGCGGAATTAGCAGCGAGTTATTGAGCAGCAGACGTACGGGCTTATTCGTCTTGGTCATGCTGACATGATGCAGCACCGTGTGTTGTTTCAGATCTCCTTTCTCCAGGAAGCTCAGCGAGCATTTCTGACAACGCAGGGAGAGATCTCGCTGGTTCACATGCTCGTCCAGATGCATAAAGTAGTGTTCAATTCGCAACTGGTTGATCTTCCCCTTGTGGGTGAAGTAAAATATCTAAAAAGTACCAACGATTAAATGATAAAATTATCAAATACTAGACTGTGACTTACGTCGAGGCAGTAGGGACACTGCAGGAAGTTTTGATTCTTGTGATCGTCGTAGAAATGCCGAACCAGGTCACGATGTGAGGAGGATCGATATCCGCACGCCTGACACCAGTATGGCAGCTCCAACGTGCTGTGTATCTTCTGCAAATGAGCGGTTAGCAAATGCAGAGAATTGTGTCGCTGTTGGCAGATTAAGCAATAATAGGATGGCGATCCATCCGTCTTCGTTTCGGTGGGATGCATGATTTGGTTGTGCTTGGCCAGCACTGATTCGGTGGCATGCTTTTCCAGACAGAACAGGCATTGGAATTGATGTTGCTTGCCCTCCGGAGAGATGTGCGATACCAGATGCGTTTGAAGCTTTTCATTCGAGTCATACGAGTCGCCACTTAGACATATTGGGCACTCAACTGATCTGGTTAGCTCCGCTGGATTGGATCTTGGTGAGCTGTAGGGGAAATGTTCGTAGAACTCTTCCGTTCCATCGCTAATTCCATAGTAGAGTTCTTCCAGGCCCTTGAGCTCATCTTCTTCCTTCTTGATAACAACGGGAATCTTCTCATCCTTAGTTTCTTTAGTTTTCTTGATTTGTGTTTTGGCCGTCGGCACAACTGGCGGGGTTGTTTTGGAAGATGCATTCTTGGTAATCAACTTGCTTGTGCTTGCCTTGCTGGCACTTTTAGGACCTGCTGATGGCGGGGGAGTGCTGATTGTACCACGTCGCTTGCTGCCAGCAGGCAAAATATCCTTTTCACGTTCCTTCTCTTTCTTCACCTTGCTATATTCCTTGGTTCCACTCAAATAGTCTGAATCATTAATTGCTGTAAGCAAAGATAAATTTAGCGGGATTTTTGAGTTTCAAACGAGAACTTTGCTTGGATTCCTAATCACAATTGCCGATGATATAAATCTACTATTGCCCTGATCAACAGTTTATAAATAGACCATGACCCATTATATTGACTTGCTAAATTTATATTAATGCCTCAACCGATTTATCACTCCAAAAATCATAATGTGTTCAAATAAAAAAGTACAAGTTTTACATATTTTTGTATAAAGTTGCAGTTTTATCATCTTTTGTTTTATTTCATTTGAGGTATTTGTTTTTAGAACAAGTTAACACATTTGAAGAATGCCAAAATTAAAATTATATGTAACTCAGTTTTTAAATGCTGACACATTAAAGTATATCACGAACAATTTACAATTGACGGATGATTTTTCATTAACATTCGATGTTGAGGTATTGAAAAACTTGATTTATAAAAAAAAAAGTGTTAAAAAAGTGAACATTTCTTTTTGGAGTGACAAAACGTACAATATAATTCGGGTTTGGCATTTCTTACAGCTTATGCTGCCCTATAAGTAAATTAGACTAATAAGATAATAATCACGGCCTATACACTAACTAGTGACGATTTACTAACGTTTCTTGAGGCGTTTAGGAGCGGCATTGGCTGGTGTCTCCTTGTAATTTGGTGGCAGTACGCTCCAGTCTTTGAAAGGATTCGTTGCGACCTAAAAATTTAAGATAAATTAAAACATAAACTAGAATTATATGCCATATACTATATTGTAGATACTCACCTGATACAGGCGCTGTGTTATGGTCTCATTGGTGGTCACTCGGGTCTGCTCCGCAATGTGAATGATGATGTTGTTGAATGCTTGCAGGGCATACGTTCCAAAGGATTCGCGCCAAACCAGTTCGTCGAGGAATTGCTGGATCATTTGGCGCGAGAGCAATGACAGCGTGTTTTGGAACATGCGTGGGACAATGCGTCGCAGATACTCCATTACCGCCGAGTTATTGTGCTTCGCTGCGTTATCAGTGGCCGCAGCTTGTACAATGTTTTTGAAGCCCATACTAAAGAGCGTAATCTTATCGACAGTCAAATCTATGCAAATGGTGCTGTCCTTGTGCACCCAGCGTGAAAGCGGCTCCAATATGGCCTTGTTATTAGAAATACAGACATTATTCAACCTTTCTTTAGTCTTTCTCTAATAATAAAAATACCTGAAAACGCTTCTTGTAATTACGATCGCCATCGGTAATTGGTTCTACGGCACGCAACCGTATAGATTTATCCGCATAATCGTAGACCCCAAGTACTTCCACCTTTACCTGACGCTGGGCCCCATCCTGCGATGTGGTGCCCAATGAGATGACACCTACCTGTAATCATTCTAATCAATAACTTGCGTAAAGTAAAACCAAATGAAAAACTTCACCTCTACAAACTTGCCGGGTCCACCTAGCTTTTTACATTTCTGATGAACTGCCAAGGTGCAGATAGCTCTTAGCCACGTGTAGATGCCTTTGATATACACACTATCCACTTTGACCCACTGCACTACATTCTGAATGCTTGTCTGGCAAGCCCAGTGATATATGAGCTTAAGCAGAAACGTCGGCGGATGCTGGGCACCTTCAAATATGGAATTATTGAACACCGACACAAAACGATACGGACAGCAATCGCTAATCCAGACGTAGCCGCCAGTGTATGGAAACTTGCTTATATCAGAATAGACACCTAAAAGTAGGAATTATACATATGATATGATTATTTCTAGCTATGTTTGGAATGCATTGCATCCAAGGTAATTTATATATACAACAAGAAACAAGCAACTTCATAAAATATTTACCCAGTTTCAGCTCATTATTGCGATGGTTTATGCAATGCTGCTGAGCACGCAGAAGTCCCTCTTGCAGCAGCCACTCGCAGAACTTGTTGGGTGTCAGCATTAATACCAGCTTAACCTTGGAGTCGAGTTTGCTTCGCGTAGCCGCCATGTCTTTGATCTTGAGGAACGGCTTGGCCAGCACCACCAATGATGGATATGTCTTGCCCTGCATTTTTGAATCCTTGCCATCCTTTGAGTCCTTACCATCCTTACCGCTACTATCATCATTGCTGCCTACGACCAGACCACCCACAGAATTGACCTCTGCCGGACGGAAGTTTTTGGGCGGAGCTTCTCCGCCTCCCAATGATTTACCACTTGACCCAGAGCCCTTGCCGCTTTTTGGTTGTGGCGATGCCTTGCCGGAGGATGATGCACCGGCTGCTGCTAATGCAGACTTTCTCCCCGCCTTAGTTGTTGAGACGGGTAGCGCGGCTGCTGCTACCGCCTTCTTTCCAACTGATAGAGCCAGGCGTTTGGCCAGCGGCACATCGTCGTCGCCCTCATCTGATGATTCCAAATACGCAATGTTTGAGACATTCGACCGTGGTCGTCCACGCCCCCGTCCAGTGCCACCGCCAGCACCGGTCGAGGAAGGTGGCGGCGGCGGATCTGCAGATTTTGGCGGCTTCTTTGGCAAGGTGGCTTCCTTTAACTCCTGGAGCACTTTGCCTTTAAAGGAGTATGCCTGAAACACTTGCCCATTAAAGAGCTCCTTTCCTTCGTTTGCATTGACAGCGGATTTGAGTGCATTTTTCACCGCATTGTGCTCGTTGGTAATTTTCTCGTAATAAGCCAACTGCGCTGGAGACAGCTCTTCCACCCAGATCTCCATATCGAGTGATATATCACTTCTAGTAACGCGCGTCATCTTTTCGCACGCACTCGATTAAGTTAAGGGGCGTAATTTATATAGTTTCAAATTATACTTCAAAATTAATTGATAAAAATTATTTTTTTCGCCGAGGCTGTACCTGCTTGCTCAGTGTGACCAACATAACAATGAGAAGAAATCCAAAAAGCAAATACCATAATAAAGAGTGACCATATTTATTAATTTTGTCATGCCCATTACATTTTGAGGTTCATCTTAAAAAAACGAAACATTTTAAAATGCTAATATCTTAAGATAGAAACTGTCGTAGATCATTTTATGTGATTCAAATTGTTTACAGTTGAATCTCATTATTGGTATATCAATTTTAGATATGTCTTAAAGTTACTCCCCGCTTACGCTAATTGCCATATATTAAAAAAAAAATATAACAAACCGCTGAGATCCAAGGGACTCCAATTGTTAATTGTAATTTTCTAATTTCGACTACATCGACCGCTACGTACACAAAGTCGATGGTGTAGTGGTGCAGCATGTGACCGTGTGCTGGTAGGAATAAGAAAGCCACGGTTCAAGTGCGGCCCTCGCCGATCCTCTTTTGCTTTCTTTTTAATATTTATTCTTTTCTTTTAAAATTCATAAATTTAAGATTGTCTTTAAAAAAACATTTTAAAATGCGAATATCGTAGAAACAACTGTTGCTGTAAAGATAACAAATATTTATAAATTTACAAAAGTGTCACATATTATAAATTCAAATCAAAGTGACTCCAAGTAAGCTCTTAACGTGTATCTCATGCTACAAGTATAAATTTAAATAATATAAATTGTTAATTGTAATTTTCTAATTTCGACTACATCGACCGCTACGTACACAAAGTCGATGGTGTAGTGGTGCAGCATGTGACCGTGTGCTGGTAGGAATAAGAAAGCCACGGTTCAAGTGCGGCCCTCGCCGATCCTCTTTTGCTTTCTTTTTAATATTTATTCTTTTCTTTTAAAATTCATAAATTTAAGATTGTCTTTAAAAAAACATTTTAAAATGCGAATATCGTAGAAACAACTGTTGCTGTAAAGATAACAAATATTTATAAATTTACAAAAGTGTCACATATTATAAATTCAAATCAAAGTGACTCCAAGTAAGCTCTTAACGTGTATCTCATGCTACAAGTATAAATTTAAATAATATAAATTGTTAATTGTAATTTTCTAATTTCGACTACATCGACCGCTACGTACACAAAGTCGATGGTGTAGTGGTGCAGCATGTGACCGTGTGCTGGTAGGAATAAGAAAGCCACGGTTCAAGTGCGGCCCTCGCCGATCCTCTTTTGCTTTCTTTTTAATATTTATTCTTTTCTTTTAAAATTCATAAATTTAAGATTGTCTTTAAAAAAACATTTTAAAATGCGAATATCGTAGAAACAACTGTTGCTGTAAAGATAACAAATATTTATAAATTTACAAAAGTGTCACATATTATAAATTCAAATCAAAGTGACTCCAAGTAAGCTCTTAACGTGTATCTCATGCTACAAGTATAAATTTAAATAATATAAATTGTTAATTGTAATTTTCTAATTTCGACTACATCGACCGCTACGTACACAAAGTCGATGGTGTAGTGGTGCAGCATGTGACCGTGTGCTGGTAGGAATAAGAAAGCCACGGTTCAAGTGCGGCCCTCGCCGATCCTCTTTTGCTTTCTTTTTAATATTTATTCTTTTCTTTTAAAATTCATAAATTTAAGATTGTCTTTAAAAAAACATTTTAAAATGCGAATATCGTAGAAACAACTGTTGCTGTAAAGATAACAAATATTTATAAATTTACAAAAGTGTCACATATTATAAATTCAAATCAAAGTGACTCCAAGTAAGCTCTTAACGTGTATCTCATGCTACAAGTATAAATTTAAATAATATAAATTGTTAATTGTAATTTTCTAATTTCGACTACATCGACCGCTACGTACACAAAGTCGATGGTGTAGTGGTGCAGCATGTGACCGTGTGCTGGTAGGAATAAGAAAGCCACGGTTCAAGTGCGGCCCTCGCCGATCCTCTTTTGCTTTCTTTTTAATATTTATTCTTTTCTTTTAAAATTCATAAATTTAAGATTGTCTTTAAAAAAACATTTTAAAATGCGAATATCGTAGAAACAACTGTTGCTGTAAAGATAACAAATATTTATAAATTTACAAAAGTGTCACATATTATAAATTCAAATCAAAGTGACTCCAAGTAAGCTCTTAACGTGTATCTCATGCTACAAGTATAAATTTAAATAATATAAATTGTTAATTGTAATTTTCTAATTTCGACTACATCGACCGCTACGTACACAAAGTCGATGGTGTAGTGGTGCAGCATGTGACCGTGTGCTGGTAGGAATAAGAAAGCCACGGTTCAAGTGCGGCCCTCGCCGATCCTCTTTTGCTTTCTTTTTAATATTTATTCTTTTCTTTTAAAATTCATAAATTTAAGATTGTCTTTAAAAAAACATTTTAAAATGCGAATATCGTAGAAACAACTGTTGCTGTAAAGATAACAAATATTTATAAATTTACAAAAGTGTCACATATTATAAATTCAAATCAAAGTGACTCCAAGTAAGCTCTTAACGTGTATCTCATGCTACAAGTATAAATTTAAATAATATAAATTGTTAATTGTAATTTTCTAATTTCGACTACATCGACCGCTACGTACACAAAGTCGATGGTGTAGTGGTGCAGCATGTGACCGTGTGCTGGTAGGAATAAGAAAGCCACGGTTCAAGTGCGGCCCTCGCCGATCCTCTTTTGCTTTCTTTTTAATATTTATTCTTTTCTTTTAAAATTCATAAATTTAAGATTGTCTTTAAAAAAACATTTTAAAATGCGAATATCGTAGAAACAACTGTTGCTGTAAAGATAACAAATATTTATAAATTTACAAAAGTGTCACATATTATAAATTCAAATCAAAGTGACTCCAAGTAAGCTCTTAACGTGTATCTCATGCTACAAGTATAAATTTAAATAATATAAATTGTTAATTGTAATTTTCTAATTTCGACTACATCGACCGCTACGTACACAAAGTCGATGGTGTAGTGGTGCAGCATGTGACCGTGTGCTGGTAGGAATAAGAAAGCCACGGTTCAAGTGCGGCCCTCGCCGATCCTCTTTTGCTTTCTTTTTAATATTTATTCTTTTCTTTTAAAATTCATAAATTTAAGATTGTCTTTAAAAAAACATTTTAAAATGCGAATATCGTAGAAACAACTGTTGCTGTAAAGATAACAAATATTTATAAATTTACAAAAGTGTCACATATTATAAATTCAAATCAAAGTGACTCCAAGTAAGCTCTTAACGTGTATCTCATGCTACAAGTATAAATTTAAATAATATAAATTGTTAATTGTAATTTTCTAATTTCGACTACATCGACCGCTACGTACACAAAGTCGATGGTGTAGTGGTGCAGCATGTGACCGTGTGCTGGTAGGAATAAGAAAGCCACGGTTCAAGTGCGGCCCTCGCCGATCCTCTTTTGCTTTCTTTTTAATATTTATTCTTTTCTTTTAAAATTCATAAATTTAAGATTGTCTTTAAAAAAACATTTTAAAATGCGAATATCGTAGAAACAACTGTTGCTGTAAAGATAACAAATATTTATAAATTTACAAAAGTGTCACATATTATAAATTCAAATCAAAGTGACTCCAAGTAAGCTCTTAACGTGTATCTCATGCTACAAGTATAAATTTAAATAATATAAATTGTTAATTGTAATTTTCTAATTTCGACTACATCGACCGCTACGTACACAAAGTCGATGGTGTAGTGGTGCAGCATGTGACCGTGTGCTGGTAGGAATAAGAAAGCCACGGTTCAAGTGCGGCCCTCGCCGATCCTCTTTTGCTTTCTTTTTAATATTTATTCTTTTCTTTTAAAATTCATAAATTTAAGATTGTCTTTAAAAAAACATTTTAAAATGCGAATATCGTAGAAACAACTGTTGCTGTAAAGATAACAAATATTTATAAATTTACAAAAGTGTCACATATTATAAATTCAAATCAAAGTGACTCCAAGTAAGCTCTTAACGTGTATCTCATGCTACAAGTATAAATTTAAATAATATAAATTGTTAATTGTAATTTTCTAATTTCGACTACATCGACCGCTACGTACACAAAGTCGATGGTGTAGTGGTGCAGCATGTGACCGTGTGCTGGTAGGAATAAGAAAGCCACGGTTCAAGTGCGGCCCTCGCCGATCCTCTTTTGCTTTCTTTTTAATATTTATTCTTTTCTTTTAAAATTCATAAATTTAAGATTGTCTTTAAAAAAACATTTTAAAATGCGAATATCGTAGAAACAACTGTTGCTGTAAAGATAACAAATATTTATAAATTTACAAAAGTGTCACATATTATAAATTCAAATCAAAGTGACTCCAAGTAAGCTCTTAACGTGTATCTCATGCTACAAGTATAAATTTAAATAATATAAATTGTTAATTGTAATTTTCTAATTTCGACTACATCGACCGCTACGTACACAAAGTCGATGGTGTAGTGGTGCAGCATGTGACCGTGTGCTGGTAGGAATAAGAAAGCCACGGTTCAAGTGCGGCCCTCGCCGATCCTCTTTTGCTTTCTTTTTAATATTTATTCTTTTCTTTTAAAATTCATAAATTTAAGATTGTCTTTAAAAAAACATTTTAAAATGCGAATATCGTAGAAACAACTGTTGCTGTAAAGATAACAAATATTTATAAATTTACAAAAGTGTCACATATTATAAATTCAAATCAAAGTGACTCCAAGTAAGCTCTTAACGTGTATCTCATGCTACAAGTATAAATTTACGATCGTTTTCTAAACTAAAATACATGTGTGCATGTACTACATACCTAAATATAAATAAGAGTGTAAATCATTTACCGATTAGGGGCCAGTCTTATCATAAAAACATTTGTTCTTTATTACATTTTTTTAATGAATTAAGCATTTACGATGTCTTCGAGAACTGTATCATATAGTATTTCCTTGATATTGATACCCCACAGGAAGTCCAAATGATTCCACTTCTTTTCAGGCATTCGGTAAGCCCGCTTTAGTGAATTAGGATTCATAGTGCGCCGAAGCAGGTCAACATCAATCAGACTGGCAAAGTAGTCATTATCACTGTAGTACAGATAAACCGGAACGTCTATTCCCTCCACATCGTAGCTTGGAGGATTTTTATTGCCATAATCCTTTTTGTTTCTCTTCGTACCATAATCAAATTGACGGAAATACCCGGAATTATATTCCTGCAGATAGTGGAACATTTGATTGATGGAGCAGCCAGCTGGAGTTGTCGCCATAATTTCGGGAATCAGCGTAGTATTTAAATGCGGGGAATCCCAGCCACCCATCAGGAAAAGCACATTTGTGCACATCACTTGGGAGAACGCTTGATCGCTGCAGAACAGGGAGCCCATTAATTCCATGGCCTTTGAACTTGGCAGAAATTCGGCGCTGCCGAATAGCTCGATCAAGGCGTTTGGTTGTCCAAAAAGTGGACCAGCCACCTTGGCCAGTGGACTCTCCATGTGGTCCATCCAGGCAACCGGAGCCAACAAATGGGCCGAGCGGATGCGCGACTTGAACCTCTTGATCATGGAATTGAGCACAAAAAATGATGTCGTGCCCTGAGAGTGGCCAACGTATTGCAAATTTGGCTCGCCCGTAAGGTACAAAATGTAATCCATCATTGCGGGTAGATCATAGATACCAATGTCATGCCATTCGAAATTCCAGAATGGCTGAAACACCGGTGACTTCGAGGCATGTTTCCTGGAGTAAGAATTGCCCCGGGCATTTCCCATCCACACATCGTAACCAGCGTCGGATAAAATAAAGGCCAAGCCATTATCTGGGCCACTTAAGACCCAATCCGATGAAGAGCAGAGCAGTCCGTGCATGAGGAATATTACAGGGCGTTTGCCGTCATTCCCTGTGTGCTTGGAGTAGGGAATGCGATGCATGGTAAGAATATATCCATCAGACGTTTGCACTTGATGTTCCTCAATGGCGTAACCAAATTTTTTTACAAGAGACACCTAAATAATCGAATCAAATAAATAGACTCTGCATTTATTTAATACTTTATTATAATTACCGTTGTCACCGAACTACTTCGATCAAAGTCGGAGGGCAAAGCCATGGCTATAAAAGCCAGAAATAGTTGGGCTACCAGAAATCGAAAGAGCCACATTTGAAAAACAGCCATATTTAGCGCAAAAATTACATTGTGAGCTTTTGAAGTTGGCATTCCTTTATATACCTCACATGGTGTTCTATCAAACAATATATAATACTTAAGCCTTCAATCAAAACATTTGATAAGTGTTCGAAGATTAATACATCTAATTTACTGCTAATAAAATTGATAGATTTGCAGGAAAAACCTCTTCATCATGACTGTTCATCAGTTGATAAGGTCTTGTGCTACCTTCCGCATTTGATTTCTGTGTGTCTGGGGATGAGTTTCGTTTTCAAATTAAAAACGGTCATTTTAGAAGGTGTCAATTTGTTATAAGAAGTCTCGCAATTTAAATATACCATTTAAATTTTTAATTTTGCATTATAATTAGAAATAATCACATCTTGGGGAATAACTATGTATTAATTAATTCTAATTTAAAATATAAACAACACTATAATTTCCTAATTAGAAAAATTCAAAATTCACACGCTTGAAAACTCGCTCAATAAACTCGAACGAACGTATTGAGCAAACAAAGAACTGAACCATCAATGAACTAAGAAGCTCGTTCGTTCACTTTAGTAAATAGTTCAAACGAACCTAGTTTGAACGACTCAATACAACTCTATGTAATTTCAAGCAACGGGGTGTGTGTGCGTATGTAGCGCCCTGAGTGCAGCTGTTGGAAATAAACAAAAATTTATTATAAAATCTTGTGTTTGGAACAAGAAAGCAGAAAATAATGCGCGATAGACGGGACCGTGATAGAGATCGTGACAGAGATCGGGAGCGAGAGCGAGAGCGTGAGCGGGATCGAAACCGTGACAGAGATCGAGAGAGAGAACGTGAACGTGACCGCTACCGCTCCAAATCAAAATCCCCCTTGCGGGGCAGCAGAAATAGGTCCAAGTCAAAAAAGAAAAAGTCGAAGAAATCAAAAAAATATCGACACGGTCGCAGTAGCAGCAGAAGTTCATCGCGCAGCACAACACCGCAAAGTTCTCGCAGCAGCTCAAAAAGCCGGCAAAGCAAAAGTCGCGACTACGAGTACGATTCTCGAAAATCGAAGTCCAGATCAGAATCCCAACGCACAACGCGGGCTCCCAGCTCCGAATCCCAACGAACAACGCGGGCTCCCAGTTCCGAAACCAGTTCTCGCCAGGTCACCGCATCATCAACGTCAACGGTGTCAGCGCCGTCTATTAAAGCCATCGACTTGTTGGATGCCAAAGTCCAAAAGGCGCTAGAAATTATTGATGAGGATGCATTTAAGCCCTCTGCGTTCTTTAGTACACGTGACCGCGAATGTCCCGAATCAGACAAAGTAATTATTGATCTAAATAAGGAAACGGAAACCATACCCAAGCCCATGGAAGTCCAACCCCCCAAGGAAGATGATATATTTCATCCAAATGTAAGTGAAACATTTTTGTTTGATCGGCGATTATTTTTGTATTAACAAACATTTGTGCCTCTTGCAGTTTTTGGGTGATTCTGAACTAAAAGCAGAGAAGTGGCTGCGCAAGATTTACAATTATAGACGAAAGTACATTTAGCAGTTGCAGACCACGTTATATTTAAGATTAATAAAGCTTAAAAGCATATGCATCTAAAAAATATCACTGCCTGTCTTGCGCGCTAGCAGCAATGCTTCCTGCGGCGTTAGTTGCTCGTTGGGTGAGGGTTCCTTTGGGCTACCGTCGGCCTGTAGTCGGCCAGCCTTGAAATCCTCTATAATCTTCTCAGAATATACTGCATTGAAGAGATCCAGGCTGGTAAACTCTGATTGTACCACTTCAGGCGCCTTGTATGATACATATGGCTTTAATTTACAGCCCGTTAAGTCTGGAACGATGATATCGGGTATTTTCTCTGGGATCTCCACAAATTGGCCATTGACTGTGATGCCTGTATCTCGCACACCTCTCTTATGCACAGCCACCGGGGGATTCGCTAGCGTTCGCTGTGCCTCCTTCACCGCACGTGTTCCGCGTTTGCCGTAAACGTTGAATTTACGAAAATTACGCTTTCCAGCCATTTGCGCTGTTGTGCTAATGGTGCGCTGCTGCCATTTGATTGCCAGTGGCAATAGTTTCACACAATTTTGCATTGTTTCTGCTTGTTTAAAACGCGCTGGTTAAATAACAACTTCACAAGCAGCAACGGTAGTTAACAGCTGTTGGGTTCAATAGTGCTGCCAGTGCCTATACAAAATATGATCTGGCAGCGCCGATACCTACTCACAAGCAGTGGTGCAAATTTAGCTATTTCCCCGCTAGATCTAGTGGGTTGCAATTGGCAAATGTGGGATAAATTGTAAAATATCGGCTAGCGGGATGTACAGATATTTTCCAAGCTTGAGCACTTCAAGGTGGAATCAACCAATATTGAAGAGATTCTGCTCCAATACTCGAACGTCCACCTTATTAAGTGGACTAATTTAAAGGATACCACAAGCTTTTGGGCCGAAATGTCCAACTACGTGGATGCAGCAAGAAATAAAAGATTTTCAGCACTAACATTTGCATTTGAAGTGCCAGCAGTATGCTTAAAAAAGATAGGGACCAATCAGACCTACATAAGATCAGCTGCAAAAATACTGGATTAAATTAATAAAAATATCGTTTCAATACTCTAGCGTTTATTTTTTTAGCTACTAACAAAATGTTTCCCTTTGAAAATCTGGCAGCACTAACATGGTCAAAAGCAGCTTTTTTGGGGCATATTGTGAAATTAAAACCAAAACAAATGGAGCTTTTACGAATTTCCTATTGGCTGAAATAAGTTTTTGTCATTATTTAAGTTAAAGCTAACACTACTTTACTTTAGTATAATTTTTTATCCGGACGTAAGACAACATTATCACCTTAGGGTAATTTTTTATCTGAACAAAAAGCACAACAGAAATCCTGGAAAGAAACAATGGCTGCAGGTGAGTTAGAAATGAATCACACCACACGTTCAATCCAATGAAAGTAAATAAATTGTTTTGTTGCAGTCAATAATTTCGAGGATGAATTTGAGAGACATTTGCACAACATATTCTACATAAAGCAAAGCACAGAAGAAACTAAATGTGATCTCTCCATCGTTGAGTATTTCGGAGTTTTGAGCCTAACCGACGTGCGTGCACCTGAGCGAAAATTGTGGTATATTTATTATTGTAAACAGCCCGATATTGACGAGACTGTGGAACGTATTTTTCAAAAATATGGCAAAAAGAATATGTGTGAATTATTTAGGAAACCAATATGTAGCGGCGTTTCGTTGCGTACCAGAGTTAAAAAGCATTTTGCCGGATTGAAATGGTACGTGAAAGGCAATTTGCTGGAGGCGCCACCAAAAAGCCATTACAACGATGAGCGCATGGCAAAAGCCATATCGGACTTGTATTTCGAAGAACGGAAAATGCTTTATAATTATATATGTATGAAACATAATGCGTGCAGTAACTTCCTCAAAGTTCTGTGATTTAAATAAATTCTAACACAAATAATAATTATGTATTTATGTATGTAAGCGAACAGTTTTTTTTTTAGTCATTTAAAGTAGCTTTTTAAGCCCGTCGCTAATTTTTCAAGTCACTTTAAGTTGTAGTATAAACACATCATTTGCATGAAAATTTAAAACAAATTCAGCTGATTCCCATACATGTTATATTCAAAAGTTTGTAGAGAAAATTACACTTGTCCTTTTGTATGTAAATATGTACAGCAACGTGAGAACATTTAATTTGTGTATGTCAGAAAAACAATGCACTTAAAAGTATATAGTTTATGTTTAAAAGAAAATTTAAATGGCCGTTCCGCGCTCGAGGTTTTGCTTGATTTCCGCCGTATGCTCGCCATAGAAACGATCCAATTTCTTGTTGAATTTCGAGTTGCGCTCGTTTATGAAGTCCACATCGGCGTCGTCATTGTAGATACGTCTTCTAGAATACTTCTTCCTGCGTTCAATTTGCTGATCCAGATCCTTTACCATATTGTTAATCGCACTCGGTGTGTCTTTGGTAAGCAGATGAAGTGTTGTGTTTGGACCGCCATAAAATGCATGTCCAAGTTCAGCCTTTTGTTTTTCATACTTGGCCATATCGCGTGCAGGCATACTTTTCACAAGTCTGTTGTACTGCCTGGCAGTCTGCGCTTCGTACGTAGAAAAACCCAGATCGGGATTGTCTTGTCGTTTTTTCTTCTTTTCGATGCGTTCTGCATCCACGGCAGAGACATCTAGCAGCTTCATTCGTTCGTAGTCCTTGCCAGCAGATTCTGCTTCCGCGCGTGCCTTGTCATCTGCCAGCAACCATTCTGCTTGTCGTTTACGAGCCTCCCAATTGCTGGGCAGTTTTTTACGTGCATCTTCTGCAACGACTTCCTGGTGGTTTTGTGTGCGCGCCTCTTGTCGTTGTTTGTGCAGGTCATGCAAACGCGCCTTGCGTTCCGCCAACTTTTCCGAAGCAGATTTTGCCGTTTCCATATTTCTTTGATGTGATTTTTGTATTTTTTATACTTTGTTTCTGATGTATGCTTCTTCTTATTAAAATGTAATTCACAGTATAGGGAAGCAAGGTGGCAGCCCTGGTCAAAGACTGCTGCAGAAAAAACAAGGTGACAGGGTTGTCAACGGCGTTCACCGAAAACCACAATTTAACTCATTTTATAAAAGTAGTTAAATATGCTTTTTGTTTATTTTGAAGCTAGATTTTTGTAAATTTTACCGTATTTTTTGTTAAATTTTTCTCGGTTTTTTAACATTTTTTTTTTAGAATTTCTACTTAACTTCGCCACTGCAATAATTTTAAAATAAGCTTTAGAACTTTAGAAAAATTAGGATTTTCTTGGTTTAGTGATTTGTTCTTCAATTAATTAATTATTTAAATTTTAAATTTAAAAATAAATATAATAGTTTATGAGTATTTAATGCGGTATTTTTGGTAAGTCTCAGTTTATAGCGCATCTCTGTCAAATTTAGGACATTTTCAAGTATTTTTAGCACGTGCGTGCATTGGTTTTTTTTTTGTTTATTAATTAATTATTGCCGCATTCAAGCTCCTTTAATATATTTACGTACTAAATTTATAAAAGAAAATCGCAATATGAAGTTTGGTTACAAAGTGAGTAGATATACACATCCTGATACTTAATATAAACACTTTCATTTGCTCTTAGTTTTCGAATTTGTTGGGCACAATTTATCGCAATGGAAACTTGGTTTTCACACCGGATGGGAATTCAGTTATCAGTCCTGTGGGCAATCGGATAACCTTATACGATCTTAAGAAGTGTGTCACTTAGTAGTTTACCATCATTCCAAACCTTAAACTCACTTCTCTTATTTCTTTGTTAGCAACAAATCCCGCACGCTGTCTTTGGAGTCTCGTTACAACTACACAAACATAGCCCTGTCTCCTGATGGAAGTCTGCTGATAGCCATCAATGAGAAGGGCAATGCACAGCTGATAAGTATGGTGTCCTGTACGGTGATACACCGTCATAAATTTCAAACTGGCGTGCAGTGTGTCAACTTTAGCCCAGATGGCAGCTACTTTGCTGTGGCAAGAGAGAATCTTGTGCTAATTTTTAGCGCCCCTGGAGAAATTACCGGGGAGTACAACCCGTTTGTGCTACGTCGCAGTTTCCTTGGCGGCTATGACGATGTCACGTGGCTGGATTGGTCTTCAGACTCAAAGCTGCTTGCCATCGGTTGCCGCGATAGCTCCACCAAAATATGCGCAGTCAAATTCACTCGAAACTTTAGAACCTACAATCTAAGCGGGCACACGGATGCCATTGTCTCGTGCTTTTTCGAAGCTAATAGCTTGCACATCAACACAGTGAGCCGCAATGGTCAACTATGTTTGTGGGAGTGTAGCATGGAACCCTCTGACTTGTTGGAAGCTAATGGAACTGATGCTGTGCTGCCACAACGCAAACGAAAGAAGCTTTCTTCGCAAAATGGCTCAGATGCGGAAAACGAATCCGAAGATGACGTCGAAAATAACGTGGAAAAACCAGCAGTGGAAGAAAATGTGAACGAAGACCAGAACGAAATTAAAGACGAGAGCGTCAAAAAGACTCACCCATTCTTTTACAAGAAACTGGGTCGGCATTACTTGGCTAACGAGCCACGCAAGGAGAAACGAGATGCACTCTTAACGGCGGCCAACTACAATCGTCAAACCAAGATCTTGGTTGTGGCCTTCAGCACTGGTGCCTTCTATTTGTACGAGCTGCCCGACGTCAACATGATACACTCCCTGAGTATCTCCGACTATCCCATATCCACAGCACTCTTCAACTGCACTGGTGATTGGGTAGCGTTGGCCTCAAAAGAAATTGGACAACTTTTAGTGTGGGAGTGGCAGAGCGAGCAGTACATTATGAAACAGCAAGGACACAGCAGTGAAATGACGTGTATTGCCTACTCGCCAGATGGACAGTACATTGCCACCGGCGGCGAGGACTCCAAGGTGAAACTGTGGAACACCCAAAGTAGCTTCTGCTTCGTCACGTTCAGTGAGCACACGAGTGGAGTGACCGCTGTCCAATTCAGCCGTAATAAGAAGTTCCTGGTGAGCAGTTCTCTGGACGGCACAGTTCGTGCTTTTGATATCATAAGGTAGGTTTCGTTTTGTTTTGCTCGCTTGCAACTCGAACTTAACCCCCTGTGGTTGTGCAGGTATCGCAATTTCAGGACATTTACATCACCAACTCCAGCTCAGTTCGCGTGTGTTGCAGTTGACTACTCCGGCGAGCTGGTTGTAGCAGGAGGGCAAGATATTTTCGAGATATTCCTGTGGTCCATCAAGACGGGAAAACTATTGGAAGTTATCAGCGGCCACGAGGGTCCTGTAACATCTGTGGCATTCTCCCCGGTGGCCACCTCTTCGACACTAATTTCGGGCTCCTGGGACAAAACTGTTAAGATTTGGAACTGCCTCGAAAGTAACAGTGAGCACGAAACAATCGATGCTCTTTCTGATGTCACATGTGTTACATTTAGTCCAAGTGGTGAAGAGGTAACGAATATATTTATATCAATGGTGTTTGTACAATTCTCAACGAATTTCAAAATTACTTTCCAGGTCGCCGTAGCAACGCTCGCTGGGAACATTACAATCTTTGATGTTAAAACAGCCACACAAGTGACCACGATTGAGGGTCGCGATGATCTTGGAAGTGGACGCTTGGAAACTGACGTTGTAACTGCTAAAAAGAATGCACAATCTAAGTAAACTTATTCACTGAGAAAACTGTCTGCTTCGGCTAATTTTACCCTGTCATTTAGCTATTTCTCTACGATAGAGTATTCGGCAGATGGAGAATGCCTGCTTGCAGCAGGAAAATCTGCAAATATTTGCATATACCATGTTCGTGAGGCGATCTTGCTGAAGAAGTTCCAGATTACACAGAACCACAGCTTGGACGGTCTAAATGTAAGTGAAATTAATCGTATAAAACCAAAATTAGGAAATATTTAATTGTGGGAAAAAAGTAAAAGAAAAAAATTGGAGAATTGTTACGAATTGCGCGATTTTAAATGAAATCGAATCTATCGAAATTTTTCTACTACTATTTAATATTTTTTTAAAGTTCTACGGAAAATATAAGATTTGACTAAAAAAAATTAAGAACGTGTTGTATTGAATAATATTTGCACAATGAAAAAAGAATGAGTATTTCTATTCGAAAAAAAAAATTCAGCATCATTTTCTAATGTTAATAATCTGAATATTCATAGCTTTGTTATGAACTTTGCCTTAATTATTTATATTTCATTGTTTTCGATCTCCTTTTTTTCATTACTTTTTTGTTTTCCTTAAATTTCGTTCTTTGTCTTTGTTTTTGTAATTCATACAATACAGAAATCTAATAAGCTGCCGAATAAGATTTGTAATATAAAAAGGTTTCTTACATTTGCAGGAGTTCATTAGCCGGAAGCATCTGAGTGAGTTTGGCAACATGACTTTGGTGGAACAGCGTGAGGAACTTGAGGGAGGAAACGTGGCAATACGCTTGCCTGGCGTGCGCAAGGGCGATATGTCTTCTCGACGTTTTCAGCCCGAGGTGAGAGTCTTCTCCGTTCGCTTTTCACCCACGGGGCAGGCATTCGCTGCCGCAGGAACCGAGGGACTTTGCATTTATGCTTTAGACAAGGGTACGCCAAAATTTCCAATGGCAATTCATATAAAGATTCTCACTATTTTTTTAAATATTGATTTTAGGCGTTGTCTTTGATCCTTTCGATTTGTCGCTGGAAGTGACGCCAAAAGCAACACATGAGGCGCTTAAGAAGCTGGAGTATACAAAGGCCCTCGTGATGTCCCTGAAACTAAACGAGCCCAATTTGGTGACCTTAGTGCTGGAGCGTGTGCCCTACAGAGACAGTGAGTGCACGTAATTTACAGAAATATTGGGGGAATGAGGAAAGAAAGAAAGAAAGGCCCAACCTTGCGAATGGAGTCAAATTTACAACCTTCGTCATTATTTTTTTCGTTGTTACTCGCATGTCTAAAAATAGATGGGAGTTGAGTTGAGTTTATGTTGGGGTAAAACTTCAAGGCAGACCGCTTATTACCTAACTAACATTTGGATCGAATGTGCAAATTTCTTGCTGTGTTAATAAACAGTTTCAAGGTTCTTTCTGCATTCACGTGCGGGCTGCTCCGACTTATGGTTAATAACCCCTTCAGGCAATGCAACCTGCCACAAATAGCAGCATGCCCTCCATTGTTTGGCTGGCAGCACGTGTCGGCTGAATGTATTAAAAAGAATGTTTCTAATCTACTTAACAGTCGAGCTACTATGTGGGGATCTGTCACCCGATTTTGCCCAGCGATTGCTGCAACACCTCTCCCGCCTGCTGCAGTCCTCTCCTCACATTGAGTTTTATTTGCAGTGGTGCTGTTGTCTGTTGACCACTCACGGCTATCATGACGGCGTCTTCCAGCAAACGGCTCTGCTTGGATTACACGAAAGTATATCGCGCAAATATGAGATGCTCAATAAAATGTAAGTCCTACCTCTTAACCATGTTTATATACAGCGAATGCTTTACTCATGGATCCCTATTCCGATTCCCCAGTTGCGACTACAACAAGTACACGATACGCGTGCTGCTGGACAGGTCAGAGAAACAGAAAGAGTTGAATGAACTCAACGGCATCAATGTCGATGCAGAAAATGCGGACAGCGATGATGATATGCTTTTGATCAGGAGTCAGGATGATGAGCTCTTGAAACGCGAGTTCAATGATGAAAGCGAGGAGGATACGGACGATATTGCTGAGGAAAGTGACTCATCATAGTGTAAATTAAGTAAATATTGTTGTTGATTTCCCACATTATAATAATTAAATGTAAATAATATGAGTTATTGGTTGTATTAATGCGTCCAATGAAAACAACAGTTGTTTCTTACGAGGGGTGTTTAACCGTTTTTCAGGAAACTCTTAATGGTGTTTTTTAGGATCAAACTATTTTATTTATATATTTTTTACATTCATAAATTTGAAAGGTATTATTAAGCTTAGAAGCTTTCGAAATCACGTTATTAGAGCAAAATATTTGATAGTTTAAAGCCGTGTGAAATAAAAAAAAAGAAATTAACCGATGGAAATTTATGTACATTCATATCGCAGCTACTTGTAAAGTAAATAAATGTCTAGGCTTATTATAATCTTAAATCTGAATAGTACTGACTTTATATTTACACAATTTCTTGTTATACAAAATATAATATTCGCTTTACTTATTAGGTATATTTAATATACGTTCGTATTTTTAGCTTCTCTTGAGTGTGTGCCATTTGAACTACAGGTAAATATTTCAAATATAGTATAGTATAGTATAAAGCCACAGCTCTAAAGTGTTATTTGTCTCATTTGTGTGTAAAAAGTTCCTAAATAACATCATTTCTACTTATT
Organism: Drosophila rellima; assembly: GCA_035043635.1. Taxonomy (NCBI): domain Eukaryota; kingdom Metazoa; phylum Arthropoda; class Insecta; order Diptera; family Drosophilidae; genus Drosophila; species Drosophila rellima. The sequence continues at coordinate 567,054 of JAWNMV010000236.1, read as the reverse complement.
TACATTTAATCAATATTACATATGTACTTATGCATTGATCCTTAGACGGTAGTAAACTTTTTATTATCTCTTTAAAGCACCAATTTTTTTTCTGGCTGATTTGCTTAAGCTTAAGTATATGATAAAAAAAACAAGATTCTCATGAATGCAGTAGCAAAATAATCCTACTGTGGAATATTTAAAAGTCAGTTTAATATATTTGTAAGTGTTCGTTTTTGCGTTCTTTTAACAAAATTTGCTATGAATTTAAATATTGAGATTTTCTGTGAAAATAGCTCTGTTTATTTTCATATTTAGCGAATAGCTTGAACTCTCCTCGATAGATAGTAAATTCCTTGAATGTAAGAACTAAATCTGAGCTCGTGCTTCAATATACCAGCACAATAATAATTAAGCCTTAAAAAACTTTAGGTTTGATAAATCGAGCCACAGAGCAAAATTTCAGCTCGGCTCGCAGACCTTAGCTCAAAACTTTATTTCATATCAATACAAAAGTATAATATTAACTTAAAAGTTTTCAATTCATTCTGATATTTAAAAAAAATGTGTAGCAAAAAATTGCTATTTGTTAAGATATATTCATTTGATTTAATTATGATTCATTACTTTTTTTAATTTTCAGCAGTTATCGGCTTGGAATACTCGTATGCTATAAATTGATAAATTTTCGCAAAATTGTTTCAACCATAATTAATGTGTACATTGTATTCCCATTTGTCAAAAAATATTGTAAGTAGATGTTCAGATATCTGACACGTGTGCTGCACTCATTCATATGGATCATGGCTAATATTTGAAGGTGCTATGAGTAAGCCGATTTGAAAACAGCTCCAATTAAGTGTTCTATCAGTGAGCAATGGCAAATTTTGATGGCCTAGTAGAAGCATTAGCTCAGGAAACTAGTGTAACAATAGATAAGTTGTGTATGTGTGTGTGTGTGGGGGGATAGTTAAGGAATTAAACGTATTGCAGTACGTGTCCATCTGTCATTGAGTCACTGAAATTGAGTTCCGTTGCATTCATTTTTTAACGGAGTCCAGAAATGTGATTTCTGGAACTCCCCAAGTCCTAGGATGACTTCATAAGCAATATGGGCCAATAGAGGAGCACAAAGACGAAGAACAGTATGGGAAAGACCGCTCGCGATACTTTGTCAATTTCGCGCCACATGATCTTCTCAACGCCCGTATCCGTGTCCGTCCAAGCTACGGACAGAAGACTCTGACGTCGAGCAGGCTTTGGCGGTCCTCCGTTGCCCTGCAGGGATGTCTGTATGATGATGAAAGTGGAATGCGAAATGAGTCAAACTTTGGCCAATCCGCCAATAGACATCGATTTGGCCACACGGAGCACATCGATAGTTGTGGTTGCGATGTGTGCCAAGGCAACTCACCTGGCCCGGCGTTGTTGGAGTTTGCGTGGCTTTTCGTGACCGAACGGCTCCGCCCTCCCAGCTCGCCACAGTTGCACATTGACCTTTCTCCATATTGCTTATGCGCTGCAGAGCACCAACAAGGATGGGGTTTAGGGTTGTTTTTTGGTCGCGGTTGGGGTTGGGGTTGGTGTTAGGGTTGAGGTTGAGGTTTGAAATGATAAAGAAATGTCTTTATTTATTAAAGCGGAACACAGACTTGCGCTTACCATGGGCAGTACCTTTGGTATTCGGTTTACCTGGTACTGGTACTGCACGTCCAACACTTTGACGACGACAAATTCGGCCAAGGCAGCGAACACGGACACCATACATCCGGCCATCCATAGGTCGAGCGCCTATCGCATGCAAGAGTGAAATGGACAGATGGGAGACTATTAGTTGGGCTTATTGTTCCACGATTTCAGTGTGGGATCGAGGTATTTGCCTTTACATACGCAACGGGTGGTATGTCCGCCCGTAGACCCGTGAACATAGTCACGAGCGTTAGCATGCAGGTGACCAGGAGAGTAACACGTCCTGGGATGGCATCCAGGCCGAGCCAAAAGCTGAACCAGGACAGCATGACCACCAGCGATGAAGGGGCAAATGTCTGAATCAGATGATGGCCAATTTGGCGCTCGAAGCGAAAATAGACGGTGAGGCGGGAGAAGTTTCCCACCTTCTCGGGCATATAACCGTCGCTCTCCTCCAGCTCCAATGGCTGGCCAAGATTGTACTGCAGCAGCTTTAATTCTGGGTTGAGCGTTACCCCCGAATCGGACCAGCGCAGCTTCACCTTCTGGTTGTTGGACGAAACTTCAACCATATAAGTTTTTAATTAGGATGGGACTAAGATAAGTATGTACGAATAAAAATCAGTAATTGATACTTACAACTCTCAATATATATGGGACACACTTGGATATCCATGGGATAGAGCTGGAACTCCATCTGGCAGGCAATTATCGCATGCATCCGAGCCGCATATCGCACGGTCTTATTTTTATAGAGCGTTACCGATGTGAACTTGTGCGTCAGGGTAGCTATTTCTACAACGAGAAGACATCGAAAAGACGTTGCAGAATGCGGAACAAAGTGGTTTCGATTAGAACTATGGCATTGGTAGGCACTTATTGTCTGATCAGATCAGATCAGATCTGATCCGACCTGACCTGACCTGACTTTTTCTGAACTTATCTGATATTTGCTAGTGTCTACTGAAATGTACGAGTATGCATTGTGCCTTCAGTGTTTGCAAGTGCCTTCTTCTTCCTGAAGTAAGTATATACGTATGCAGGTATGTTATCTATGTAGGAATGTATGTAGTACTATATAAGCGATGACTCGGATCGGGTGTTGCATTGTTTGAATGTGCTACGAGTTCAAATGACCTGCAATCATCAATATCTGCGAATATAAACAGACTCCTCTCTCTACGAAACGGAAGGCCTCTTACCTTGCGAATTAAGATCTATTAAAAATGTTTCATGATTAGACCCATAGAGCAGGATTTCTGCTAACTTCGCTTTTAGGAATCCCCTAACGCAAGGTACAGTTTTGAGCCTTGGTTTATATTTTTACAACAACAAACATATTTTATTTCCTGGAGTGTTTTCCAATTTTCATAGATTTTTCAACACTGAAATTATTGAATAAAATGATTCCTAACTTCTTAAAGAAAACAACGTATTGACTCTTTTTTAATCTGCTGATTTAAAATACATTTAAAATAGAATGATTTTTTGTTATTTTTTATTTTTCGAACTAAGCATTTAAATCATGTAGGAAACGCATTCTGTTAACTAGCTGGTTTTAGATAGAAAAATTCCTATTGAAACGGTTAAAAAATTCACTTCAAGCTTATACAAGTTGCTTTTTTTCGAATTATGTCTTTTTGTGTATAGTATCGGAAAATATATAATGCTTTACATATTTTACTCTATCTCACAAGATATAGATTGCGAAATCTTTAAGATTCGGATTTGCCCTTTTTGGGTATTCGGTAATTCCCTTGATTGCTTTAATTCTAGGTGTTAAAATTTTCCGAATAAATTCAGTTAAATGTTTTGCGTAGACTTATAAATCGATTTTCGTGGGTGTTGACATTGGTAGAACAAAAACTCAGCCATAACATAAACCATGAAAACGAGTTAAGATCTTATCGCAGTACATGCAACTGCAAATTTTCAACAATACTGTAGACTCTATGGACATTGGACTATAGCTTGGCAATTGCGTTGTAAAAATAACAACTATTGGGCTAATGCAGGACGAAAACAACTGGAAACAGCTCTAGTTGGCCGTGACTTTGAAATCGACCAAAACGATTTGGTCAGCGTGTTATTAACGGCTAACTCGCACCGGCAATTCTGTTTTGTGGACGATGTGAAGGACGAATCAGTCCTCATTTTAGATCTAGAATTTGTTATTTAACTTTGTGGGTAAAATTTTAGTTGTAGCCAATGTTAAGAAAATTATTAATAAATTACAAATTAACATACATTTGTTTTTCTGAAACATGGGGATCTTTTTAAGCATGATATGTATGATTCGCAAACCGAAGGCGTAATCATACGAAATGTTTACCAACTTGCTTTCTTATATATCAATAATTAATACCAAACCCGATAAAAATAATATTTTCAAGTTTTTCTATTAAAAATCAAAAGAACTCTACTGCAAATCAGAGCTTTAGGAACATACCGTAATGCCTACCACATTTTTATTCCAAGAAAGTTCCCTATTGAAACTATGGGTTTTTGAATCAAAATCTGAACAATTCGTAGGCTTCAGAGGCTATAAGAAATAGTGGAACCAAATAATTTGACAATACTCATAATTTGTACGCGCTGCTAAAATTTTATTTATAATTTTGACACGCCCTCAACAAAAGTAACACAACTTTTTTTCAAATAATTAATATAATGAAATTCACTTCTTAAAGCATTTGAACTAAATCTTAATCTCAAATAAAGTACAAAAAGTACCAAGAAATCTATAAGTTATCTATAAACCAAAAAACAATCGTCGGAATTAAAATTTGAACTGATTTAAGACAAAATGATAATAATATCTTAGTACAACAACAAGCAGCTTCTTCTTCTGATGATTACGAAGATTTCGGATGAGATTGAGAAGCGAACCAAATGTAAAATTAAAAAAAATATTCAAATTTCACCTGTGAAAACAAATCTTGACTGCGTTTCGGTGTGGGAATTTATGTGAATTGCAATAGAAATTAAACCCGATCGTTGGAGGATAACTAATCAACTAATTAAATGAAATTGCAATGCCAGTCTTATTTAAGTGGTATATGTAAGTGATCTTACAATGGACGACTTTACAGCAATAGGTACAAGTATTTGAAAAAATAATGTTCTTTTCGAAATTAGTTTTTGTTTAAATAAGATTCGAATTAGAGTAACAAGGGACGAATACAGAAGCATGTGAAAATATTAATATAACCTTGCAGGTACTTCTTATTGAGTAAATATTGAAATCAAACAATTATATCTATTTATATTGACAAATTTAAGACAATAGAACGTTTTAGTCTGCAAGGGTATTTAGTGTTCGGCTTGCCGAAGCATCTTCGGGTTTGTGTCTTGTCAATCTGATTGCAAATGAAACAAACTGTGATTTCTTTTAGCTGTGTTTTGATTTTTCAACGCAAATGAACACATTATAGGTTTGTTAGTAAGTATACTTAAAGTTTTGTTTAGATGAAAGTTTTTAGATTCTCTTGCATCCTTATAGCGTAGCAGAGAAGTTGAGGCAATATATGGACTTCCAAATCCTAGTAGAAGTTTGCATTGTTTATTTAATTTTTTATTGTATTTGGAAATATTTAAAACAGTGAAAATCAAAAGTAAAAAAAACACCATATTATTATACACAAATTAAATGCGTAGATAAGTGAAAAGTGCATTACAGACATTACTAATTAATATCTATATCTATTTATTAAAAAGTTGTAGCTATGCCCCTGTCATATCCCAGCCCATATGCACTCACTTTACTAATTTTATAAGTTATAATAGGGACAGCACTCGGCTAAGCTTAATCATATTAATATCGAATACCTAAACTTACCGGCAATTTTTGAATTTAGAAAATAGGGATCCGGTTGCCAGAGGTTATCGAAAAATTCAGGAAGTAATGTGACATAGTCGTCTCCCTCTTCGAAAATGTCGTCAGATATTTCCAGTCGGGATTCCATCCAACGTTGATGTATAAACATGTCAACTCTGCAAATGAATATACAATGACTGAATAACTGGCTACTTTATCATCATCCATTATTACCTAAAGTCCATATCCTCTACATTAATTGAGTTTATATCTACAACAAATATGCTAAAATCTACTATCACTGGGGAGCCCTTTTTAGAGGGCGGGCGCATTTCTGAAAATAAAAATATGAAACAGAAATTATACATTTTTTTTATTGAATATGTTTAATCAATTGGGTGTTTTACGAGTATGTGGCATTCAAAAGAATGCCGTCGAAGACCACCTCTTTCGATTAAAATTTATTCATCAAAGATAGAATCGGGTAATTATACTATACTAGTAAACTCGAAACATTAGTATTCAAGAGGTGTCAACAGTTTAAGTTAAGGTTACTTATGTGGTTGAAATGGATCTGTCCATATATGTATAGGCCGTATTACGAAAAAGTAAAAATCGATTAAAAGCGAGGCGTTGGTTGTCCCTAATTACCTATAATATTACCTGCTATATAGCCAAGTGGTGGTTAAGCACAATCAAGCTAATCTATTTCAGAAATTATTGGGTTTGTATATTTTGGAGATAAGTTTTCAATACAAACCGTTGGAAGATGAATTATGAATAATAATAATAAGTAATGATTTTAGAAATATAGTTATATAAATAAACGATTTCTCTTGTCACCATGCGTTTTAATCGATCGCAAAAATGCTCACTTCTGCCTTTTGTCAATGACAGTTACAGTTAGAGTTATAGGTATACAAAATATATACACTACGAAAGGACATACATGTACATAAGTAGTAATTACAGAAATTAAGCGAATATATTCCAGCTAAAACAAAAGCGGAGCTCTATGGTGAAAGACCCTGAAATTGCCTGCGTCACGATAAACGCCACACGCAACGTTCCGACTCCAACAATGGCAATAAACCAAATCCTAAAAAGTCCATGCAATTAACTTACAACCGTGGAAAATGAGGCATAAAAGGTAAAGAAACGTGATTGAGATACCAGAGAAAAGAAAACAAAAAAACAATGCGAATATTAAATAGAAAGAACTCAGTCGAAATGCAGTTCTAGTACACAAATATTGCACACTTACCCTTGACATAATTAGGCGGAAGAACCACTCGGGGCTTCGCTGTGTAGTTGTAGTTCAGGTAGGTGTCCGTGGCCTCACTAATCCTGAAAATGGCCCAAAAAACAAACCAATCGGATATAAACTATGTAATAGCAATAGCTATGGCTATGGCAAATACGTCTCACATGTGCAGGTTGGACAAGGGGAAGTTGGTCGATGGCATGGTCGATGCTTGTATAGGCCCAGTTTAGCCACCAGGGGTACATGCAACTATTGTTTGTTGTTGGCGTAAAAACTTTGTCAATTTAAGTCTGAACTGGAAATTAACTTACTTCGTGTCTGGGTCTGTCTGGCTGTGAGTACCTTTCATAAATTTCATACATGCAAAATTCTGCTTTTTTACCTGACAACCAGTGGGACAACCTTTAAGTTAGCCAATATTCGTGCTGGTACCTCATTTTCTGTGATTCGATTTGACCTTGCCTGGGTTTGTCAAATAGCTTGCCAATACTCGGATTTGCTCGGTATCTTGCGAGTATTCCTCCGCAAAGTCGAAACAAAATGGCGCATTTGCAATTTAGAAACTGTGACGTTAAGTGATTTGCATTAGGACTGAGAGAAAATGCCACCAAACATAGAATGTCACTGTGCAACAGTAACACTTTCTATCCGGTAGGGCTTCTACTATACCTTACCCATTTAAAGAGAGTTTTTTCCTTAGTACAAAAATCAATCAAGCCATTCGTTTCTGCTAAAACGGATTTCCGTTTCCGCTGAATTTCAAACAGAATCGGATTTAGAAGTACGTCACCTTAAGGTACATATATGATATATATGGGTAATATGCCTATTTTTCTAAAGGTATGTTCTATCTAGCTATCTTTGTTTTTTATGCAGACTTTTCTTTCAAACTTGGCGCAGACATTTGATATGGGTACTGTATCTAGAAGCAATTGCAGAATAAATGAGAATTACCTCTTGAGTCAAAGCGATACAATTTCCGCTTGTCTTAAGGATACGAATTTATTTACGAACCAACTGTTAGTCGATAAAAGATTTGCATATAAGAATCTGTTGATTGTTGCCCTTTTATACCCAGTAAATTGTGAAAGTATATTAAACTTGCATTATATCTTATTTCTCACATATCGTTTTTTTTTTTTTTTTAAGAATATACATTCGCGTGTGTATCGAACTTGGATCAATCAGATCTTATTCAATGGTGATATTTTTATGCTCAGCATTCTCTAAGTATTTAAAGGTGGACTGGATTAATATATTAATTACAATTAGTCAATAGTGTTTCAGTCAACCAAAAGAAATGAAAACAAATTAATACAATCATAATCATGACTTTGAATCATTATAAAATTGGAAATATCTCATAAATTTTTATTGTTTTTGAAAATCAATAACAACTGCAAAATAATTAAGAAGAAAATATTTACTTTAAAAGCTCGAATCAAAACCTTTGCTTTAGGCGATTCTGGTTCGCGAAACGAATGCAGATTTTGCTCTATGGATCGATTATGGAGATTTGCAGCCTTCATTGTTAGTAAAGCTACAAATAAATACTCCTTTAACTGTGAATGGGGTGGGAAATATATTGCGAGGGTCTATTGCATATAAAAAAGAGACAAATTTACAATGTGAGCTGATTACAATTTAATTTAATCTACCATATGCAGTGAGGATTTTGACTCCTTTGATCTGAGGGTTACTTTTGCCAGAAAGGAACAGTTGTAATAGAAACTCACCACATCAATACGAATGTCAATCCAAGCGATATGAATGCCTTTGTGTTGTATTTGCCCAGCATGATGTTGACGACGGAACAGAAAATGAAACCAAACCTCAAATCATCTCACTTTACATCGACGTGGGAATTTCATAATTCGCTTTAGAAAATCTGCAACACGATATGGCGACAGTGGTAGCGATATTGAATTTTCTATTTTATTTGTATTTAATATTTTAATTTAATTTTAAATTGCTATTTTATTCATAATTTTTGTAACATTCGGAAACGAGGGCAAAACGAAGGGAGGGCGATTGGGATGGGTTCACGATTCTAGAATTAACTAAGATAATTTCAGAGGTTAGTTAATTATGTTTAGGTACGGTTGTTATAGGATTGTTGGGTTATTTGACACCGTGAATCCAGCTCGACTTGATACCAGCTCACTTCGCGTTCTAATATAAAATAAAGAATCCGATGTCCACATCGCGGACATGTATGACAACTGTGGGAGCACACACACACACACACACACACACACACCCACACACACACAATAAGCAAATGAATACACATATATACTGTGCTTGTGTGTGTGCATACTGTGAGTGTGTACAATATTTATCTCATGATTCTGCTGTCGGATATGCACATATGTTCATAGATTGTGCGATTATCGGACCATCTGTGTGGGAGGCGTGCTCGTAAGATGATATAGCTGCCACTTGCACGATGTTGAAGCTCGCCAGACGGACGGCCATCTACATATGCACATATGTATGTATATAGATATGTACACATGTACATGTGTACGTATAGTAACTGTAATTGTGGCACACTTCGCGCCAACAGTCAATGGACGGGACGGGATTGAATCGCGTGCCGATTTCACTTAAGCGCGCACACTTTAAGTATTATCGCTATCGTTATTGTTATCGCTACCAATCGAGTTTTGGACAATGAGCAAAGGACTTCTAACTGTTAAATTGTATAATGGAAGCACACCCATCTTTAAAGTCAAGAAAATACGCTTCTTGACTGCAGTTGGCGGAAGGAGCCTTTGATTAGATCACAATGAGCAATTGGCACCAATTAAGTTTGAAAGAGTCAAAGTCACCTAAAAATATCAGTTATAAGTAGATATAATTTATGGAAGATGCATACGAGTATATATAGTCTATAAGATCTGACACTGACGCTGGCAGCGACACCGACATTGACATTGGCACTGGCACTGGCACTGGCAATGGAAATGGAAATGGGAATGACAGTTCTCGCCATTCAAATTAAAAATTCCACTTCAATGAGTGGATCGCAAGATGAAGCATATCCGGCTAAGCCCAAGTAGAAGAGGCACACACTTTGGCATGTAGCACCGTAGATCTCAAGATTTCGCTCTCTTTCTTTATAAATGTAAGCATGCATATTTAAATCAAGATCAGCGTTTTTATTGCTATTTTGATTACAGTTGATAATAGTTGAAATATTTTATTTTGCATGTACGCCACGATAAAAGTCTTTTAAATTCTTTAATTTATTGTGTGTACGTGAAGCTCACTAATTAAATCTGGAAATCCATTTATATTAATTATGTTTGCTGTGGTCAACTTGAAATGCATTCACTCGTAGGTAATTTATACTCGTTAATTATTTTAAATTTATTTTAAATGATATCAAAAGAGCCAGTTTTTGTTTTCATTGTTCTTTTATTTTTAAGCATTCATCGCAGTCATAAGCATTTTAGTAACGGTCGCAGACGAGCTGTCACGACATTTCACGAGTTCACAAGTCATGGGAATGGGAATGGAAAGGGGAATGCGAAGAAGAAGAGAATAGGCACTGACATGGTAAAGGGAATGGGTTTTCGATGAGTAACTGTTTTGGGTTTTGGCACCAGCACAGAGGCTATAGTAATTAAGTTGCTTTTTGGCAATTGATAATAAAAATATTTGTTTGCTTCGTTTGAGCAACTTGTTTGACTTTTCAACTTTGTCACGGACACTTATTAGCCAACTCGCCACTGGTCAGCAATAATAATAATAATAATCATGTGGAAATTACCGCGTCTGTTTGCCGACGCGCGTTTGAATCCCTTCGGCTTCGTTCAGGAACTGAACACAACTGAAAATGCGCGAATTTCTTTGCTGCTTTCTTGCCACTTTAACTGAACGCGATGCCAACAGTCAACAGCCAACAGCCAACAGCAAACGGCATAACGGCGACGCCGGCGCTGGCCGCCAGCTCAAGGGAGGCAGAGGCAGAGGCGGAGCTGGAGACGGCGACGGAGAAGGAGGTATGGGCACGACAACTCTGACGGTTTCCATTTACGAGGAGTTGCCGAGAATCGTGCTGGGAAAGCGTGTGAGCTCAAGCTTGGTTCCAATTTGGTGTTAGGTTCCGTTAGGCGCCATGGAAATATGGCCATGTGGATTGTGAATTTTGAATCATTCACCATAGCGGGCGCAAATTACAATTGCCATTAATTATGGTATATTATATTATATTTTAAATGATTGTTTTTATAATTGCAATGTTTAATAATATGATATTATTGTTGTAATTAGATATCCTGCCTTTTCCTAATCCTTTCGAGAAATCCCTGACCTTACTAATACTAAGACTGATATTTTTTTCTGTATTCTTAAATAATTCTGTATTATTTAATAATTTTTTTAACACACTCAGATTTTTTTTGATTCTTTTAGTTTAAGTTTAAATTTTTAAATAATTCATATAAATTTAATATCACATTATGTTACTTAGTTTTTGGTCAACTGCTCTTAGTTGACATTAAATAATTTAAATAAAAATTAAATGTTCGAGAAATGTATGACATTTTTGATACTTAAGTCAAGTTTTAACAGGCAGGAAGTTCTGTTATGGGGCTTGCGAAATGATTGACGTTGGGATTTCCCATTTAAAATTTCCACCAACTAACCAAAATTCAAGACAAAAGTTATACTAAGCTGGTATTAGACTCAACAAATGTAGGTGCTAATATAGTGTAGGGACTTTCCAGTACTGACACCCACCTTGCATATTTAAGTTCTTCGACGTGGCTAGTTATCTAGCTGGAAATCGTGCCTGCCTTTTGCCATGTCTCATGGGAAGACCTTTATGGTGCTTTTAGGACTAAAATATACTTAGTCTAATGCACATATATATACATATCTAATTAAGTGTGTGTTTTATACAATATATGTTTGTACATACGAGAAATTTAAAGTCGCATCTATCACGGGAGCAGGTGAAAGGCTATTGTTGTGATAATTTGTTGCTATAAGTCACAACAAAGCTAATAGGAGCTTTGCCCGACTTTGAGATACTCTTCACGGCGTATCAGAGCCAGTCAATACTGGAAGTTAAATTCCCGAAGAACTTTATTTTTAAATTATTTAGAAATTTTATCTTTTACATACCGTTCTTTTAAAAACACAAGCATTTGACAGGGTAGACGGTATAACAAGTGACATTATCAATTAAATAATTTTGTATACGTAGTTACATGTACATATGTATGTATATATGCACGTTGTTTGTTTGTCAGCAAATCGGTCGACGACGCCGCTTGGCTCCCGGGTGCAGTTGGCCCCAGTAGACCCAAAGCAGAGCCCGAGTCAATGTTGTTTAGCTTGTGGCTAATTGTCGCGTGGCTCGTAGTTGTCTATTTATGAACATAGTCTAAGGTTAGAGTTCTCAGTCGGTATCTAAGAGTAGTACGCAAATAAAAGTCTTGGATATTATTATCATATTTCATGTTCGATATTAACAACTTCATTATGTTATGATCCAAATTCGAAACATCATTTATACAACCAATAACTAATATCGAACCAAATCAACATACAGTTGCAAGGGTATGAATACATAACGCAAGGAACAATATCCGAAAAAATGATTTGACAGTAATGAGTCCTGTGCTGAGTATGCTGATTTTGACTTAGTTGGTGGAGAATATGGAGAAATCTTGTAATAGAAATTTGTACAATTATTTAGAAGTTGGGTTAAACATACATATTTATGTTAAAAAATACATGTTCATTTTTAATAAATGATTAAAACATAATTTAAAACTAGCATTTTCATTTGGAGACTAACGCTAAACGGCGGACCCGACGCAGTTCAAACAATTGTGGATCCCTGTTGATTTGTACGCTGGTTAATCTTCACATTTGTCTGACGCTTCTTCTCCTCTTTGAATGCCTCCGAGTTGGCCTTCTTTTCAATGCGACGTTCGGTGCGATAATCCTTTAACAAGCGTTTTCGCTCGCGTTTCTCTTCGGGAGTTTCGGCTTTGGGGCGAATGGATAGAACACTGAGCGTGGATAGCACAGATTTGGCACACAGTGATTTGGGACCTGTTGCATTTGGTGAATCGTCGGCCAGGTTAGCTAGCGCTTTTGCTGTTAGCTGGGCATCAGCGCCACCACGCAGCACATTTGCGGGAAGACCGGTTTTCGGATCGATTTGGATAGGCACAGGACGTCGACTGGAGCGCGGCTCATCGATCAGCTTGGGATGATTATAAATATTTGAGTAGGTAGATAGTATAGACTCGCAGTCCCATTTCTTTTCCTTGGCATCATCCACCTCGTAATCAACCAGCTCCTCTGTTGGGTCCTGCTCACCATCCACAACATTATCATACTTTTTGATGCGTTCACGATCCCATTCTTTGTCATAGCTTAAATCATCGGTTTTCTTTTTAAATTCCTTGAAACACTGCATAACAACAGGATGTTTTTGGTGCCAGTTGCCTTCAATGTCTTCTAAGGCAAGATCACCAAGCTCAGGATCATCGTAGCTGGCATAAAAGTGCTCAAAGCGATCATCTAGCAAAGATAGCTGTTCATTTCGTCGGATAACACTTGACGACATTGAGTATTCAGTGAAGCGCGACTTGGTTTCTTCATCGTCAAAACGACCCTTCCGCATCAGCGGAGCAAGACGGTCCATAAGCTCGTCAGCGTTTTCATCATCATCATTTAAATTATCCGAATCAAAATCCATATCATCGTCTGCGTCCTCATCTTCCCAGTCATCATCGCCCTCTTCATCATCGTCCTCATCACCGCCCATTGCTTGCATGACGAAATCATCCTCCAAATCTTCGTTATCCTCAAAATCACTATCAAGAGCTGCCACTACGTCTGGATCCCAATCAGGACGTGGTCCGGGCTGTGGAGCCGCTTTGTTCAACATGCCCTCTGACTCTTCGAATTCACTCGCAAAGACCGAACTGGGAAGCGAAAGCATGTTGCGTTTCTTGGATTCCTCTGCGATTGGCTTTTTAGCTTGGTTCGGGTTCTCCATATACTCCCAGACCACATCATTCTCACGTTTCTTTAGATGCTGCATGTAGTCGTAGTCATCATCAAAGTGAATCCCAAACTTTTTAAGTTCCTCTTGACGTTTTGCTGGCTCGGTTGGCGTTTCATTTTGTGCCTTGCTTTGGGACTGCCGAGCACCCGCCTCCAAGAGCACACGCTGTGGAGCAGTTTCATCGGTAACCAACGGATCGTGTTGACTGCGATGCACCAAGTGAAATGTGACAGCTTTTTTGCGGTCAATATAGGGTTTCTTTCCTTTCACCTACAAGTTCAATACACTTAAAATTTGAGTATTAATTATTAAATCTAGCATTTATTACCATTTTTATACTGCTTTAGATGCTCTTTTTTTAAGCTGATATTTGTGGATTTCGTGAACTTTTTCTATCAAAACACATGTGCTATGCACACACACCACTACTGAGTGTCTGTGTGTTGTTTGAAACGAAAAACAAGGTGGCAGCCCTGGTCCAAGGTTGCCACAGGAAAAATCAAGATGGCAGCTCTGGCCCAGTGTCCACCAAAACCACCTTTTAGAAAAGTAATTACATTCTAGTTTTTGCTAAATTTTGAGCTAGAATTTTTTAAATTTTACCTTAATTTTGGTAAAATTTTTTATCGATTTTGTAACATTGAACGCGAAGGGTAAGGTGAACCAAATTAATTTTAAAATAAACTTTGGAGTTTTAAAAAATTTCGGATTTTCTCGGTTTAGTGATTTGTCCTTTTATTAATTAATTATTTAAATTTTAAAATTAAAAATTAATGTAATAAAAAGGATAAGAAAAATGGGACCGATTTTCGATAAGACCCGTTCGGGTCATTCAGATGAACGATTGTTGAACTTATTCAGCAAATTGAGCTCAAAACCCCATGGGCTTTGCAGCCCTGGTGTAAACTAAACATAGTTTTTTTTCGTTCGCCTTACCCAAATTATTGTAAAAATGGAAGAAAACGAGAAGCCTGCGGATGGCAAGAATGACGTTTCAAATGGTAATTGAATGATCAACAATTATTGTTGTATTTGGTTGATATAAATCACTTTTTCAGGAGATGATGACGCGACGTACCAGCATAAATTGGAGCTGCTCCAAACAGATATGCGCAAAATGCAGAATGAGTTCAATACGCAGCGAGCAAAAATGAAGGAGCTCTACATGCAAAAGGAGGCTGAGAGGAAGCAGTTGCAAGAGGAATTGGATGAGCTGAAGACTCACGTAATGGTGGCTGACCTAAAATCCGAGAACGAAATGCAGCTCAAGGATATAAGAGCTCAGGAGGAGATATCATCGCTGCAGCAGTTGGTGCAGGATACAATCGAGGAATCGGCTACATACAAAGCTGAATTGGAACGCATCAAACTGGATCAGCTACGCCAGCAACAGCAGCAGCTTCAACAGATGCAGCAACCAGCAGAGTCATCGGGCGGCTTGGCACCACATGTCCTGAATCAGGTGAAAAGGACGCTGGGATCCGTTCGAAAATTGGGCAGCGATTCGTTAAACAATAGCTTTCAGCAGGAGAGTACTGATGGAAATACGCGTGGCACAGCTAAGAATAATGTCAAACAATATGTGAGTACATATGCACCTAGTTGATAATCGTATAAGTCAATCTATGTATGTATGTATGTACGAACCAACAGGCTGCCGAGGATGCCGAAATGATGCACTCAATAGTCGAGCAACTACAGGAGGAAATGAAGGCCCTAAAGGAAAAGTTGCGCGAAACAGACGAACAGTTGCAGGCCAAAACCGTGACGACGGAGAATAAGGAGGAGGCAACCTCAACAATAAACGATGATGAAGATGCCATAGACAAGTCCACATCTACTGACTTGATAGTATCCACTTGCAATTACTGTAGCACATTAGAACAGCATTCGGAAGAACTAAGTGCTCAAGTCAAACAGCAGCTAAAACAGTTGGATGCCGTACAGAAACAACTTGTTGAATCACGAGAGCAATTGAGCAAGGAGGCAGCGCTGCGAAATGATCTCGAGAATCAGTGGCAAGCGAAACGAGAAGCCCACAAGAGCGAAGTACAAAGCCTGCGCGAGCAGGTTAAAAATAACGAGCAACAACTTTTGAACATGCAGCAAAAGTTCCTTGAAACTAAGGAGGAAGTCATGCGGCAATTGCAGCGTGTCACAGACGAGCGGGAACGGGTCAACCAACAACTAGAGACCCTGCAAGCTGATAATGATTTTTTGTCCGGTCGATATCTGGCCACTTCAGAGGAAATTGAGAATCAGTACATAAACCTCCCAAATACTGTTGTTGAGCTGCAGGAGCTAATGCTGCGTCAGCAGAGCGAGTTGATACAGGCTCGCGTAAGTAGCGAATACGAGAAACAAAAGTGTGTCACCTCGCTGGATGAGATCCAAATACTCCGCTCCCAGCTCGACGAAAGCAACAACGAGAGACGGGCCTACAAGCGCAAGGTGCAATTAGATATTAAGTCGTTGCAGTAAGTTCATCCCAGTTTAACCCGAACTTACCTAAATATATTGATATTCCCTGTAGAGATCGCGTTACGGAACACCTGGTTGCCGTGCAATCGTATGAATCATCCAAAACACTATTGGAGCGCAAGGAAGTAGAACTGAACAAGCAGCTGTCCGAGTGCCGTGTTGAGATTATAGAACTACAGGATGCCAACGTAAGTACAAAAGACGCTTACCCTTATTGACTAAATTATCAATCTGTTATATTTGCAGGAGAAGCTAGGAAAAACCAATTCAGACTACAAGTCAAAAATCAAGACACTTCAGGAGGAGTTGTCCACAATGGAAACGGTGCAAAAAGATTTCGTTAAACTATCGCAAACACTACAGGTAATTTACAATTTCGACTGCAATTACTAAAGTTAGTTAAGACTTTATTCTTTTCTTAAATGTAATCGAACAATTATATTATCAAATTAAGTACATGATTGAATTTCATAAGCATTTCGTTTGTTGTAGATGTCCTTGGAGGAGCTGCGCCATGCCGATACCGAGGTACGCTGGCAGGACGACGATGATGTGAACAATTGCCCAACGTGTAATGCAAATTTTACGGTAATGGTGCGGAAAATCCATTGCCGCCATTGCGGACACATTTACTGCGATAAATGTCTAACGAAAACGGTGCCATCGGGACCACGGAAACGTGTCGCCCGGGTTTGTGATATCTGTCATACGTTGCTCACGCCAAACACCGCTCCCTACTTTAGCCACGAGCCGCCGCAGTCAAACTAGTCGGTTACCTGTTCGCCCTGTTGTGGTGCGACACTATTTATTTTGCTCTTTCGTATATGTACTGTGTACTGTTGTGTACTATAATTAATCTTTTATTTTGATGATTTGTTTCCCGTTGACACACTGAACCGAGTCATATCCAGACGCAAAAATGCGTTGATTGCAATTAATGTAAAGATGTAACGAAGTAACTCAGTCCTCTAGTTTTACAATACTTTTTTTGTGTGTCGTGTTAGCTCCTTTTTTGTAGGTTGGTAGGTAAGTTTCCATTATTGAATTTAGCGCAAGCAAAACAAAAATACTTATATATAAAAAATGAATAAAAAGTTGTGTACACTCGATGCTTCTTGAACTTTTGTCTACTTGAGCCAATTTCGCCTGCAAATTGGAAATAGGTGTAAATACATTAATTTTAAGCATTTTCTAGTAAACAAGATGCCAAACATTTCTTCATTCAAAAATTTATTTATTTATTTCAAAATTAGAGCAAACAATTTGGCAATTTTTGTTAACAAATAACAACATCAAAAATACATCAAATTGTTGTTGATTAAAATATTGTGTTTTCATGGGGTTGCGAGGATATTTTTTTAGG
This sequence comes from Drosophila rellima, assembly GCA_035043635.1. Classification (NCBI taxonomy): domain Eukaryota; kingdom Metazoa; phylum Arthropoda; class Insecta; order Diptera; family Drosophilidae; genus Drosophila; species Drosophila rellima. The sequence goes on along the minus strand of JAWNMV010000236.1, from coordinate 549,422 downwards.
CATGCTCAAATTTAACTAAATATTTGATATATTAATTACAATAAAATTTTAAATTCTGTTCACTTCAACTAACAATAATTCAAGTGTAAATTGATAATTAATACTGCAATCTCAGGGCATTCAACAAAACAAACACTGAAATGGTTTATCATGTAATTGGAACTATAAAAAAACACAGACATGCAAACGGAAGGGGAATCACAATTTCCATAACAGTTGTCTCGCAGTTAATTTCTGAAATGAAAAAGTAAAGCAAAAATACATAAAAAATGATCATTATAATTTGTTGGTTTTTTTTTTATATTAATAAACAATTGTATCTCACCTCACCAAATGAATCGTCCGGCGAATATTCCGACTAACGCCACAGCGGTCGCTCCAAGCACAGTGATTAGTCGACTGGTCCGCACTGTACGAATTAAAATCCAGTTGTTATTAGATACAAGTAATTAGATAGAAATTTATTGGGTTCAGTAAAGGAGGGGAATCCCAAAATTAAATCAGTAAAGCATTTTCTTGAGAAATTAGGCCAAGTATTAAATGTTAAAACAAAAGCTTTGAAATGTTATTACAAAAGAGACTAGTAATAGAAAATGATATTTAACTGTCGAGTTAGTTATAGGATGAGCAAATATTAATTATATTACAAAATTTTAGTACAAATGATCATAAAGACACTTACGTAAAGAATTTGCCGGCATATTTAGATGTGACACTCTTAGAAACTTGATAGAACAGACACAGATGCGTGGCGAGAGACGAGGCAAGGCGAAGGCAAAGTCGAAGACAAATGAAAAGCGAAATATATAGAGACAAGTGTGTGCGATCGTGGCTGACATTGGATCTGGACCGGAACATCTATCATTCAGTGTTACTCCTTGGTGATTGCCGTGAGTAGATGCTTAAGTAGTTGACAGTTTTAGTTCATAGTTCTGAGTCAAAGACATCGTTGATTGTTGTCGATGCGAAGAGAGCGACGTACATAGGTTAAATACAGTAGGAAAGAGAGCGCGACAGTGATAGTGACAGGAAGAGCGAGAGTGCTTATACTATTTAATTGACAATGGTTACGCGCTGACGTGATGGTTTTGGTATTTTGAGCAGTCCTTATCCTCTAGGGATTTGAGCATCTCGTTAAGCTTTGATTTAAATCTAAGTATGTGTGAATGGATTTGTGTGAGATCAGCCCAAGTCTGGAAGGGACTGATGGTCGGATTCAATGCATTTTAAATGATGATAGCGTCGATGTTTCAAGGCATAGTGTGGCCATTTTATTGCTCCTCATCACCTGAGGCGCCCGCGTTGCTCAGAGACATCTGACGTCCGTATTTTGCCAGCCATTCAATAATCACACCATTGGTCCAGCCAAAGCCCTTCTGCACTCCGTACTCTCCACCGCCGCCATGTCCTCCAAACTTTTCCGCATCGTACTGGAAATACAAATTTCGTTGGATTAAGTTTAAGTCGTGGAATCTCATGCAATTTTTCTAAGTCAGGAAAAGCAAATAAGCAAGTCATTAAGTGTACAACAATTAAAAGAATTCTAGTTGAAAAACTAACGAAGGCGTCGCAAATATGTCTATAAGTGCCAAACGCTTCCAGATCTCGAGTACTATCAAAATTATATATCATTTTGAATATGATCCCAAAAATGGGCTGCAATTCAAGTTTCAAAGAAATTTATCCTGCAAATATTTTGAAAAGATACAAGAAAACTCTTCTCTGTACAAATTTAAATTTTTTAAATTAACTAATTTGTGCCTTCCCATTTTCCCCTCAATTTTATGAATTGGTATTCTTAATTTCTAGTGACGAAACTCTCACCTTTTCAAACATCGCGCGAGTCTCGCGATAAGCCTCAAAGTTGGACTTGACCCAGCGTTGACCCCATTTCTTAGACAGCTCCTTTGCCTCTGGTGTGCCCAGATTGTCCAGTCCCTCGACAAGAATGTACTGCATGGGCGCCCACACATTGGGGAAGTCCCACTGCTCACCCGTCTGATACAGCGTGTTCGGCACGCCGCCGGGGAACTCGTCCAGTTTGTTCTCCGCAATATAGTTGAGAATTTTCTTCGAGATTTTCTCCGAATCGGAAATATTGTATGCCTTAGACCACAATGGTGACAGATTGGTGGGAACGAAGTAGTTACGCGGTTTGTCGTTGATTAAATCGTAGTCCAACCAGCAGCCGACTTCCTCGTTCCACAACACCGCTTGAATTGCCTGCAAAGTTGGAAAGAAAATGAGATTCGCATGATTATCGAATTGGGGAGCAGTGGGAGTTACGTACCTCTTGTATCTTTTGGGCCTTGGTCTCGTACTCCATCATCTTCTCAATGTTGCCGGCCTTGGAGTGGAATTCGGCAATAATCTTGGCGTTCCAGTACAGGATGGCATTCAGCTCGACGGGCACAATGGAGCGTGTCTTGGCGTCAGACAGGTTTCCCACGTTTGTGCCATTCTCGTTGATGTACCAGCGGGAGCTGAAGTCCATGCCAGACTCAGCAGCCGACTTCAGTTCGCTGAAGTGATCCTCCTTAGCCTCCTGTGTGGCAAAGCTCTGAGATGTCTCCACATCCTCACTGTAAGATTCGGGACGGGGGCCGGTTGATGAGTCGCGGTATGCGACCAGGTTATGACCCTTAGCCTGCACGGTGTGATTGTTAATGAAGTACTCAAACTCGTGCTCCAACACCTCCAAGGCGTTGATGGCAAACAGATCATCCTTCGTGAAGTCCACGTAGCTCTTCACCATTGCCGTCAATAGCGGAGGCTGGGAACGACCCCAGTAGTAGACACGACCGCCATTTGGAATGAACCCAATGCGCTGGACAATGGACATAAAGTTCTCGATCATGCCACGTGCAGTGTCCTTCATCTGACTGTAGAGCAGTCCACGAATGATCCAGTAGGAGTCCCAGTAATAGAATTCAATGAAACGGCCACCTGGCACGATAACAGGATTGGGCACGGGTATGATGGAGTAGTAATTGGGATTCTTGTGAACATCATCTTTCATTTTACGGCCCAGTTCCTTCCAGATGTTATTTAGATCAGCGCCCCATTGCTTGAGATCCGGATCGCGGACGAGATCCAGGAAACTGGGATGCTCAATCCAATCTGTTGGTGTCCACACGTCCAGTTCGGTGCCCTTCTCACCAAAGTGAGCCTATAGTTGAATATATAAATGGTTATTATAATAACTTGTAAGCCAGACAATTCCATTTCTCTCGCACATTCACAAACTCGCGGATGTCATCTTTGCTGGGATTATTGTTCTTCGATGCCATAAACGTCTCAAAGTCCTCCATGGTTTTCTCGGGCGACACTTTCAGCTTCATATCCACAAAAGTCTTCGAGTCCGGATATAGCTTCGCCATTTGTACGGTGTCCAATAGGGGTCCATAGCAGTAAATTTGGCTATAATGAATAAAAACAGTAATTGGGTTCAGTTTAAAAGAAATCCGATATTGTATTAAGGGGAATTAAAACTTCATTGAACAAATCGTACAAGAAAATTATATTAATATTTATTCTTGAGAGTATTTCGAATTCTTAATTTGAGTTTAATGCATTTGCAGCTGAATAATGTATTTTGAGCATGTCGTGGTAAACTTAACTTTTTACAACTCGAATGCAATTTAATCCTCAGATATAAATGATTCCATTATTAAATAAGAAAAAATTACAGTTCAAATTGTAAATTAAAGGTTCGAATAGGTTTTCTTCTCTGTAGTATGTGCCGAAAATCTCTAGTGACTTTTTTATTCAATATTGAATTTTTTCAGCCATCAAAAAAATAATTAAGTGAAAAATTTAGCAATAAAAAGCATGGGTTACCTTTGGATTGTTAAAGATTTGTAAAATGGCCTGATTGTAATAGTTGTTTTTACTCTTCCAAGTGGGCAAGTAATATTGTAAAGACCTGCTTGATGTTTCGAAAAAGTCCCAGATCAGATCTGAATTTCTTTTAATCCTTTTATAAATATCACTAAAATTCGTGCTCATTCTCAATACTGAACAAACAATAAAAGGTCAAAGTTTCGCCAATTTAGACATTTACATTATCGAAACTGGCTTTTTATATTTAATGTGTTTTAAACAAAACTGAGTGGATTTCGGAAGATAAAAAATGTATGGCTTTCTCTGGAATACCTATACCTATTTAACATTTTGTTAATAGACGCAGGGTATAAATATGTCAAAATTTCTATCAATTATTATGCTTGAAAGCTTAATCGATTTGTGTCCCTATGTAATACTTATAAGTAAAAGCTTTGAGACATATTTTATACTTATAAAGCGAGAGATTGAATAAGATCTCAATAGCTTTTCCAGCTGACGTCATTAATTAGTGCAAATGATCATTTTAGTTCGAGCCGCTTTAGTCCAATACGAGTGAAAACACCTGTTCGATTGAATCTACAACATTAATTACATATAATAAAAAATATAGACGGTTCACGAGCTGAAGTCTATTGGCAACTAATGTCACGCTTATTTGCTATTGATCACGTTTGGGACAACAAGTTGCAAACTACGTTTATTTCATACATATATGTATATAATATGAATATATTATTATAAACACTCTGATACTTAATTATATGATACGCAATATTAAAATTTTAAAGTACAAGAGTTAATATTGTTCGGTTAATACTTTGAGGACCGGTTCATCGGTTTGTCAGTTTATCGAGGAATGGAAACCAGTTGATGAATGCACTCGGAGTTTAAATATTTATGTGGTACTAATTAGTTAAGTGTTAGCATTTCAAAACAATTTCTCGCACATACGTCCATTGTGTGTACTGTCAACTCACAGAGCGAACTGTAGCGTAGTGGAAATGGAAAACTTACCACGAGTCAAAGTTGTAGGCCTTGACGCTCTGATCAATCGCATTGTCGCTATCAGCGCCGTATTCGATCAGACTCCTCGCCCGCAGTTGGGGCAGAGCTGCGAGGCAGCAGCCGAGAATGAATAGATCGAATGTCCTTAGCATTGTCATTTCAATTGTACGGAGACTAGGGAACTTTCTTGCTTGTGTTATTTAGTCGGTTAATTAAACGCTTTGCCGCTCACTTGATCACTAACGAGTACGTGACTCTACAAACACAAGTGTATGTATGTGTTTGCTTGTAATTAAGTACCGAAATTATCACACTGAGTGGGCTTTGATTGCCTTAAAAGTTTTTTTTTCTGAAATTTCTTCTTTTTATTTTAATATTTAGCACAAAATAGGAAAATGTGGCTTCGCGGTGGCGACCGCACTTTGGTGTAGATTTTGTTGTCCTAATTAAGTAAATGGATTTGTATACAGGATAATCAACGTTAGTTTGTCCCTCTCAACTGCACTTTGCACTTGCGCCAACGACACAGACCAACCTGCGCCCTGTCAGTGCAAGAATACTTCTAACTGTTTCGGCCGATTTCGTTTATAAAATAAATGGCTGGACGACGACAACAACAACGAATGTGACACGACTGCGGCAGCGACTGCGACAGAGGCAGAGGCAGAGGCAGCGCCATTATTATCATTGCCGAACAAGAGCAAGTGATCGGCACACGACAACGACAACGACAACACACTTGCACGGGCAAAGCACGAGCGGAAAGCACGAACACGAACTTGAAAATAAACGAAGTGGGCGTGGATTGTACGTATGTTCTATATATAAATCAACTGAACAGCAGTTCTGTCTGAGTCGAATTTGAATTTACCCGTTAGTTGATACCGTTGTTGTAAAATTGCTATCAGTGCTATCTTGTTAAATTAATTGTCTTATTTTGTGCATCGACGTAATCCAAATGCATACATAGGTATTTAAGTGGACGAGGAAAAAATAGAACTAGTGGATTGCCAGCAATCACATTTGCATACAGCCATAAGAGTGTTTATTATGGGCGTATCATCAACTGATAAATGTATATATGTATTTAAGTATGTATACGGGTATATCAATACACACAGTAATCCACAGATGCACCTAATTATTGCAATTTCTTTTTAAGTGATCGAGTATTGACAGCTTTTCGATATTACGAGTACTTTTTCCGACAGGCTCTTCTCTTTATTTATTTTCTTTTGAATCCGATGAACTTTTCTTTTGTAAAACTGTTTACAATTAATCAAGTAATTGTTTAAAAACTATTTTTAAAATTCATAAATAAATCAATTACTTGATCAACTGTATATATTTTGAAATAATGTAGTATTCGTGTATTTAAAAATGATAACATTTGTTTTTGAAATCGACCCCCGCATATTTCTCATAGAAACCGCAACTGGGTTCTGTGGTTGATTTGTCACTGTTACCAGCTTTTACTGTGCAATATGTAAACCAGAATATATATATGTAGGTATGTAGAACATGTTGGTATGATATGACGACTGTTTGGGTCGAATGAAACCCAACGATTTGGGGACTTAATCATACAGCTCGACATGCAAATTACAAACTTAAAATACAACTGTTCTATTTACAATTAGTGTCAGATTGATTTACTAATAGTGGAAAAGCCCTTGAAGTTGTGTGTTTTCATAAGATACTTTTTATCGGGGAATTAATTTACATCTGGAATGGGCTTAACACAATCCACAAGAGCGGGAAAAGTCCGCACTCGGTTATAAATGTTTATGTGCATTTATTATTTATAGAAATGCTTGCAAAATTCCGCACAATTTACAAAGACCTACCCTATTTATAGATATACCCTATATATAATAGGAATAATCAACCGAAACTGCGTCGCAATGTTTTCAGATGGAGGTATATACATACGTTCGACTGATTTGAGCTGAATAGAGGTTTTGAAGAAGGAATACAAAAACATCTCGACTGATAAAGATCTGCAACAAGATGATTGCCAAAGATGGGTGTATGTCAATGATCACAGCGTCGAATTGCGACGTTGATATTAAGATTTGAGAACCTGGACCTGTTCATTGACCGGGAAATTCATTATGAATTGTCGCATGTCGCATGTCGCAAGACACTTGTCGCATGTGGCAGTTTTAGTGATTTATCGCATTTAGTTAGTTAATGTTCACTTGAGAGTGTACCCAGTATATGTAGATTCATATTTGTATACTCGCATTCACATTGAAACCTAAGTACGTATTTCAGACTCAAGCGACTCTATGATATAACCGAGCAGAGATCCGAGCACGAGTATCAATGTGTGGTAGCACTTGTGCTACGAGTATCTATTGTTGTGGCATCTAGATTCTCGAAACAAAAGCCACTTTGTTGACTCGCAAATTGGCCCCAAAGACAAAAACAACAACAAAACGGAACAGTTGTGCAATTTAATTGCACCTGTGGGAGAGACCTGATCATTGTCTCTGACCAATCCCGTCACTCTAAAAACCGTTTGTGACGACAGTGAAACCGTTTTATTGAAGTTTAATGCATTCCACTCTGGACTGAAAGAAAAACACGTCACAATCTCAACTCAAGTTGTCACTATTAAATCGTGATATCATTGTGACATTATGATCTGAAACTAATTGTACGATTAGTGCATACTTTGACTTTTAATACTTTCCCAGTTGTCTACTCAGTATTGTGTATAGCTCTAGCTATTATTTAGAGGACTTGATAATTGAGTTGAATACACATTTCTAATATGTTTATTTCTATATGCCTGAGACATTTACAAAGTTACATTATCCTTATCATTGCCTTTACATTTATTATTTGTATTATCGAAATCTCTTTCTCACAATTAATGACAATGCTACTCGGTTCTACGATATGAGAGTTAATAAGGAAGGGCTTAAGTCGTAACTCATACAACTTGTATGACTTATTGTCATATAACTATTTAAAAAAACCTCCGAAAAAAGTAAGGCCATTCGATTGTTATGACTGGTTGTTATGGAAACTTGCTGAACAAATATTTAAACGGGTGTAATGGACTTTTCAATAATTAATGCGTTGATATGTTGATGACAAATAGATGCCAGTTGGAGCGTGATAGGCATTTCAAATAGATATCTACTATGTACTTAGGTATGTGAAACACAATTCAATAATATTTCCGATTCCGCTTAAATAAAGCGAAGTAAAGAAAAACACACAATTAATTCCGGTTCACGTTCTGGATAATTCAAACAAATGCAGAAAAGTCATTAAACTAATTTTAGTGTGGCAATGTCAAGTCAGAGACAGACTTCGATTTAAATAAATGTACATATGCATATCCAAGTTAAAGGAGTATAGTTAATTACCGTTGTTTCCCTGGTAATCAATATTTAGAATTTAAAATATGTAAAGAGAGGTAATAATTTTACCATTAACAATTTAAAGCAATTAACCATATATAGACTAATGAATAAAATGATTGATGGCAATATATATATAATGAAGTAGTAAATTCTCAAATTAACTTTCAGTCTCACTTGATTTGCCAATTGTCATTTTGGATATAATAACTTTAACAGACGTCATCGTTTGGCTTATTGACTTTATTGACGGGCCGAGTGACGTATTTATACGCTCAGCTGGCCTAAGAGTATTAGCCAAAATTGAAACTCTCAATCAACACAAAGTGTTTGTATAAATCTGACAGAAAAGCGACAAGAAAACCCGTTCCAAAAATGGCCCAACAATCGCGTTTTAATTAATTGCAGCCTATGCAAATAATTCGAAACGGTCGTGCTCAAGATTATGATTCAAGGACGACATTTATAATAATGTGAATAGTATTTTAATGGTCGAATGGCTTAATTAACATAGATATAACTGCAAAAATTTGAATATCCATTTTCATACTGATCGTGTGCAAAAAACATACGGGTGAAATAGTGACAGTCCCAGTAACTTTTTCCCCTTTCACTTCATTCTCAAAAAATTTATGAGTAATGTGACAAATAAAGATTGGAACACTTTCAAAAATGTGAGTCTTTAACATATAGTGAAATTTATCAATAATTTAATTATATACAAGCAAATATCAATAGAATTGATTGTTGAAAAGAATTTGATTTTTTAAAATCAAATTTTATGATTTAAATTTGAAGTCTCAAATAAATGAGCAATATAACAAGATATGAAAACTATTTTTTTTCGAGCCGTTTGTATTTTATTTTAAAGTGGCTCGGTCTCAAAGGTTTTGCTCACTATCCGGTTTAAGAACAAATTTGAAAATACAATGAAATTGATCCACTCTATGGATGTGACAGAGATTCTGAATGATTTTATTTTTTGTGAGAATTCAAAGTTTGCGCCAATTTATTATTAGGAAATCGGTACAAGGTTTCTTTAGTTTTGAAAATTGGCCAAATCAAGTGGAGTCCAGTTAGAGTTAAATCTCTTCAATATGCTTAGAACACTTAATTGTGTTCTCGATGTTTTCTGTTGACAAAACGGTCAATCCTTCAATGCTTGAGTTTACTGCGATAAGGTTTATCCTGCTCTTGACATTGAACAGAATCTGGGAATGTGTCAGAGACCATGAAATCACGTTGTCAAGAGCTTCATCATTGATGAATGAAATAATCGAATGAGAATCTACTTCAGATAATTCCCAGTCCCCAGTCGAATTATTATTAAAGCGTGGTTCAACTCTTGTAAAGTACCCAAGTTCATTCTACCAACTGACAAGAGCATTGCAAATAAACTTTAAACCACTTCAAACGGAAATTACATTGCCAACTTTTCCCACTTGCGACCAAGTCACAAGTTCAGGGCAGAAAAACAACTGATAAGCGAAAATCATTATCATTAACATTATCATTAGCTGAAGATATATGGAAGTAGTACGTGTACACGCTTTTGTTGAGAGTTTTGTTGACTGTCCCTGACTTGAACGAATTTATTAACTGCTATACCAATGCATACTCGTATTATTAACGGCAAGATCAATAAACCCCTATCCAAATCAGAGCGATCAGTTTAAAACGTGTTAGTGACAGACACACACATTCAAACATTCATATAATGCCTGCATGTTAAGGTACTTTTTGAATACCCTGTAGTCAGTCACTGTGTAATAGGGGACAGATAAGCAGACAAATCTTCTCAATATTAATACTACTATTAATTGCCACATATATGGGGACTTTCCTGACATCGAACGTGACCCTCGTATACATTTAAAGTGAAAAAAGTTCAAACAAAACGACTTTTTTCTTAATATGGATCTCAAGTAGAACTTTATTGAGTGCTGAATTTAATAGCAAGCTTAATTCTAGTTTTAAGTAACGGAAAGGAAAATGGAAAATACTGAGAAACCTGACACTATTTTTTTGGGCAACGAGTTTGAAAAATTTGTAATCATACTTTTACTTTGAGTAAATAAAAAGTCTTCTGTACTTCTATATCATATCATCTATCATCAAATGTATGCATAAATTAATATAAATTAATGATCATGTACAGGATATGTTCCAGTCTACCAATGTCGTCTGAAGCAATTATACTTATTTTACTTGCTGGTCAATTCTCGACACGAGATATAGCGAAGGTGCAACCAAATCGGGTTTCTGTTGCACGTGGCACAAAAAAAACAAGCACCCTGTATTCGTAAGGTGTTTACAAGACATTGAAATTGTTGTGCGAGTGCTTAGAAAAAACAGTATAAATGCTTGGAAAAATTTACAATTTAATTGTTGCTTATTTTGTGTAGGTCTTTTGTTTATCTGCGGTTTATGCTAATTAGAATTTTTAATAATTATTATTATTAATTCTATTTTTTCTTTAGACCTGGGAGTGTATATTACATAGAAGATCTATGTTTTGTTTAATGAATTACGGTTATGTGGTTGCATTCTTTGTTATATTTAAAAAAAAAAATTTTTATATATTTGATACGTCGTTTTTTATTCCTATTCGTTTTTGAATTCGTTATACATTATTATTCACTTTAATATGTATGCTAAAAGAATGAACTGAAATCGAAGCCGCTGTCGCGTGCCTTTTACCCTTTTTCTGATTAGCACAACTGACAGTTGACACTTGACACTGGTCTCTTGATTCTTAATCTTGACTAAATCTTCTACTCAAAACTCCCACCGACACGTTGCGATGCTGTAAGTTTGATGCCACTCGTCAGACTGTTTTAACTCGTGCATGGGGAAGCTACATTTGAATGAGATTTGCAATCTGGCTGCCGCCAACCCTTGAGCTGCTCGTTCTTCCAATTATTATTATTACAATTTGACTGAGTTGTATAAGGTGTATTGGTGTAAGCTATCTCTTACATATTGGAATGAATAATTAGCCATTTGCCTGGTCAGAGTATGAAATTTTATTTGAGTTGTGCCTCAGCTAATACGAATTTTGCTTTGTTTTTCTGAATATACAATTGAATTACTGCTCCACTCATATACTCGTAGTATTTACGAGCTAATAAACTTATAAATAATATACGCTAAATTGTTCATCGACGTTAGCTTAACATACTTTAATATTATCGCGAGCAATAAATTGAGATTTGATTTGAAGTCAATGCAAACAGATCTCAAAAGCATTTTAGGAAAGTTTTCATCGAGATTACTTAGGAAGGAAATTTTTCGAGGAGGGTGAGATATGTATATGATATACGGTCTCTATTTAAGGAACTCTCCAGAAACCTCACACATTTGCAGTATATATACTGAGTTCTCATATTCCCGATTCTTGTTATTGTTTAATCATACCTGAAGGTCAGTTGACGTTTATTGGCGGATTTATCAGTAAGAATCAGCGTGGTAGCTATCTGTCTACATTGTCAGCGATTAGATAATTGTTTACTCCCATATCTGACACTAACCTGGATATGGAGCTTACACGTCTCCGTTTTCCGTTTATTGGCACAACTTTGTTCAAATTTTGCCTTAACAGAGGACAGAGCTCGGACCGAATCTGTTGCAATTGAAGCAAAACCAGGGTTAAACGCATTTATGAAGCTCCAATTGGGTTTGGGATGAGACTGAAATTAAGCAGCTCTATAAGCAGATGGACCAAGCCGGCTACTACTGATAAGCAAACAAAGATGACTGATAAGACAAACGAGTCAGTGTGACATATGCAAAATAGATTAAAATAAATGACTAGTTCCAAATGTGAACCTACATGACCCTCGACTTATCAGTCCATTGCTCCCTGTAAAAATGTAGCAACTGACGAGAGTCCTACCATTCAAAGTTGTCTAAGTACTCTGTCTCGATCAAGATAAACAGCAACAAGAAAGCCTGCAGCCAGCTGATCGACAGATCGTTCGATAAGCTAATTAAATTCATACAACCTGTCGCATTCATATTACGTATACGTAGCAAACACACCGCCAAGTCGTCAGCCAATCACAGTACAGATGAGCACTGGGAAATTCTTCCGCAGGGAGAATCAAAGCAACTTGATTTTACAGAGCACCTGCTGAGTATCAGTATCGAGTATATCGAGAGTGCTTGAGATATGTTTATCTACTTTTATTTCCCCGTATTCAGTCATTTATTTAGCATTCTATTAAGTGTTTGCACAGTGCGCAAATAAAGTTGAACTATTAGAAATGTTGGAGTGCATAACCTACGACGAATGAGTTTGTTAATGTCGTCACGAGATAGAATGGGGATGTTTTTGGACGAATTTAGTACTGATCTAAGATAATAACGCTCACGTAGCACAATAAGCAAATCATTAAAAAATACATCCTAAAAAAGTCATCCCAAGTAATTTACTTAAGTATTATTGTTTTTCAACTCCTAAATATCAATTTATTTTTTGCTAGCCAAGCTAAATTGTAACGTATTTGTTAATAATTGTATCGCTGATTACAACACTTTTTATTACTGTATCATAATAGTAAAAAAAGATTACAATGTGTGAGAAATTTCATAGCAATCAGCTTTTCAATCATTGAACGCTAACGGTAATTTAAAAGCTGCCAAGAAGTATGCAATCAAAAATTAAAGGGCTTCTGAGCATATGCAATGGAAAAATAAATTTTTCTTTTTACACCCGTTAGTTAAAAAATAAGTAAAAGGGTATATTGCATTCGTTGAAATGTATGTAACAGGGAGAAGAAAGCATCTCCGACCCCATAAAGTATATATATGTTCCTAATCAGCATTAACAGCCGAGTCGATATTGCCATGTCTGTCTGTCCGTCCGTGTGAGCGCTTAGATCTCAGAGACACAAAGTTCTACAAGTCCACGCAGATCAAGTTTGATTTACATTTTTGCCATACACGCACAGTTTTTACGACATTAGGTTTTTATTTTGGTAAGTAGCATTATCTATAATTATAAGCTATCATTCTACTTAATCGCAACGAAATTGTCAAAAGGCAATGTAATTGCCCAAAAGTATGCAATAATAATATGTGTTTTATATTGCCGACTATAGCCTTTTCCGCTTGTTTTTAAATCAATTTTCGGATATTAGTAACTCGGAATGTACGGTACCTACAAATATAATCAAGTGGGTTTCACAAATCTCTAAAGTCTTTGAAAAGGACTGCTTTTCAAAACAACCGTTCGATATGTTGGTGAGCCTTAAATATCAGAGATACCAGAGATTCTTTGAACATGTTTTCGACTGTCCCAATTATATTTTAAATTTCAACACTTATTCAATTTAATTTCAATACATTTTACATTTCGTCACATCTCTGAAATATTTTGTTGTATTTGAAAGCATTGCACTATCGGTCAAATGACCACTTTTACTGATAGAAATTAATAACTCGAAGGCTTAGCAAGCTTTTTGAGCAAAGATTTTTGAATACCTTTCTATACCTCATTTGGAAATAGTTTTGAAAAAATGGGCGTGGCACTGCCCACCAACGCCCTTAAAAAATTATGTATGTAAAAAAAATTAAAAAAAAACTATTTTTTTTTAATAAATATTAAAAAAATATGTTTTAAACTTTTTAAGAATATTTCATAATTTATATTTTTAATTAAGCAAAAATAATAACATTTTTTGGATCTTATCTTCGGAGACTGAAACAAAAAAAGCTATGTTTTATTGTTGTCTGTGTGTCGGATAATGTTTTCAAACACATTTATATCGATATGCGCGTTAAAATAACCTACAATAGCATCCACTCCATCAGTTTTTCCTTTAGATATAGGTTGTGTGCTAGAAAGTTGTATTTTAGGAGAAAAGGTCAACGTAGGTTACCAAACTTAACTGTTATGAGTTAATGAGGACATGTATGTATATAGTCACTTCGCTGACAAGTGCTGACATTTTTTTAAAACTTTAAGCAAAAAAAAAATTTTGATCAAAAAAAATAATTTTTGTGACGTCTCTTTAATGACCCTTACTACAGAAAACACGAACAATACCAACAACACAGACCTACCAATATAAAGTACAAGCCACTCTGATCACTATTCATCAAAAATTTTATAAAAAAATTTCAATTTAAAAAAACTTGAGCTACTTGAACTTCACCAAAATATTTTAACAATTTACGTGCATGCGGTTTTCGATTGTAGCAGCTGTTTTAACAGCTGTTAACTTAACAACAGAATACAATATTAACATTTCTGTTATGCAACATTACGGTTTGAAGTGTTCCTAATGGGTATATAAAAGTTAGTTAATTTAAATACTTTTGAAAAATTAGTTTGAATCAGTATAAGGGTTCATTTGACTAAAAGTGCATTGTTGGCTACGTTAATTTATTTGTATATGATGATATAATATAGCATTTCTTATTTCTACTTTTTCTTTTGATCAGTTGCAAAAATCTAATTGGATTATTTGTAGCCAACTACGTGTTTTCAGTTATAACGCGAGTCTGGATAAACATTATTTTTTATTGCTTTGAGATTGCTATAAGAATTATAAATAATATTAACTATTTATGCAACTAAAAATTAAAAGTTCATTACACCTATTTTTATATATCTTTAGAATCAGTCAGTCTTATCATTTATGAGAAAATAACAATTTCAGAAAATGTTTTAAGCCTAGAGTTGATTTATAGCAAAAATTGTAAAAGATTTGTAAACTGAAATGTTGCTGCAAGAAACCCCAAATCGATATTATATGTTCATACATGAAAACTTTGAAATTGCAAAGATTTATAGAGCCATATACATTTACCATTATTGATTCAATGTTTGAATGCCTTCCGTGTGAGTTATAAAGACGGAAGTAGCCCTGTCCGTTAAAACTAAATTTGGAGAGAAATTACAAGCTCGTTTTTCAGGATATTTATTTGTTGATGCGAAGGAATGAATATTGTTAATTAATTACAAATTCTAAATTTAGCCACATCGTATTGTAAGATAACAAAACGTGATAAATTCTTATTTACACAAAAGTTCTGTGAAAATGTCACATTGTCAGCAAATTCTCAACGATTCCGATTCGCACTGACCAAAGTAACTAACTAAATAAAGACAAAACAAAAACGGGACAGCTGTTGGCCAAGTTTGCGATAGATTTAAGTACACACCTGGCTAATAGCATTGCTGATTTTAATGATGATTTTAAATGCTCTAAAAAATGCATTTCAATTGGCACACTGAATTATTGGCAACTACTTAAGGCTAATCAGTTCATTGGCTCGTACATTTAGCAGCAATATTTATAACAGTTGCATTAAAATGCTAAAAATAATAGAGATTAGATATAAAATGTATACAAAGTCCAATGCACTCATTGCAGTGGGGAAGCCCTTGTTCACTGCTGCTATTAAGTACAATCTTTTATAACTTTAGTGTCAGTTAACAAACGGCTATTTCTGTCTTCGTCTAAGAAAACGTGCTGGCAATTGACTTGTATATTTATTGTTTCGAAAGATAACAGGGGCAACTACACAGGCAACACACAGTAACAGTAAAATAAGCATTCAACTTTCTTTTCAGAAAAGGTAACTCTAATTAATTGAAAAATAAACAAAATAAATGAAAGCGTTTACACTTTTAGCTTAGTAGGGAAAAAAGTGTTATTTTTATTCATTTTGTAAGCTCATGCTATGAGTTCAATCAATTTAGATTATGATTTATTAGTTAAATCATTAAAATCATGAAATATTTCAATTTTATCTGATTTTGTCGTAGGAAAAACGCATTTAGTTTAAAGACGAAAGTGAAACTGCTTTTGTTTTCAAACTATTCATAAAATTAATTATTTAAGCTGTGCATTTTTTACAGGAAAACGGAAAATAGTTTGGAATCACCTGAGTTGAGTTAAAGTTACCTTGTGCAATTGCACATTAATGCTCCAAAGGTTAAGCTGTCCAATGCAATTCAAAAGCTAAATAAACTAAATAGCACAGCTACAAGGTCGCCATTAAGAGACTAAGCTCAGGTCTGGGCACTGCAACACGTGTTAAACTGCTTAATAATTTGTTAATGTACACAGTTACGACGCTTTTGCAATGGCAACTTAGTGAATTTTCGAATTAAATAATTGTTCATTTTTCATATTTAGTCACGACCGAGTATATATGGTATAGTCATGGAATGATTATTTATGTCGATTTTTCACCAGACTTTCTATAGAATCCGATTCCTTATACTCTGTTGTTAACACAATTCTTTCCAAATAAGTCCTTGTCTGACACTTGCGTAGGCAAAGACGAATGGCGATAAGCAACTCTTGCTACGATAACAAAGCAAAATACAAGATATGAAAGGTTGCTTGTCCAAAAGATACCCTACAGTTGCTATTACCCCAACACGTTGTCTTAATCTAATTTCAATAAGCAAACAGGTTGCTGCCAAAGCACGCTAGGTGGTGCGAGTATTGCCAATCGTGCTCCGCACCATTGAGTAAATTTGTTTATTTACGTTTTTTGCTTTCGAATCGACCGAATTATCAAGAGAAAGAGAAAAAACGTGATCTGCGCCAGGTACTCGTCGTGTACAGGGTATAAAAGTCAGCTTCTATTGTTATGCGAATGCGTGAGAGGCCGAAAGAGAGGGATAAGTGAACAACGACGCCAAGTGGCAAATATTAAAATAAAAACAAAACAGGGTATTTTTATCACAACTGCGAAAACACATTTACTAGTATGTGAGTAGGTGCGTGAGACTTACATATGTATGTACATATGTATGTATGCTTTGTCGTCAGCCTGCCTGTGTGTTAATATGTAAAGCTTTCAGGGGTTGTAAAGTGAAAGCACCTCCTCACTTTACAGACGCTCTGTCTGTTATTTTTTCTAAATCGACAATTATGCAATTTGCCAACTGTGTGCAAATGTTAAATGAAATAGTTTGAAAAATAATAAATTCTTTTGTTATGAACATTTTAAACTTACGCGTTGGCATTCATTTTGTGTTGCAACTCTTTGCTGTCCTGATGAAATTCAGCTATCGTACTGTGTTTATCTCAACTTTGAAGAACTCCACTTGACGCCACGCGGCGTCTATTTATTTATTCACGAGTAAAAAGAGCTGTATTGATTTTTTATGCTTTTATTGTCCCGATTTCTTTGCGTCAACTGAAATATTATTCAAGATGTTTTGTTTTCGCCTGTTCTGCTGGCTGAGTGTAGCAGGAAATTATATTTTATCACTTGTTTGTTGTTTGTTTTTATCACTGAAAACAAAATTGTTGTGTGCAAATTTTGGTCGCTTTGCCAAACGTAGAGCGCGTGCGGCCTGCGGACGAGACGCTGCAAAACAGACTGTATCGTCGATCACCAAGTTTCCCCTTGTAAATAAATAGTTTTGCCGCTCTCGTGCATTGGCCTCTCTTGCGCGCACACACACACATGTACATGCAGATATACATCGTGTGCTAAGTGTTTATATCTAAACTTGCTTGAGTTGACGTAAGGCCAGCTGTTATCGAGTCTGAGAGAGCAAGAGTGTGCAAAATGCAGAGAGCAGAGAGCGAAATGAATGTTGGAGTTAAGTTGTTGTTGTGATAAAAAGCACGCAAGAACTTTAGAGTTGAGCAATGGTTCGACTATGATATACCTTACCTTACACTGATTACGTATGTAATTTTATTTGGGGAATTTGTAATTTTTAAAAACCGTTCAATATACAGGTTACCCGAGAGTGGAATGGAGATTGTCATTGCACAAAAAAACGATTTGCATAAAAATTGTTTATGACTTGATCTATATTTGATATCCTTTACTATTTCAATGTGAAAGTCAAAAGAATTCTCGCTTTTCCTGCAAGGTGGAAATGAATGGAAAACTTAAACGCGTTTATTTCGAAATGCTGTTTAAAGTTCTAAGACACTTGAAGTTCCCAAATGAGCGATATATACATAAGCATTTCCACAGCGACGTTAAGTGAAAATCGTACGAAAATCATTGACAAAAATCACTAACAAAAACCAACTTTTAAAATTTTGTTTGTCCCTGGGTAGCAATTAAGTTGGACTTTGTTTAGTAAAAATAATTATATCAAACAAGCTATACCCTCAATCCATTACAGGTGCACATACAACCCGAGAGAGAAGAGAGCAACTGAGTACCGTGCTTGATGCGTCACAGGCGTCCAACTTCACACATAGCCGGCAGTCAGCAGACATCATGATGCACTCTCAGCCCTTATTCCGCTTCTGCCGCACATTCTGTATCTGATGCTGATGCAATTTGCGGCAGCTACTGAATTTTGGCATGTTGACGACAAAGTACCGACTGAATATTCCAAACAAAACGTTTAGCCATACGACAATTTGTTTACACATACATACATACATATATCTACTTATTCGCTAGTGGTACATACATTTGGGTTGGCTCGATTTCAAGGTGCCCTTGCCAACTGTTGCCTCTGGCGATGGGTCGGTAAACACGGCCACTGAAAGCGAACCGGTTCCAAAACTCGTGCTTTTCAACAATGAGTGCGAATTGGGGGCTTTAAAAAGAAGGCGCTCCAATCCATTCGGCATAATACACAAGTGAAAAGCGAATGACCTTTGGATTTGACCCTTGTTCAGCAGCCAAATCAAGTTTGCCTAGCCTCGATTATGCCGAACAAATCGTCAAAAGCACTAAAAATTATCACAAATTCAACGTTTGATTAGATAGATGTGTGTGGGGGCTCGTCTTGTTTACCTTATGTCGAGAATTTCTGAAATCATCTTAAAGTGATATCCACAAATGACCTTTTAGGTTCTTACCCACTCGAACATTAATCTCAATTGATTGCGAGTATAAGCATAATAACACCAACATATAAATATATATATGAACTATTCAGACTATTACTGAACAGACCGCGAATGGGGTTGTTGGTCTTAAATTAACGTAAATTGAGTGCGGTCATCCAGATTTACTCGCGACTGTGAATTCATGGCGGAAATCTTAATTGAATCGTGTAAATAAGAGCTAAATATTTAGTTAGAACAATAGTCGTTCCGACTCGTACTATGTACACTATGGACACGCTCAAGT
Source organism: Drosophila rellima (assembly GCA_035043635.1). Taxonomy (NCBI): domain Eukaryota; kingdom Metazoa; phylum Arthropoda; class Insecta; order Diptera; family Drosophilidae; genus Drosophila; species Drosophila rellima. The sequence goes on along the minus strand of JAWNMV010000236.1, from coordinate 530,112 downwards.
ATTATACATATGTATTTACAATTACAAAACATGAAAATAGTTCAAGGCAGTCTATAGAGTAGAAAATCTATTAACATAAACGATACTTTGCATACTCGAGTAATCAATGTTCTAGGAACTGAATAATACGCAAATACTGCAGATGCCATAACTGTTATCTAGAGTAAAAATTTAAATAAGATCAATGGAAAGTGCAATAAAAGTAAATTAACTTGTTTACTATTGGGACTTCGCTTAATTGACTTATACTCGTATGAGTATGTGGAGCTGAAATCGACTGAATAAGAATGCAGTTGACGTTAAAGGGCTATTAAAATCAACATACTATATTTATTCGCCAGCAAGGGAGCCAAAATGAAGTTCATCCAAGTAGAGTTCAATACAATAAAAATAGGCTTATGAAACAAATGATCACTTAAGATTTGGACAGGATAGCAGTTCCCTTCTGTGACGAGCATATCACCATTTTCCATAGATTTCCAACTCAAAATAAATAGTCAGCAATAACAAATATTTAATGGTTCTCCTGGAGCATTAAAAAATTTAATATCTTTTCAATGGTTTCATAAAAATACCCCTCCATTGGATAAATGTGTAGAATCTATCAAAGAGTAACAATGCCACAGAGCAACTCATATATATCCACTCACAGTGAATTGTGTTGGGCATTATATTTATACAGCCTAAAGCTATGCTTCCAAATTTAATGTGAAAGAGCTTTTGATAGAAGACCGGTATGAGACTATAGGTATTTCATGAAAGGTTCAAATATATAAAGATAATATTCAGTATTTTGAATTATGTATTTATAAATTATATATTTTATAAGAACAATTTATTTGTAGTAAAACTATTTATTATTTTCAATATTGAAACGATTAATAACTGGTGAAGGTTAAGAACTCAAATGTACCCAAAGTAATATAAGTAGATACTAATAATCAACAAGCTTTGCTAATAGTACTCTACCATTAAGATTAACAGAAACTGTTTCAAGTTCCGTCAGAGGCAGCTAACCAAGTTGATGACGTTATCTTACGAGAACGGCATGTAGTCAAGGCTGCGATGTGACGTCATTAGGTATGTTGTCAAAGCTTATGACTAATAGAATATAACCGACAAATGACAGAATGAGATTTGAGAAGCTAACACTTAAATCACGATTATGGTATAAAAAGCATTACCAAAAAAGCTTTTCTTTCGCGTTTGTTTATAGCGCCAATGGAAGCTTTTTATACTCTTTTTATTTATCCAACTTTGTGAACGATATGCGGACGGCAGTCCGCGCTAGTGACGAAAGCATCACGAAGGATGCGAAAGGCGACTAGCAATATACACAGGAAGAATGGAAAATACCGATCGAAAGGTATAGTTGTAACTAACAAAAGTGCACACTAAGACTTTTGGAAACCCACCTAGTTCCTGAGATAAACAGGTGCAAGTGGGAGAGACAAAATTTTAATGATTGCAGCAATTAGATTCGTTGGGGCCTTTTGGTAAAATGTTTTATTTTTTTTCTATTCTTATAAAAAATACGCGTCGAATGACACCTCAATCATCAAAATCTGGACTTCCCAAAATAAGATGAAAAGTCAGTTTGTCTGTTTAAGGGTTCGTATCAAATCGTTGATATAGGTTAAATCTGTGAATGTAAACTTATTCCCGATCTTAAGTTCTTCGACATTTTGAAAAAATAGCTAGTTTAACGGAAAATCACTAAAACCCGCTAGCATTGACACTCCACAGTTTTCAAACGATAGAAGCTGCAGATATGTTCTATATATCGTTGAAAAGGTATTTTTTTCCAAATTACATAGGTGTAAAGCTACAGGTGAAAAATATTTCTTTGGTGATTTAAGAAAAATGTACACCTCAAATCACTAGAAAACCTCTATATGTTATAGTCGACGAAACTCCTCGTTTTTGACAAGAATTTTACCTCGTAAAGAAATTATTTTTAGAAGTTTATAAATAATTCTTAATATAAAAACGATTGGCATTCCGGACTTCGCAAAGAATCGGGACCTATCTGCGCATTTTGTTTTTACATCAATTCACTTCGTTCATCACTAAATTGGATATCAGAAAGCGGTAAATATATTGTGAAAAAACTCTAGATGGATAGTGATTAAAAAGTAGTTGGGAAACTCAAATATTATTTTAGATGCATTTTTGAATTTTAATGCAAATTAAGTTTTCCACGATTGCGTTGTGCAACATGTCACAATTATGGTCCGTTCAATAGCACTAGCGCTAATTAAGTTTTCTATTTAGATATTGAAAATAATAATAACAAGAAATCCATATAAGCACTCATGAATTATTTAGATCCTTTGAACTTCTATAAGTTTAGAAGATCAAAAAAATAAACAGCCCATTTGCTTCGATATTTAAAATTCAAATTATAATATTCGCATTGTTGCTTAAAATTGTTCAGTACAATGTGTGGCAAACACAATGACATAGCGCACGAACAGCTTTCTGAGGTTAAGTAAAGCAGATGAAAAACATTAACTGTTAACTTGTCTTCCACTGAGTTAATAGGTACAGTCTAACACTCTCCCATCTGACAACGATCCAACCTCCTGTCCCACCCCGTGACCGATCCAAGACACACTCGTATTTTTAGCAAGCTTGAAGCTTAAAGCTTTCACAACTGCGCTCACAGCTTTCTCGGTCTCTCTTCCACTCTCTCTGTTTATCTGTCTCTCTATGCGGCTAAGCAGGTGCTTACTTCGCAGTTCAAAATGTCTCACTGAGTCAGTTTGAATCAGAATCTCAGTCAGCAAACAACGTTGAGTCCAAGCAAATCAGCAAACATGCCAATTGGTGAGTTTCGTCTGTGTGTGTGTGTGTGTGTGTGTGAGTTTGTGTTTGTGTGTGTGATTCTTATGGTGTCTTCAATGGATAACGGAATGAAAGAATAATAGATTAGTTGACTTCACATACATACATATATATACATATGTATATATTTTATATACATAAATGGTATAGTAAAATCTGTGCCGGCTAATAACAATTATTGGACTTCCCAATGACGCCGGCTGCAATTCGCATATTTTATTTATTTGGCCAGCAGCCAAGAAAACTGTTTGACCAACAACTTTTTCAAACATTCATGAAAGTTCTATCTAGTTTTCATACTTTTTATTACTTGTTTATAAAACCAGGTGAAGTTAGTACAGTTGTGCCAGTTGTAAGCTATTGTAAACAGATCACGGAATTGAATTACATTACAAATAAAGAGAAACACAATTTTATTCCCAGCCTGCTTATACAGTTGCCACTTTCACAGTTTGGTCATCCAAATTCAATTATCATACAAGTCGAAACCGTTATTATTTATAGCCATACATATTCAAAAAAAACATACATATGTATGCTCTCGTTTTTTGTCGATGAGTCACCAAAAGTCGCCAAAAAGAAGAAAACAAAATCAATTACTTTCTTATCTCCCCTTTGAACTTTGACAATAATCAATATGAGGCAAATGCTCGTACTTGACTGTAGGTTGACCTCGAGGTGCATCAAGATGATGTCATTCGCCACAATAGCTGCTGTGTCGTGATATTTGAGCAAACGTTTTTTGTTATTCATTCTACAAACAGATACAAACCGACCTAGCACTCATATAAATAAAACAGCTTTTAGCTTAAAAGTATCTAAGAGATACAAAAACATTCTTCGTTCCATACAGACAGAAAACTCGCTAAATATTATATATGTTGAAAGTCAAATACTTGCAAATTAACTAGTCGACTTGTATCTGTATGTGTATACGATATAACATTGTCGAGCTTAGCTCAACTGAGAGCTGAGCTCTCCGTTTCACTCTAGAGAATGCCATGGGAATAAGCGCCGGCACGTCTGAGAATGACATCATGCGGAATGACACCAAATGCGTCATTGTGATAAATAACAATCCCGAAAACAACAACATTGACGACCAAACATCTGTTTTTATATGTGTTCTTTGCATCTCTCAACTAAATGAGAAACCAATCCAAAATACTCTCTATTCTCATAGAAAATAACATTACTCTTTAAATATGTATTTAACGTCGACTAAAAGCAATTGATTCAAAGTATGATATTAAATGGACAGCTAAAACTAATTGTAAATAAGTTTGGTCTTACATAATTTATAATAACTGATGCAGCATTTGTAGCAAGGATTGTGAAAAATAGATCAATAATAGTTTAATAAGTTTTAGTGTTAGTTGCTTCGTTTTATAAAGTTTTCAATGGGGTTTTTAATAGTAGAAAAAAGAGGACTCTGAGTTTTAAACTTGACAAAGTACCTGCGTTTAATCCCTAAAGAAAGTTGGTTAAAGTAACGCGTAGATACCTCTTACAGGTAAATTTGTTGTTGTACTGTAAAGATACAAAGATTTCTCCCAGTTTATAGTAGTATTAATTTGTGCTAACCATTAATTCGCTTCAAATTTGTATTTCAGAAATCAATACACCCGATAAATTGGAGTACCAATTCCTCCCGGCTAGCGGAGGAGTCTTCACCTTCAAGGTGCGCTCTCCGAAGGATGCCCACATTGCGCTCAGCCCAGACCAACAGCAGGGCCTACCAATCTACGAGATTTTCATCGGCGGTTGGGAGAATAGCAAGTCCGTCATTCGCAAGGATGGCCAAAAGCCGGACGTTGCCGAGGTGCCGACACCAGGCATTCTGAATGCTGGCGAGTTCCGTGGCTTTTGGGTGCGTTGGTATGACAACGTTATCACAGTTGGTCATGAGGGCGACGCTGCAGCATTCTTATCTTACGATGCCGGATCATTGTTCCCGGTGAACTATGTGGGCATCTGCACGGGCTGGGGTGCCAGCGGCACTTGGCTGATTGACGGTAGGATCACCTGCGTTTGAAACATGGCATCAACGTTTTTTATACATTTATATCGCACCTTACAGAGGCTGCGCAGTCGTCGCCAATAGGCTTCTCTTCGCCAACTGGAACCGGACCCGGTTGCTGGGTGGCCGCAGCCAATGGCGAGGTACCGGAGAATGCTCTCCAGGGCGGCTTCGATAGCAGTGAGCAATTATACATTGCACGCGCCCGTCACGAGGGCGACCTCATTCCCGGCAAACTGCACCCCTCCCACGGCGTAACCTACATTGCCTGGGGCGGTGCCGAGCATGGCCACAACGAGTACGAAGTTCTCTGCGCCGCCGGCGGTCGCTGGGTGCCCGTGGAGGCTGCTACCATTCCACCAAACGCCGTTCCTGCCGGCGAGACAGCCGAGGGCGAACCCCTCTTCATCGGCCGCGCCACCCACGACGGCACCGTGACGGTCGGCAAGGTGCAAGCCTCTCACGGCTGCTGCTACATACCCTATGCCGGCGAGGAGCTGGCCTACAAGGAGTTCGAGATCTATGTCTCAAACTAAGATCAGCCCGAGCGTGCGCACCTTAATAATCTACGAGTATTTAACCAAGTTAAACTCTAACTCTGCATCTTAGATGCATTTGAAGACTCACGTCCTGGAATTCGAATACGGAACACCTGCTATTTCCAAGCCTCACTGAAAGCTAGATGAGAGTTATCTGATTTACGTTTTTTTGTTTATTTAATTAATTTCATTCTATTGTTGATGAATCTTAAAATTGAATAGCAGTTCTAACTCTTTTTTTATACGTTTTGTAACTGGCAAAATTAAACTAAAGTGTTGTTAATAAATTTTAAATATAAGCTTAACTGAAGTTCCTTACTATTCACAGATGTACTACCGCCTCCGTCTTGCCCTTTACTTCTGAGTGATAAATGTATCTCGCCGAATGCCAAATATCACTCATTCTGTAGTAATTGAATTATGAATTGAAGCTACATGCTTCTTGTCGTCTACGTCTTGAATTGCCAAAAACTCTAAAAACTCTGCCTTCCTGTCTAAGACTATGTGAAAAAGTGCATAAAGAAAATTAAGAATCAATTAAGGTAATTTTGTATTAACTGTGTGTCTCAAGAAATCTTTTGGTCATAAGCTATAAATAACACAAATGTTTATGACCACTTTTCGCTCTACCAGAAATGCCTCCTTTAATGTGTTATCAATTTCATGTCAAATTAAATCAATTGCTTAAACATGAATAAAACCAAAAACACAATGATCGTCATATATTCAGTGAGCAGTTTGATATATACAGTTTGCATCCCAAGTCTGGTACAAGGTATAACAATAGTAGAGAACGCGAACTATTTAAAATAGGCTAATCAAAATTGAGATAGCACAATTTTCAATTGATTCATATAAATCACATCCTAAAGAGATCGTAAAATATGTCAGTCTACCACTGCTCGGGCGATAAGAGAAATGGTATAAAAGAGGCAGCAACTATTTCAAGACAACAATTGGAAACTGTTAATTTGTTAAAATGGGCAAGTTATTAGCGCTCCTCGCGGTTCTCTCTCTCGGCCAAATAATTGCAGGCGAGCGTAAGTGTATCTAATAGAAGAAAGAGTTTCCTCTTTACGTATTCCAATTACCATGGTTGTGTTACCAGGCATTGTTAACTGTTATTGGGGAACTTGGGCAAATTACCGCACTGGCAATGGAAAATTTGACGTGTCCAACATCGATCCGGGCTTATGCACACATCTGAGCTATTCATTCTTTGGAATCAACAATAATGGTGACATTCTATCGCTGGACACATGGCTGGACTACGACTTGGGTTTCATAAGACAAGCAGTTGGCCTGAAGAGCCGGAATCCCAACCTGAAGGTTCTCGCTGTGGTTGGTGGCTGGAACGAGGGTTCGGTCAAGTACTCGTCCATGGCCGGCGACTGGAACAAGCGCCGGAACTTCATTAACTCCGCTCTGAACCTGCTGCGTAACAACGGCTTCGATGGCCTGGACCTTGACTGGGAGTACCCCAACCAACGCGGTGGCAACTGGGCAGATCGCTCCAACTTTGTCACTCTACTGCGCGAGCTGAAAGAAGCGTATGTACTCGCTCTGACTAACCCCAATCAAGGCCGTTCCCACGTCTATTTCACATATTTGCAGCTTTGCACCCTACCGATATGAGCTGGGTATCGCTGTCGGTGCTGGAGAGTCTATTGCCAGCAGCTCCTATGAAATTGCTAACATCGCCCAGCAGGTGGACTTCATCAACGTTATGACCTACGACTTCGCTATGGCATCTGATGGAAGGACTGGATTCAACGCCCCGCAAGGGGCCGTCGAGGACTCCATCAATTACTGGCTCAGCCAGGGTAAGTTCAGCCAGCGGAAAGTTACTTCAGCTTGACTTGAATCCAATCCAATTAATAGGTGCACCCGCTAATAAACTTGTGCTGGGAGTCGGCACTTATGGACGCTCCTTCCAACTGTCCAATCCCTCGCAAAACTGGCCAGGAGCTCCATGCCGTGGTGTAGGTAATGCCGGACCCTTCACCGGTGAAGGTGGCTACTTGGGATACAACGAGATTTGCCAGAACAACTGGCACACTGTCTTCGACAACAACAATGCCGCTCCCTATGCCTATTCCGGAGACCAATGGGTCAGCTATGACAACGTTCTCAGTGTGCAGTGGAAAATGGACTTCGCACTTCGCAAAAACCTAGGAGGCGCCATGGTTTGGTCCCTGGAAACCGACGACTACCGCGGTCTCTGCGGCGAGACTTACCCGCTCCTCAAGACCATCAACAGAAAGCTGCGTTGGTGAATTTAACTTGAATAAAAAAGATAAATAAAATGAAAACATCTTTCTGTATTCTTGGGGGAACCTCATCCGGCAACTAGTGAGATATCTAGAGATATCTTTACCAAAGTTGTTGTTTGAGTATTTGGTTTTATCTAATTAATCCTAAGAAAATCAAGTTGAAATCGGACTAATATAGGTATAGTAATAAACTGTCGCAGATTAAATAGAGCTCTGCAAGGGAATAAATTCTTTGATTAAACTATAATTTATATTTAATACCACAAAAAAGCCAAACAACACAATATATAAAAAACAAAAACAATTTGCTATTAAAAATTAAAATTGTTAATTTAAATGAAGTAAATATATATGGGCCCTACCACGATTTGAACTCGGAGTTTTCTCCGCTATCGCATACTTGATGCCAAATCTAAACTTTGATTTAAAACTACTTCAGAAAATATTTTTTGCGAAATTTATTATTTTGTTGTGCCCAAATTTTCGTGTTGATTGGCTTGTCAAATATGACCTTTACCCTTTGCATTTGTTGCAATAACAAATAGTTTCAAATTACCCCTTTTTAGAGTCATCGTCATCGATAATAACTATTGATTGGTAAATATTCAAAATAATATAAATCAAACGGTATTACACTAAATACTATTTATAAATCATTCAATCATCTTTATCACAAGAATACTTATATATATAGATTAAACTGAAGTAGTTTGTTGTATGTGTATTTTAGCTCAGGAGCCACGAAGAGTATCAAGAATCAAGATGCACTTGAAACAAAGTCAAAATTTAAATTTATGCTTATTATTGAGGTTGAGAAAGAATGTTGAGATTATATTTGACCAGTATTGGGCCGTGGAAAGAAGAAAAGAGCACAAATGCTAAGCTTGCGAATTGTAGGGTGTTAAATCTGTCTATATATGTATGACAATCTTTTTCCATTACCTTAAATTTAAAAAAAAAAAAGTGACTGGAGTGCATCCAGATTTAACTGTCTTAAATGATTCTCTGGACATTTAAAATGATACATATTTAGAAAAAAAAACCCATTACTTTAATAATGCCCAATTGCAGATTGACGTATTGTAATATTATTTTCAATTATCTAAATAAAAGTCGACGATGTAAAACTCTAATGACAAAAACATTTTCAAGCCCTAAAATTGTTGATTACAATTTTGCGACGAGTCACATTTAATGAAATATATAAATTATTCCAGATATTACAAAAAATAGTGTATCTTTCCGCACATTTCTTCCTGTTAATAGTATATAACTTGTCCTCTTTCGCACCTTTCGACATAATTGGTCACAAACGTGGACTGCTCTTCGCACACTTTGAGATGTTTTAACAATTTTATACCCGTTGCTAAAAGAAATAGGTATATTGTAAGTGTTGCAATGTGTGTAACCAAACCGGAAACCGAAACGAAGAACTTAAAAAAAAGGTTCAGATCGGAAAATAAGTTTTCATTACATTTAGAGCAATAATTGGTAGACCAAGAACAATGAGTAACACATCGATTTTAAATAGTTCGTAACATTCAAAGCAGCAAAAATATAAAGATTCAGCATTGTTTTTATATATTTTTCATATTTAACTGCGTTTACATTTTGTTAAAATCACTTTTAGAAAAATTGGTGCATGCTGAAAAATGTTCAAAATTGATAAACCATGAATAACAAAAAATAAACATATATTAAAATTTAAAAACCAGCTAGCCAAATGTATTAATTTAAATCCTGGCTCTAACCAAAACATTGGGTTCAGGCTGTACATAAGCCGGCTCTGGAATTGAACATACATATTTATTAAATAAATAAAAAATAATGTGTATTGAAATTTTGACGTGAGATAAGCAGGTGTAAGTGGGAGGGTCAAATTGGTGATTGCAGCACATGGGGCTGTTGGAGCCTTTTTGTACAATTTACTATTCTTATCAAAAATACGCGTCGAATGACACCTCAATCATCAAAATCCATCTAGTGGTTGATGGTGTTGATGATAAGGCAGTTTGTCTGTTTGTCTGACCTTTTGTATCAAATCGTTGATTTAGCTTAAAGCAATGAGGACTTGTTCTTAATCAGAAGTCTAAAAACTTTTGCTCTACGACTTTTTTAAAAAACCGCTAGCTTAGTAGGAAATCGATAAAAATCCGCTATTTAAACCGCCACAGTATTCAAACGATAGAAGCTACTTATATGTATGTTCTATATATCGATGGAAAGGTATTTTCAAGATCTTTTAAATACAAAAAAATTAGGCATTCGCCACAGTGCTCAATAAGGTCCCGAATCTTCTTAACTTATAAAAATCACCTATTTGCACTGTGCCGAATGCCAAACTGTTTTTAATAATAAGTTTCACATACACTTTAATACCATTCGTCACAACATTGGATATCAGAAAATTTGAGCATGGAAATGTATTCGTCACTAGAATTTTACCTCGTAAAAATATTTTCTGTGGAGGATTAAAACAAAACACTTAAAACGTAAATTTTATTTGTAACATTTGTTATCGACTTAATTGCTGTAGTAGGAAGGACGCATAATTTCATTGTTAAGAAAATAAGAGACAAATTTAGATTGAATAACTGAAATATTTTTCTTATCTTAATTTAAGCATTTGTAACTCTATCAGAAATACCGCTATTAGGTTTCTGCGTTATCAGACTGAGGCTACATTAAATTAAATGCTTAAATTATAATATGGTTGATATAAAAGTGTTGGCTTATTGCATTCTGGAATTTCACATCTGTTAAAGTTTCATAAAATGTGAAAGAGCTATAAAGCTATATTTTATGAATATTCGCAATGTGCAGGATTGATTGTTAACCTAGAAATAATGTTTAATGTTGCAATTGGGTTTTTCATAGTCGTCGTTAGATCCTTAATAGTTATTTGGTAGAGTTAGTACTTCAACTTCCTCTCCTTATTCGACTATGAGAAAAAAGTTAGGATAAAGTAGCACTTATATTATTTTTGTTATTTTAATTGGATTTATTGTTCTGGAAAAGGTATATTTTCTTTTTTAGCAAACTTAAATATAAAGCAACTTTGCAGGTTTGCTAATTAGAATAAAGTAGGGCCTACAATTGTTTTGTTTTTTAATTTGACCATTACCCCCCACCCCATCTGACTCCGGAAAAATCCGACTTTGCAGCAAAATGCACATGTGCAACATGTGATTTTTCACGAAAAGGGGCAAAAAGGATTATTAACATTTGATTCGATTTGGTTTTGTTATAGTTTCCCTTTAAGCAAAACTCTTGTGATACCTTGTGCTATACTAGTTAAAAGCTTAACAAAACTGGAACAAAAATCTCTTCTAATAGCGAATTTTAAATACCTTTATCAATTTTATCCATATTACACTTTTTAGTAATGCTTACAAAACAAACACAATTCGCTTCGAAAGTTGCAATCTTTTTCCCGCGCTTTTTGAGTTTAATGGCAATTCTCAATCAGCTGACTTTGACCGAGCTTCCAATAATAAGAGTATTCCCAAAAAACTTTAAAAAAAATATTTTTGTTCGCTTTAGAGTATTTAGATTTAGGAAATAATCTATTTTTTTAGATACTGAACATACAAATTTTATTTATTATTTGCTGTTCTTTATTTAAGTTAAATTCACCAACGCAGCTTTCTGTTGATGGTCTTGAGGAGCGGGTAAGTCTCGCCGCAGAGACCGCGGTAGTCGTCGGTTTCCAGGGACCAAACCATGGCGCCTCCTAGGTTTTTGCGAAGTGCGAAGTCCATTTTCCACTGCACACTGAGAACGTTGTCATAGCTGACCCATTGGTCTCCGGAATAGGCATAGGGAGCGGCATTGTTGTTGTCGAAGACAGTGTGCCAGTTGTTCTGGCAAATCTCGTTGTATCCCAAGTAGCCACCTTCACCGGTGAAGGGTCCGGCATTACCTACACCACGGCATGGAGCTCCTGGCCAGTTTTGCGAGGGATTGGACAGTTGGAAGGAGCGTCCATAAGTGCCGACTCCCAGCACAAGTTTATTAGCGGGTGCACCTATTAATTGGATTGGATTCAAGTCAAGCTGAAGTAACTTTCCGCTGGCTGAACTTACCCTGGCTGAGCCAGTAATTGATGGAGTCCTCGACGGCCCCTTGCGGGGCGTTGAATCCAGTCCTTCCATCAGATGCCATAGCGAAGTCGTAGGTCATAACGTTGATGAAGTCCACCTGCTGGGCGATGTTAGCAATTTCATAGGAGCTGCTGGCAATAGACTCTCCAGCACCGACAGCGATACCCAGCTCATATCGGTAGGGTGCAAAGCTGCAAATATGTGAAATAGACGTGGGAACGGCCTTGATTGGGGTTAGTCAGAGCGAGTACATACGCTTCTTTCAGCTCGCGCAGTAGAGTGACAAAGTTGGAGCGATCTGCCCAGTTGCCACCGCGTTGGTTGGGGTACTCCCAGTCAAGGTCCAGGCCATCGAAGCCGTTGTTACGCAGCAGGTTCAGAGCGGAGTTAATGAAGTTCCGGCGCTTGTTCCAGTCGCCGGCCATGGACGAGTACTTGACCGAACCCTCGTTCCAGCCACCAACCACAGCGAGAACCTTCAGGTTGGGATTCCGGCTCTTCAGGCCAACTGCTTGTCTTATGAAACCCAAGTCGTAGTCCAGCCATGTGTCCAGCGATAGAATGTCACCATTATTGTTGATTCCAAAGAATGAATAGCTCAGATGTGTGCATAAGCCCGGATCGATGTTGGACACGTCAAATTTTCCATTGCCAGTGCGGTAATTTGCCCAAGTTCCCCAATAACAGTTAACAATGCCTGGTAACACAACCATGGTAATTGGAATACGTAAAGAGGAAACTCTTTCTTCTATTAGATACACTTACGCTCGCCTGCAATTATTTGGCCGAGAGAGAGAACCGCGAGGAGCGCTAATAACTTGCCCATTTTAGCAAATTAACAGTTTCCAATTGTTGTCTTGAAATAGTTGCTGCCTCTTTTATACCATTTCTCTTATCGCCCGAGCAGTGGTAGACTGACATATTTTACGATCTTTCCAGTTAAAAGATTACCATCTTAATTAAGATTAGCCTTTTGTTGTACACAAAATAGAGTTGATAAAAGTAAGATGCTTAGCAAACTACTATTCATTGATAACGCTTAGTTGCACTGAGTTGCCATTCATTCATTGTTAAAAATATTGTTTTCCCAAGGCTGTAAGCCGGTTCTGATCCGAATCTCGCAGAACCGATTGTGGTTTTTGGGTGAAACGAACAGATCATAAACCGAACCTTGAACCCTTTCACCGCGAACCCGAACCACCTTCTTAAATAATAATAAATCCAGTTCGGGAAAATATATTTAAATAAAATATAATTAAAATAAATTATATTAAAATCATATAATTATATAAGTTAAAACCAACAATTTTTAAAACACCGAATTACCTAACAAAAACATTTTAACAATTGCAATGATTGGAGGCTTTAATTTTGATTACATTGTTTATATTCTGTTCTTTGTTTTTACTGATAAAATGGCAATTGAGGGATTGCGAACATCAAACAGCTTATCATTGATAACTTTGGAAATCGTATTCCTGTGTGGTCGTTGTGCATCTTGTGATTAATGGTATTGAAATTAAAGTGAGATTAAAGTGCATATAGGATATTGTCGAAAATATCACAAGCAATTATGTATTTTTGAGCCATACAAATTAAATTTGAATCATATTTTAATTTTTGAGTTAAATTGAATCTAGTATAATATTAATAACGTAATGCAGGAAGCATTTCAGATAAAATCAAAAATTCTTCTGCGGCGTGGCGCTCTTGAAAACGTTGTCGACATTGGGTTCTTGATTACCAAACAGCTGTCCATTGTCGAATATCATTTCAATTCTACTCTTGGCCTTTGAGATAATTTTTTAAAAATGTTGTTGAAATGTACACAATTGACAAATATAGGACTCAAAACAAGAACTCTAGTGAATTTCAAAAAAACATCGAATTAAAGTAATTAAATATATTAAGATTACGTGGCTATTGATTCGTAGATGCTTTAATGAATGTTTATTACACTTACATTTTCCGATTATAACGATTTTATCTTGTAAACAGGAAATAATTGTACGATTAAGAAATTCGTAGATTTGAACGAGTAACTTTTCAAAACAAGTTAAGTTAAGCATATTATTTGAAATCGATTTTGCAACACTTTTTGAAAACAATTTCTTAGATTTCTTAATTAGTGTTAATAATTAAGCCGAAGAATTTTACGACCTACAAGACGTCTAAAATTTATCAAGCTGATCTGCCTGCACAAAAATACTGGAAAAATCAGGAATTATATTAAATATCGTGCTTAAAGCTCTGTGTTCTATCTGTTTATATAGAAATACGGACAAGGCTTAAAAAAAATCAAATATAAGTAGAAGTTTTGTCTCGACTCTTTCAGTCGATAACATACTAAGTATTTGGCAAAGTTAATATTCAATGAAAATGGTTTCGTTTTTTGAATTCCTTATTTCGCTCAATGTACTCGATGTACTTTATGACAAGTTTTCATATCTATTTTTCGATAGGTGAATCTCCATATTGCTAAGAACGTACGCCGAAACAGGCGTAGTTCCCGTATTGTCCGACCCATAAAAGTGGTGATAAAATGCGAAGAGGGTCAGATCATAAACATGAAGTTATTGGTGTGCTTAAAATGACGCTAGTTTCTTTGGTTTTTAATGAATCACAAACAGATATATAATTTCTTTATTTTTCAACCGTATTCTACCACTGCTAGTCTATTGTACGATCAGTTTGTTGCAAAAGTATGGTAAAATAAATAGCACCTGACCGCAAATATGTCTCAAATGATTTTGCTCAAATTTATCTGCAATTCCAAGTCAATTAGTTCTCAATCCACATCGAACCATATTGTTAATATTCATAGCAATATAACTTGCTATTTATAAATGATTCAATTAGTTTATTTTTAGGGGTTCGACAATTACCCGTATCACAATAATACTTTTATAGATTAAGCTCGTATAGTGTGCGAAATTGAATGAATTACAACTTAGGCATGAATATTAAAGAGTATGAGTACCGCGAAGAATATCAAGATGCACTTAAAACAAAAGTCACAAATTTAAATTTATGCGTTTTATTGGGGTTCAGAAGGAATGTATAGATATTATAATCTAGATGTTCTAGATGTTCCACCAGATGCAATATACAGTATTATTGTATTTCCTTATGCCTGCATTATCTGAACATCGCTGATAAGCGTACCACCCGTATCGTATCCGTACCCGTGTAAGACGTAATTCCCATATTGCCCGACCTATAAAATTGGCGACAAAATGCGAAGAGGGTCAGAACGCAAACATGAAGCTATTGGTATGCTTGGTATTGACGCTGGCTTCTCTGGTTTCCAGTGAGAGTGAGTATGACCGATTGGTTGGCCAGGAACTCAAAGGGACTAACGATCAGTCTGTTGCAGAGATCCTCAACTGTTACTGGGGAACATGGGCCAACTATCGACCTGGGGATGGTAAATTCGAGCCCTCGCACATCGATCCCAACCTGTGTACGCACATCAGTTACACATTCTTTGGCATCGCGGAGTCGGGAGAGTTCAAGTCCTTGGACACGTGGCTCGACATGGACGATGGGCTGGGTAAGCTAGTGATTATTTCTAATCTCTGAATCAGTCCCAGCAAATCGCACTTTCATGATGTAGGCTTCATTAGCAAAACCATTGCCCTGAAGCAGAGAAATCCTAAGCTGAAGATCTTGGCCGTTGTGGGTGGATGGGGTGAAGGCTCGGCAAAGTACTCGGCCATGGCTGCTGATCCAGCAAAACGCTCCAGATTCATATCCTCCACATTGGCGTTCATTCGGCAGCACGGCTTCGATGGACTCGACTTGGACTGGGAATACCCCGCACAGCGCGGTGGCGGTCCTCAGGATAAACAGAACTTTGTAACGCTTCTGCGAGAGATTAAGGAAGCGTAAGTGATCCTATGTCGTCGGGAACGGAAGTTGCAAATTTATATTGGATCATATTCTTCTCCCTGTTAAAGATTTGCCCCATACCACTTGGAATTAGGAATTGCCGTAGGCGCCTCTGAAGCCTCTGCAGAACAATCATATGACATTCCCGCGATCTCTCAGCATTTGGATTTCATTAATGTGATGACCTACGACTTCCATATGGCATTCGACGGCTACTTGGGCTTCAATGCTCCCTTACCCGAGGTGGAACAGTCCATAGACTACTGGCTGCGTCAAGGTCTGTGACTAATCCTATTATTGTCTAGAAAATGTGTAAATCAATCCGACAATTTTGAGCAGGTGCACCGTCCCAGAAACTGATCCTCGGCATCGGATTCTATGGCCACAGCTATCAGATGGCAGACAGCTCCCAGAACCGACCAGGCGCCCCCTGCAAAGGAGCCGGCAATGCTGGCCCTTTTACTCGGGAGAGTGGATTCTTGGGCTACCACGAGATTTGCAAGAACAGCTGGCAGACAGTGTTTGACGACACAAACAAATCGCCTTACGCCTTCCAAGGCGATCAGTGGGTTAGCTACGACAATTTACAGAGCATTGAGCTCAAGATGAGACTGGTGGACTCACGCAAGTTGGGCGGTGCCATGACCTGGTCCATCGAGACCGATGACTTCCACGGTCGCTGCGGTGAGAAATTCCCCCTCCTCAAGGCTATGAACCGCGGCTTGGGTGTAAATGCCGGAGGCGGTGGCAACGTTACTCCTACAACCTCAAAACCAGGCGGCGGTGGCACTGGAGGCTCCAACGAAAATTGCTCCCAAGATGGATACTTCAGGGACACCAGAGACTGCAGTCGTTTCTATCAGTGTGTTGGCGGTATTCGCTATGACAACCAGTGCGGCGGCGGATTGTATTTCGACTTGACGTCCACCAGCTGCAACTGGCCCGAGCTGGTCG
Organism: Drosophila rellima; assembly: GCA_035043635.1. Classification (NCBI taxonomy): domain Eukaryota; kingdom Metazoa; phylum Arthropoda; class Insecta; order Diptera; family Drosophilidae; genus Drosophila; species Drosophila rellima. The sequence continues at coordinate 513,485 of JAWNMV010000236.1, read as the reverse complement.
ACTGTGATAATTAAAAATGCAATATTAAAGTCAATTGGAAAGCAGAGCTCCTAACCATTTCTTACTTACTTTATTGGAAACACACGATGTCTAATAACTCACTAACACTAGTTGACGCAGCGTCAATTTCAGCAAAGTCAACTATTGGCAACCAAGGTCAACGCATTATTTTCGTTTACACTAATTGACTCAGTTGACCAAAAAACATGCTTGTCGACTACTTTCCAAGTGGTCAACGCGAGAGCTAGCAAATTGACAGCGGCTTAAAATAGTTGACAATAACATCCGTTGACGTTTACATTGCCAATGCTGTTTACTTGACGTCGAAATTTTGCATCTATCGAAAGGGCTTGATTGGTTAAATTAAAATTAAGCACACATAATTTTGTATTTTAGATATTTAATAGGAGCCTTATTTACTATAAGATATAATGAGTTTACTAGCATCAGCAAGAAAGCTTGAAATGGCCGCCGCAATTATTTTGCATTTTTGTCTCGAGGAGGAGGGGCAATCCTCGAAAGATTTTTGCATTTTTTACATCAACAACAACTTTTCAAACAAATTACAAGAAGCAAGTGCAGCCATAAAATATGAAATTTTATATTATGCTTTGATAGTGGTCGGTTTCAACTATTAATCCCGAAAATAGTTCAACTGTTGACAATAAGTGTTTACACTATGTTTACACTCACAATGTCTACTGACATTTTTCACATTGTCAATTTACAGTCAACGCAGCTGTTGACCGTGTTGACCACTGCTTACACTAGGATTGACTGAGTTGGCATCCAAATTGACTTGTTTGTCAACTAGTGTAAATGCAGCTAATTTCCAAAAATCCATTTGCTCGACAGATGGCGCAATAGCCGTTGACTTTTGCGTTTGCGCTACTGTCATAATTTTGGTTACACGAATATCTTGATAGATGGCGTTGCATTCATTGCTTTGAAAATAATCTTTCATTAAAAAAGTGCGCTAATTAATTAATTGAAGGACAAACACTAAACCAAAAAAATCCAAAATTTTCTAAAATTCTAAAGTATTTTAAAAATTAATTTGGTGCACGTCCCCCCTTGCGTAGCGAAGTAAGGTAAAAGAATCTAAAAAAAATGTGAAAAAATCGAAAAAAAATTTAACAAAAATAAAGATGAAATTTAAAAAAATCTATCTAGCTCAAAAATTAAAAAAAAAAACCACCACTTTTCTAATAGTAGTTAAATTGTGGTTATTGCAGGGTTTCCTCCTTGTTTTTTACTTGGCAACCGTTGCCTACGTGCTAATGACGTAATCATTTAGTTCACGACTCAAAAATGAACATTCAACTTGTTCAACAAATTGAACTGAAAATCCCATTCGAGTATTTGAACGACGCGGTTTGAAAACCCGTGTGCAATTTTCTTTTACAATTACTTAAATTTTGTTTGACACAAGACATAATAAGTAAGTGAAAAAAAAAACAGTGTTGAAATTTCTCCAATTCAAATCATTTATAGATGAACATTCATAATGTCAACATCATCGAAGCTAACGCTATCGCTTGGAGAACAGCAACTCGTTAAATTGACAAATGAAGCACTCGAAATTCGCATGCGTGCATTGGAGCAGGTTGAGACGCGCTTTATTCGGTGTCTTCAGCATGGCGAGACGATCAACTTCAAGCCGGTGTTGCTGCTAAAGCAGCTGATACGTTGGTTTGGCTATTCGCCGCCTGCAGCCGCCGATCGTGTGCTGGCATTGATGCTGGAGCTGCTGCGTTCGAATTATGTCGATGCAATTGTGCATAAGATTCCTTGTCAGCGACTGCTCACAGAGCTAGATAAGATTCGTAAGATATTGGGATCCCTGCAGTCGAAACGTGCCATGGAACTGCTCGACGATCTACAAAGTCTGGTCGCTGTTGTGTACAATGAAACGACTTCCGTCGACAGAGACCTCAGCTCAGGTATTAAGTAAATGGCATTTGATTTAGCAACTTAATGTAAACATATCTCATCTTACAGGCGAATCTCAGTGTAGCAATAGCGAAATGGGAGACTTCTCGATTGAGAGGTTCAAGCTCGGCCCTGCTGATTACGAGCCGGCGTGGACACGAGCCAGCCTGGATGACATGGCCACAATTAAGACCATTGTAGACTCGCTTACAATTGAAATCGATCTGGAGCTGCTGGATCACTTAACCAACCTACAGATAAAATTATGTGATTACCCAGCTGAGTATTTACTGCAGACGCCTCACATATTACTCCGCTTGATACATATCCAGCGAATGCATGCTGATAAAGTGCTTCTGCAAATTAACCGCACTCTACTCACCAGTGTCAAGCTTCTGCAGCGGCGTCTAAGCATACGCAGCAAGACGTTATCCTACTCGGCTAGCATTGAATCTCTAGAAACATCGCCGCAGCAGCTGCGCATTTCTAGTGCCTTAACGTTGCTGTTAAATGGATGCCTGGAGCTACTTGGACCCCCGAAGCTGGAGGTCTGCCGCCATAATTGGCACATCATCGAACTGATCGTTGAGGTGATCGAAACCTTTTGTCAAATCTCTGCTCCCATACCGAATTGCATTGTGGAGCGACTGGGTCTAATAGTGCCTAATCTATTGGACTACTGTGGACGCTTTAGTGCAGGCCTCAACAACGAATTGACCAACTTGACCAGGAATCTGATGATTCCGCGACTGCAATCGTTAATATTCGATGGATTGCTGATGGATGTCATATCGCTGAATCTGAAAACCAACCCAAAAATGGACAAAGTGGCAGCCCGGGCGCTGCTACAGCCAATCATGAAGGACAGCATATACTTGGCCTGTGTGCCGCAGCGGATGCAGAAGTTGTGCGATCTCTGTGATTCACTCAAAAGCGGAACGCAAGCCGAAAAACAGCAGATGGTGCGTCTGAAGCAGGCTTACAGCACGGCTCTGAATCAACTGGTGGCTAAGACACGGCTTGCGCCCAAGGAACTGTTACATGAACAGCGTCAAGTGTGCCTTGTACTAATTCAGCTTGGCAGCGAGAAGTTGTTAAAACAGCTTTGTCAGGCAATTGTGAAATGCTCGTCCTTTTATGGCACCCAACCTGAACTACGCCAGGAGGCGGAGTCGCTGCTCAGCACGATATTCGATTTGCCCGATGAGCGACTCCGCGGAAATGCCTTGCGTCTGCTGAAGCAGCCAGTTGTTGATCACTTCCACGCCTTTCTAAACAACACAAACTACCTGGCGGGATGCAGCAACATCGAATTGGCCAGACAGCACATTCTGGGCCTGCCCATGAGCACCCGCTTGTTGCGCAAGCTGCTGGTTCACGCTTGGATGCCCCATCAGCCACAACAGGCGCAGGTGCAGCTGCAGCAATGGTGTATTGATTACCTTATTATGCTCCTGGGACTCGCCAAGTTGGTCGACACTAAGGACTTTTATGAGATATTCAAAATAGTATTGCCCGTCATGCCTCTAATCATTTGTCGCGCCATCAATTATCCGCAACTGCAGCAACTGCTCTTTGAATTGCTTAATCCGGACACCGATTATCTTGATCCGTCCCAGGCGATGCGCGCCAACGTCTGCTACTTGTATCATCCGGATGCCTCGTTTCGTAAGGAAGCCCAGACACGTGTGGCGTATGCTCTGATGCTGCAGGATCATCAGAAGAAATACAGGCCCATCCCGGACCAACTGTGCCTGTCCCTAATGGGCCCAGATCTCTGTCTTGTGCGGCCGCCACTTAATTACTCCAAGTTATTTAGGGAGCGCATGAATCTGCCATTCATGCGTAGCCTGCAGGCACTGCTCCGCCTGTTGGAGACGCCGGACATGAAGCCCGGCATATGCAGATCCACACTCATCCCACTGAATGTCTTGCTGCACAATTGGCAGGCCGTGGAAGCATTCACCAACTGTGATGGCTCCTATATGCTCTGCCTAAACGCTCTGCACAATCCATTGTTGCGTGAAAAGGACAATAACTCTGTGGACGCGGACTCACTGCAGCCGGCGGTTAGTATTCTCCTTAGGGTGCTCTTCCGGAGCGAGCAGTTTCGTCAGGAGCTCAGAGATAAAGGTGAGATCTTAGCCTCCCTACTGCGCTGCCTTTACCTGCATCCACTCGAGGCGCAGGTACGCACGGAGGTTAGTGTTTGTATATTCCAGCTGCTCTTCCATGAGCACATGACGCCCACCGAGGAAAATCTCGTAATGGACGTTGATTTGTCGCCTTTGATGGTGCCGGTTACCTACGAGCAGGATCATAGCTCGCCGCCCACAGCTGCCACTGAAGGAATTGCACTGCAGGATCACTTGCTAGCCAGGCACTTTGAAGGCAATGAGGCACTGGCTGCCCAGCATTGGCGCCTCTTTACGTCACAGAGGGTTTGTGGTTCGCTGCAGGACATAAAACTGTCAGCTCTACATGGTCTGGACATTAATAGTGCACTGAAGCTGAGGCCGGCTGACCTGGCATTGGTCCAAGCCTCCCTTGCAGATGTGCAGCTGCAGAATCAATTGGTGGAAACTGGAAATTGCAGCAACCACGAGATGTTGCACAAGTACTTGGCCAGCCTTCACCTGTTCCTCGTGCTCCTGCACGACAAAGTGCCGCCGGCTGCGTGCAACAACTTGTGGAAACTGATGCACAAATACTTGAAAGTCTCACCCGGCAACGAGGCGGATCGCGAGTTATACATGGCATTGATGGATTTGTGCCTTAGTTGCTTGCGCAACGGCTTGCCGGGGGTGCCTACGGGACTCTGTACAGCTCTGGAAACGGATCCGCATCATAGTTTTTTTGTCATTCTACGCGATACAAAGATCTCCTTGAGTCTTCTCCACTTGGTCACCGATTGCCTTGTTGAGCTACTAAGTGAGGAGCACTACCAAGGCAATTTCTCCTGGTATGGAAAACTCTTTATGGAGCTCAGCGCTCTGGCTCGCACCCACTTCGAGGAGCGTAATCTGCAGCATGTCCGCTGCCTGCTAAGAGTCCTTAGTAAGCTGAGCGAGTGTCCGCTCCAACTGGACGACAACAAGCTACAGGTGAATAGGGATTGTTTGTTTGTATTGTTATTATTTCGCTTAATGACTTGCGTGCTTCCTTGCAGATGTATTATCAGCACTTTGTGCAGCTGTCGAGCAACCTGCGCACATCGACCCAGACTGGGGCTCAGTGGCAACGCGACTGTCTCCTGGTCATCTGCCACCTGCATGAACAGTCGGAATCGCCGCTGCCCATTGGTGGCAAGAGCGGATGTGGCACGAAGGTGTTGCGTTATCTGCTCGGTCTGTGTGGCCACGGCGATGGAGAGGTGCGCGCCCTGGCCTGGGTGTCGTTGGCCAATTGGATCAGGAGCAGCGGCGACAGCATGGTGAGCATTCTGCTCGAGTTTGTCGATGCTCTTCCTGGCGGCTTAGCGGCCTGCTGTCTGAGCACGATGCTGGACGGGCACGAGCAGATGCTGGTACGGGAATTGGCCGCTCGCGTATTTGAGCTGCTGATGCCGCACATTGGAGCAACTGCCTGTTGCGAGTTGCTGAAGTGTCACTCTTTTCTGCAAGAAGCCCACACGGCACTGGCCACTCTTCAACTTTATCCCACTCTGAAGCAGGAAAAGCAGCAATCGGGTACGAAAAATTCGTGCGAGATCATTGCCTGCTATGTGAGCATCTGTGTGAACCTGGTCCTCCTACAGCCGACCTGGTGTGCGACACTCTGCGAACACGCCTTCACTAATGCCCTCAGCGATGTCCTAAAACTTAAAACGCCTGATAAACCACACCAAAGCGCCTACCTGGAGCTGTGCGCTGCACAAATCTGTAAGCTGTATGCGCTTTGTTATCAGCTCAATTTCGAGTTCTTGCAGCGCAGCATCTGTAGGGACACTGCGCTGCTCAAGAGCTTCTTCGCCCTGATTGGCGATGTGCTCTGGCAGAATGGGATGCCGGAGCAGCAGCTGGTTCAAGTGCTAAAGCTGCTCATGGTATTCTGCAAGGATCAGAATGCCTATGAGTTCCTATGTGACCAATTCAGGGATCATCCAGGGCTATTTGCGAATCTTATGCTATTTGGCTTAAACCCGGTATATATGCAGGAAGAATTGCAGCGTTATACGCTGGCGACGCTCTCACTGGTGCTGATCAAGTCGCAGATGGGAAAGGAAGAGCACAATCTGCTGAAGGTCTTGGAGTCGTATGTGGACGAAACTCACATCATCGTGGACAGCAAGGACGAGGAGGAGGACAGCGCCACGGACAACGAAGACAAAGAGAATAACACAATTGCTTTAAACAGACAACTTAAGAAGAGCTTAAGCTTAAAGGGATTGCCCAAGCCGAAGGCTCTCGCCAAGTACTTGAAAGGAAAGACAACTCACGTGGAGTTTACCAACGGAGTCGTTTTCCTCTACCACGCCCTGGACCAGTTGTTCGAGCTGCACTATCCGGCCAAGACGTTCAGCTTCTTGCAACAGACTAGCAAGAGTCATTCGCAGATCTGCGAAGTGCTAGGCAATCTTCTGAAACAGTCAATTGTGGCCGTGGACACCGCTCGTAACTATGGGCTGCTGGAGCACGTAATGCAGCTGCTGGAGACATTTCTCGATGATGGCAGTGTGGGCAATGCGACCGTCTACGTGCGGCGCGTGGGCGCTCACAAGTCGCGAGACATCATCAATAATCTGCTTGTTCTGCTCAACATGATGATGCACTGGCACAACTCGCCACAAGCGGTCATCACGGACACGGTGATGGCCTCTCGAGTTGTCCGTGTGCTCCTACGCTTGTGGCCGTGGCTATCGCACTCGGCGATCCTCAAGCACATGACTGTGCGTCTGACCACTTTCTTGACGGAGCACTCCTTTGAAATGTGCAAACAGACGTCTCAGGTGCTGTCCAGTCAGTCGCACTCGCTGCTCCAGCTAATGGTGCGCGTGGCTGATCACGAAACAACCAAAAAGGAGCTGCCTGGCACTAAGAATGTCTATCTCAAATGCAATTCACAAGCAATTATTGAGGCCGCACTTCGCGTCATGATCAATTGCTGCTCTTGCGCCGATGGACGCCTCAGTCTGGGCAAGATGCGTGTGCTGGACATGTTCGATACGATTCTCCCTGGCACCAGCAGCAGTGTGAGCAAAGTGAAGCCAGACGTGATGCTCAGTTGGTTGTCCTTCTGGGAGATCTTCTCCCGATACGAGCTCGGCTACAAGATCTGCCATGTACCGGCTCTCCTGAACACGGTGCGTCGATCGCCGCCCCTCAGCAAAATACGGAAGTGTTGTCTCCGTATCTTGCGCAACATGTGCTTCTGTAACAGCAATCGGGTGCAGCTCGTCGGAATGAGCCCATTCATGAACTTGCTTGGCGATATCGTGTACCAACCAGTACGAGGCGTTGGGGGTGGAGATGACACCAGCTTGGAATCCTTCGAGGAACACAATCTCGTCGTTTTGTGCATCTGGAAACTATTCGGATTTAGTGCCAAATACAGGGCTTTGCTGCGCGCCTCCAAATTGTTCAAGCAATTGTCATTACTCTTGGATCAACTGGCGATTATGGAGTCGCAACAGCCACAGCACTTTAAGACCTTTCCCTTTGCATCTGATCTGAACAACATGCTATGGTATCTGTTTGAAGCGCTTAATCCATAGCGCAGTAAAAATAAATATATGCTTGTTAATTATTTATTAACTCAAAAAATATTTATATAATAATTATAATTGTTTTCATTGTACATCTTCAAGACAAAATTGAAGTTGACATTTTTTTAAATTTATAAGTATAAGTTATAAGTATTCATAAGTATATTTATTGAATTTAGCGACCAAAGTCAGAAGTATACATTTCTTGGAATAACCAGGCTAATAGTTCTCCGTGGTGCGCACATAGTTGACGCCCGATGGCATGGATATCTTATCGAAGCCCTTTGGGAATAGTTTGTTCGCCTCCTCGTCTGTTACCGAGGGCACAATCATCACTTTGGTGCCAGGCTAAGTTTCAATCGAAGGGAAGGCGTTAAACAATATATTAAATAATGTGCAAAATCAAATGATACGAGTACTCACAGTCCAATTGGCGGGTGTCGCAACCACTTTCAGGCGATCCGTTAACTGCAGGGAATCAAGGACACGCAAGATTTCGCTGTAGGTCCAAATAATATTGTTAGCATAAAATATTTAAATATTGATCAATTAATACTCACTCAACATTGCGACCAGTTGACATTGGATAGAACATGGAAAGGCGCACCTTGTGATCGGGACTAATTATGAACAGGGCACGAATCGTTTTGGCTATCTCGGGATCCTTCTTCTGGTCCTCATCCAGCATGCCCAGGGATACCGCCAAGTCGCGTGTGGGATCGGCAATGATGGGATACGGAAAGTCGCCGGGAATGTCCAAGCAGTAGGATTTAATGTCATTTACCCAATCCACATGCGAGTTCAAAGCATCCACCGAGTGCGCTAGGCACTTGGCATTCCGCTTTGCAAACTCCGGCTGATGTACAGCTATGCGACCCAGTTCCGTGGTGCACACGGGCGTAAAGTCGGCAGGGTGTGAGAACAGCACAACCCAGCTGCAATTTTCAATTTAATATTTATTCGTAAATTGCAATGGATAACGCTTAAGTAGTTTGCGTGTACATTTTACAGAGAGCTTGAAATTCTAACCTACATAATAAATATGTAAGCATGTATATTTCAAATGCAGAAAACATATATGTACATATGTATGTATGTATATACGGTACGTATTCACTTTGATGGTAATTTAAAGAGCAGTTATATCAAAAAATAATACTTACTCGTTGCCTTGCCATTCGTGGAAGCTGATTGGACCCTTTGTGGTCTCAGCCTTGAAATTTGGAACAGTCTGGCCCAGACGCATTTTGAATGCACGCTCTTTAGCTTTCAAGAACTTCTGCACAATGTTTGCGAAAACTGAAATGACGCGCCCATTTTATACCCGCAGCCAGAGCCGGCAATGTGAAGAGAGAAGCAAAGAGAGCAATCTAGCAATTCTTATCAAGAGTGTGAATGTATGTATGCGTAAGTAGTTATATTTATGAGCATTAATCTGAGCGTATTTACTTTTGCTTAGTTCATTTTATTCAATAATGTTAAAGTTTAATAATAGTAATAACACATTTTATAAAACAAAATACGTTTTCATTTATTTATTTATAATTGTGATCAACATGAGTACAATGTACAAAGAGAGTCTATAATTCAGGGAGTAAAACTTCTTCATTGAAAATGGTCAAAAAGGGTATTATGGTTTTGAGAAATTATGTAACAGGCAGAAGGAAGCATCTCCGACCCTATGAAGTATACATATTCTTGATCATTGAGCAATGTCCGTCTGTCTGTCCGTCCGTCAGTTTGAACGCAAGGATCTTGGAGACTATCCGAGCTAATGACTTAAAAGTTTTATGGTGTCTATATTTTATTGTTGTCTGTGTGTCGGACAACGTTGTCGGACACATTTACATCGGAAACCAAACCAAAGGAAACCAATCTAAACTGTTATGAGTTTAGTCACTTGGCTGACAAGTGCTGACATTTTTTTAAACTCTTCCCAAAAATAACGTTTTGCTCAAACAAAATTATTTTTGGGGCGTCTCTTTATTGACACACTACAGACAAAACGAACAGTACCAACAACAAGACCTACCAATATAAAGTACAAGCCACACTGATCACTATTCATCAAAAATGTTATTAAACAATTTCAATTCAAAAAACTTGAGCCACTTGAAAGTCACCATAATATTTGCACAATTTATGAGCATGTGGTTTTCGATTGGAGCAGCTGTTTTAACAGCTGTTAACTTAACATCAGAATGCAATGCTAACATTTATGTTATGCAACATTACGGTTCGATGTCTTTCTAATGGGTATATAACAAAAGTTAGTTAATTTAAATACATAAGTTACCATTTTCGGTTTTTATATTTAATCTTAAATTAAAGATTTATAAGATTTGATTTGTTGCGCTAGGTATCAAATAAATAAATAATAAATATTGTTATTTTGTATATTTATCATTCAAATTAATATACGTTTGTAACGAATTTAAGAACAGCTGACTTAACAGCCAATTGTACACGAAAACATTGAAAATCATTGTGTACTTCTGAGTTACTGAGCGCAGAGAGCAATGGCGGGTTTCTTTGTATTGGTGTATTCATGTGATTACCAACACACTCAGTCCTTTACTCTCTGACGTAGCACACGCATTGCTTAATCTGTTTCACCGGTAATAATTTCTGTAGCAAAGGATCATTAAGTAAGGAAGCGGTTATTTTGTATTTATGTTAAAGGACTGCATTCAAATTGTGAACGCAAACACAGAATTTAATTACATTGGGATTCAATACACCAATTTTTTGGCCTGTGACCATTTTATCAATATAGTTTTCTCAAATCTCTGGCAATTTTTGAAATCAAAGTTAAAACACGAGTCATATTGAATTCCTAGTAGTTTTCCACTGGTTTGCGTACGTTTTAACTAAGTTGTCTGTCAACAAGTCAACTTAACCACTTACATATGTATGTATATAGAGAATCCATGATACATACAATCTTATCTTGAATATGGGCAATCCCTCAGAAATGTTAACCGCGGTCAAAAATTCACATCTTGTGAAATTTTCTTTCAGAAATTTATTCTACTCTAGAAGTAATTCACTATGATGTGCATATCGATTATACATTGAAATAAATTCACTTTTTCTATATTTTTGCCCATTTTCTTAAAAATTGTATTTAAAAATGGACCGTTTTTGCTCTAACGATTACACTAAGTAAGATTGTGACATGAACCATAATACGTAGAAATATATTGAACTTTAAATTTAAGACAAGTTTATTAAGCTTTTTTCGATACATAATTTAAAAAAAGAGACAGAAAAAACATAAATATAACATGGAACAAAATGTAGCATGCGACATGCCGCGTTCCGAACGTCTAAGTATGAAATTTTGTTAGCTAAAAGTATACCTTTCAATCGGTATATAACTCGATCCGATCGGACAGTTATAGCAAATTTTTCATTCTTCCTGTATATATTGCTAGTCGCCTTTCTCATCCTTCGTGAAGCTTTCGTCACTAGCGCGGACTGCCGTCCGCAGTGATAACCAAGCAGAAAATTTATAAAAAATTTATAGGAGCAGTCAGGCTTTATAAAATAAGTTTTATTCAGGGTATCCTTTATGAATTTTATCTGTTTGCTTCTGATCAAATATGCATTAATTTAACACGTGGAGAAAACCTAAACTTCAATACAAAAATATTAGTCTAATAGAGTACGTGATTGAGTGGGTTGGTATAAATTAAATAATTATGATAGAAAGAAAGTTTTCTTCACGTTTACCACAATATTTCAAGGTAGAAATAAGAAATTTTTACTTGGGATGCACAGAAGACAGAAGAAAAAACATCGAAACTTTTGAATTTAATAGCTTAAAAGTATTTATGAAAATTAGTTGACAGAACTAAAACATAGTACGGGAGCACAATTTACACGACCAAAACGTAAACAGAAAACTCTTACAAGCGAAGAGAGCTAAGCAATGTTTAATTTAATAATGAGAATAGAGAGCAGCTGATAGTGTGCAAGTGTTGATATGTTCCATACAAGCTACCAATACTAATGCAGGAATAAGCTTTGCGGGTTGTCTTGAATGAACCGATCTTTAGCTGGTCAGATACAGTTAGACTGTCAACGAAGTACGATTCAAAATAATCGTTGCTATCTCAATAGCTCAATATCGTGAAAAGTGCTTTATATGTACGTGTTTTTCTCAAAAAAAAGAAAGATCCTATAGAGTCTAGTCACTTGCCTTAGTTGAAAAGCTTTAATATAAATCGCATAAATACATACATATGTATGAATGTATGTATATATAAACGTATGTATGTGTCTACATGTGAATGTTACAGTAGAGTAGGTTGCGGCGATTAACAAAGGCCGGTAATCTATCCAACTCAAAAACCAACTATAAATTTTTAATTCGCATAAAAAAATGATACTCCACAATCGCAAGTGTTCATACATTTATTTGAGACAGAGCAATATTAAAATTTCAATATTAATAAATGTGATTTATATTAAGTTAATGCTGGCGTACGATATATGGAATATTTGAATGTGTTGGCAATTGTGTAGAACTCACTAACACAATTAAATCAGGCGTTGCTCTTCTTTCCCAGACATCGCAGAGTGAGTGAGCAATTGCTCTCTCGTTCGCGAAGCAACAGGTTGCTGTGAGTGAACGATTTGGTATTTTGATAATTGTGCATGCATTTCGATTAACTATACAACACCATAATAAAATCGAATGCTCTCTTTGAATTTGAGCTCTCTGTTGATGTTTTGGTGCTGTTTATCAGCTGTTTTTCTTACAAGCATTTAAGGCTTAAATTTGAAGCTAACTTTTTGATTCTACTATATAAATGATTAGCTTTTGTGGCAATCTAAATACTGTACCTCATTTATTCTGTTTTAATCACGAAAATAAAATATTGCATAAATTGTGCTGGTGTTTGGGATTTGAGATCTGTGAAATTGTGCGATCCCCACACACACACATGTACATATCTGCAAACGAGAGCAAGAGAGTGCGATTTTCGCGAAAGCTTTCACCGCTCATAAAAGTTCTTTTGGGGCGAATTGTAATGAGAGAACTGTTCTCTTTTGTCTGTTAAGGTATAAATACGCTCACGAAATATGCCACTCACTTAGTCTTCGACGATCGTTGAAAACGTTGTACGCTTTGAAAAATGGTCTGTGTAGAAACAGCTGGTGGCTCGTCAGAGGGAGGAGGCAAATATTGCTTTGCTATTGATCGCGGTGGCACCTTCACCGACGTGCTCTGCATCTGTCCTGGGGGCCGGGTGCGCACAATAAAGCTGCTCTCCGAGGATCCAGAACGCTATAGCGATGCTCCCCGTGAAGGAATTAGACGTATACTCAAAGAGGTAAGCTCATGACTTGAAGTGAAAATAAAATGATGTTGCATTGTTGCGGGATGACAGGAAACTGGCTCAGATCTGGCCCCCTCGGGTTTGGTGGACACCTCAAAGATTGGTTGGGTGCGCATGGGCACAACAGTGGCCACCAATGCACTGTTGGAGCGTAAGGGAGATCCTGTCGTGCTGGTGGTTAACACTGGATTCCGGGATCTCCTCTACATCGGCAACCAGGCTCGACCAAAGATATTCGATTTGAATATTCGTAAGCCGGCTAATCTTTACCAAACTGTTGTTGAGGTCGACTGTCGCATTGTACCGGAACAGGCGGATCGCTGTCAACTGAGTAAGTTGACCTCATCTGTAATTTTAATTGGCCACCAGATTTCTGAAGAATTCCTCATTAGGTAACCAGTGGAAGGTGCTACAGGGCGTGGCCGGAAGCAAGTACCTGGAAGTGCAGCCTGTGGACGAGTCTTCCGTGCGATCTTCGTTGGCTGCTGCCCGTGAGCAAGGCATCAACTCTGTGTCTGTGGTACTGACCCACAGCTATGCTTGCCCGGAGCACGAACTGCGCATCGGAGCCATTGCCAAGCAGCTGGGCTTCAACCATGTGACGCTGTCGCACCAGACCATGCCCATGTGCCGTGTCGTGGCCCGAGGTTACACAGCCTGTGCAGAGGCCTACCTGACGCCCCACGTGGACCGGTACTTAGCTAGGTGAGTGTGTACCCGACGCGTCGGCTTATCCATGTCCCAATCTCCAGATACTCCAATCTCGATTGTAAATCAATGCAATAAGAGTGTTGTTTTTTGAAATAACATTCCAAATTCTAACACAATTAACGGCGAGAATAATGCGACAATAATAAAGATAATCACACAAACAATGACAAGACGAAGACAAACAAACAGCAGAAAGAGAAGAGCGTGCAAAGCTCTCTCTCTTCCTCTCACTCAATGTCCCCACCCGCAATAAAGTGTGTACTTGATGCAACAACAACACTGCAAACTGACAGTACAGTAGCGGACAAAAAAGAAGGCAAGTGCAATTAATTATAGTAGTGTCCAAAAATGTGCAACGCACTAAGGGAGGCGTAACAGGTTGAAAAACGTTATATTTAAGATATTTCACAGATTATATTGTTATAACAATGACATTAGTTGTTCTAATATACCCGTCCTGGGTGTCTAGGATCAGTTTCAAATTAAGCTTCAGTTTGAAGAACGTTATTAGTTCTTGAGATATCACAGCCAAACTCAAATAATGTCACATCCTGTCAAATGCAAGTCATTTAAATCTTCTTGAACTTTCTTATAATATAATTTTTAGGTATTGGCATGATTTGTAGTTCGTTAATGTCCTTTGTCTGTCGTTCCAGTTTCAAGTCCGGCTTCGATAATCAGTTGGCCGGAGTTGATGTTCTCTTTATGCAATCGGATGGAGGCCTAACTAACATGGAAAATTTCCGAGGAGCTCGTGCCATACTCTCGGGACCAGCAGGCGGCGTGGTGGGCTACGCACTGACGGGTTCGCGGGAAACGGATCTGCCACTGATTGGATTCGACATGGGCGGCACCTCGACAGATGTATCCCGTTATGCCGGCAGCTATGAGCACGTAATTGAGAGCACCACGGCGGGCGTGACAATTCAGGCGCCCCAATTGGACATAAACACTGTCGCCGCAGGCGGTGGATCGCGGCTCTTTTTCCGATCCGGCATTTTTGTGGTGGGCCCAGAGTCGGCGGGCTCCCATCCGGGTCCAGCTTGTTATAAGAAAGGCGGTCCTCTAACTGTTACAGATGCTAATCTCATGCTTGGACGCATTCTGCCGCAGTACTTTCCGAAGATCTTTGGCCCCACTGAGAATGAGCCACTGGACTACGAGCTCGCCAGGCGCAAGTTTAGCGAGCTGCAGGCCGACATCAATGCCCATCTGGAATCCTCCGGCGACTCCAGAGTATTGACCATCGAGCAAGTGGCTCTGGGCTTCATTCGGGTGGCTAACGAAACCATGTGTCGTCCAATACGCGCCTTGACGCAATCCCGAGGCTTGGACACAGCCAATCATGTGCTCTCATGCTTTGGTGGCGCCGGAGGTCAACATGCCTGCTCAATAGCCCGTAATTTGGGCATTGCCAAGGTGACTATCTGCAGCCTAGACTCTCAAGCGAAGCATTCGTAACCAATCCTTGCAGGTGGTAGTGCATAAGTATGCGGGAATACTCTCAGCCTACGGCATGGCACTGGCTGATGTGGTCCAGGAGGTGCAGGAGCCCAGTGGCCTGGAGTTTACCGAATCAAATGGACACGAGCTAAAGGAACGACTGGATGCATTGTCAAGACAGTGCCATGCCAAGCTAGCGGAGCAGGGTTTCCGTAAAATTGAGCTGCAGCCATTCCTTCATCTGCGCTACGAGGGCACGGATGGCGCCTTGATGTGTGCGCCAGCAGCTGCTCCAGGGGGAATTGAGACCGTATCATCTCTGCCAGCCGCATACGGTGATTTTCATGCCACATTTTTGGAGCGTTACCGCACAGAGTTTGGCTTTGTTCTGCAGAACCGTCGCATTATTGTGGACGACATTCGCATCCGGGGTCTGGGCAAGAACGAAACACCGCCTGAGGCGCAGGTGAACGCTGCTCCAGAGCCTACGCCCACAGCCGAGGGCAACACCATCGTGCACTTCGATGAAGGTGCCTTCAATGCACCCATCTTCTTGACCAAGAACTTGCTGTCCGGGCACAAGATCTCTGGGCCAGCTGTGCTCATTGATCAGTTGTCTACCATCATCGTGGAGCCCGAGTGCCTGGCAGAAGTCACCACATATGGAGACCTAGTCATAGATGTGCAAACTGGTGGTAAGCATGGCATCAACGAACAACTGGACCCAGTGCACCTGAGCATCTTCAGCCACCGCTTCATGAGCATCGCCGAGCAGATGGGCAGGTACTTTAGAACTTCACTGCAATTGCTCGGCCATTTATTTCGTCTTTTACTTCAGAGTACTCCAGCGCACGTCCATTTCGACAAACATTAAGGAGCGCCTGGACTTCTCCTGCGCTCTGTTTGGGCCAGACGGCGGTCTGGTTAGCAACGCTCCACATATTCCCGTTCATCTGGGCGCCATGCAGGAGACTGTACAGTATCAGCTGCGCGTCCGCGGAGAGTCTCTAAAGAACGGCGATGTCCTTCTAGCCAATCATCCCCAAGCCGGGGGCTCTCACTTGCCGGATCTGACGGTGATAACGCCAGTGTTCTATGAGTAAACTTCAGGATCATGTTAATGCGTGACATGTTGATTAATATTTAATTTATTGTTTTTACTTACAGGGGGGAACCGAAGCCCGTGTTCTTTGTTGCGTCCCGTGGACACCATGCGGACATAGGAGGGATTACGCCTGGATCCATGCCACCTCACTCGACAACGCTGGCCCAGGAGGGCGCCGCCTTCAAGTCATTCCTTATCGTGGAGAACGGACAGTTCCAGGAGAAACCGATTGTGGAGCGTCTGACAACGCCCACCAATGCCAAGGGAGCTGTGGGCACTCGTAATCTTAGCGACAATCTGTCAGATCTTAAGGCACAGATCGCTGCCA
Source organism: Drosophila rellima (assembly GCA_035043635.1). Lineage (NCBI taxonomy): Eukaryota > Metazoa > Arthropoda > Insecta > Diptera > Drosophilidae > Drosophila > Drosophila rellima. The sequence goes on along the minus strand of JAWNMV010000236.1, from coordinate 496,914 downwards.
ACCACAAGGGCATACATCTGGTCTCGGAGCTCATTGACAGCTATGGCCTGAGCGTCGTTCAAGCCTACATGACGCACATTCAGAAGAACGCGGAGTTGGCCGTGCGCGACATGCTGCGTCAGATTGGTCGGGATACCTTGGAGCGCACTGGATCGACAGTGCTAACTGCTCAAGAGTTTATGGACGATGGATCCCCCATCACCCTGCGCGTCACCATTGACCCCGAGAGCGGATCGGCCTTGTGCGACTTCACCGGCTCGGGTCAAGAGGTTTGGGGCAACTGCAATGCTCCACGTGCTATAACTCTGTCGGCACTCATTTACTGCCTCCGTTGTATGGTGGGTCATGACGTGCCGCTTAATCAGGGCTGCCTGGCGCCCATTCAGGTGGTGATACCCAAGAACTCCATATTGGATCCTTCAGAGGGAGCAGCCGTAGTCGGCGGAAATGTTCAGACATCGCAGCGCATTGTGGACACCGTTCTAAAGGCATTCCGTGCTTGTGCCGCATCCCAGGGCTGCATGAACAACATCACAATCGGCGACGATCAGTGGGGCTACTACGAAACTGTGGCCGGCGGATCAGGCGCTGGGCCTGATTGGCATGGTGCTGGTGGTGTGCACACACACATGACCAACACCCGCATCACCGACCCCGAGATTCTAGAGCTGCGATATCCCATGATCCTAAAGCGTTTCTGCCTTCGCACCGATGACTCCGGCGGTCGTGGACGGTTCACAGGTGGCGAGGGCGTTGAGCGCTATTTGCTCTTCCGCAAACCGGTAACATTATCCGTTCTAACTGAACGACGTACGCTCCAGCCGTACGGATTGGCTGGCGGTGAGCCAGGTAAATCTGGACGTAATCTCATCATTAAGAACGATGGTCGAGTTATTGCCCTGGCTGGCAAGATCTGCATCGATGTGGAAGCGGGGGTAAGAGCATAAACATCAGGGAATACAATAAGAACAGACCACTTAATCTTGTATTAATTAACCCACAGGACACGTTTGCAATGAAGACACCTGGTGGCGGTGGTTACGGCCACAGCGACGATACCTCGAACGCGGATCTTTCTCCTCCCATAAGTGACAGCGGCCACAGATTCGTGGAGCGTGGCACTGTTTTCAATTACAGCCAAGCCCAAGAGTCTGCATGAAAGGAACCCCAGCATTCTAATGATTTTATAACCCTACTATCAAACTGCAGTCACATTTACCACAGTGAAAATATTTCATACCAGATTTAAAGAAAAAAGATACCAAAAAATACATTTTAATTTGTTTCTTGATTTAAAGTTCTTGGTAATTGTCATCCAGTTTGGTGGTGCAGCTCGGCTCCCCGATCCCCTTGCAGAACACTGCGAGTTCGTTTAAGATATCTCTAGAAAGAGCAATAATTTCCATACTAATCCTTAATTATCGACCACTCGTTTCTATGGCAGCTACATTCACTGGTCGGCATATTTATTTTGACAACACTTAAAGATAACCTATATGGCATTTTTCGTTAAGCCATTGAAAATTTCGAATTTTTGTAAACGTCTATTTTTTGACTCAAAAAGTTTCTCCTGACAATCCAATCGTTCCTATGACACCTGTAGTATATAGAGATCCGATTTCCAGCAAATTCGACCAGTATCTGGGCAATTCCACAGAGATGTCAACCGCGGCCAAAAAATTCAAAGTCTATAAAAGTTTGTTGTTTTAACATATTACTATAGGGAATATACGAAATTTAATAAATCAATGCCAATTTTTCATTTACTCATAGCACATTTTGAAATATTCAAATGCAAAGTCGAAAAAGTGCAAAAGTTGTGTTTTGAACATTTCTATTGCTCGTTTTGTTTTGATTATTGTTCTTAATGAGAGACATTATGCATTGATATTTCCTCTCTTAAATCTCGGTTTATGTTCAAAGAATATAAGAAAAATTTAAAAGGGACGATGCGATTACGGTGAATTTCTTATCTGCTTAACCGAATATTTCAATGTCGCGTGCGAACTCTGTTCCAACTTCTTGAAACATAATTGAACTTTCCGGATTTTTGGGTGAGGACGTTTACTCTGCAATTGAGGACCCTTTTCTAATGGAAAAAATATTAAATAGTGTGAATTGGGCCTCGACGTCTTTTCAGCCATTATCGTATAAATCGAAGTTTTTTGTCCTTATAAAATATTATTTTTTACTTGTCTAATTACTTATCATTACATTCATTTAAATCCATTTTTTTTTGCAAATGCGCATTTCATTATTTACGACGTATTAGCCAGTATAAGGAATGTCATTCCTAGGCACGTTAGTAATGCGGATCGTATGTTGCTTATGTTGCCGCCAAGCACATGCGACGACGATGTTCATATCTAAGATTTTTTTTAAAAATTATTATTCTTTGGTATATTTATTTTAAAGATACAAATTTTGAGAATTTCACATGAATTTGTATTCTATTTTTTTCAATTTGCTAATTTTTTATTTTGAATTAATTTTACCAATTTCACACCCGAGAGGTGCCAAGCAAACAAGATTCATTAAAACGATTTCTTTTATTTTATCTAATTTATAATTATTTGGTTTTATTAAATTTTGTTATTTTTTGCTTAATTATTACTAAATGAACTAAAAACAGATTCACATTTAAATTTCGCGCGGGCCAAGCTTAGATTAATTGAAGACCATTGGATATCGAATCATTGTACCACAATGCTGTTGACCTATCGATGGTTTTACTTTGCCTATCGCTGTTATTAACAGCTCAGCTGGCAATGTTAATGTAATTTCTTCGAATAATATTTCTGTTAGCCGCATTTTTGTAAACAATGTGCACGTGTTGCAGACATAGAGCGAATCAAATCTAAAAATTAATTGAAGTGAACATCATTTGACGAGGAATAAACTGATATTGAACAATATGGCTGCTATAACAGAAAAGTCAAAAGAAACAAATACGTTTCGGGTAAGTGGCACAAGGTTTACTTGTAGCATACATATTTCAATGATTGCTAATGTGCTTCTTTGTATCCAAAGTTTAAATCGTTTACCGATCGCGTGAATGAGATTGACTTGCGGCACCTAGCGCTATATCACATAGGCCACAAAAATGAGCAGCTTGAGGAAGTGGAGAATGAAACGTTCTTCCAGCAGACGCTGCAAAAGTGGAACGTGCTCAATTTGACCGAGGAGTACAACTACTTCAGCAAGCGTTGCCGCAACATTGTCACCTTGCCACAACTGTTACACCAAAAGGACTTTGTGATTGACCTGCTATTAGAACGTTTGTCCACTGCCACAACTTTGTCCCAGCAGCCGCTGCTGGAGCTGCTCTATGTGCTGGCACGCGATCTGCGTGAGGAGTTCTATACCTATTTCCAACGTGTGCTGGACCGACTGATATGTCTTCTAAATACCCAAGATGCGGAGCAACTTGAATGGACGCTTATCTGTCTTGCGCATTTGTTCAAAACACTCAAGTCTTATTTGAAACGGAATATTGGCGTTGTCTTTAACGCCATTCTGCCGCTACTGGACGAGCAGCACTACGCTGACCATGTGACAAACTTTGCAGTCGAATGCTTCGCATATATTGCGCGTGACGTTCGGGATTTTCCTCGTTTCCTCACGTATGTACTCAAAACTGTGTTGCGCGAGCAAGTGGATAGTGTGCATGGGTGCGGAAGGCTGCTTTATGAAATTCTACGTGGCGTCAATGGACATCTGCATATATGCGCCGCCGATCTTCTGGCCCATGTTCTGGAGGTGCTCGTCAATGCGGACGCCAACCACACCAATGCGCAGACATCACTTCTGGCGGACATTGTGAAGCATAGCTTTGGCCTCTTGCTAAATTTTGTGGCCGCCGATCAAAGCGTAGTCCTCTGGCAACAACTTTGTGGCGCCGTCTCCAAGCCCAATCTGAGCGTCACGGCAACGATGCAACTACTTGAACTCATTCTGCCGCTGATCAACCACAAGGAGGGGCGATACATTGCGGAACTATCACTGCTGGTGCCCACAGTGTTGAAGCTACTCGATCGACACATGGCTGTTGCTGCAGAGCCCCTGCAGCTGCTTAGCACGCTAGTCAGCAGCTTATTGCAGACTCGTGAAACCCAGCTTAGTCAACTGGATGCCAGCCGACTGCTGCAGCAGCAGCTTAAAGTCAACAAAGTTTCCCGAGTCGTGTACGAGGACTTCATTCTCCAGATGCTAGACTACAAACAGTTTGAGCTGCTGGTGCTACCACATGTTGTGGCCCATTACGAGGAGCATCTGGACACGAGTACACTGGAACTTCTAGCGCGGATTGTTCAGCACAAAAGGCCACTGTCCGTTGATGCGCATAGCCTCTCCAGCTGGCAAGCCTATCCCATGCAGCTGAAACAGACAAAAACAATGGAGAACGTGGAGCAACAATTGCAGCACATGGATGTCAATGATGAGTCGCAACTGTTGCTGCTTCTGCTGCTGCCTCATCTGCGCGGTTTTAGTAAGCAGCCACTGGAGAGCAGCCTGCAGAGTTCTATAAGAACTCAGCTGGCGGGTACTTCACCAGATTGCTCCCTGTTGCTGCTTCTGCTGCAGACCCACACGCTGCTTAAGTTCGAGTTGCCCCAGGAGCTGTGCTCAAAACTGCAGCAGACTCTGCTGCCGACTGTGGTCAGCGATATGCGAGCGTTGGCTTGTCTGCAGCTCATTCTGTTAAAAACAAACAAGGGTGGACTGGAGGAGTGCGCCATGAAGGCAATTTTAGAGACTGTACCGCAGCTATTAAGTCAGCCGGCATCGCAGTGCCGTCGTATGGCTGCACATTGCCTGGAGTTACTGGGCGCATTTCGAGGCAAACACAATCCTTACGAATACTTTGCTACTGCCTGCTCCATTGAGCCGACAGTGTACAATTATAGGGAGCTGCTGCTGCAACTGCAGCAACTGGAACCAGCATCTGCACATTTCAAACAGTACGCTCAGCTGCCACACTTCAAGCAACATGCGGTTAGTCTTCTACTCGGATTGCTGTACAACAACTTCAAATTCGTGTGGGCGCCGGTTCAACAGCTCCTGGCGGAATATGTTAAGGTGATGACCACCGACGAGTTCTGGAGCATATTCAAGGCCAAATTGCTGCAGACAATCGAGTACATTGACTATAGCAAGGAGGCGACTGCATTCGAGCAACCTCCACAACGTAGCTATGACTCGGCAGCTCTCAGCTCGCTTTTGCCACTAGATGAGTCTCAGCAACAGATAACTCTGCAACAGGCGTTGAACTACCGCCAGCTGCTTTGGCAGTGCATCCCAAAGCTTGGCAGCATTGCCGAGCTCAAGAATGCGGACCTGGTGCGACTTTTCTTACAGTTCGTGGACCGTGAGTATCGAGCTCAGTTGGAGCGCTCGGAGCACACTTGGAATCTAATCGACACAACAGGTATGTTTCTGGTTTACTCCACATATAGTTGTTAGCTTTTATTGGCGGCCTTCATCACGTAAACTGTAAGAACTTGCAATCAGTTTGCAATAAATATTTCGAACTTTTTTTAATCGTAATCAAAAATTATTGCACTTAATTTTAATTGAAGTATGTTGGCAAAGGCAGCCAATGAATGATCAACATAATTATTAGGTATTCAGTATCAGATAATTTTAATTAGTAATAGCTCCTTTTCTTGGGATGGATTAGGTCATACATTTATAAGAAACAATTCAAGAATTTTTCATTTACAAAGTTTTAAATTGGAGTATCATAGAATTTTCTTAATTACATCAAGTTTTGTGTTTAAATTTTAGTCGAATTCATGAAATTCATTTTTTAAATAACTTCGGTTAGAATTTTTTTCATTGCTTAAGCAAAACACTTTCATCAAATTTTTTCCCAACCTGTTCTGATACCCTGTGTCTAAAAAAATTTGGTATGTACTGAAATTAATAAGTTGAATTTGACAGTATTGCGCCTTAGAATGCTGAACTGATTCTGATTACCACAAAGTTGACAAGAAGTTATCATCTTTTCAAATAGCTGAATACTGAGCATATATATTTCAAGATTCAAACGAACTTAAATATGAGAATGTTTTGTACTAGAAACAAGTTGATTTTGAGATAAGTTCAAGATTTTTTTTGTACATGATCCGATCTTTCACAAACTTAAATTAATCCCAAAACATACTCAAGGTGTTTCTGGAAAATCGTATTTTGAGATTTCAGAGAATGCAAAAAAGGGAACTTGAAAAACGTTTTTTTTCTCAGTTTTTCGATCGTTTGTACTTGCAAATTTCCTGCTTAGTTTTGGAAATTTGATTATTTCCGAGTCTAAACATGCCAGTTAAAACAGTTTGACGTGGGCAAACTGATTTGTAAATAGGTGTTGACTGTGTTTTGCAAGCGCTGTATGGTAGGGAACGTAACAACTAAAATTGTTATTTATTTTTGAAATAAATCTCTACTATTTTTATCTTTATTTAAAGAATTACACAGATTATAATTATTTTTAACTTTGATTTTATAAATCCAAAACAAACATGTTTTTTATGAACTGTTCAATTTTTCTTAGAATTTCCTATTCCTATACAACAGTTGGTAATGACTTTTATTTACTAAGCACTGATTTCTATTTTAAAAATCCACAATAGATTATATTTTCCGACTTTAACTGTAAAAGGCAACTTTAATTAAAATGCGATTTATTAAATTGATTCATCTATTTGACATTGACAGTTTTTTAAAGATTGTTATACATATGTTAATGATATGAATCAAAATATGGATAAAAGTAGATTTAATCTTGTAAGGGATTCATATATATATTTATTATAAACTCAACTAGAGTAATGAAATGCCACATGAGTTTTATTTCATAATTTTAATAATGAGTGGAAAATGAAAAAACAGCTGCTTTATAAACACGTATAACCCACATAATGGTTTCATATAGTTACAGTTTTCAAATTTGAAAGCCTCATACCGGTTAACGGTTTTAGTTTCGGTTTGAGTCTTATCCCTGTGACATTCTTTGCCTGTGTAATAAGATATCCTGATAGATGAATTAACCCTTTGTTTTCATTTTGTAGGCGATGCTGGTGATGATATCGATGCGGAGGATGCGGACAACGAGAATGCTGAGAATGCAGCTCAGACGACCCATGCCAAGGGACGAAACAAGAGAAAGTCGCGAAATCTGCAGGCAAAGTTCATTCTGCAGACGCTGCAGTTGAAGTTGGGCTGCTTTGTGTCTCAGCCAAACCCGAAGGCACTTCATCGGGAGGCAGAGATGCACGAGTTTTATCTGGAGCTTCTGGCCGGTCCGAATCCGCAACTGCAGCAGCTTGCCCTGGACTGTCTCTCCGCCTACAAACAGCCCTCGGCGCTGGTGCAGCACAAGCTGCAGTTATCGGGCCTCATCGACGATACCAAGTTCAAGTCCTCGCTGACTGACTTCGAGCTGGCCAATCTGGCTCCACAGCAACGTTCCGACCTGATGCCGTTTATTCTGCGCGTGCTCTATGGACACCTGACCAGAGGCGGACAGCGACAGTTAAGCGGGCAGCAGCGGAAGACGCTTATACTGCGCTTCCTTGGCCAGTTGGAAGAGGAGGAGATTCAGAGCTTCTTGGGTATGGCTTTCAGTCGGTTTGCCGACTACACGAGTCAGCCTATCGATATGTTGGTGGCCCATGTGCGAGAGCAGTTTGTGCCGACAGCCGTAATTGCTGCTCGCCAGCTGCAGAGGATCGTCAATCTGCTGGAGCTGATTCGCAAGGAGTTTGCAGGTCGCTTGAGTGTCGACTTTCAAGTCTACGTTCTGAAGCTATTGCTCCTATCGGGTGCCGTTTCACAACAAGTAATGGGTAGCCAAGTCGAGGCTGGAGGACTGACGAATGCCTACAAGAATGTGCGACATGGAGCGCTGCAGACGCTTGTCAACTACTTTGATCAGCTGCTGGATATGTCGGAGCTGTGGCAGACAGAGCAGCTGCACGCCATCTGTGAGGTCTTCGTCTGGCCCGGCCTAGCCCGTTTGTCCCAGGAGTCAATTCACGCGCCGACGCCTCTGCTGAAGCTGCTCCTCCTGTGGGGTGGCGATCCACGCTTTCAATCCTGGCTGCAAAAGCAACCCTCTCCCGATTCGCCGACCATCATGCATCATCTGATGGCGCTGCTCTTGAACGACAAGGCCAAGCAGGTGGTACGACGTGCTTTGCTGCAGCTGGTGGAACAGCTGCTGGAATGCGCCAACACGGAGGAGCACGGCACACAGGCTCTGGCCATACTTCAGCCACACATACCTGACATCCTCCAGCTAATGCAGGTCAGCTGGCGACAGAAGAAGGCCGGCAAACAGACGCTGGACAAGCGTGAGCTCAACATTCTCAGCCTGCTGACGGTGCACGTCCAGGAGCCGGAAACCTGCGAGACATTGCTGCACCTGCTGCTACCCATCTTCACCAAGCAGGCGGCCAGTGCGAGTGGCGATACTGTGCTGCAATTGATCACGACGCTGTCGAATCTCAGCCAGCGTGTGCCCTCTCCTCATGCCTATGTGCGTCAACTGTCGCCTCTCTTCGAGCAGGTGCACGTCTTGCCGGCTCGCAAACTGCTCTGTGAGATGCTCGCCGAGATGGCCAAGCGACTGCACAAGCAGGCAAAGCAGCACCCCGAACTCCAGTCTGTCTCCGAAAAGATGCGCGAATGGGCACGAATAGTTCTCCTGCTGAATGCCTGGGACAAGCGCTGGCTGGAGCAGCCCGACTATGATAAGCGTCTCCAGGCACTCACCGAGCTGAAGCAGCAGCTGCAGCCGCAGGAGTCGAAAGAGTTGAAGGATGCTAAGCAAGCTACCTTTGATCTGGAGCTGGGACTCCTTGTGACGTACAACTGCTTCTACATGCTGCGCCACGTCTCGGATCTGGGCATGCGCGTCAACATTGGCGAGCTGCTGAAGCTATTGCTGCCCCATCTGACACGTCAGCTGCAGCTGAGCCCCAGCGAGCCCCAGGAGCAACTGCATATCTGGCTGGACGAGTGTCTGCTGCCGTTGCTGCAGCGATCCCTGCGCGAGGAGCGATATGAGCATGCACGTAGTGAAGCCATTGGGTTGTTGGGCGAACTGGCTCGACAGTGTCCCCAGGCACATGACGTGCTGGGGGATCTCTCGCCATTGGCGGATCGCCACGACGTGGACGTAGACTTCTTTGAGAACATGCTTCACTTGCAGACTCAGCGACATGGGCGTGGCCTGCAGCGACTGGTTAACATCGCTGGGGGCGCCACCTGGCGCTCATCGCCACCTTGTGCCCGCACCTTAACACAGTTCCTGATGCCGTTGACCACGCGCTATCTGCTGAGCGAGAAGCATTCGGGCAAGCACACGCTAGTAGACGCAGCCATCGAGGCGGTCGGCATGATGTGTGAGCTCCTCCCATGGCAGCAGTACCACGCCGTGCTGCGTCATTACCTGCAACGCCTGCGCCAGGCGCACTCCCAACAAAAGCAGTGCGTCCGCTTGGTTGTGCGTGTCCTAGACGCCTTTCACTTTGATCTGACCAATGCGCATGCCGATGTCTCCGCTCTGGCCCAGCTTAAGCAGAAGCTATCAGAAGCAGTCGAGCTTCAGCCAACGGAGCTAAAGGTGGAGGAATCCGAGGAGAAGCCTAACAAGGAGGAGCTGACTGGAAATGTCGGGGACATTGACTTTGAGGTCGACAAGGAGGAGGAGGAGGAGCAACCAAAGGATCGACAAGTCAAACAGCAGCTGACACTGGCACCCAATGCAGCCAAACGTGTGATGGCGACCATTACCAGTGTCCTCTTGCCCACTCTTAACCGCGCCATCACCGAGAAGACCAACTACGACGCCAAGCATAAGGTGAACCGGCGTCGCCTGAGCTACGAGCGGGAGGAGGAGGAGATTCAGCGTGTTCCCATCGCCCTTGCCATGGTCAAGTTGTTGCAGAAGCTGCCCCAAGAGCTCTTGGATAATAGTTTGCCAGGTGAATAGAATAGGGTTATACCAGATCAACTTGACTCATGCCATCCATTACTTGCCTAGGTATCTTCATGAAGGTGTGCACCTTCCTGCGATCCCCCTTAAAGTCTGTGCGTATGCTCACCCGAGACATTCTAAAGAAAATCATGCTTACCCTGGGTGGCAGTTGGCTGGGCCTGCTTCTGGACCAGCTGCAGTCCCTGTTGACCCGTGGCTTCCAGGTGCACGTGCTGTCAGTGACTCTGCACGGCGTGCTGGACGCACTGCGCGATCAATTGCAGCCGGCTCACATTGAACTCTGTTTGCAGAATCTGTTACAGGTTGCCCTCAACGATATCTTTGGGGATGTGAACGCCGAGAAGGAGGTGGATAAGATTGTAGCCCATACGCCGGAGGCTAAGCCTAGCGCCAAGAGCTATTTGACACTCAACATTGCCGCCCGACACATAAGAGACAATTGTCTGCTGGACTTGCTGCTGCCCTTCAAGGAGCAGTTGGCGCGCACACACTCCCGCAAGGTGACGCAGAAGATCCAAGAGTGTTTCGCCAAGATTGTCGCAGGGCTGGTGGAGAACACGCATATAGCACGAGAGAGTCTGCTGATCTTCATCTACGGCACTATGTCGGAAAGCATTACGGACCTCTTGCCCGGCACCCAGAAGCGCCTACTGAGCGTCAAGCAGCAGGCGCTGATGCGTCGCGCTCGTCCCGACTGCCTGCTGCTGCAACCGGCGCCTGGTCGACGCAGCGTCACAACTGGGAACAAGCAGGTTAAGTCCAATGCCCAGGCGAATGCCCACATCCTGATTGAGTTCGGCCTGGAGCTGCTGCACTTTGTGCTGAAGCGCAAGAAGCTGGTGGACCTGGACTATCAGCCTTTCCTGCATCCGCTGCTGCCTCTGCTGCGGGATGCCTTGAAGAGCAATCACGCGAGAACCACCAGCTATGCCCTCAAGTGCTACACGGCCATCTGGCTGGGCGACTACGAACTGGCCGAACTGGACACTGAGCAGCTGGGTCCCGTGGTCGGTCGCATGTTTGAGATTCTGAAGAACTTTTCCTCATTTGGCGCCACGCGGCAGGAGGAGAATGCGCAACTGGTGCGCGCCAGCTTCAAGGCTGTGGTTGCCCTGTTGCGTAAGTGTCAGGATTATGCCCTAAGTGAGGAGCAGATCGAACAGCTGCTGCTCCACATTGAGCAGGAACTACAAGAAGGAGAGTGCAGCAGCCAGACAATGTGTTTCACCCTCCTAAAGGCGCTGGTCGGACGCAAAGTGGACACCCGGTCACTGCACGATCTGATGAAGCGTCTGGCCGATTTATCCATTGTATCCCAGTCCGACCACGTGCGAGACGAGTCAAGGGGCATCCTAACCACCTACATCATGGAGTATCCTCTGCAGAAACGGATCGATCAGTTGCTCAAGTTCATGTCCGTCCAGTTGGCCTACACGCAGCCCGCTGGAAGACAGTCTGCGATTTTGTTTATGCATGCGATCATCAACAAATTTCCCCTTCAACTCCTGGCCAAGCATTCCGAGTTTCTTTACCTCTCTCTGGGCACGCGCCTAGTCAATGACGAGGATACCTCTTGTCGACGTGCTGTGGCGGCCGCACTGGAGGCTCTGCTTGGAAGACTTAACAAACTGCAACGCCAGCCTCTCCTGGATGTGACCATGCTCTTCTTTACTTCAGCCCAGTCCAGTCAAAAGCCAGGAGTGCGTGAGATGGCGGCTGCGATGCTCTCCCGTTTCGTACAAGCGGAACGCGCCGGCTTCACGGAGCGTCTGCCCCTCGTGCTTCCCACTCTGGTGACTGTCCTTACATTGGGCGATACAGAAGCGGGCGGAAAGTTTGTGCGTGTTCCTGGACGCGGTGCACTACATTTGACAGAAACAAGCGTGCCGCGCAAGCGTCGTCGCCAGGTAAGTGAATAATACGGTTGGATAGATCAGACTTTCAGATCATATCACTTCTGATTGCAGGTGCCACATGAAGAGCTTCTGTTGGCGGGTCTGGACGAGGAGGCTCTGCTGGAGCAGAAGCAACGCAGCATTGACCATCAGGTGATCCAGCTGCAGTACTGCCTGCTCAAGATCTTAGAGCAATGCGGCGAGGCGTTGCTCGTCGACCAGGAATTGGCGCCAACAGTCGATGAGCTGGCGTATGCCAGTCAGCGATTGCTTGGTCACGAGCACAACTGGGTGCGATGCAATGCAGCCAAGATTCTGACGCAGATCCTGGCACATTATGATTACGAGTATGTGGGTCAGCAGTTGGTTGGCGTCAAGAGGGAGGAGGAAAGTGAATCAAAGCCACTGGAGTTTATATACGCACAACCGGCACAGGATCTTAAGAGCTTGGTTCTCGATCTCTGTGCCCAAGTGACGCCTGGTGAGACGGCGCAGGAAATGATTGACGAACTGGTGAAGATATTACTCTATGTGGCTCACATGCTCAGAGATGTGCCCTTTAGCATTAAACAGGAGCCGGATGCGGATCAATCCGAGCCATCGCCAGCGGGCAAAATTCATCTCAACTGGCTGGTGCGCAACATACGTATTCTGATTAACAAGGAAGTATCCAAGGCGCCACATGATACCACCATAGTAGGTAGACTACACTCCTTGCGTCGGGTTATGCTCACCACTGTCTTCCTTTTCAGCGCACGGCCCTTTTTACGCTTATCGAAGGTCTGAGCACGTTGCTCAGCGTTGAGACCGTCACTCTTTTAGCTCCAACCCTGCTCCAAGCACTTGTGCGTGAAATGTCCGAGGAGGATCAGAACGTTGATGCTGAGCTGCGTCAACTAGCTTTGCGAGTAGGCAGCCGCCTTCGCAAACGCATCGGCTCCGAGACCTACGACAAGGTGCGCAACCTTGTGCAAACCAAGTTAATGGTACGACGCGCCGAGCGCCGAAAGGCGGTTGCGCAGGAGAAGATCCACGATCCAGTGCGTGCAGCAAAGCGCAAGGCTGGAATGCAGGAACGCAAGAAGGTGGCGAAGCGCCTGAAGACAGCTGTGGTTCGGGGCAAGGCTCCCGACATAAAACAGAAGCTCAAGAAACGCAAGCGAAAAGCCGAAGTGGAAGGCTTTTAATAAGTTATAGTTTCTATATTACAAGCTAGTGTAACCCGATATTGTCCGTATTTTCATAGCTGAAATTCACAGCAGAAGACAAGAAGAAATTATGCCACACGGCTTAACCCCATAAGAATAGGATCTTAAGAATAAAATGAGCTCACCATTTAAAATTAATCGGCGTTTTAGTTCCAAACGAAGGAGAAGGAGGTAACTCTGATGTCAGGCTTGAAAGTATCTTGTCTATTATACGTAATCGTCAAGATTTGTATAGGAAAAAAATACTCGGCAAAGGAGTCTTTAGCTGTTTCTCTTTATGAATACGTAATATGTATCCCAAAAATGAAAGAGTGTGATTGTGATACTGAGTTAATAAAAAGGAATCATCTAGTATGCTAATTTCTATAAAAAGGTTTCCTGACTTTCAGCAGGTACTGATTACTAATCTATAAACTGATTGAAAAACCTGCTGAAGGTCCGCAAAGATTTATCTGGGGTCCAGCAATATCTACCATAGCATATACAACCATGGACAAAAGTCGTGTCGATTTGCTGATCTCTTGAGTTATTTTTAGACCCCGTACTTAAAAAAAGTACAGGGGTCTATTAACTTTGTCATAAAAAAATGTGCGTAACAGGCAGAAGGAGTCGTGGCAGACCCCATAAGGTATATATATTCGTGATCAGCATCGATTATTAACCTCTGGCGGAAAATTTATTTTTTAAAAGGGCTATTTGAACAGTTTTTTGGTTGCCGCATTTTAAATTGTTGTTTTAAGGTTGGTTTTGCAGTATTTCTGTAAGCCTTACAGTAATCGACTGATAGTATTAATTAAAATTTGCTACAAAAGTTGCCAGGATGAAAGCGCAGCGAAAAACGAGTTCAAACGATAAATTAACAGCGAAGGGATACATTCGAAGTTGAACGTCAGGCGTCGGAAAATTGTGTAGATTTTTAAATATTCTCGCACATATTCCCCTTATCATGTAATAAGATATCAATAAGAACAACAAGGTGGTGAAAGTAAAAATTCAAGCGCTCCTTCGATCGAAACATTTAATGTAAAAATCCGCTAGAATTGTTATTCCCACCATGGGTCAAATTTGCCGACGCGGCACAAGTCCAGGCTGTTGCTTAGCACCCGAATATTCGACATCTCGAAAAAAACGATCCCTAAGATCTCTCTGTTTACATTAGAGTACAATGCTTAATGCCCAAAAGCTCACTGCCGAGGTTTGCTAAGCGCCGTCATTTAACTTTTAGTCATTTAACTTTTAGTCTAGAATTATTCTCGTACTCCGTTGTTCAAGTCGCTTATGCTTTTTAGACTCAGTACTTAAAAAAAGTTCAGGGGTCTATTAACTTTGTCATAAAAAAATGTGCGTAACAGGCAGAAGGAGGCGTGGCAGATCCCATGAAGTATATATATTCGTGATAAGCATCAACAGCCGAGTCGATATAGCCATGTCCGTCCGTCCGTCTGTCTGTCCGTCCGTCTGTAAGAGCGCCTAGATCTCAGAGACTATAACAGCTAGAGACTTCAAACATGTATGTAGGTCCGTCTATATTGCAAGCAGATCAAGTTTGTTTTAGATTTTTACCATGCCCACAAATTAGAAATATCTTAATTTAAAAGACAATTTGAAGGATATCTCAACCAATCTAACAGAATATGCATATAGGACGGTCTTATACATTCTGACCATTGGTTGAAATCGGTCCGCTATATCATATAGCTGCCATAGGAAAAATCAGTCGAAAATCATGCCAACAGAATATGCATCTGGGTGATTTTTTTTTTCTGACCAAGTTGGTTGAAATTAGTCCTCTATAAAGCTGCCTATGACAAACAGTTGAAAACCAAGCTTTAGTATGAAAAACTTTTTTGTTTTATTTGGTTGAAATCGGTCTACTATATTATAAAGCTGCCATAGGAACGATTGGTCCAAAATGTATAGTGAGTATGCAAATTTGTGTTGTTTCTGGAGATACCACAATCAGACTCGCAGATTGGGAATTTTTTTTTGTCTTATACCTCCTGATACAATGTTTTATATATGTTTTTATGTTTTTATGTTTTTATAATGTTTTTATAATCAGGAGTTGCTTTTCGACAGTCGAGTAAGTTCGACTGTAGCACCGTCCCCTAGTTTTTACTTAAGTTATATTTTTTTTTTAAAGAACTAAAGTGGAACTCGTTATTGGCGCAGCCGGTAGGATATGTTAAGTGTTTTAATCAACTAAAATTAAAGACTGCTAAGGGTCGCGAATCCAAATTCTAAACGTTGAACTTTAATAAACCGAATTATATATCCGCCAATGAAGTTACGTGTTAAAAATTTTTTTTACCGCTAAGGGACAAAGTCGTACGCTAAATAAAAACACAAGTTCTTATTACAAAACGCGAAAACATTTTGAAACATGTGCATTGTGACCGCTAAAGGATAATTGTAATCCTGGGCCACATATAATAAAAAAGACAAAATTAAAATTCAATAAACAAAACAAAATTAAAACAACACTAATCATGTCAACTCCACAATCAGTAAGCCCAACTATGGACTTGTCAGAGCTTCTCTTGAAGCAAGCTCTTGGACAAATTAAACAAGTGCCCACCTTTGATGGACAGACCGAAGAATTCACAGCATTTGTGAGAAGAGTGAACTACATAATGCAGCTTTACCATACCCAAGATGCACGGCAACAGAACATGCTATTCGGACTCCGAATTTCGGAGCCATCGAACTTCAGACGTCTGGGGCAGCACAGAGGGTCGCACAGCTATCAGGAGCAACAAACGTCGACTGTAGAATACAAATTATAACGGAAGTATCCGAAAGTTCGTTGAAGATTTAGAATTCAAATCATTTATAATTTCAAATAAACTAATGCTAGAAGGCATAGCCTCAAACACACTTTTGTATACAAATGCAATGAGAACTCAAGTAAAGACGTTATTACAAGAAAATGTTTCTGATCGTACAAAACCCAATACCCGAACTACATCAAATGGTATTGATGCTCTCAAGAATGCTCTCATAATTTCTATCCCTTGTCAAAGCGGGATCGTCTATAAATTTAATGAAAAAGAACTTTCTGAATTTTATATTTAAAACTTGTAGAAGTTCAAACAATAAAAGGAAATATTATAATATCAATATTAAATATCAGTGTATTTCCTTAGCCCCAGTAAACTTTGTCCGCAACATTTTACATACACTAGTTTTCCGATAGTTAATTAATTACAAAGAGGAAACCGTCACTTTAAGCGATTACCCATTTATCATGAGATATAATCATGAAGAATTTTTAAAGGACAAGACCGCATTCAATTGCGTTGACCCACCTAATATGGAAGATACCGCATTTGATTGCCTTGATCCGGTCTTTTTCGAAGACAAACCGTTTAATTTTGCAATCGAAAATGAATTAATTGAAAGCAATCAATTCAGATCAGAGCACCTCAATGAGGAAGAGAAATGTAAATTAACTTAAATACTTCATGAGTATATAGACATATCACAATTTGTATTATCGTAAAACCATAAGCCAATATGCTATGCAAGTAGAAGTAGAAAAGGAACTCTTAGCTATTGTATGGGCCACCAAATACTTCAGGTTCTATATGGCCGGATATTCGAAATTCTCAGTGATCACAAACCCCTTGTTTGGTTAAGCAACGTAAAATAACCGAACATGAAGTTGCAAAGATGGAAGATCATATTAAATGAATTTGACTATCACATAAAATATGTTCTGGCAAAGAAAATTATGTTGCCGATGCTCTGTCAAGAATTAAACTTGAAGAAAATTTATTAGGAGAAACTCCTAATTGTACAGCAGCAACTGTACACAGTGCACAAGAAGATAATCAAAATTATATCTCGATTACGGAAAGACCAATAAATTATTACAATAGGAATATCGTATTTATTAAACACAATACAAACTAAGTAAATGTAATAAATTATTTTCATAAAACAAATTATGTATAACGAAATGACTAACACCCCTGCCAAAGAATTAATCAAAGAATATCTATCTACAAAGAAAAGCGAAATATACTTTCATTTTGAAGCAGACTTCTTAACTTTCCAAACCGCTTTCCTAGAAAAAATCAGCCCCAAAAATTGAACTCAAGTAATGAGATCTACCTATTTAAACGTATGTAAGTTATCACCCAGCTTGCAAAGCACTTCTCTTCAAAATCATAAACAAAGTTCCCCATTGGACTTCCATTCCAATCAGTTATCACCCAGCTTAAAAGAAATGATGCTTCTGCGCAGTTTGTAACGTAAACATTGATCGACGATCTAGCTTATCACGCTTTATTTGCAGCGTTAGCAAAAGATTCTTCTGCGCAGTCCGTAACGTAAATATAATCCAAGCATTTCAATCACACCATTGAGCTTTTGATAACATAAGCCGTTTTATACGAGCTTTCAAAAAGAAGCTTTAGCTTAAGCATAGCTGACTTGCAGCATAAGGTCCTCATTGTACTTTAGTTCTAATTTTGGTATCAAACACATCGCTAGTACTTGCCTCCCACTAATAATTATTTTTTTCAATTTAATAACTATTGAATTGTTAATTTGCAGAGCTCGTTACTAAAATTCATAATGAATTACTACACTACATACAAAAAATAGCCTCATTATTTATAGAAAAATATTACCCAGACTACCAAAACCTTATCCAAAACAATATTAACGAATGTCAAACATATAATATTGCCAAAACAGAACATAAAGACACAACGCTAGCCTTTATATTATCGCCAGACACTTTCAATCCCAGAGAAAAATACGCAATAGATTTTTATATGGTAGATAATAAGCAATTCCTTTCTTGCATATACATTTACTCTACATAGGTTCGCATCCTTAGTCGAAGTAAATGGTAGAGATTATTTAGAAGCTAAAAGACCATTTCTTGAAATTTTCAATGAAATGGGAAAACCCATAGAGATAAAAGCATATAAAGATTCAGCATTTATGTGCTCAGCATTACAAATATGGCTAAAAGCTGAAGAAGTAGATATTAATATCACAACAAGTAAAAATGGCATATCTGACGTAGAAAAATTTCATAATACTGTTAATAATAAATACCGAATCAGATCCAGAAAATAAGTTAACTAAATTTGAGATAATACTTTACACATATAATCACCAAACCATTCACAACACAACAGGTAGAACACCAGTAGACATCACTGCGGACGGCAGTCCGCTCTAGTGACGAAAGCATCACGAAGGGTGCGAAAGGCGATTAGTAATATACACAGGAAGAATGGAAAATTTTTATAGTTATATATAGTTATAACTAACAAAAGTGCATACTAAGACTTTTGAAAACTCACCTGGTTCGTGAGATAATCAGGTATAAGTGGGAGGGGCCGTTGGAGCTAGAGATGGGCACGGGCCTCCCTTTGAAGGCCCGGCCCGAGCCCGAAAAAAATTTTTAAGGCCCGGCCCGGCCCGGTTAAATTTTCAAGAGGCCCGGCCCGGCCCGATATTACTATAGAAAAAAAAATTTAAATTTGTTCCTTATTCATTTTGCCGCTTTGTCGCCTTCTTCTTCTTATAAACACACGTGAAATTAAGTTTGATAAACTTATCGATAAGTGTCTTAACGACAAAAGAGATGTGTAAATAATATAGCAGTGAAATATAGAAATATTTTTATCAATCGATATCAAAATATTTTTTAAATCGTGCCTTTTCGGGCCTACCGGGCCTCCGGGCTTTTGGCTTATTTTCATGCACGAAGCCCGAGGATTTTTTGAAGAGGCCCGCGGGACACGAAGCCCGCACAGGCCCGTTCCCATCTCTAGTTGGAGCCTTTCGGTAATTTTTTTACGCTTCTTATCAAAAATACGCGTCGAATGACATATAACACATATCGGTGAAAATTCGTTTCGGCAAGATATTATCTGTTAACTATATATACCTTTACATTGCTCGCTTAGTACATGCATGTTCACTTCAGAAATTACCTATGCCATAAATAAAAGGACAATTTAAAAGATATCTCAACCAATCTATTAGAATATGCATCTGGGGTGATCTTATAAATTCTGACTAAGTTTGGTTGAAATCGGTGAACTATATCATATAGCTGACATAGGAATAATCAGTCGAAAATAGAGTTTTATCTTATACATTATGACCAAGTTTGGTTGAAATCGGTCTGCTATATCATATAGTTGCCATAGGACGATTTGTCGAAAATTTATATTGAGTATGAAAATTATGGTTGTTTCTGGAGAAAATACAATCAGACTCGCAAATTGGGAATATTCTTTTGTCATATACATCCTGATACAATATTTAATATATAGTAACATATGTAATGCACATAGCCACCTAAATATTCTCGCACATATTCCCCCTATCAAGAAATAAGATATCAATAAAAATAACAATTCAAGCGCTCCCACGATCGAAACAGTTAATATAAACATCCGCTAGAATTGCTATTCCCACCAAGGGTCAAATCTGCCGACGCAGCACAAATCCAAAGTGTTGCTTAGCACCCAAATATTCGTCTTCTCAAAAGAGCGATCCCTAAGATCTCTCTCTGTTTATATTACAGCGCAAAGCTTAATCTCCAAAAGCTCACAGCCGAGGTTTGCTAAGCGACATCAAAACATTAAACAATTAGTCTTGAATTATTATCAAACTCCGATGTTCAACTCGCTTTAAGTTTTCTATTTTAATAAAGTTATACTTTTTTAAAATAAACTAAAGTGGAACTCGTTATTGGCGCAGCCGGTAGGATAAGTTAAGTGCAAAGTTGAACTTTAATAATACGAAGTACATATCCACCAAAGAACATACGTGCGTGTACAAGTTACAAGAAAAAAATTAACCACTAAAGGACAACTGAAGTCCTAGGCGACACAAAATCAAGTGCTTGTGCTTACCAAACGTGACAAACTTTGTTAATAGTGCTTTGTGACCGCTAAAGGATAATTGCAATCCCAGGCCACAACAATACAAAGAAAACCCAAATATTAAAAGAGAAAAAATAAATACACCAATCAACATCAATCATGGCAACCCCAGCAAATCCATCAACTCCAGCAATGGTTTTGTCAGAGCTTCTCCTGAAGCAAGCGCTTGGACAAATCAAACAAGTGCCCACCTTTGATGGACAAACGGAAGATCTCACGGCATTCGTGAGAAGAGTGGACTACACAATGCAGCTTCACCCCACCCAGGATCTGAGAGAACACAACGTTTTATTTGAAGCCATCGAACTACAGACCTCTGGAGCAGCACAGCGGGTCGCACAGTTATCAGGAGCTACAAACTGGACACAATTGAGGAACGCGCTCATCGATGAATTCAAAACACAGACGCCCTTCGAGGATCTGCTTCGTCGACTTTATAACACTAACTATAACGGAAATATCCGTAAGTTTGTCGAAGACCTTGAATACAAATCATTTTTGATATCAAACAAATTAATGTTAGAAGGCATAGCCTCAGACACAATTCTGTACACCAATGCAATGAATAACACAATTAAGGACGTTATAACAAGAAAGTTACCCGACCGAATTTGTATGACTCTGGCTAGGTACGATATTACAACAATAACTTAATTAAAACAAGTAGCTCACAGAGAGGGACTATACGAAAACAACTATACTGACCGTTCAAAGCCTAACACTTCGACTACGTCAAACAGTAGTGATGCTCGCAGGAATAGGGGAAACTCTTAAAATTTCTATCCTGTGGCAAGCCCACCAAACACAAATAATGCCAATCAAAACTTTCAAACCCCAAACCAAAGCAACCCACAGTTGCACAAAGAATTTCAACAAAATCTAAATCAGGGTAGATTTCAAAACCCAATGAACTACCAACAAAACAGAGCTTCAGCCAACACTTCAAATCCGCCAGTCAAAAGACATCGCGAAAGTTCTATTTGTCAATCCAAAATGGATACTGCGGAAAATTTTCGTCACGCAGCCTCGGACCAAGAACTAAAAGAAACCCCTTTATTCGATTAATCATGAACAACATTCACCTCAAATGCGTAATCGTATAGGTTCCTCTATAAATCTAATGAAAAAGAACTTTTTAAATTTCCCAATTAAAACTTGTCATTTGGAAGTTCAGACGATAAAAGGAAATATTTGTTTAAACCAATGTGTTTCCCTAGCCCCCAGTAAACTTTGCTCACAACACCAAAGATTTTACATACACGAATTTTCAGAAAATTACGATGTATTATTAGGCAGGGAATATCTCGAGGCTTGTGAAGCAAACATAAATTATAAAGAGGAAACTGTTATCCTAAGCGATTACCCATTAATCATGCGATATAATCATGAAGAAATTTTAAAAGACAATCGTGTTGATCCATCTCATATGGAGGATACAGAATTTGATTGCCTTGATCCGCCATTAACATCAGATCAACCGTTTAATTTCGCAATCGAAAATGAGTTAATAGAAAGTAACCAGTTCAGATTAGAACACCTCAATGAGGAAGAAAAATCAAAATCAACTAAAATCCTTCATGAGTTTAGAGACATACAATACAAAGAAAGTGAAAACTTGACTTTCACCAGTACAATCAAGCATGTCATTCAAACTAAACTCGAAGATGCCATTTACAAGCGACCTTATAAGTACCCTCAAGCTTATGACGAAGAGGTCGAAATCCAAATGAAAGAAATGATAAAACAAGGAATCATACGAAAATCAAATTCTCCTTATTGCTCACCAATTTGGATTGTACCAAAGAAAAGTGATGCATCAGGAAAACAAAAGTTTAGGATAGTAATTGACTATCGAAACTTTAATGAAATTATAGTTGACGATAAATACCCAATACCAGTTATGGATGATATATTAGACAAACTTGGAAAATGTCAATATTTCACTACCATTGACCTGGCGAAAGACTTTCATCAGATCCAAATGGATGCTGATTCAATCCCAAAGACTGCTTTTTCGACGAAAAATGGCCATTACGAGTACACTCGCATGCCATTTGGACTCAAAAACGCTCCTGCAACTTTTCAACGTTGCATGAACAACCTTTTAGAAGATTTAATTTATAAGGATTGTTTAGTCTACATGGATGACATAATAGTGTATTCCACTTCATTGGAAGAACACATATTATCATTGAAAAGAGTTTTTAAGAAACTCAGGGAAGCCAATTTTAAATTGCAGTTGGACAAATGTGAATTTTTGAAAAAAGAAACTGAGTTCCTCGGTCACATTGTCACAACTGAGGGTATAAAACCAAACCCAATAAAAGTCACTGGAATTACAAATTTCCCAATACCCAGAACAACGAAAGAAATCAAGTCATTTCTAGGACTCTTGCTGGCTCTATTATAGGAAATTTATACCAAACTTTTCCCAAATCGTAAAACCCATGACTTTAAAACTTAAGAAAAATGCAACAATTGACATAAATAACAAAGAATACATCTCAGCATTTGAAAAATTAAAAATACTTATCACATCTGAACCGATACTTATTCGAAAAACCTTTTTCGTTAACTACAGATGCAAGCAATATTGATAAAGGTGCCGTGTTATCACAGAACCATAAACCAATATGCTGTGCAAGTAGAACATTTAATGAACGCGAAATAAATTATTTTGCAATAGAAAAAGAACTTTTAGCTATTGTTTGGGCCACTAAATACTTCAGGTCCTACCTTTTTGGCAGGAAATTCGAAATCCTCAGTGATCACAAACCCCTAGTTTGGTTAAACAATGTTAAAGAGCCAAACATGAAACTTCAAAGATGGAAGATCAAATTAAATGAATTTGACTATCACATAAAATATGTCCCTGGCAAAGAAAATTATGTTGCCGATGCCTTGTCAATAATTAAACTTGAAGAAAATTTATTAGGAGAAACTTTTTAGAGTACAGCAGCAACTGTGCACAGTGCACTAGAAGATAATCAAAATTATATCTCGATTACGGAAAGACCAATCAACTACTACAATAGGCAGATCGAATTTATTAAACACAATACAAACGATGTAAAATCGATTTTCATAAAACTAAAATATAAATTATGTATAAAGAAATGACAAACACCCATGCCAAAGAACTAATCAAAGAATATTTATGTACAAAGAAAAGTGTAATCTATTTTCACTGTGAAACAGATTTCTTAACTTTTCAAACCGCCTTCTTACAAATAATCAGTCCCAACAATTTAACCAAAGTAATGAGATCAACTAAAAAATTAAAAGATATTCAAACATATGCAGAATTCAAAGACTTCGTTTTTAAAACCCATGTAGAATTATTACACCCAGGTATACAGAAACTAACCACATTATTTAAAGAAAAATATTATTACCCAGATTACCAAAACCTAATTCAAAATATTATTAATGAATGCCAAATTTGTAACATTGCGAAAACAGAACATAGAGATACAAAGTTAGCTTTTGAGTTAACGCCAGAAACTTTCAATCCCAGAGAAAAATATGTTATAGATTTTTATATGGTAGATAATAAACAATTCCTTTCTTGCATAGACATTTATTCAAAATTCGCGTCCCTAATCGAAGTAAATGGTAGAGATTGGTTAGAAGCTAAAAGAGCATTACTCAAAATTTTCAATGAAATGGGAAAACCAAAGGAAATTAAAGCAGATAAAGATTCAGCATTCATGTGCTCAATTACAAATATGGCTAAAAGCTGAAGGAGTCGATATGAATATTACAACAAGTAAAAATGGCATATCTGACGTAGAAAGATTTCACAAAACTATTAAAACAAAACACAAAACAGATCCAGAAAATAAGCTTACTAGATTTGAAATAATACTTTACACATATAATCACAAAACCGTTCATAATACAACAGGTAGAACACCAGCAGACATTTTTATATACGCGGGAACCCCAGAGTATAACACACAACTGAACAAAACATCTCAAATAGATAAACTAAACGAAAACCGTACAGATTTTCAAATTGATACTATTTATAGACAATCACCTCTGGTACGTTCAAAATCAACTAACCCTTTCAAAAAGTCAGGTAATTTGAGACAAGTAGACGAAAAACATTTCGAAGAGACAAACAGAGGGAGGAAAATAATACACTACAAATCTAAATTTAAAAAGAAAATTAACAAAAGCAAATACGATAATAAGATCATCGCCTAATGACAACTCAAATCAATAAGATGCAACATAAAATAATTCTTTTCATAATTCAATTCTTATTAATGTATTTCATCCAAAAAAACCAATGGCCAAAGCTTAGAAGTAAACCCAATCCAATCAAAAAACGGTTACCTTATATTTAAAACGGGAACTATTAACTTACCAATAAATTACGAATATCACTACTTAACCGTTAATCTTACAAAAATCGAAAATACATTCAATAATTTAATGAAACAAGCTAAAGAATTTGAAACATTATCCCAAATTCAATATTTAACAGAAAAATTGGAAAGAGAAATGAACGGCATAAGAATAGCAAAACGCAACAAAAGAGGCCTTATCAATTTCATGGGAACATTTTATAAATACTTATTTGGCACGTTAGATCAAGAAGATAAAGCAGAACTAGAATCCAAAATAAATAACTTATCAGAAAATAGCGTTCAAGCAAATGAACTAAACCAAATAATCGATGTAGTAAATAGAGGAATAGAAGTAACAAATACTTTAACATATATTGACGAAGCAGACAACAAATTAGCAATAATTACATTTAATCTACAAGAATTTACAGAATATATCGAGGACATAGAGCTAGGAATGCAGTTAACAAGATTACGCATATTCAACCCTAAATTACTAAAACACAGTCTATTAACACACGTAAACTCTGAAAAAATTTTAAATATTAAGACTTCTACATGATTGAAGCAACTACAAATCAAATTTTGATAATTTCCCATATTCTCCGTGAAATCATCAATGCACCAATTTTTTAAATCGTCCTATACCCAGACGAAAACAGAAATATTTTAACTGAAATTATACATGACAAATATTTCATACAAAATAATAAAGCATATACTGAAAAAACGAAAGATCTAGTAATGAACAAATGTATAACAGGAATTTTAAATCAAGACACAACCGAATGTAGATATTCAAAAACACATAAATCTTTTCAAATAAAATATGTAGAGTCTAATATAATGTTAACTTGGAACATACCTAAAACCATTTTGAATCAAAATTGTATAAATAGAGATATACCAATAGAAAGTAATAATATTATAAAAACATTTAATTGTTCAATTCAATTAGAAGAAATATTGATCACAAGTACTATGTTAGATTACACACAAGCTATTTATGTAAACAATAATGTAACTAAACTAGAACCACTTTCCTATATCCAGGCAAAATAAATTATAAAACAACAAACAAAATACTACAATTATTTTCACGTTATTACATTAACAACACTTATAATTATTGTAATCATTCTAGTATTCTATTTTAGCTATAAGTATAAAAGCCTACCACGCAAAATAATTGTTAACTATAAGAAACAAACAGAAACAGTCCCACAATCAAATAATATCCAATTAAGTCCAATCTCAAATGAAACTGCAAATATTGTACTCGAATCCGAACCAACACTATATCCCAATATTACCGCCTGAGGACAGGCTAATTTTTAATGGATGAGGAAGTAACATATGTAATGCACATAGCCATCTAAATATTCTCGCACATATTCCCCCTATCAAGAAATAAGATATCAATAAAAATAACAATTCAAGCGCTCCCACGATCGAAACAGTTAATATAAACATCCGCTAGAATTGCTATTCCCACCAAGGGTCAAATCTGCCGACGCAGCACAAATCCAGAGTGTTGCTTAGCACCCGAATATTCGACATCTCAAAAGAACGATCCCTAAGATCTCTCTCTGTTTATATTAGAGCGCAAAGCTCAATCTCCAAAAGCTCACAGCCGAGGTTTGCTAAGCGACATCAAAACATTTAACAATTAGTCTTGAATTATTATCAAACTCCCTTTAAGTTTTCTATTTTAATAAAGTTTTACTTTTTTAAAATAAACTAAAGTGGAACTCGTTGCGATTAATATTTTTTTCTTTTAATCATAAGTTGCTTTTTCATGGTAATTACGGGGTCTCCGTCAGTCGAGTATGCTCGACTGTAGCACCGCGAGCGAAGCAAGCCGTGGGTTGGCAAGCGAAATGAGCTGGGGTGGAGCCCCTAGTTAATTATTATTATTGTTAACTGAACATATACATTTTACTTAGAATATATAGAAGACTTTAGCAACAAAGTGTCGTAGCAGCCAGAGCAAGAAGGCGGTATTTAATTTATCCAAATGAGTTGGACTTTTAGGGTCTGCCTGGAACGCATTTTGATTTAATGTGTTCTTATTCTCTTAATTAATTTTTTTCATGGTACTTAGGCTTGATACAGACAAATTCAAAAACGACTGATATCTTCTAAAAAAACCTCTTAACGAGGTAAAATTCTAGTGACGAAAACATTTCCATTCCCCAAAATTTCTGATATCCAATTTTGTGACGAACGATATTAAATTAAATATATAACTTATTCTTAAAAAAAAGTTTTTTCAGAATGGAAATGTTTTCGTCACTAGTATTTTACCTTGTTAAGAGGTTTTACCCACAATTAAATAAATGAAATCAAATTTATAAACTAAATGAAAAACATATCGAAATAGATACTGATTATAGGCAATCTCTCAAAATCAACCAACCCATTTAAAAAGACAGGTACTTTGAAACAAAGAGATGAAAAACCCTTTGAAGAAGCAAATAGAGGTAGAAAAATAATACATTAATAATCTAAATTTAAGAAGAAAAAGAAAATTAACAAAAGCAAATACGATAATTCCAGATCATCAAAAATGACAACTCAAATCTGGAAACTACAACGTGAAATAATACTATTCCTAATACTTCTCATGCTAACATGTTTCATACAACAAACCAATGGCCAAAGCCTAGAAGTAAATCCGATCCAATCAAAAAACGGTTACTCCATATTTATAAAAGGAACTATTATCTTACCAATAAATTATGAATTTTTCCTTTACTTGTCTGAACTTCTGAATTACAAGTTTTAATTGGAAAATTCACAGTTCTTTTTCATTAAATTTATAGACGATCCTGTATCGATTACGCATTTAACGTGAATGTTATTCATAATTAATCGAATGAAGGGGTTTCTCCTTGTTCTGGGTCCGAGGCTGCGTGATGAAAATTTTCAGCCGTATCCATTTTGGATTGACCACTTGAACTTACGTGTTGTCTTTTCACAGGTGAATTGGAAATATTGGGTGAAGTTTTGTTTTGTTGGTAGTTCATCGGATTCTGATATCTACTTTGATTGAGGCTTTGTTGAAATTCTTTATGCAACTGTGAGTTGCTTTGATTTTATTCTTGAATATTTTGATTCGAATTATTTGTGTTTGTTGGGTTTAACAAGGGATAGAAATTATGAGAAAAGTTTCCCTTACTCTTGCAAGCATCACTACCATTTGATGTAGTTGGGGAATTGGGTTTTGTTCGGTCAACAAAAATTATTTTCATAGAGTCCCTTTCTCTGAGCTACTTGTTTTAATTTAGTTATAGACGTGGTATCGTATCTAGCTAGAGTCATAAAAACTCGGTCGGGTAATTTCCTTGTAATAACGTCTTTAATTGAGTTCTCATTGCATTTGTATACAAAAGTGTGCTTGAGGCTATGCCTTCTAGCATTAGTTTATTTGAAATTATAAATGATTTGAATTCTAAATCTTCAACGAACTTTCGGATACTTCCGTTATAATTTGTATTCTACAGTCGACGTTTGTTGCTCCTGATAGCTGTGCGACCCTCTGTGCTGCCCCAGACGTCTGAAGTTCGATGGCTCCGAAACTCGGAGTCCGAATAGCATGTTCTGTTGCCGTGCATCTTGGGTATGGTAAAGCTGCATTATGTAGTTCACTCTTCTCACAAATGCTGTGAATTCTTCGGTCTGTCCATCAAAGGTGGGCACTTGTTTAATTTGTCCAAGAGCTTGCTTCAAGAGAAGCTCTGACAAGTCCATAGTTGGGCTTACTGATTTGCCTTTTTTATTATATGTGGCCCAGGATTACAATTATCCTTTAGCGGTCACAATGCACAAGTTTCAAAATGTTGTCGCGTTTGTAATAAGAATTTTTATTTTTATTTAGCGTAGGACTTAAATTTAACCCTAGCGGTTAAAAAGAAATTGTCTTTATTAACTTATTCAGACACTTAAGTTCTTTGGCGGATATGTATTTCGGTTTATTAAAGTTCAACGATAATTGAGAATTTGAGTTCGCGACCCTTAGAATTATTTTATTTTAGTTGATAAAAACACAACACATCATACGGGCTGCGCCAATAACGAGTTCCACTTTAGTTCTTTAAGTAAAAATATAGCTTTATTTTAAAGAAAACATTAGCGAGTTGAACAACGGAGTACGAGAAGAATTCTAGACTAAAAGTTAAATGTTTTGACGGCGCTTAGCAAACCTCGGCAGTGAGCTTTTGGGCATTAAGCATTGTACTCTAATGTAAACAGAGAGATCTAAGGGATCGTTCTTTTGAGATGTCGAATATTCGGGTGCTAAGCAACAGCCTGGACTTGTGCCGCGTTGGCAAATTTGACCCATGGTGGGAATAACAATTCTAGCGGATTTTTACATTAAATGTTTCGATCGTGGGAGCGCTTGAATTGTTATTTTCACCAGCTTGTTATTCTTATTGATATCTTATTACATGATAAGCGGAATATGTGCTAGAATATTTAGGCGGCTATGTGCAATACATATGTTACATATGTATGTATGAGTTCGGTGCCTTTGGAATATTGCGATGCATCGTGGGTCATGGCTACGTAAAGATGGATAGTAACTTTTGAGAAGATGGAATTGTGGAGAAGCGATAGAAAAAGTACACATCCTAGCAAATTTTTAATTCTATCCTTTTTCTGAAAAATCAAATGAAGTCACTACAATCTGTTTCTATTTTTGAGTCAAGGTTCGCTTCAGAATGATCACAAAATGAAGAAATTTTAGATGAAATATTGGCAAATTTCCAGGAGTTGTGTGATTCTGAGGAAGAAAGGATCGCAAATATTAATGTCTCTGACGAGATGTTGGCCATCGAGCAACAAAAATTAATGATGTTTGAAAAGAAGGTGAGCACACAAAAAGAGAAAGAAAAGAAAAGAAACGACGATGCAAAATGCTGAGAGTAGTAAAAGTAGTTTTAAATTCACACGAATGAAATGCTTCTGCACTTTTTGTCTTAATAAAAAAATGAATGGAAATTCAACATACTTTTTTCCTGTTGTAAAAAAAGGGTAATGCTCCCTCACACATTTATAAATCCATTAATATAAAATTTCATATACATATCACACGCGGCAGTATCGAATGAGTTACAATTTCTGTCCAACAACATTTGACCACTTTTATCTAATACATATGCATATATAACGAAAGTAGGGATTCACTCTAGCTTATTGACCTTTTGTGTGGTGTCGAAATTCTTACTTGCTAGAATGGTTTACTTATGGAATATCAAAGAGGGAGACGCTTACTCACAAAGAATCTATATAATATATTTGGTTGACTAAATATTTAATAAGAGTGAAGATGCCTCCCGCCGTACATTTAATATGTACTTTATACTATACAAAGGATCATCTTGCATTGCAATCTTTTCACTAATATTAACTTAATACAATTGCAATTAACTCTGGTTTGAAATCAGTGACGCTTTGCCACAAAGCGATCGCAGTTGGTGAGACGCAGCAGGAGCTTTGCTATATAGCTTAGTAACAGTAGCACGAGGGTAGTTACCTCCATGATAACAAAATGTGATATAGACGAGCCAATCTCTAGCCATGAGCCAGTATTGCGCACCAGAAATAAGAAGTTCAGGCCCATGATGTCACAGATGATTAGCAGACATATGAAGATTTGTCGCTCCTGTTGGCGGGCGTAGTCACAGTAGGTGTACACAATGGACAGATTGAGCACCACGGGCAAAAGCAGCTTGATCAGCACCAGCGACATTATGACAAATGGTGCAAAGTGACTGAGGAAGCAGCGTGCAATGTTGGGATCAAATGAGCTGATCGATGCAATGTTGCCGCTTCCAAATAGCGAGAAGAATGTGTAGAGTAGGACGGTAAAGGCCAAGCGTAGTGATGACTGAACGGACTTCTGCTCATGTTGTAGCGGCTGCATTTTTGCACGCCGTGCGACTAATGCCATGGTCAGCTCCATAGCAAGCAACTGCACAAACAATGATTCATACGAAGTGCATAGCATCGTGTATAGTGCGCCAAGGTTGTAAAATACCTGCGCCAGGCGCTCCTCTATCGATGTCTCCTTGCTGAGCTGTATGGACACAATAGCGTAGATAAGATACATCCAATTGACTAGCTTCAGCGGCATCGGCAAAGCCATTTGCTGGCTATGCAGATGGACACACACGGTGGTATTCAGTAGAATCAGTGGGTTGATCCATTTGGTGTGCCAGCTGTAGCTTCGGCTCCCATTGCTTAGCACTGCTCGAACCAAGACAAGGAGTATTCCGGCCAGTAAAAGGTATCGATTCTGATATCCCACTGAAGACGGCAGTAGCGGAAAACAGCCCAGTGCTAGAACCAAAAGCAACCATTTGTAGAATTGGACCGTGTTGCGCTTAAAGGTGCCCCAGTTGTTGCCACAGGCAAAGACGACGAAGCACAGTGAAATCAAACGACGCTCGAAGAATGTAAAGACTAAAAGCTCAGCGCAGGCAATGAGTAATAGCATCTGCATCTTGGATACTTGTGCCCGTCGTGTAATTGCGGGAAGGCGGTAAGCTACGACATCGACCACGTTCCCGTTGCTGTCTGCAGTTTGGCGTAGAGCCAGCAACCAGACCGGTAGTGGCAGCAGCATATAAAAGCCTACGGAGAACGGGACGATTTGAGCTACAATGAAGCCCGTCAAGAGTACAGCAGCAATAGATATACTAAGCGTGATACGGATATGCTGATACTCAGTTGCATCCCCTGGCGGTTTCCTTGGTGTTGCATTTTGGATTAACAAACGATACAAATAGTATATCCAGCCCACAAAAGTGGCCGTGGTGCATAACAGCATGACATTGCGATAGTATCCATGATAATAATCGATACCTTCCAGAGCAAGTTTCATCATTGCGATACTGTTGCTCAATGATGCCTCATATTCTTGGGCTCTGAAGGCATTTATCTCATGCTGTGTCAGCCCCTGGAAGCTCCTCATATACGGCGTAAAGAGACCCTTCTGGTGCTCTGCTCGCAGACGCACATATTGGGCAAGCAGCTGCAGTGCATTACTGTGAGCAGCGATGGCCTCGTACTTATCGCCAGCATTTATATAGCCCAACGGCAAGACCCCAAAGTTGTTCATGGGCGGTGGCAAACCAATTAGGGCTGACATCAATGGTGTCAGCTGGGCTTGTTCCAGCTCGTGAAGTGGTAATTTTTGGCCCTCATCGTTTGCCACAAAGCTATTATTTGGAGAAGAACTGCGCTTTACGCCTGCGCCCCACAGCATAAAGGGTGTGTCCGTTTCATGTGCTGCACCAGCTCCATGAGAACCTGTAAAACAATATGAGGTGTTTCATCCTGTTTAATATAACTTGTGTCTATAGCTTGCCTGAGTTTGTCATGCCGTGATCCGATGTTAGCAAATAAACCGTCCGCTTATCGGGAAAAACTTCTTCAAATCGCCGATAAATCTGCCATATTCCATGCTCTGTAAATTTAAGGTTCTCTAGGAAAAGCGGCGAATCCGGCTTATGCACATGTCCGGCCGTATCTAGTCCCAGCAGATGCAAAAAGAACACAACCTTCTTAGCCCTGCGCAATTCATCCTGCTTGCGATGCAGCAGCAACTGCACCCTGTCAAAGACCCACTCGTCCAACTTGAAAGTCTTGTGCTGGCCTGAGAAGTCAAGGTCGTGGTTATAGGCATCGAAATGCATTGGTCGCCCGCCATCGGCAAGCTTCTCGAAAATGTGCAACACATCATGGGCACCCCAAGCGTAAGTGTGCCCACTTCTATTAAACACCGTATCGAATTCAATGGGGTTCTCCTTCCAGCCACGCGTCACTGCAGACGGATCTTCGTAGAGTCCGGCAATTAGGGCTATGTGCCCTGGCCTTGACTCCGTAGGCACATGGGTGCGGGAAACGCCTACTATTCCCTCGCGTACGAAAATTTCGCGCAAGTGCGGCACATGGTTGCAGTTGTCTGCGAAAAATGAGTCAGCCCGCAATCCATCAGTGACTATTAGAACCAGGCGGTTAGCTGGTGGCTCAGCATTCAGCACTGCCTGTGGCTGCAGGCCTTCTATAACAGGTGACCGAAAGTATATCACGAATATGGAACCCAATAGAAGCACATGTACTAGCAAAGCGTAAGCAATCCACATTGCCACGAGAGTGAAAACAAAACAATAACAACAGCTGTTTATTTTACCGGTGCTTGGTATCGAGTACGAGTATATTGTGCGGTGAGTACTGTTCTCGTTGTGGTGTTGTAAAACCTCATCAGACAAAAAAGACAAAACATACAACTTGAAATTTTATTATTTCTCCATTATTTAGTAGTATATTTTAACGGACAAGAGACAGCTTCTGTATTTGTTCATTTACCAATAAAGCTTAAAATCTGTGCAACTTATTGTTTTTATTATTTGTTTTAGCGCGGTGTTAAAATAAATTAATTACAACAACCGGAACCAGTAACACAACTGGAACCATTAAGACTACTAGTCTTAATCCGTTTAGTTACTTTCTCCATTGCCCAACACTAGCTATTACGAACTGCGAGCAATGCAACGAATGCTGCATAGTGCGTTCCGTGGCCTGGCCAGGAGTCGGTTTAATTCCACGAAAACTCATGGAGATCTATACGATGTAGTTGTCATTGGCGGCGGTCATGCCGGCACAGAGGCTTGCTCAGCTGCAGCTCGAATGGGCGCCCGTACATTGCTCTTAACCCATAAACTGGAGACCATTGGGGAGATGTCATGTAATCCGTCATTTGGTGGAATTGGTAAAGGACATCTAATGCGTGAAGTGGACGCTTTAGACGGTGTGTGTGCCCGTTGCTGTGACGTCTCGGGTGTGCACTACAAAGTGTTAAATAAACGCCGCGGCCCAGCGGTATGGGGACCCAGAGCACAGATCGACCGTCAGCTCTACAAACGGGCAGTACAGCGGGAGTTATTTGACACCACAAATCTAGAAATTAGAGCGGCGGCCGTGGACAACCTGTTGATTGAGACGGATGAGAGCACTCAGAGCGGAGCACGTTGTGGTGGAGTCCTGTTGGAAAATGGGGAGCTGGTGCGAAGTCGCACTGTGGTGCTAACCACAGGCACTTTTCTTCGAGCACACATTAACATTGGGATGGAGGTGAGGCAAGCGGGTCGTATTGGAGACGCACCAGCCAAAGCTCTGGGAGAGGCCCTGAACACACTGGGCTTTCGGATGGGACGTCTGAAGACTGGAACACCGCCACGCATTGCCAGGAGCAGTATAGACTTTGATCGGCTACAAAAGCATGACGGTGACGATCCGCCCAAGCCGTTCTCCTTTCTGAATCGTGATGTGTGGCTGTCAGCCTCGGAGCAGATGCCTTGTTATTTGACTTACACGACACCCCGAGTCAATGAAATTGTACGAGACAATCTGCACGTGAATCGCCACGTGACAGAGGAGGTCACGGGGCCTCGATACTGCCCTTCAATTGAATCGAAGGTGTTGCGATTCGGCGCCAAAGTTCACCAGGTCTGGCTTGAGCCGGAGGGATTTGACAGTCCGCTTTGTTATCCACAAGGCATCTCGTGCACACTGCCTCACGCCCAGCAAGTGGAACTGGTGCGCGCCATCACGGGTCTAGAGCGAGCCGAAGTTGTGCAACCTGGCTATGGTGTGGAGTACGATTTCATAGATCCCCGCGAGCTTTATCCCACGCTAGAAACGAAACGTGTGACGGGCCTATTCTTTGCTGGTCAGCTAAATGGAACCACAGGCTACGAAGAAGCTGCAGCTCAGGGAATTATAGCAGGTGCCAACGCGGCGGGAAAGACTCAGCACACAGATGGACGCCAACTAAATATTAGCCGCACTGAAGGATACATTGGAGTGTTAATCGACGACCTGACTTCGTTAGGCACAAATGAACCTTATCGCATGTTTACTAGTCGAGCTGAGTTTCGTCTGTCGCTGCGGCCGGATAACGCTGACATGCGCCTCACTCGAAAGGGCTATGACTTCGGATTGGTCAGTGAGCAGCGCTATCAGCACTTTCAGCAGACGGAACACAAACTCAAGGCCGGCATTGAGGCTCTCAAAGGACAACAGAAGCACAGCAACTTCTGGCGGCAAGCACTGAACTTGCCCCAATCGAAAGTATCCATTCAGAAATCTGCTTTCGATATGCTTGGTGTGCCTGCGGACAACATTACAGTAGATGATCTAATAAGTCTGTGTCCGGATGAGTTGGGTTGGCTCAGTGCCGATGCCGATATAGCTGCTAGGCTGAAAATAGAGGCTCTGTATGCATTCTTTGTTGATGAGCAGCTGCGAGACGTGGAGGATGTGCGACGGGAGGAGCGGCTTTGCATACCAAATGACATCGATTACTTTTCAAAGTCTTTGAGCCTGTCCAACGAGGAACGTCAAAAACTTGCTTTAATACAGCCACAAACGATTGCCGCTGCCAGTCGCATTCAAGGCGTGACGCCATCGACGATCCTGCGTATATTAAAGCACGTCAAAAAGTCTGAAGCTTTACAGGCATAAAAAATATTATAGCGACTATGGTTCCTCTGTTTTATTCTAGTTTAGATTTGTAAATACAATATGTTTGTAAAGAGATGGATCGAATATATGTTTTTATACTCTTGTGTCCATCTCTCTCGGAGCTTGGGTAATGTTCATCAATATAATAATATAACGTGTATATTACATATATATTATACCAGAATAACAGTGGAAGCTCTAGTTCATGCCCGAAAATGCAATAATAATTCAAATAGTCAATTAAATCTCTTACGTACAGTTTATTAAATAAAATCATAAATGCCTTAAGTAATGTTGCACAAGATTGATTCAATGTCTAATGTCACGAGTCTCGTGTCATGTTGATTGTTACAAATTCATGACGTGCTCGTGTATTTCACATACATATAGAATGATGTTATTTGTTTTCGGTTGTGTTTGTTTCTTGTTGTAATCATAGTTTCAAAGGTTCGACGTTTACTGTTGCTCAACTGAGATCTGTATGTGGATTTGCTGTTTGTCGTTAGCTTAAAAATTATGTTTTACACTTTGTATTCTGTTTTACTCGTACACACACAACAAAGATTGAGGGAGAAATACGTTTAATTTATGTATTTTGTTAAGGTTTTCTTTGTATGTATTTTGAAACTATTATGCATTATTTAGTTATGCCATCGCATATTGTGGATTAAGTTTAAACGCGCACCAATTAATATCCGTAGTATCCGTATTTATGGACTATCCAAGAAACTATTACGATTATTAGTAAAAATATATATTCACTTTCGCATCATTCATATTCATATTTTAAGAAATAAATAATAATGAGTGTCCGAAAGTATTCGAAGCAAGTATTTTAAATGTACTCGTTAAATCCAATCAAGTATGATACGACAATGAGTTCTATCTTATTTGTTGATTCTTCTTAGCACACGTAATGCACTTTCTTCTTGATTCTTTTTTTTTCATTTCATTTTTATCCATCTTTCATTTTGTTTGTCTTCTTTTTATAATATCACAGATTGCTCGAGATTTTTATGAATTAAAAGCTATTAAAGGAATTTTCTGTATTTATTTCTTAAACACAAATACGTTTGGGTGCAATTTAAAGGAAGATAGAATAAACAAACGAACAAAAATATATATATATGTATATTCTCAATGGGTTTAAAAGTCCGGTTGTGCTATGTGGTATTAGCTACTTATCCATATGTACAAATCGTATATATCGATTGTATCAATCTTAAACACCAATTGTAATGCCAATGAGCTTTGATTCCTAAACGATTATCGCATAGTATTCTAAAGTTTTCTTTTGTATTTATTTACTTTATTTTTTGTTTTGCAGTTATTGCAATTGAAAATGTTAGTACTAAGTATTTAAATCTTTGTATAAAAACTGAAAATACTAATAGAAACTTGTTTCTAAGTGCCAAAAAGTTGCTCACGTCGTTAAGTAAAAAATCCGACAATTTCGAAAAATAATTTAAGCTTTTTTCGCCTTTCCATTTCGATTTAGCTAATCCCTTCCAGATTTTGCCATTTTGATTTTAATTTATTTTTATTTTTTTTTTATCTAAAAGTCAGTTCCATTTTACCCAGTTACATTTACATAATACATCCAATATACATCCTAATCTTATCATCTTTTCTCATTTTCATTTTTGTTAGTACTCTCCAAATCACAATTATTAGCAATTTAAGAATAAAATATAACTATTCAGTATTAAATTATCGTTTTCTTTGTATATGTTTATATACATATATAAATTTACTTATGAACCTTTTTTAATTAATGATAATGCTTACAACTAAATATCAGTGTCATTAAATCGCATGGGCTGTTTTTAGAGTGCGATTTTTGAGACGTTGTTTGTCTTCCTTGAAATTAAATAGTTGAGTCAAAGCACGAGTTCATTTGAATCAATTTGAGTGTCTCACAATATTTATAAGTATTTTATTTTACAATATTCACTTTACATTTTATGCAATTCTAGTTGACTTTTACACGAGTTCAAAATTTTACGAGTATTCCTTTTATTTGAGTTTGAATTTAACTTAATATTGTAACATCGAGAACAAACAGTTATCTGTATCTGTATTTTGAAATCTATTAAGGGGATTTACATAGTATTTATTTTTTAATGCATATTTATAAACGGCGATTGTTGTTGCCAATTGCCAATTCTACGTATATCGGCTCTTTAGGCGTCATTCTCTTCAAAGTCCCGGAGAGGACAGGGAGGTACCGGAACCCTAAAGCTTTAGAAACTCATCGAGCATCCGCTTGCGCTGTTGATGCAAAGCCCGCTCCGACAACAGATACATCCCAATGTCGCCAAAGTTTTTCATTAGTTAGTTATTCGAGTTATTGAACAGTTGGTGTCATAATGCGGTTGCCTCCTCAACGCTATTGCTGCGACCAAGTGCCACAACTGAAGTTTTATTGTCTTCTGAAAATAGTAAAAAAAAAAATTGCACAATATAATACATAGCTTTGGCATACTTTTATCAAAGAGATCCAAAGGATTAATTTATCAACTCAATTTGAGTATATATCAGGGAATCAAACCGAAACTATTATCGGATTAACTTACAGCTTTGATGTTAAAATACCGGTATAATATCGGTTCGTAAAAGAAAAATTAATTTTCTTAAATTTCAAAAATGCTGACCTCTTTAATGAGCTCAATATTCGAATTCGAAATTTAGTTGAAAAAAGACATGAACACATTAACTACATGCATAGTTAAATGAAAACTTGATTGATCTGATAATAAACGTCATACATGAATCGGTTACTTAATATATTTGAATCAATTCGGCTTTTCGGTGTAGTATATCTTAAAGGTTTTGTTTCGGTTACGTATTCCAATTCTTTAAGTTCCTAGTCTAATTATAAAAATGGACACTAATAAGAGCGTTGAAGTCGAATATGTAGATAGAAACACATAATAAAAACTTCGTTGTGACACCACACGTTACTGTTCGTGCTTTTTTGCTCCATGGAACTATAAATTGTATTTTGTGAAATATATATTTTTTTTTAGTTCTTCGTAAAATTCCAAATTAGAGTAAAAGTCTTGTTATGTTTGTGTATGATGGCTGCAATCCGATTCTGAATTGAATCGTACATAAACCAAACCGTTAAGGCTAATTACACTTCGAGCACTAGCCCTATCCGAACCCTTTCTTAAAAAATAAATCGGTTTAAAAAAAATTACATAAACTTCAAGCTTATTTTTATACCACTTCATTATTTTAGACTTCGACTAAAAAATCATAAGACAATTTATCATAATTAAATCATAATCTTTAGTTAGATTCATGAAAAAATATACAAATTTTTATAAAGGTCCCGATATGTATATATTACTTAAATTTATCCCTTAGGGTATAGGGAGGACATAAGTCAAGGTTCAATAACAAATACATACTTAACACGGTTTGAGATTTCTTTGTCTTTCTGTTTTTTTTTAAGTGAAATTAGTAAATAAAAAGAAACTGAATTGTAAACAAAATGATTTATTTAGGCAACGCTAGAGTAAACTCTTCACAATTAAATAAAGGAGAAATAATAATAATATAGAAATAGAGTAATAATAATAATAATATGTATTATGCATTTCTGTCTAACTAGACGATGAGGATGGTGCAATACGTTACAAATTATTGTATACTCGGTAATGATTTATAATTAATAACTAATATTTAATAATTAATCATTTATAAATAGGCATTTGGATTAACGGCTAAGTTGAAGGTAGATGTTAACTAGTTCCGATTACGATTACGATTACTCGCATTACTAACTACGATCCGAGCTAGGGAGGATTGTGTTTATTTGACCGAGTGCCTGTCATCTGTCATCCGAGTGGGATCATCTCGATGCCTCTGCAATGGGCGTGGCACTTGTGGTCACCTCATCAGCCGAAGGAGCAGTCGCTGTAATTGTCGAGCTGTTGTTGTTGTTGCTGTTGTTGTTGTTGGTGCTGCTACTGACCACAGGAGGAGAGATGCTGCCACTTGTAGTGGATGTGACGGCGCTGCCACCAGAGACAATGCATGCCGTGTCCGGTGAAAGCTTAACTAGCTGCGACTGCGACTGCTCCTGCGCCTGCTCCTGCTGATCCAGTGACTTATCTCCGATCTCTCCCTTGCTGTCAGGCGATGCGCATGCTTCTAGAATCTTTGGACAGAGCTCTGCTCCTCCTACACTGCTATTACCTTGTGTGGCACCTGCTCCGATTCCGACTCCGGATGCAGCTCCAACGGTGGCTGCGCTATTTGTATTGTTGTTGTTGCTGTTGGCATTGCTACTGCTGTTGTTGTTGTCCGAGTTGGGGGGACTCGTGCTCCGACGCGTGTGAGACGAGTTCTCCGGAGAGCTGTCCGGCAGCAGAGTCTTCTCCTGGCCACACGAATTTGGCGTTGCCGGCTTCTTGTCGAGGGTTACAGGCGGCGTACCTCTCTGCAATGCATCTTCCTTGGCGGACGCTTGCTGCGGTGGCGCCTCCTTGACATCCGTGGGTCCATTGGACTCGATGCCATTTAGCTCATGGGCAGCCGATGTGCTGTTGCTCACAATGGACTGCGCCTGGTTGCTCGAGTTCGAGTTGGACCCAGTCAGATCGAGGGTAGTCGGCTCATGTGTAACTGGCGTCGTTGCGGCGCCTCCGCTCTTCTCCAGCATCGCGGACTGCTGCTGGGCGGCAGCTGCGACGGCAGCCGCAATGTGATGACGCATGGCATGCGGACTGCCTGCTGCACGGGATCCCCCACCTCCACCTCCATTCGACGCCGAGCCGAGAGGAGGCGTAATCTTGGGCGAAGTTGAATGCGCAGACTGCGTACTGATTGGCTGTTGATGGGCAGCAACGGGATTGAGGCCGCTGGCGACAGCCGCTGCGTGCATGGCCGCCAGGTGATTTTGGTGGTAGTAGTGGCTCATGGTCGGAATGTGCGAGCTAGGCGTAAGCGTGGACGTCGTCTGGGACATACTGCTGGTGGCCACCGTCAGATTAAGGCTGCTGTGCGGCGACGACGATGTGGCTGCCGTGCTGCTGATCACGCCGGGGCTGGGACCGGCCGATGAGCTGGCCACAGAATGCGGTGGCAGCTGGTGCACGGCATGGTGTGGTGAGAGGTGCGCATGGCTCAGATTGAGGCTGTGCGGATGCGGACCCAATCCCAGTGCCGCGGCAGCCGAGAATCCCGGATGAGCGGGATGAGCGGCCAGGCCCATCGCCGCCTGCTGCAGATGATGCTGCAGGTTGGAGGGCCCATGTCCTGGCAGTGACGGCATCCCGGGCATCCCCAGATTCAGGCCCATCGGACTCTGGCGTTGCGCATTGGCCGCCGCCGCATGGTAGTGCGACATCCCGGCGAGTCCATGGAGGCCGGCAGGTGGACCGCGCAGGCCCAGATTGATGTGTGGCATCATGGAGCCGAGCAGGGTGCGATTTAGCGGTGAATACAGCTGATTGGAGTAATGATGCGTCGCATTCATCAGCTGCTGACGCTCCCGCTCTCTGGCGGCCTCCTGGCGTTCCTCCTCGCGCATCTTACGCTCGCGCGCCTCCTTCTCCTTCTGCTCCTTCTCGCGTTGCTCCTTCTCCCGCTGCTCTCGCTCCCGCTCACGCTGTTCGCGCTCCCGCTCTCGCTGCTCCTTCTCGCGCTGCTCTCGCAGCTCGCGTTCCTTCTCGCGCTGCATCTCTCGCTCGCGCTCCTCCTCACGCGCCAGCCGCGCCCTGTGCTCCTCCTCCAACTTGATTCGATCGTGCATTGCCGGCGAGATGCCCAACGCCGCACCCGGCATCATCGAATACAGATGCGAATAGGGCGATGCCATCTGCGGATACAGAGCTGCCGCATGCGGATGCGCATGATGTCCGCCGGCAGCCCGGAACAGCTGATAGCGGTGCTCCAAGTACAACGGATCCGAGTACGGCAGTCCCGCCGCCGGATTCAGAAATGCTAAAAAAGAGAGAAGCTCATTAGCAAAAGAATTCCACTCGATCAAATTCCCATCAGATCAGATCAGAACAGATCTCATCATTAATATTTTCACCCCTTTCTCTGGATGCTCACCTGCTGGAGGAATGCCAGGCAGTCCGGCAAAGTGGGAGTACGCCTCCAAGGGGAACGCACCGGCCGGATGCATGAGCCGCTCATCGGATCTGTAGGGCTGAAAGCCGCTCCGTGCGAGCAACTCGGGTTGCAGTGCCGCCGCCTGCGGTGTGTGACTGAGGCGCGCCATCTTCTCCGGGGGCTGTGGTGAAGGCGGCGATCGCTTCTTGTTGCCGGCAGCGGAACGATCCTCGACAGAGATGCCGCCGGACGACACAACGCCGCGCCCGGCCACAGAGTTGAGCGCCACAGGTACGGATCCGGCATTGCCAACTGGCCCAGCACACGATGTCGGCACGTTGCGATCTCTGGCTCCCGTGGCCGCGTCGTCCTCCTCCTTGATGTCCGCCTGCTTGGCCAGTGTGCGAAGAGCGGCTGCAAACGAGCCCCGTGCACTGCCCCCCGAGGCAGCATTGATGGCGCCAGGTGGCACGCCCACTCCCACGCCCACGCTTGCTAGCTGTTGTTGGACAGCCGCGGCAACCGCCTGCTGATGCGCCTGATGTTGCTGCTGCTGGTGTTGTTGCTGCTGCTGCTGCTGTGGCGACTGGGCGCCAATGTGGTTCGAGGGCAGGCCGTGGCTCAGCAGAGCATTGCTGGACGTCGGAGGTGCCGGGCTATTCGCAACGGAGGCTCCAGGAACCCCGCCAGAGTTCGGAGGCGTCTGCAGGTGATGCGGCACAGGTATATGCGGAGCTGGGCTAGTTGCCGGTCGCTTCTGTCCAGCCTTGGGTGGCACTGCAAATATTAAAAATAAAAACATGGAACCGATTTTTTACTTTTATCTCTCAAAGTGCAATCTTTTATTTTTAGTTTACAGATATTGTTGAGTGTCAGTGTGTGTGGCATGCCGAAGCAGGGATCCATTTTTGCTGGGAGAGACATTGAGAGAGTTATCGCAACTCAGTGCTAAGCTAGGTTGAGTGATGTGGATCAGTGATGCCAACTACTCTTCACAATACTCGATACTCAGAAAGAACGAAAAACAAACAAAGAATAAAGTTATATTTTCGAAAAGTTGAATAGCCTTGCAGAGGTCTGTATTACATTTTCAACTGAATATTCGTTTGACAGATATATTTGGTCACTTTTACTTGCCATATCTAAAGAGACTGAAACTTATCTTTGAACCGATCGAACCTGTCGTTTGCTTTTTAAAGTTGTTGGCTTTTAATAAATACAAATATTTGGAAAATTTCGCCTCCTCAATGATAGGCATTTACTTGATAAGACTAGATAAAAATAACGGTGTTTGAGGTGGTTTGGGCAGCTCAGTTTGTAATGGGTATCTCATAGTCGGGGTCTCGACTGTAGCACTCCCCGTTGCTTATTGGTGTATTCAAAAGAAATCCGAATCTGTTCAGTATTATCTAATGCCGACCTCGTTTTAAACCTTTAATCTGTCGCGTAAAATAAAAGGAGAGAGCGAAAGAGAAGAGTTGTATTTAAGCGGATTTCCTATGCCAATAACTGATTGATGTCACTCTATTCGCAAGGACGTGGGAGAAGGAGGTTAGGTGGATTGGGTAGGTGAAAGCAAAAATTGCGCATACGCCTTGATGCACTGCAACTGGTCGCGTTCCCGGCTCTGTTCCTGGTCCCGGTTACGGGAACGACAGCAGCACAAGGAGTTTGGCCATCAGAATACAGCAACATGCAAATGCGACGGCCTGAAACTTGAATTTTGGACCAACTAACTATCCAGAACCCACTCCCCTCTCCCCACCGCACTATGGGGACATTTGACATTAGTCAGTCAAGAATTTAAAGATATCCGAACTAAATTCAGCATATTTGGGTAATATTATAAACTAGACATATTGAATACGAATGATTAGATTAATGAAACGACTACTCTTATAAAAATAATAAAAGAAT
Organism: Drosophila rellima; assembly: GCA_035043635.1. Classification (NCBI taxonomy): domain Eukaryota; kingdom Metazoa; phylum Arthropoda; class Insecta; order Diptera; family Drosophilidae; genus Drosophila; species Drosophila rellima. The sequence goes on along the minus strand of JAWNMV010000236.1, from coordinate 454,014 downwards.
AATAATACTTAAAAAGCAATAACAAAAGAAACTAGTACGTGCAAATACAACAACCGAGCATTACTAACACAAATGACAATCCTACATTTTCAATATTCATAGCAAATTCAACTGCTATATAAATATTTCTGGTATGTAACAAAACAGCTTGGAGCTTTTTATGCGTTGACATTAAAAATCCGTTTATTTGCATACTTGTGAAAAATTGACAGAAAAATGGGAAAGTTGTCCACAGTGCACTGTCGAGTGCTACCCACGTGGTTTGTTCTTTTGACGGATTCAGCCCACGGCACAAATTGCACGCCCAACGAGTTTATCGATTCTTGTTTCTCGTTTCACTCCGACCAAATTGCTTTCAGATATGACAACCACGCCCCGTTGCTCCGCCTCTTTCAGGTCAGTAGCTGCAGTGCAGGTGCTCACCAGAACGGAATTCGCAACGACAACGACGACGACGACGACGACAAGGACTAAAACCATTTGCTGTGTCCCTTGTCCGTCACGGTAGTCGGATTTCACTATTCCAGATCTAATTGTCGTCATAATTCGGAGTTACCACAGGTGACACCAACGATCTCTGCGCATCGCATTCATCTGTTTTAGGCTCAGCTGAATGGTCAACAAGTTTTGCCATTTTTTTTTTGCTGCAGAGTATTTGCAATTCGTTGGGAGTGTCATTTCACGAGTGACAAAAGTCAAATCGCCAAATGGTTGAAGTTTTCATTAAATGCACGAAATGCATTCAAGAATTTTTATGTGCGTACCTCATTCTTGTGCAACTGCAAATGCAACTGCAACTGCAGCTATAGCTGTTGTTGCCCCTTTATTGCGTATGCAGTTGCCAGTTGGCAGTGTCCGATGTTGTTGCCACCCAACAAGAGTTGTTGCCTAAGCTCCTACCAGAATTGGTTGGCATAGGCAAATTCTAGACGGGGGCACAAGGGGCAGGCACATGCTGCACGGGGCATGTACGGTATGTGTATTTACCAAACTAAACCGAAATAATGCCTGAAACTGCATCAGAAACAACAACAACACCAACACTAACAACAACAATGTCGACAACAATAAAATGCCAACGAGTGCAAAAGCGAGCTGAGTCCCGATCCGTGTCCGTGTCCGTGCCCGTGCCCGGACTCACAAACCAAACAAAGGCGCCTCCGATTCCAACGTATTTGCCCCGTTTGCCTAACTGCGTGTGGGTCGACCTGGGAGTTGGCTGCCATCTGCTGCTGCAACTGCTAACTGGTCAGAGAGGGGGACACAGAGACGGGGGTGGGCGAAGAGTAGAGAGGGGGAATGAGATTGAGGCTGAAACTGGGGCCTGTTGGTTTTCTGCTCTGCTCTACACTCGCATCGTCGCTCTTGTTTGCCCTGAAATGCCTGTTTGTTTGCATGGGTTTTGTGTGCTTCAACATGGCCACATCTCGTTTCCGCCCCCTTCCCCTTGCCATTCACACCCCCGCTAACTCAGCTGCCTTGGAGACCAGCTCTGTTTTTGCATTGAGCGGCGATTTGCAGGCATCAGCGTTATTTGCCGAATTTAATCAGAGCACCAACGGGAAAGTGCCCCAACCCGACTCGAGTCAACTTGAATGTATGCAACACGATTCAACACGATTCAGCACGACTCGAATCGACTCGACTCTTAAAGGCAACATTCAACGAATTCTGCCCATCAATTTTTTTATCAGCTCTTTCGTCAGTTGATTTGAGCTCTAAATTTCGAGTCAGTTATCGAGCTGAGTAAAAGAAAAAGTGTATGCATGAAAATATTGAATCTCTTTTCATCTCTTTCATTAAATAGAGCTCAACTGAATTGTTACTCAGATATAAAAAACTTGCACAACTTTGCATGTCACTCATTTTGTTGAGCGATTGTAATTAATTAAATATTAAGGTTACTTTTTATTAGTGAAAATGACGTGTATTCAAAATTTCAAATGGATACTAGCGATAGATGTATACCTTTCCACATGTAATTCTATTAAATTTTATACGCATGAACTAGCTTATTTAAATGTTATTGTTGTATTCTCTATATTGACTCGATTATGACTATTTTATTCTCCTTTACCATGCTTAATCTTCTGTTCTTCCTTCGAACGTTTGATATGCATTGTTTATTGGCTTATTGTAGTTGTTCTTGCTGGTTAATTTTGCGATGCAAATGCAATTTTGGTAAGTCAATTAAATGAGAAAACCCCGTACCGCCCACACCACACCACTTAAAACACAAATCATAACTGCAAATAAATAAGTGGTGAATGAATTAGGCCCAGTTCATATTGTTGTTAATGTTGTGCGTGTTGTTGGTGTTATTGCTTTTGTTGCTGTGTGGCATTTGTCACATTTTGCATTTGGTTCAATGCTGCGAAATTGGTTTTCTCGCTCGGGTAAATTAAAATGTCACCACTCGAAATGGCCAAAATACAAGCATCGACCGACCAGAGAGCCAACCAACCAACCAACTCATCGTCTGACCGCCAGACCGACTGAACATCCAGCTATTCAGATTCAACCCATGCACACTCCTCTCATTCTATCAATCTCTCCATTCCCCCCTTTGGTTCATCCCGCACACATTTATATGGCAGTTGCCAGCATCGAATTCCTTTGTGGCATGAGGATGTGGCAGTCGCCGGTTGCATGCGATTATTCCACCACAACTAATTACAGTGGCAAACGACGACGCTGTCCTGCGTCTCTCGTGTCCTGCTGCGGGGCCAGAGCATGTTTAGGTCAGCCACAGCACATTCACAAGGAACGCAATCGAGCGAGGCATGAATAATTTATTTAATAAATACATTCACAATTAAATCAATTGCGAAATTGTAAGGCCGGGCAGGTTCTGTATTGTTCGAGTGTCGTCAGAGTATGCGGTATGTGGTGTGGCATATGGCTTGTTGCAAGTGCCAAGTGGGCAACAGGACATTATCGAGTGTCAGGTCACGACGATCTAATATTCAAAGGTTGTTCAGAAGCTGCCAGGAAAACATGAATATACGACAGGTTATTTCCCTCTGTATTATGCACAAATGTCCGTCCTATGATTGAACTATTTTAATATTTGATCAATTTCGAAATTTATGTACGCTATAAGATAAAGAGTATCTTTATGGATCAGGTAATAACTAAGTATACTTTTTGGGGCTCATAAGCATGCGCCATGGGGGTAACTCAGCAGGTAATTTTAATCACTACTCGCTCTTTTACTTGTGATATATCAGAAATCAGCACACACAAAATCCTGTTATACTCTTCAAATCAGCCTTCTACATGATAAACTTATCTGCAGCTTCAGTGGTTTACAAACTGTTGGGTTGCCAATTTTAGTGGGTTTCAATGATTTCCCGCTAAATTGACATTTTTTTTTGTTTTATAATACGGATTAAGCCCACATCCAAATATTGCATCTATCTCAACGCATTGATATAAACAAACAACATTTTAACACTTTTTTTGGGAAGGCCATTAAAAATTTTAAATTAAAGTATCTTTCGAACCGTACTAGGATAATTGCGGTGAGGAATCTTCAATTTTGCCATAATGCAATCTGAGTCTACTCGATTATTTAGATATTTGTGTAGTTGTAATCTGAGGAATGGCATGTTTAACTGCAAACTTGGAGGGGAATCCTATGGAGGGGATATAAATTAATTATAAATGGAGTTTGATTTACTATGTTTGCGTAGGAGTGTGTGTGTATGTGTGTGTGCACTGGAGTCGGTGTGAGTCCTGCGGCACTTGGTTCATTTCAGCCAGCTAGAGAACCATCAACTGCTTCAAAATGGATGCGACTGCGGTTTCATATGCAATTATTTGAAGTTACGACTTCGGCGTCGACGTCGAAGTCAGCTTCGCAAAGAGTAGAGCGGCTCTGTGCCGACCACGTCGACAACAGCTGCCGTTTTGTATAGAGTCATGGTTTTGGCCAGGTCACCACAATTGTCCCCAGGCCGCTCAGTGGGAAGCAGCAGCAGGCTAACCAAGTGCCCTCCGGACACGTCTTCATCTCCGCATCCGCATCCGACTCCTGCTCCATCTCTGTGTGACCCAACAACTTGGCCTGGCCCAGAGTCTGGTTAGTTTGCAGCTCATGCATTAATTATTGCTGGGCTCTTGCGGTCAACATGGTCACATGGTCACACAGCCACATGGCACTACAATCGAACGGGCCGACAACAACAAGCCCAAAGCAAGGCGCCCAGCTGCTGACCGGGCCAATAGATGCCATGCCCATCAAGGAGGGTGCAAAGGGGCCTGTGTGGGTTGGGTGCATATAAACCGAACCCTGTCTAAAGCCTCGCAACGGGGCGCCATCAATTTGGACTGTCCTCCCTCAGTGATTGCTGGGAGGGAATGGGCGCAGTCACGCCTTCATTTAACTAACTGAAATTGCCCAAAATTCACATGGCAGCAGCGTGGGGATTGTAATATGATTGCCAGCCGGTTATACACATACACACACACACACACACACACACAGACATACACTCATGTGCATATTAGATGCTGGCAAACGCAACTGTTAAACTAACAAAACAACAACAATAAATATGCATAATAATTTCATACATTAATTCTTCCAATTGCACCACAGGGCCAATCCAGTTACCTGATGATCCGCGATGGTGTGGGACACAATGGGGCACACAAGACGGGGCAACCATTGCGTATCGCATATCACATGCCACATACATACATGGTCTGAACAAAAGTACGCAAAATAATAGAGACTTAATGCAATTATAATTAAAATTTCACAAATTATACAGAGTATCCGGTCATTCTCCCAGCTACAATCTGTTGACTACAGAACAGGTTAGTTGATTATCGTTAGCAACGTGGTGACGCGATTTTCACAGGGTATTTCGTACCATTTCATCTCCGCTACCGAGTTGAAGTAACAATTGTGAGCAGCATTTTCCCAACATTTATTTATTTATTGAAGTTTCTCTGATTTTTTTTAGTATATTTCGAGTTCTAATCCGATTTAGACAAGCAAGCACTCAAGGTAAATGAAGCTTCTACAACTTTCTTTTATATAGTTTTGAAATCGGTTCAGTAGTTCAGATGCTACATATTATTAAAAACCTTACATATCGTCCGTATCGAATACTCAAATTCGGCTTTTTAACATTTATTGACAAATGACGGCGAAAAAGTGCCTGTGAAAAAAAGTTCGTTTGACAGAAACATTAAACCCGACGAGTTCATCCAATGTTCGGAATATTTATGCGAACTAATCTTTATTTTGAAACATCGAAAATAGTTAGTTGGAAGCTGTTTTTATACAAACTGCATGTTAAGTTATAAAATGTAGGTGAAAAACAATTTGATTGTTATGATCTGATTAAAAAAATAAATATGAATTTGTATTTATACGAGTACGCAAAGGACACTACGCAAAGGACATGTAAATCTATGTACAAATGCATAATTAATGTGCCAGAATGCAAATTTCCCAAGCTAGTGGCACAACAAATGTTTTTCAGTTGCAAGTGATAATTAATGCGATTTCGACGAAAAGTGTATAAACATTCCGCCTAGAAAGGACCCGAAAGCGCCACATAAGTGGCAATTAAAAATCGCGTGCTTTGTTCCTAAGCAACAAAATAGTAAAAAGGCAAGTATTTATTCGGCAATTAAATTAATACCATAGAATTAGTTTGCTGTCGAAGCCAAATGTCGTCCAGATGCGGAATGCTTTTAATTAATTGGAAAACCCATAGTATTGCAGTTATTTTCATCTCGAAGGTAGCGAATATCATGACCATGACCATGGAGATGGAGGCGGGGAAATGGAAATGAAAGGCAGCAAAATGTTCGCAACACAATTTAAATACTTTCAGTTGCATTCTGGCAAAGGACTCTCAGGGTCCTGTCTGACACTGTGAGAAATAATCTTGCACAAGCACAGAATTCCTGCTGCTCTCAGGCACAAGTCCTTGTAGTGCGTTGTTCGTTGGTCTGTGTTCGGTGTTCGTTTGCCATTGCTCGACAATGTCTGCGGCATGTCCAGAATGCAGGAATTCCACACTGAAATTCCCCGCACGCGCGCTAAGAAATGCACAACTTCCATAGCATTCCAAGTACAAAACGCATTCATGGCGAGCATAAATGAAATTCCAGCTAGGACCATACCAATGAGTCCTTGACTACAGCATAAAAGTCCACAGCGGAGTTAAAGCTGAGCCCTTGAGGTGCGAGCATCCACATCCCGATCCTGATTTGGCAACCTATTCGACGGAGGGGTCTAGAGGGACCAGCAAGAGCCACGAGAAGGAGGAAAGTAAATTCCTGAAGTTATGATATTATTTGTTGCTGGCATACACTATCTTTAAGCCGAGTCTATTAGCTATGTTATCTTAGATTACCAAAATACAACTCAAATCTGAAAAATACAAAAAAATGCAACCATACATATGTCGAGGACATTGACGAGGTTTCATGCCACAGCAGGATGTGTCCAGAAGGAAAGCATATGCGATTGTAAGCAAGAGACTCTACTTGGTCTTCAACTTCATCTTCAACTTTGATATCATGTGTGCGCTATGTGTTTGCTACAAGCTGTGACTTGTGAATGTGTCCCTCTCAGTTGGGAGTCGAGACTCGTTCATGATGCAACACACTTGAGTCCTTAACGCAACTCACTTGTCTGCAGCCATGTCGTAAGTATCTGTATCTGAACCCGCCTATCGCATTTGTATCTAGCACGTGCAGTGTGGGAGTTTGTGTATCTGGTTAAGTATAAGCCACAAACGCCTTCAGCTTTGCTTTACTATAACATTTGTTTAGTTGCTTTATTCTTTTACTCTTCCTTGTTTATTTCTTGTTTTCGATTCAAGTCATGAGGGGAGCTTTTAAAGTTACCTATATTCACTATTTCAACTTCATCATCATCGGCTGACTCCCAATTGATAATACTTACAGTAGCTGCCAATTGTTAGTGCACCATTTAACACAATTGCGTTTAAATTAATCGTTAACTCACCTGAAATGATAAGAAAATTTGCAAATATAATTAGAATGGAATTCAAATATTTTAACTTAATGATTAGCTTATGGATTTCTTAGAATAATACATTGGATTGGTATTTATCAATCCTTTAAATTGGGACTTTTAACACACCAATCAATAAACAATGGAGGACAGTCTCAAGAAGAATCTCTCTGATCTTTAAGTAGGGTATCGGCAATTCGTGATGCAACGCCATTCAGTATAAGACTGAATTTGTGCTCAACTAATTCAACAAATCCCTGCAAATGCTTCACAAGATTTCTGGCATCGAATTGGTTTTTCTTTTATGACCACACACTCACACACACACATACACACCCGGCCATATACAAACAATCTGATGCCGCCTTTTGTATGCACATTGTAATGCCTAATTTTGTTGCGAATCCAAAAGCCAAGTCCAGTCCAAGGGTAGGCGACAACAACAAATCCAACAACAATAGCAACAACAACAACAACACCGACAAGAAGAACGACAAGCACTTTGTTAATCCCGTATTTATGCGCAATTACGTATTTTTCGCATTAGTCAGCCAAGCAGTCAGCGAGACGAGACGAGTTGAGTCGAGTTGAGTCGAGTTGACTCGAGTTGAGAATGGAAATGCGAATGGAAATGGGAACAGGATGAGTGCTAGGCAAGGCGACCCTCGTGGGTTGTCGTCCTTTGAGCCTGCACCCTCCTTTGCCCTGACAGTTTATCCTTTGCCATCGTCACGTCATGTCTCTGACTCTACAGCTCAGTCTCTGCTTCCATCTCCATCTCCATTTGCTGGCTCTGTCTCTGTCTCCGTCTCTGTCGCCGGCTACTGCAACGGCTTTTGCTCGGGCTGCCTTTTCTTTCTTTTGGCTTAGCGCAGTCGCCTTTGTTGTCGCTGCTCTTTATCTTTTGCCAGTGAAAGGCGTTTCTGTTTCGCCTTCACTTCGCTTCTCTTTCGCTTTCGCCATTCACTGCCAGCTGCCGTGTGTTTTCCTCCATCTCCATCTTCCATCTTCCCCGTTCTGCTTGGTCTCATTTCTCTCTCTGTGACTCGTTCCTGTATCTGCCCTTTGTTCCTGTTCACCCCGCCTACTTTCCCATCCCTCCCACTCTTTTCCTCCCCTGCCGTTCCTTGCTGTCCCGTGGCTTGTCTTGTCTTGAGTCATTTACTTTTTACTGCCGCATAATATTGTCCCGATTAGCACAAACACAACGTTTTACCACAAAATCATCATCATTAGTGACGCTAACGCAAACGCCTGGGCTCAGCCCGAACACAGACCCGGACCCGGACTTGGACCCGGACTCACACTCAGTCTCAGTTTCTGTTTCAGACCCTTTTCTGTGCATCTAAGCAACAGTGGTTATCGTCCAATGAAAACCTTTTGGAAATTCTTCTTAATGCTGTGTATAGTCGTATAAGTATTTCGTGTATTCGACGTTAGATCCGATTTCCTATTTTCCTCCTAGGGAAATATTTGTTTCAATCACTGTAACACGTATAGTCGAGTATAGTTATAGTGATCTGATTTTTGCAAGACCTATTCATTAAACCTACGAAAGTGGACACTTCTGGATTTCTACTTGAAGAGATTGTTTAATGAAGAGTTCGCACATATTGCAGTTTTAAATTGTTTCAATTTAAATTTGTCAAATAAGTGTTATTTTTAGATACTTAGAATTAACTGTAGCCGAAACTGGTTGTCCCTATTAACCGATTGAAATTGGTAATCGTAACTGGAATCGAAATTATTTCAACCGAAATAACCGTTTACAATTTAATATTTTTAAATTAAATTTGATTATTATAACTAATTTAAATTATAATCTCATTAAAAAGATCAAAATTTTTGAAATAGAAACATACAAAAATCCGGTAACCGATACGCAATCGATATGAAAAGATTTTACCGATAACCAAAAACCTCAAAGCGAACGGAACAGTAACTGAAACCGATATTAGTTCGGTTTGATATCCTGAACTGGACTAACCATCTTTATAAATAATAATTGCTTAGTGAATATTCGCCAACTTTTAATTTCTGATGTGTTGGCAGAAACAACAGATATATTATTTTATTTTACTAATTTACGCATTCCTCTAATTTATTTTTTTTTTCTTATAAAACACTTCGAAATTTCACCAAATGTAGACGTACGTTCGGCCCAATGTTTAGAGAACGCAACAAAGCAGAAACTCGGCACGAATTGGCAAGGACGACGCCCAAGCACAAACAAGGAGATGAAGACGGCAAAGGCAGGGGAAGAGGAAGAAGCAGTGACTGTGGCAGCGGCAGTAAAATAAGCAGCAGGCGTCTATTATACGAAGGCATCATTTAAGGGGATTATTTTATTTGGGCTCTAAACAATAAAGTGGGTTTATTAAAGGCAGCCGCCATTGGCACCGTCAGACAAGCAGCAACAGCAGCAGGACGACTGCCTGCCTTTGTGTGTGTGTGTAAGGGTCCTGTGGCTGTGGAATTTGTTTGGTCTGCGATACGAAGAGGAGGTGGAGAGGGAGGAGTGGACGACGCGCTTACAAAAGATGTTGCGCTATAAAAGTGCAAAAGTGTGTTTTTTCGCTCTTAAAAGTGCCCTCCTCAAGCAAACAGTTCCCCTCACCCCCTGCAGACTGAGACATCACTCCCACGAGCTCCCAAGGACCTCCCATTCTCAACTGTGGAGAACGCTCTTTATTATTTGTGCAACTGTTTGTACAGTTGCGTAAAATGACGCCTTGCAACAACTGCGTGTTGCAGCTTCTCTCGACAGGACGTCGTTCTTATCCTTTTTGAGCGTATTCCCAGATGTTTCATTGCATTCAATGACATTTCAATTAGGTTTTAATACTCTACTCTATTATGATAATTCCAATTCTCAAACTAACTCCATTCCCTTTCTTCCCCAGGATGACGATTTGAGTTTTAATCGTGACATCGTGCTAAAGATTGTGAAAAGAGTAACGAAGTTGTCTTATATAGTAAAGAGAACAAACTAAGGGTTTTGGTTTAAGCTGAGCTAAGGCTCAGAAATTTTCTTTAATTTGCTTAATCCTTTCAAATTATTTGTAACCATGAATGCGAATGCTAATTTTAACTAGTTGATTTGAAGATTATTTTTGGGCGATGTTTCGTGTGAAATCAATTGATTATCATCTAATATCTGCCACTTTGCAATTGACTTCTAATTTTTGCTTCGATTACTTCATTTGTCTGTTGTATAAATCAAAATTTATGAGTTTTAAAAATTGGATATCAATTATATCCATAAATAATGCCAAGACTTAAGAAACTCATTTTATTTTTTTTTAATTTGAAATGATTTTCATAGAAAATTTCAGAATCTGTCCAGTTTTCCGATAAATCGATAATTGGATGATTTGTCCTCAGCTTAATTCCGAAGTACCTTAATAATAATCCAAATTTTCCTCTACCTTTCGTTAACTGATTATACACTATTTGTTTTTATTACGAATTTTATTAATTTTGCTTTCTCTAGCTCCTTTAAGGCGATTTTGAGATATTTTTTTAATTCAATTGGATAAGATATTAAATTTTCGACAAATTAAATTGCGTGTCTTGCGATTAATGAACCCCTTATAAATCATAAATGATTCCAAGTAGAAGGCGACAAGTTACAAATGAATGCCAGAAAAATACTTCAACTTTCTCGTCAACTTTCCACTTGGTAAGCTGATCAACTGCTCACAAATTAGTTTGCTTGACCAAAAATCCGTAAAGTCCCAAACATACACAGACACAGAGACAATTCTTAAAAACTTTGGAACTGAAAACTTCAACACGAAAGTAACCAAAGTTCAAACAGTGCAAACTTTTTGGCCGTCCATCGAAGAGGACATATTTTTTGAGGGCATACAGGGTGTTCCAATTGAAGCTACCACAAACAAAAAATACAAAAAAAAAGGTTAAGTGAAACGAACTCCAAGTGCAAAAAGGACATGGTCAGGGGGCATGGCCTGGGGGCGTGCGTGTGTGCATAAAACTGACAAAAACTCCAAGCCACAAAATGAAAACTTTTAGAAAAGTGTCTGTTGTTATTGTTGTTGTCGAGGGAGCGAGATTGAGAGAGGAAGAAAAAGTAAAATGAGAGGAGATAGAAGACGGCATTCGACAGGGAACATCCAGAAATTTCCATAAGCAAACAGCGATTTTGAAAATTCTATTTTATTCCGTATTAAATTTGGTTGCTTTGCCGACTTTTGGCCATTGCCATCGTCCTTCCATGTGTGTGCTTGCCTTGTCGGGACTCTACTGCCATGCTGCCAGCTAGCACACAAACATGTTCTGCGGCCGTCTCTCTCAACTTTCAGCTCTCAACTGTCGACTGTCGACTGCCTGCCAGTCTCAGCCGTCGAAATGGGCGTGGCACAATGCGGCTGGCTTTTGGTGTCAAAGCTGTCGCCCCTTCGCCCCTTCTCCACCCTCTGGTGTCTCGCTGGCTTGGCCCTGCGGCGTCAGAGTGTCACACAGAAAGGTACAGATGTTGCCCCTGAATGCTGCTCCGAACAGAGAGACGACAACAGCATGTTAATGACTCTGACCCTTTGCCAAAGTAGCACCAACAACAACAAGGAGAGAGAAAGGAGGAGAAGGAGAGGAGCAGAAGATTTGAGCATCGTTTACTTCGGGTCGTTCGGTCGGTCACTTGTCTTACCGTTTGGGTCGATTGGCAGTTCTGTTTGTTGCCTAAGTAATTGGCATACAAATTTACTCACTCAACTTCGCCCAAAAGGAGTAAAAATCATGCAAATGTCTGGCCATAACAACGACCCATGACCCCAATCCTTACCCAAAAACCATCGTACGTAGGCGATGAGTTTGTTAATATGGACTTGGAGTTTGTAGACACTTTGCAACATTAATTTGCAATCCAGAAACATGTTGCAACACAAGGAGGCAAGCAAACAGATGCCCCAACCTTTCAATTTCATTCTCATTTTCAATGCGAGCATCTGACTTGACATTTTAATTGAATTTCCTTAGAGATACGCACTGAGAGATACTTTAAGATGCGAGGCGATACACATGTTTGCAGATACATGTGTGAGTGTGTGCAACACTTTGGGATTAGTGGCAGTTGCTGTTGCAAGTAGTCGAGTGCGAACAGTTTAATGTAATCGCTTCTTAGAAGCATCGCAATGTTCAGTTGTTGTAAACTGTATAATGCGATTTTACTACTTGTTAATTACAGTTGTTAAACTTGTGAATGAAACAGGGCTTTAAGGCTTCCAATAGATACTTAAACACTAGATACTTAGACCAGTCTATGATGCGGATGTTCTTAGTTCCAGCTTGTTATTTTTCATAATTTATATTACCAATATCAATCACTTAAGCTAAGGCTAAAGCTCCTGCATGCGTAATTCTTGCTTGTTGACTCTCCAAATACTCGGAGAGTTCTGTTTACGCTCTAAGACTCCAAGGTGTTTGTGTTGGAACGTTGAACAAATCTGCCAGGTTGGCAATGTTCACACAAATTATTAGCATTTCTATGCGACCAAACAAATACTGATCCGAAAAGTCGGAAAAACTTGTAAACGAGCAACAATCTACATAACATAGAAACATAGAATAATTTAAGAAAACACTTTTTGTCAAATTTTATTCGATATTTTCAAATGATGGTTGGTCAAATAAGCTTTTACTCAATTCAAAATATTGATTGATTAATATTAATTAATAGCGCTAAAAGCAGATTCTGTTGAGCTGACCCTTGTTAACCTAAACTTCTTAAAGATACTCCTTGGTTTAAAACCTAAGCTTAGCTTTGAAAGTTGCCTGCCACATACACAATTGTACCTATCTCTATTCATTTATTTGCCTTATCTTGAAACTATGCGTTGGCCTAACTAAACATGGGAATATTTGCTTGTTTATGCGGCAAGTGAAATAACATTTAATTCAATTGTCGAAAATAACAAAATAACAAAAACAGTTGCTTTTATTTATGCACGAGCTGCTGCTATTTACATTGACGAGGCAAATGAATTACAATTGTTTATTTGACATCCATCATAATGCAACAGGGAAGTGAAAGATAGATAGAGGGTGAAGGAAAGAGAGAGGCCAGTGCGGAGAGTTGTTTAAATTATATATGACTTTTGCCGATAATTAAATGATTAGTTATGCAAATGCAAATGCATTTGGCATTCACAATTTATTTTTGAATATGTAAATTGTTGGCCCAAAAGCTGGACATGGCTCACAGTTTAAAGAGCTTATTGAAAAGTCAGACGAAACACAATTTACAAGGTATTAACATAATCATGATGCATCTAGGAACCCGCCAATTGGTTAATTCAGAGGATTATTTTGAATCAACACTATCTTAGAGAATTCAAATTCTTTCGAGTATTGCGATCTATTTAAAAGGCAACGGCATGAGAATAGAATATTAGAGCGGAAACCCATTGAGAAAATAAACAGAAACAGCTGCCACAACAGCCAAGACAAATAACTCAGTAGCTGACTCCCCAGTCCCATCCCTGCCCCCTCTTCATTTCATGTCTGACATATCCCATCAGCTGTTCTATAGAATAGCTAACAAATTAATCAATTCTCGCCTCACGCTCGCGGCGATCTTTTTACGATACGTATCCGTACATTAGGTTTTTGTTTGTTTGCTCTAAGTGATGTTATCCCATTCCCATTCCCATTCGAATTCCTCCCCTGATCCCGCAGGAAACGAGAACAGCAACGCATCACGCAACGAAATTAATTGTGTGGAACGATGAAAACTAAACACATTTTGGAGTATCGGAGGCCGCCACCTCCAGATTCTAAATAACAGATCGCATATCCCGAAGCTCGAGCTGGAATTGTGCGTGTTGACATTTAATTGCCGGCTGGTCTTAATGTCAAAATAAATAAATGGAAATTAAAATAACTTATTGATGGCATTGCGGCCATAGCAGAGTCATGGCAGAGCCCCTGACATAGCACAGCGATTTTACCCATCACAATTCCCATTTTTATGGACTGCCACTGTTCTCAATACTCGCGGCAGGGAGAATCGGGAGTGAGGAACTAGGGGATTTACGAGCAGCTCCAGCAAAAGCTAGACGAGGAGCACGATGGAGGGGGGGGGGGAGGGGGGGTGAAGACCAGCAACGCATATTTTGGGAAACATTTCTTTCAGAGACAATTAGTGCCAAGCATTTGGCGTCGAGTGTTTTAATAGAGGCTGTCGGAAATTTTATTGCTTGTTTAGGCAGGGACGGGGATAGAGCAAAGCGTTTTGTGGAATACTCTATGGGACGTGTTGTCAGCTCGTTGTCAACGCTGTAATTTGGTGTTGTTGTTCTCAGACATTCCATGCTGGGGTTCATTAATAGATCAAATCTAGGGCAACTTCGTTTACCTATCATACGTCTTAAAATGTCTAACGAACTGACAGCAAAACTGTTAACTAGTTGAAGGTTTCGTTAAAAAAGCGAAGCTTGCGATGCTCTCTCAAGATCCACTTTTGTGGATCGTGTTTGCGCTCTCAATAAAAAACAAAAACATTTAAAACATTCCTACTGCCTTTGATATCCCCTTTAGTGACATGAAAATTGAATGTCCTTCCTCTTTTTTTTTAAATCCATTGGTGGCAACTGGGGCGGGGGGAAGTTCAACGAGACGACAAACTTTACCAACGACTCACCACAAATCGGTATCGGTGCATGAATGCTGGGTAATCCTCTTGGTAGCCATTCCATCATTTATTATGGGTTATAATCCAAACAAGGTGAAGGCAAGGCAAACAGCGCGTGAGCTCTCACTCACACACACAGTAAACAGGACAGCACACACACACGCACATAGGCACACACAGAAACAGAAACAGACACAGACACAGAATGAATGCGAATTCAGTGGATGCCTGTTGGAGCTGTCCTCCTCCCGCTGTGAGTGTGCGTGTGAATGTGTGTGTCTGTTTGGTATCGGGCTGCACTACTATACGTGTTACTCCTCCTCCTTCTTTGGCTGCTGCTTCTGCCTCTACTCCTGTTGTTGTTGTTGGTTGCCACTTGTGTTTCGATTTTTCACGAGCAACGCAACGCAATGCAGCGCGGCACGGCAATGGCGGCACAACAAATTGAGTTAATCCAAGAAAACGGAATAATAAAACAGCAAGCACGAGCGAGATAGCGATACAGCGGATACTGTGATACGGCGAGAGCGTGGAGCGAAGCGCGAGTATAAAGCGCTTTATAAATGATGCTGCCGAGCTGCGTGTAAAAGGTTGAGATTTACTTGGCCTCCAGCGTGGCTCGGCAAATGCATTAATGAAGGCAGCAAGCCCTGGCGTCTACTGGTGTCGTTTTTTTTGTTGCTGCTTCTTTCACTTGGCAGCGCTGGGTAGGTGGTGATTCCCTTATCCCCGGATGCACAAATTTTGTTCGTTTTCTTTTCTTTCGTTTCTATTTATTTCTACTTTTTTTGCGTTATTTTTTCTTAATTTAATATTTACTTTGCACTTTGTTTAACTTTTACTCGAGCGCTTTTCTTTTCATTTTACTTTTCCAATTTAAATTCCTCGCCAGAAACTTTTCCCTGACTACACAACGACGTCGTTGGTTCCTTTTGTGGCTGGTGATAGAGGGGGGAGTGGTTTTTTGGCTGTTGCTGTTGCTCCTGGCGCGACGCCGTCGCGAGAGTGAGACCGCGACAACACACCAAACACTACACTCACACAGCCACGCACACGCACAAAAAACACACACAGAAAACGAAAACTTTGCCGCTTTCTTTATGGTGAGAAAGGTTAACGGCGAATCGTGAAAACTGCACTGAACTGGCGAGCGACTTTTTGGGTTGTTGGGAGGTCGGATGCTTGTCTGGAGCTTGCAATTTCCTTATTGAAATGTTTGCACTTGGTTGAATACACGTTCTGTCGCGTTTAACGGATTGGATGCTGATGCTGATTATAATATGATACGTTGTATCCAATTTCAATTCCTAAGTTCTGCGGGCACCCTTACACGTTACACGTTGCTCGTTGTACGTAGCTGTCGCTTTGCTCACTTTAAGTGGCCGCCATAATTACACTAATTGTAATTGTAATTGAATTCGCTTGACTGCCATTCACAACTTATTCACGTGCACAACGGACGCACACTACAGCGAAAACAAAACACAACACTTATCACACGCGCTGGTAATTCAGAATCGCAATTTCAATCGCAATTGCAACGGTAAATCGTCAGAGTCTAAGAGCAGTGCGGCCACAACGAACAAGACACAGACACGACGCTGACGACGTTTGCGAAAGGACTAAAACGCCTCGCAGCTCAGCAGGCACGTGAGAGTCGAGACGAGTCGAGTCACAGCGTGTTGGGTAAGACGTCGCACTCATTCTCACACTCGCTCTGCGCCATGGGAGAGCGTTTGCTGCTTAGAAACACTGTGCGTGTGTGGGCTGTGCTCTCACAGCAGGCGGCGTCGGCGTGTGAGCGCTGAGAGGAAGAGAGAGCGAGAGAATAACTCGAAGAGAGCGCAGTCTTCGTGCCAATTGCTCTCTATGCCTATGTATTTATTTATACGTGCGTGTGTGTGAAGCAATTCATGTGCATTCTGTGGCAACACTGCTGATGTGCACTGCGCTGCTCCATCATCAGCAACAACAACACCACCAGCCTCCATCGTCGCCTGCTGCATTCGGCAGGCGCTGGGGTTGATTTTCTTGCAGCTAGCACGAGACGGCTGCTTGTCAGTCAGTTAGTTCGGTTGGACTGTCAGCAATACGGGACAGTGAGAGAGCAAGTCTCAAAATGGTGGCCACCACCAGCAATACCACAACAATAACAACAATGTCGACAGCGTCATCTCTGAGGTCGTTGTTGTTCCCCTCTTGCATTTAACACGAAGCACACGCTTGTGTTGTTGTTGCTGCTATTGTTGTTGTTGTTGTTGACTGGCTTCCTCATATAATCAACAAGAAGAACAACAAGCGAGCGCTGTAAACAAAATTTGCGGTTCATGTGCTCAACACCTTTGCAGCTGTTGAAGCTGAAGTCCACGGCGACTGCGGCTACGGCAGCAGCAGCAGTAACGTTTTGGATGCTGCTTTTTGTCTCTTTTTTTCCACACAAGTATAATGCAAAATGTCGTTGCATACTTTTTGGGGAAGAGAGGTTAAGTTGAGTCAATTATTGGGACAGGAACACAATAAAAGAAAACGAAATAAAACAATTGCTGAAGTATGCATATTAAACGTAATTAAAATCAGGGCTGCAAGCTTGCTGATATTTAACAAATATTCGTTAATATTTATATAACAATATATTTGTATATATTTATATACCTTTAATTCGGCGTAGAGCAATCCAAATTAATATTTAAAAATTAATCACTTTTTACATTAGCTATTATTATAAATTAAAGTTATGTATAACAAGATCTTTGGAGATCACTTCCAAGATTCTATTTCCGCAATGCCCGTACAAAAGAGCATTCCTTTGTTGCAATAAAAATATGTAAGAGAAAGAAAAATGAAAAAGAGTCGGCGGCTAGAGCAAAAGAATACAAATATACAAACGCACACACTTTCATGATATTCTCGAACGGGCATTTGGCTGCTGTTGCAGCATGAGTAAATTCTTCTTCTTCTTCATCTTCATCTACTCCTGTATTTGTAGTTGCTGTTATTGTAGTTTCAGATATGCTCTGTTTATGTACACAAAGCGCGCTTAGAGTCCACGACGATGACGACGACGACGACGAGAACGACGCCGACGGAGCAACTGTGCTATGTGTGCACATTGGCACATTTAACAATGGCTGCGCTTGTGTGCGTATGTGTGTGTGCTAGTGCCAGGATAACCGCTCAGCGAGGCGAGACCAACTCAGCAGGCGATGCGTGTAAAAAGGATAATTTGTCAATATGTTCGTTCGTTCCGGATTTGCACGGCCTCGCCGGTTGCCAGTACCCAGTTGCTAGTTGCCAGTGCTCAACCATCATCATTATCATCTACATCATCATCATCTTGCCAGTACCCGTAGCCTTATCCGTATCCGTACCTCCCATATACCCCACC
Organism: Drosophila rellima; assembly: GCA_035043635.1. Taxonomy (NCBI): domain Eukaryota; kingdom Metazoa; phylum Arthropoda; class Insecta; order Diptera; family Drosophilidae; genus Drosophila; species Drosophila rellima. The sequence goes on along the minus strand of JAWNMV010000236.1, from coordinate 435,972 downwards.
CCTTAGATCGCTACGATGGCTATTCGTGCGTGCCTTTGCTACTGCTCTTCCTCCTGCCCATCTTCGTTCTTGTCGTCGTTTTCGTCGTCGTTTGCCGTGCACACAAATTCTTTGTGCCTGCCGCTTATTCAATTGCTCGCTCAGTCAACACACTCCTGACTGCACGTTTTCGCCTCCCCTCCCCACCCCTCTCCATCCGTCATACACTCGCCTGGCTTTCGGTTGGCTGCTTCCACCATTCGGTTAGCAATGGTTAATAGGGCTTAGGAGCTGAAATTATTGCCTTGTTCAGTGTGAACCAAGCCAAATCGGATGAGTGTTGTTCCCTAGTACTTTTTCCACTCTCTCTCTCTCTCTCTCTCTCTCTGTGTGTGTACTTGTGTGTGTACTTGATTCGGGCGATAAGAGACGGAGTTGGGTTGCCCGTATTGAGTTTTCCTTTTGGGTGGGCACGGACACTAAACGTTCGATTATTAGAGGGTTCGCCTTGGCCAAAAGTGTGAGAATGATCACAGTAATGGGGAAGGGGAGCGGGAGCAGCAGATGGAGCTTAGGCAGTTACAGGAACAGAATCGGGAGCAGGAGTGTTGAGTTGACATCTGATTTGTTGCCTAACGAATTATCATTGGGATGAAGTATTTGACATATATTTCCATTTATTGTCGTTCAAGCTTGCAGCTATAATTTCATCAATGTGGTTGTTTTCTATGATAGAGCGTGAAACTGTCAAATCTGGCATTTATCATTATTTGGATGTTATATTTGAAATTATAGTCCGCAGTCGTAAAAAAGTTCTATGATCTTGGATTTTCTTAAACCAAGTACAACGGCTTGATTATAATTTTTATTTAACTTTCAGCGGAAATCTTAAAGTTTTTGTCAGTACAATTTGATACGCTTATAGTTTTAATTTAACTATTGTATCTCAATGTAGACTTTCATTATTCAAAGCCCCGCAATACGAATATTTCATAAGGTAGCAAACGTAAGCCTTTTCAAAGATCGGAGAAATGTATCATAATTTCGTCGGTGGAAGTGGTTGGGCAACCAACAGCACAATGAGAATATGGGGTAAATAAAGATTTACACAGCCAAGCGATCTCAATTTTATAAGTATCGTTTTTACTCTCTCTCTCTCTCTCACACACAAATATTTTACGTAGCCCATGCAATATGTTAATGTACATGAATAGGCTGCTGAGAGCCAGAGAGAGTATGTTAATTAGCAGTTGCATGTAAACCCCGCTCAATGGCAATAATGTCAGCTACATAACATTAAATATTTTCATTGACATAGTACATAATCAACTCGATAGCATTAATCACTCTCATCCAAAGAAGTTATCCTGCATCAAATAATGTCCTTGAAATAACTTGTATTTCGCATATGTATAGAAACACCACAAAAGACGAGATTCTGTTTCAAAATACGTATAATCCTAAATCGAAAACCCAAAAACAACAACAATAAGCGACTGGCAACAACTACAACAACAACTTCAATTGGCAAACGCGAGGACAATCAAAACGCAAAGCAAACCAAAGTCGAGCAAGAAAAAGTCATTGCCAAAACCAATAACACAATAAACTGTTCATTGCAGTAGTCCGCCTCCCCGCCACGCCCCTCTCAATCCCTTGCTCTGGCCGCGTAACGAGCCATCACATGGGCCATGGGCGAGACATAACCACGAAAGTCCTTCCTCTACACACACACAAACAATCACAAACACACACAGGCACACACACACAGATATAAAGACAGCAGCCTGGAGACTTGCAACGGCAAGGACAAAACGTTGGCGATGAGATTTTAAAAGCCATTTAAAAAAACACCCTCAGACACAAAACAAATCCACAAAAATACCGACACGGATACCAACCAGGCCAACACTTACACAGACACAGACAGAAACAGAGAGAGCGAGAGAGAGAGAGAAGCAAAGCTTACACAAAAGTGGCGTTAAAAATGATGCGGAAACACGATGTTCGTCAGCTACGACGTGAACGAGAACGAAGTCCCCGTTAAGGAGAAGAACATAAAGGAGAAGGAGCACGATGACGACAATGAGCCTTCAAGCGAAAACCGCTGCTAAAACTTCACGCTTAAATATTTTTCACACCACGTAGCGACAAGTTTGAACAGCAGTCGGAGTTGAAGTCAGAGACGGAGACGGAGACAGGAGTCGGAGACGGAGGAGATGGGAGATGGAAGGATAACAACAACGGCCACGTCTTCGAAATGGCACGAAGCTCGGGCGGATGTGCGTGGAATGTGCCGACTGAGGAGTGCAACTGAAGAAAGGACCTCTCAGCAGGACTAAGGACAAAGTGTAGGTACGTAGACGGTAAATGTCTAAATACCCTGCTCGTGTTAAATGCCTGACATTCTGGCTGCGGCCACAGCCCTCTCTCCTCTTTCCTCCTCTCGCTCTCGCTCTTACTCTTCATCTCTGTCTCGCATACCGCAAGCGAATTGGCCACAGCGAGTGTACAGACGAGTTCATTTATATAGGAACGAAAGCACAAAATGAAGATAGATTAAGGTATGATAATCAGGAATCGTTTCAAAAGACTTTGCCAGAGACTCGTTTGCGAATACAGAACAAAGAAGAATCGAAAAGTAATACCGTAAAGAAGAAGACTAAGAGACTGATACGATTCATTCAATGAAGAGAATTTAGAGTCCTTATTCCAAAACTTAAATTTTTTTTATTTTTTTGAATAGTACCAGATCCTTTTTTTATTTTTCAGTTGTCAGTTTTCAATATTGAATTTCATTTAATTTAATTAATTGTTTATTTGAAATATTAAATATCTACATATAGTGTTTTGTCGATTGCATTTAGGCGACGATAAATAAGTTGTCGAAATAATAATAAGACAGTGCTTGGATGTTTTTAAGCAGTAAAGATCCAAGTGATTATCTTAGCTAATATGCATCACTTCAGAGAATTCCCCGTTAGAGCAAATTGGACAAACTCAAGACACCGCAAAAACCAAATCTAAACCGAAACACAATTGCTAGAAATTAAAAGGAAAACTTTAATCATAGCCGCGGGGACGACGTCGGAAGCGGGTCAGGAGAGAGGCGGAAGAAGGCGAAGGGAAAGGAAGAACAGTTGGCAGTGCAGAATGTGATGTGGAAACTGAAACTGGAACCGGGTCTGTCTCTGTTTGCAACTGTCTGAAGTACAACGAAACTTGTGGCAAGTTTCCGGTCGTGTGTACTATTTTCCGTGCTCATTTCCGCAGCCATTTCCACATTGCCACAAAAGGAACTTTCCTTGGTCGGAGACTGAGACGTGGACCGAGAGTGAAGAGGCTGCAGCTGGTGCAGATATAGCGCCACACAACGATTGCCGTTGCTCTTCAGTTTCTTCTACTTCTGGGACGCCCAAAAGTTGCCGTAAGTTGAGAATCCAAGGGTCAACTACAGATATAGCTACAACTATAGATACAGATACATGATGCACAGTGAGGCAGACTCTGTCTCAGACTTGTTGCCATCTCGCTCACACGCTGCGGAAGTGCAGGGCGTGGAAAGCCGAAAGCCAAAGGCAAACAACAAGCAAGGATGCGGACAAGCAGCGGAAATGGGGGAGGGGATGTGTAGTGGGGTAAGCCACCCATATTGGCCACTGCGCTTGCCACTTGGCTGTTGCACTTCACTCAATTTTTTGGGGGCCAGCTCAGGCAAAAAACTTTTGGCAAGTCTCTGATGCTGACAGACGTCATAAAAGCGAGGAGAAAGAGCAGCTTCAGGTGTGTGCGCGTGTGTGTGTGTGTGCGTGTGTGCGGAGTCAATCAATATGTCAGAGTCGAGCCTCATCAAAAATTCCAATCACAAATTGGCAGAGAGGAACTCCATCGCCCGAATCCTTCTATGCTAACCACCTTATCGCCGTGACCACTGACGTCACAACGGGAGCATGAGGAAAGGAGGCGCAGGAGGAGCGGATGAAGCGGAAGGGGCAGGCGGAGCACTACTCGAGGGACCAACGCAGGCAATAATGGCATTTAAATGCAGGGTCACGTATCAATTTACTTGGTTATTAGTTACGAGCCATAACCTGCCCACTGACCGCTGTCCTCCCCCTTTGCCACTCTCCGTGCCTCTCCTCTTGCCACTGCTTGTCAATACTACATACCCACGCACTCTGCCACTTGCTACTAGCCACTTGCCACCACTTGCCCTTTGACCCGATGCGCAAATCCGAGATGAGCGCTTGGTTGCCGCTTTGCTGTTCCTCTCCCTCCTTCGCCTCCTTCGCGCTCTCCGAACGCTATGGCTTTGTGATAAACTGACATCGACGAGCAAAGCCCAACAGAGGCCCCAGGAAGGCAAACTCTCCTCTCCTCTGCTCTCCTCTCCTCTTCTCTCCACTCCTCTTCCGCTCCCCGTCAACAACGAATGCAACTGAAAGCAGCTGGCGCTATGTTTATACCAGGTCCTTGTCTGACCCCAAAGCCTCACTGACCCCGCCTGACTGCTGACTGCTGACTGATGCCAAGTTTTTTTCTTCCTCTTTCTTTCCCCTTTTTTTCGTTGCGCTGTCCATGCGTATCTCCGCTCGAAGATGCCACCAAATGGAACCGCAGCCAACAGGCAACAACAGGCTGTCAACGAGTCCGAGGTGTGTGGCAGGGGGCAGAGGGCAGAGGGCAGAGGAGGGGAACTGATTGCGCACTGACTTTCTCTCTATCTTTTTCTCACTCACTCTGTTTCCCTCTCTCTCTTATTCGCTCTGATTCGCACTCTGTCTCTCTAGCTGCATTTTCAGCTCAAGAAGGAGCAAACAATCTTATCCGAGGCTGAGAGTCCTTCGTACGTCGTCAAAGAGAGCAGCATTCGGATTTCGGGAGGCCATTCGGGAAGCAGTAGAGCAGCATCAGGATGAGCTGCAGTCATCTCTGCATAGGTGCCACTAGACCTATCCTACATTGGTAAGGATGCAACGATGCAAGCGGGGAGTTCGAATTCAATGCACTTGAGAAAATCACATGTCGTCCTGATAATCTTCATCATTAATCTTGTACAGTCTATTTTAAAAGTCACTATGACACAGACCTCTTAAAGTTAATCGTCCTAAGGGCGTCGAATTCTAAAATTCTCAGAAACAGAAACAGACAGCTATTAATTTGTATCTAGTGTATTATATAATTTACTTAATAAAATAAATAATGCGTAATTATTTATCTTATTGATTATAAAAGCTAATGCTGGTCCATTTACATAATGGAATCTGTTGCTCTATAAACTAGTATTTTATCAAATCAGATTAGCTGCATGTCCGATATTGAAATGGAACTCACAAGTAAATTTCGCTCAGTGTGGCATAGTCAAAAAAAAATGAGTGCAATCGCAGTACAATGACAAAACACAACGACAACAACAACATCAACAGCTATGCAGGCATATAGAGCAGTAACTTGGGAGCTGAGCGGAGCTGCAATGTGCTCCTGCATTTTGAGAGTTGTTTCGATAGCTTCGACAGGTTTTTGGGAGCGACACATGGAGGACTTACTACTACGCACGCACTCACAGAGAGACGGAGAGATCCCCGCGGCCATTAGGTCGAACAAATGTACTTTACTGCCACAACAAATCCCTAAACAAGCAGCAGGAGCATGAAGAGAAGCAAGAGGAGCAGGAGGAGCAGGAGGAGCAGGAGGGGGAGGCAGCAACTCAACTTCCGTCGTCAACACCAAAGCCGAACACGATGCCAATGCCGATGCCGATGCCGATGCCGATGCCGATGCCGATGCCGATGCGGACGTTGACGTTGACGTTGGCGCAGGCGTCGCTGCTGCTGCCGTGCTGCATTTTGCATATAGAGCGGAATTTCCGGTCTAACCTCACAGCGCCCAAGCGGAAATACAAGCGGATTAGCTTTTAGATTTATATACTAACAAACACCGATTAGACAGGTGGATGGGGCTCTGGCAGTTTCTGTGTGCATGCACCACAGAGAGAGAAAGTGAGAGAGATACAGAGAGAGAGAGAGAGAGCGAGAGAGTGAGAGCGAGAGAGTGAGTGAGAAAGAGAGTGAGTGACACGAGTGTTTCGGCTGCAGTTCTGGCACTCAGACCAGGCGCTAGTTCCCATCTCCACCCACATCCCATCTGCAACATCCCGTTGTGGCGCCTCCATGGAGTATGCCCCATGCTGCTCGTTGTATGACTGAGAGAGTTCCTGCGTAACTTGTGAATGCCAGCAGAATTGCGCTGTATGCTAGAAAGGATGCATGGATACGTGATGGCGATGAGGAGTGGGGGGTGAGGGTGGGGGTGTTAGGTTGATGGTGTTGATGGTGGTAGCCATTGTTGTTGTTGATGTCGTTGTCGACGTTGTTGTTGTTGTTGTTGTTGTTGCTGTTGCTGCTATTGCATTTTAGTGTTTCCTGTTCGAAGTTCAAATGTGAGAATATTTTCGTATGGCAAGCGTCGCCACACACACACACATACGCACAACAAGAAACTCACCATACAAACACACACATACCAAATGGCTGCTCCACTGTGGTTTATACTACGGCTCAGTGCTCATTTTTCAGATGCCCAACATGGGTTATTTTCAACTAATAGAGTATGTGGCCAACAAGGAATTTAACGCAGATACATTTTTTGGCCAACTTTTGTGCTGCCTGTCTTTTTCTTCTTTTTGTTGTTGCTGTCGATTTCAGCATCCAACAGCAACATGCGACTTGGACAACTTGAACCAGAGTTACAGAGTCTCAATTAAATGCCACCAATACACAAAAATCAAATCGAAATGCAGTTTCTTTGCAAAAATGGGAAGATTTTATTGATACTCTCAACAACAATTTGACTTTAACTTGTTGGAATTTCATAACAAGGATAATTCGCTTCAAAAGAATAGTTTTCGATCCGCAAATTGATAAGCGTATTAGGAGAAAGATTGATTTTCAGCAAAACGAATAAATATCCAATACGCATTTCCAGTTTCAATTAGTCTCAAAATAATAAAAATGGGGCACAGCAAAACTTCTCAAAAATCATTTGAGCTTTATAAAAATACTTTCTCTTAGTCTGCTCATAATTTCATTGATTTGATCTTCTCTTAGAATATACTTAGTTATCTCCTCTCACTCTAAAGAGAGGACAATTCTTATTAGCTTACAAGTGTGTCAATTGAGAGAGTGAAGCTCTCACGAGACCAATTGATTTGATTATCTAGCCTGAGGGTCAAAGCGAGATAGCTAGATGCTCATATGTTACTCCTGCAGGTTAAAAGCAGATGGCAAAAGAAACTCTCAGTAGTAATTGGATTAGAAGATCATAACAAATAGCATTAAAAGAAAGGATCGTCCACAAAACGAGAGTTAATACAATTGAGTTACATACATATATGTATATTTATATCTATATATATATCTATATATTTCTAGCTGATTGCTGACTGACTTAGGACCCTGTTGATTTTATAGTATACAAGAAGATACAAGATATTGTAGATTATTCAGCCAATTTTTTCGAATCAAAGAGTTTTTAAGTTTGTCGATTTAAAACATGAATATTCTATTCAATATTGTATATTCATTGATTTATACTGTTCCGTTTTCAGGAAACTCAAACTCGCTTGGGAATATAGGGAGGACCCGATGTATGAGTATAAGGAACTGGGGAAATAGGAAATGACTTCACCACCTTAAAAATAGCAATGAAAGTTGTCGTCAAATTGTCATAAAAGTGCGATAACTTTGTTTTGTGTCGTCCTGTTTTAGTTTTTATTTTGTTGTTGCTGACGTTGTTGTTGGTGTTTTCAACTACGAGTATGATAAATTTTTACGATGTTGCCATAACAATAAACCGGAGCTTCGGCTGCGGCACTGGGTGGCATGTGAAAAGCGCATGGAAAATGCAGAACGTGGAAAAACTAATAAAAATCCTGACTGGCTGGCTGCGAAAAGTTTTATGGCAAAACTACGCGCCATCAGAGCCAAAAAAAGAAAGAAGAAAAGCCGTTGGTAAAGCGTGGAAATGCCAGCATCCATGGCGGGGGAATCGGAATGCGGAGGCGGTGCAAATGTGAAAAGTGCAGAAATAGCTCAGGTGCAGCAGGATAAGCGACGAGGTCGTCAAAGTGACGCAGAGGCCATGGACGATGCCCCCTCCCCAACAATCCCAGATTCCCTCATTTCCCCTCGTGCCACGACAGACGACAACATGGTAGGTGGCATCCATTTGATGTAGCATCTGATTTTTCCATAGCCTCCGCACTCCATCTCTCTAACTCTGTCAGAATGTTCTTAAAGCCCGACAACAATAGACGATTAAACAAGCTGGCTGCTATCAGTCCAATGATGAACTAGAGCGATCCCTTTGAGTCCATAATTTGAGCTCAAATACAGAAATCGAACATCACTTGAAAGAAAAGTAGGCAAATGACTGGCTATTTTCCATTGTATTCATTAAGTCGAGCTAGCCGAATGTGTAAAATTTCTATGGTGCAGTTTTATTTCTGCTCTAAAGTAAGTAAGTAAAAGGAATAAAAATATATATTCGACATGATTAAAGGGTATTCGTATGGTCGAATTACGTAGAGCAGACGACATAGTTTGCAGTGATGATACGCTTTCTTAACCATATAATCTCGCACTCGCACGTAAATAACCCTCCCAGTCTATCGCATGCTATCAGCATCCTGTGAAGGGTTCTGGCCCAATCTGAAGACAAACATCAAGTGGGTTTTTGGGCGTATCGCAAATAACGTAGTGTGTGCACACATAGGGCAGCTCAGTAGATAGAGTCAGGCTTTTCCTGGCCAGAATGCCTGCTGCCAACTTCGACTTTACGCATCGTTGGGCAACAACAACATTTGCAAATTCAATTGAATTGATACACGCACCACTTGTTAACCGTTTCGGCATGAACTCACAGCTCGCATGGCAACTGGAGGGCTACTCCTGCTCCTGATCCAGCTCCTGCTCCTCATCTCAACTATGTACCTTCACATCTTGGCTCGTTTCATCATCTTATTATTGGTTTTACATACATCCGTTGCGTTGTGTTCGGTTCGGTTCCTCAAATACCATTGGAGTGGGCAGGAGGACAGGACATGAAGCCAAGCCAGGTCCGAAGTGCCCCCGAAGCCACAGATAGCATCCCGATCCCACATCCCACATCCCATATCCCACACCCAGCATTCATCTGCCCATGCACACTCACGTTCGCTCTATTGAGCACACGCATATGAACAAGGGAATCGCAATTCCCCAATAAGTAACAGAAAGAGAGAGACAAAGAGAGAGAGAGAGAGAGAGAGAGAGAGAGAAAAAGAGAGGGGGGAGAATATTGCTTGTTGAGTTGGGTTATTTGAACAATGGCTAAAGGGCCTACAAAATCACACAGAGGGTTATAAATCCATTTGCAAAACCAAAATCCAAAAATATCCCAAAGCCAAACAACGCATGTAGTATGTATGTTCTTATGCCATTCCAATTCACCTGAGACCACATTTCTCTCTCTCTCTCTCTCTCTTTATCTGTCTCTTTCTCTCTTTGCCTACGGTCACAGCCTGGATAAAGGACACGTCGAGTTGTTCCTGCAGCGCGGAAGAACTGCGCATTCGTGCGTTAACTGATTGATCCGAATTTTACAGACTGTGTTTGAATTCCCGTCACTTGTCAATGGATTGTTCATATCGTGTAGTCTGACAATGCCCAACATGGAGATACCCTCTACTATGTCGAATTACACACAACAACAAGGGCAAAACATTTTCTTTTTCTTTAAGAAGTCTCTTTTATTTGCACGCTACCCTTATAATTTCATAATAAGATAATAATTGTAAGCAAGTCTTTAAGCTTTACTTCTGTTCTTCACTGCTTGACGGATAAATACCCTGTACAATAATTACAATTTAATGCACAGTATACATGCCCGTTAAACGTTATTTTATAATATGATTTCTTAATTATATATTTTATTTTTTATCGCTCAAGTCTTTATTAAGGACTTAAAAGGAAGATACCCTGCCCAATCTATATGTCTTCATTGATGACTTGATCACACCCTGTAGCATTCAAACGTATAGTATTTATATCCATTAATCGGTTTTTATTAATATACAATCTAAAGAATTTGACGCTCGTTTTCACTCCAAGTCGAAGTGTGTTAATTAAAAAATCGTGATGCCGTGCGAAAAAGCGCTGTAATAAATACCAGCAACAATAACATCAACAACGCAAACAACAACAACAAAAGCAACAATAACAACCAGCAGACCATTGGCAACAATTCAATTAAAATGCCAGAGGGAACATGCAAAGTGCTTGGGTGGAAATTAACCCCTATAAACTCATAATATGCTCAAAATGACGCACTTAAAAACACATTAATCACATCGACAATTACGGCTGTTACGCCAAAAAAATGTTTTATTTGTGTGCGTTTGTGTGTGCGACAGAAAGAGAGAGAGAGAGAGAGAGAGAGAGAGAGAGAGAGAGAGATAGGTATAGCGGAAAGAAAGAGATGGTCAGACAAAGTAAGGGATGCCTGGCGCGTGCTTGAGTGTGCGTGACGTGGTAACCTTTGTGTGGAAGGCCAACTCGACTGATGTACAAATGAGAATTAACAGGCAACCACCGGTTATACAAGAATTTACACTGACAGAAATTCACCTTCATAAGCGAAAACAAAACAATCGAATTTGCGATACCCGTTAATAACTCTTAGGCGATTGCATTGCATAGCGAATAAAGCGATTACTGTCAGATAATAAAATAGAAAACGTTAATAACCAAAAATAATAAATAACTAGACTGAGGGACAGATTTGGTTGATCTATGTATATAGCTTTTATAGTCTCTGAAATCTTGGCGATCACATGAACGGCCAAACTCTATCGACTCGACATATAACTTATAGGGATGCTTTCTTCTCTCTCTCTCTCTCTTTCTCTGTTCAACCAATTCAATATTCCCTTATACTTTTTTTTAAGCAACTGAATTAGTAGAATACTTTGACTCTCCTACAATCGATTCGCTTTTGATTTAATCGCAAAGTTATCTGCTTAAAATGAACTTCTGTTGAAAATCGCCGATAATGTTTGTATCAATTATGTATTTGCAGTAGACTTTACTTTAGTGCAGTAGTTGAATTTGCTGAGGGAAACAGTGATCATTTTTCGCTCAGTGTAGAGAGTCAGTTGCCCACAGGAGTGCATTCAAAATATAAAAGCATTCGTGTCGTCATTAAAAACTGTTTTTGCTAATTAAGTGCTCAATTGAGCATTCAATTTCACATGCACAAACACACACTCATTCACAACACATACACACACAGACATACTTGAGAACCCAAGCAAACAGCAGGAGAGGGCAGAAAAGTGAAAAACACCACCCGAAAGCAAGGAAAGAATGAATTTAGCGAGGAAACCAGATTTGGAAGCAGAATGGAGACCCGCAACGCAGCAATAGAACCGACACAACACAAATAACAACAATAACAGCAACAACAACAAGAACAACAACACAAATGTTGGGCTGCTTTAGAAAATGCCCCTTCGGCAAAGAGAGAAAAGCAAATGCAACCGGAATGAAATGAAATGAAATAAACGAAAATATAACAAAGTTGGTTATTTGCTCAGTTAATGCAAAATGATTCCCCCTGGGAGCGTGACGTGGCAGCGGTGGTAACGGCAATAAAATCAGAAAAATATACCCCGTAACGGAAACAGGCAACACTAACAAAGCGTACTCAGTAGCAGCAGCAGCAGCAGCAGCAGCAGAACACAAAACAAGTTCGCACAAAGAGCGAGTGAAAACAGTAAATGAAGGTACAAAAGAAGAAAAAACCGAAGAAGAAGAAGTAACCAAGTTGACGTTGGGCAACATGATTCAATAAAAATTACGCTGAAAAGTATGCAACAACAAAAAAACGAAACAAGCAAGCGGCAATCGGAAGGGGCGGACAGCTAAAAAGTAAACACAACAGAACAGAAGTGAACGACGCAGCAGAATGAATGCCAAAGCAAACGTGGCAAAAACTCAAGGCAACCAAGCGGGCCGTATGAAAAGAAAAAGTACTTAAAAAGCTCACGAGCAAATATTTATAACAGTAAATCACTTTGGCGCTAACACAACCCAACACACAAACAACAAGCCAGCAGACGGCAGTACGGCAGAGCTGACGTGAGACAGAAGCTCTCGCTACGTAGTGCACAAGCTCAGGTTGAAAGAGAGTGAGTGAGAGTGAGAGTGCAGTGAGCAACAGTAGCAAAAACAAAAACAACAAACAATAAGGAAAACTTAAGCACACGGGCAAATGCAATGAGTGTGAGTGCAATGATTGTGAGTGTGTTTGCATTTCTCTCTGCGGGTGTTGAGTGAGCGAGAGGAAGAGAGTTGCCAAAGAAAACCAGCAAATATTTAAATTCGTCTGCTTTGGCTTATATGTGTGTACGTATGTATGTACAATAAAAAAGTACACAAATACAAAGTACAGTGTACTTTGGTATAGGTGCACATATCCATACATATGTACTTAGGGTGGCGGCAATAAAAGCAAGAAAAACAACACGAACAGCAATAAAATACATAAGTACATAACTAAATGACAAGGCAGTTAAGAAAATCGCAATAATATCGAGTCTCTTATTTAGATGTTCACGAACATATTCATATGCGTTAACTATATTTCATTTATTTTTTAATTCGAGCTAAATATAAGTATATCTTAGTAAAACAGTTGCGCTGAAAGGTAGGCAACAGTTTTCCTATAAAAACGTGTTTTTGAATTAAATACAGGGTGACTCATACAAAGACTATAAGCAACAGAAAGCCTTTTCCCTTTAATATAATTAATTTATTTATCATTTCAGCACACATTAAATCATAGCAATTGTAAACCAAGAGTTAATCATTTAAGATTCAATGCCAAAAACAAACAAAAATAATACATTTACCATATTTGAATCGAAATGTCAACAAATAAATTTAATATTTAAAAATTCAAAGCTGCATAGCTAAATTCAGAATATACACATATACTATGTCGTATATATGTATGTATGTATATGTATTGAATCACACATATTCATATTTACTGTGCTTTAAGAAACTCATTGCAAATGCAAACTCAAACCATTGTTTCATTTTAAAAACAAGGGGTCTGTGCACACAAGTGAACTCGACAGTTGGCATACCCTGACATGGACATGACAGATCGGGATGATACACATACATATCTTAAAAACCAAAATAAAAAAAAGTTTTACATTCTGGTTTGATTCCCATAGTATGTACTTGTATACATACATTACGGGGTCTGCCACGCCTCCTTCTGCCTGTTACAAACATTTCATAACACCATATTATCCCCCTTTTTTTTAAATTTTGAAAATTTACATTTTAAAATATTTAAAATTTGGTATAACAAACTATATAAAAGCAGCAATCAGAAATCCCAAACACCACATAAAATGAATATTTTATTTACGAACGAATCACAGAAAATGTGCATACAAAATTCCTAAGCCAACAACAAAGAATCTTGAATCAATTAAAACTCTAGATTAACTAAATATAAGATCGAAAGTTCGGAACTCAGGATCGATTCGTTGATTTACAGCGAATAGTCCAAGAACAAGTTTGGGAAATCTTGAATCAAGATCCAAATAAAATTGTACCCTAAATAACATTTTTGTTTTAGCGACCTTTTTACTTGTTAGTAAGTGAGTTTTAGTTCGACTCAAGATCTTTATTACTTTTTCTTTCCATTCGTTTGTTAAAAGTTCCCAAATGGTTCTTCCTTGTCTGCTAAGAGGATCAGTTCGAACTCAGAAATTAAGACTATATTTAAAAGGACCTTTTGTGTAGTCAGTATTCCTACAACTACTTCAGATATCCCCTTTAGTCTCTATCTGATGACTAAAGGGTATGCAAAAACCAGAAAAACACACAAAATTACATAACGTAATAAAATCAAATGGAAAAAAGAAAAACTAAATCAATGGGCAATAGAATAAGGCATCGGAGTATAGAATACCATGAAATCGAATGCAAAATTTGCTGTGCTTCTAATTTGACAAAGGAATTTCGAGCATGTACGAATACGAATCTTGGGGGCACAAATGGGAAACGCAAACACGAATACCAAACAAATATGTTTTGGCCAAATTGCCAAACCGAAGGACGATCCACCCAAGTAACCAACTAAACGAACTCATCCAAAATAAAATATAAAAAAAAACAGACGAGTCAAGCGTAACATATTTATTGACATTGCGGTTGCCGGCTGTCGAGACTCGAGGAACGAACACATTGGATTTCAGTTAGCAGCCAACCACCGACTGAAGCCAACAACACCACCGATACCACCAACACCAGGTTTCAACCCAGTTGAGTGGCACTTGCAAGTGTGGTGTTTATGTTCCATACATCAAGGGTTTATGGGCTAAACGCTTATGTGTCTGGCAACAACAAGCTTTTAAAGGGTTTTACACACAACACCCCACCCACACATCCACACACTCACACACTCACACACCCACACACACACGCAGACTAAGAGTCAATGTTGAAGTTTTACTTTGGCAGCAACGCTACCACTTGAAATTTCACTTACACCAACGCATTCTTGTGCCAGTTGACGTTGACTACACACTTCACTGACTTCCAAAAGACCCCCGTCGATGCCACAACCACCGCCACCAGCACCGCCCTCTTCTCAGTGATTGACCCTGACCCAACCCCAAACCTAAACGGGAATACCAAATCCTTCCCCTCCGCATGCCACTCTGCCCCTGTGTATTACGAGCGTATTACAAAATGTATTTTATCTTCATCGATTGGCAGAATTTATATCTTTTTTCATGCCACATCAGCATTTTATGTGCTCCCTCGGAAGTAAGTTGAGGTTATGTAGTATGTGTTGACAGTTACAACTACCAACATATGTCTATATCTCAGTGTGTGTGCGTGTGTGTGTGCTAAATCAGCTGATTACGTCTTTTGATCACATGGAAAAGCGAATGAATTGACGCACAGAATGGATAAGAAGAGATTATGATATTAAATCAGTTTATACGCAAAAAAAATCGTGATTATCTGCAAATTACATGAATAACATTTAACTGTCGAATAACAACACAACAAAGTTTATACGATAAAATGTTCTGATTTGATCCGATCGTGTTATTTGATATTACGGTTACACTATAAGCTACCAGTATCAGAAAGGTTTATTCAACCAATCTTAACAATATATATCTGAAATGATTATTTAATAACATTTTTCGTGATTAGTATATGACTTCAAATTATATGAGACAATCAAATATTATAATTATTCAAATAACTAAGAATAATCTGACTTATTAACCCAGCATAAATAAATCAAAGCTAATGATAATGTTAAACCAAGTACTCAGATGTGAGCTCATAAAAGTACATATTTAAAAGAATATTAATCAACTATATTTTATTATCGTGAATTGTAATTTAGTATTTAAACTTGGCGTATGTATGTAAACACAGACCAACTTTCAAGTCCTCACTCCGAACATTGGTGACAAACAAGGAGAACAACGACAACGATAACAGTGTTCAACATGCAATCATGTTGCGGCAATTATGCAAATGCGCCCCACTGTGCGGCACTGTGGAGCATAACTTCATAAATACTCGAAACACTTGGCTTCGTGTTTACCACAATTTACTGCGACTCGAGTTAACACAAACAGTAAAAACTTCACAAAATAAATGCACATTTTTTGCCACATTTCCGGCGTACGACTTTGCCCCCTCGAATCCCCTTGCCGTCGTGCCTCCTTGTCTTCCCTGTTGCCTAACCAGTTTACCATCCTGTCGTTGTCCTGACAGCCCGCTCCATTCACCTACCCTCCCCCGGTGGCCGAGTTGGGTCACAATAACGTCGAAGAAACGAAACGGGTCGGAGAGGTCGCAGCTTGCCATAAGCTAAATATGTCTGGGTCTGGGTAACTGTCTGTGTCTGTGTCCGTATCTGTGTGTGTCTCTCTTTCTCTCTCTCTCTCTCTCATTGTCTGTGTGTGAGTGTGAGTGTGTGTGTCTGGAACTGGTGTGCGACGAAAGTGTGGCAATAAAAAGGATAATGTAACTGTTATTCTACGCAAAACGGAAACGGCTGTGTGGCCAGAGGGCCAAGTTACAGTACCGCCCCTCACCCCTGGCCCCACGGCCCACTAACCCTGGCAGAGCTCGTTCCGCCCCTGTCCTTTGCCGCCCCTCAACAACCGGCGTTGTGGCAAGTGTTTGAAATATTTTTGTGGCAAAGGTGGCAACTGGCAACTGGCAAAGATGTGAGCGCAAAAGTGAAAAGCACAACCGGAGGACTCCGAGTCGGGAGTCGGGCGTAGAGGGTCGGAGTCGGAGTCGGAGGCAGAGGCAGAGGCAGAGCTGCGGTGAGTGAGTGACTGAACAAGTGGCAACGAGGAAACGACTGTCAGTGCAGCTTGGGGTTGAGGGTTGCGGGTTGGGGCATGTGGCATGTGGCAAGTGGCAAGTGGCAGTGGGTTCGGTTATGGGTGAGGTGTCGACTCGTAGCTGACAGCAGCGAGAGTTGAGAGTGCAAAAGAGCGAAGCCGGAAAATTGTGTGGAAATTTGAGCTTCTTTTGAAATTGAGGCCGGAAATGGTAAGCGTACAAGTGAGAAAGAGCGAAAGAGAGACTGTGTAAAAGAGAAAGAGGTAAACACAGAGAGAGAGAGCGACTGCTGAAACAGAGAGTGAGAGAGTCAGTTGAACTCTACGACGCGTCGGGTTGTTGTGTTAAACAAAATGTTTGCGGGTGCAATAAGCGTAAATTCAGTGGTTTTATGTTTACTTATTCAACCTGTCTCGCCCACACCCCTGCACACCCTCACATTGACATTTACCTCCCCCAAATAGTTACAGTCGGCACGAGGACAATTATTTGATCCACACGGCACCGAGAGAAGTTGTTCATGTGGTCCCCATGGTCTACTTGCCGCCTGTGGGGGTGGTAATATACTTTTGCAAATCGATGGCAACTCCTTAAACGATGCCCTGTACTGGGGTAGCTATCAAATGGAGATGGAAATGGGGATGGGGATGGGGATGGAGATGGGGCAAGGTGCAAGGTGCTTGGGTTGCACGTGGGAATGAGGCGGAAGCGTGTGGCATGCTGAATGCTGAATGCTCTTGAGTGTTTTCGTATGGTTGACAGGATAACACGAAGTAATTCAATTCGAAATACTTTATGCTGTTGCTTTTATTATTTGTGCTTGTTCCTCTTGCTGTCTTCTTGCTGTTGCTGTTGTCATTTGTTGTTGTTGTTTGTTGTTGTTGTTTGTTGTTGTCGGAAGTGGCATTTGTGTGGGAGTAAAAGGCTGGGCAGTAGCAGGAAAAGAAAGACAAAGAACGAAGCAGACGGGGAGCTGTTGCTTCATAAAATAAAAAAATGGTGTGCAAAGCTATACACAGACGCTATGTTTAACTTTGCCTCTCTCTCTCTCTCTCTCTCTCTCGCGCTCTCTCAGTACCTCTCTGTCTCTGTCACTTTGTATATGTGTGGAGTTTCTCTGTTTATTTATTTTTATGATGTTTCCTTTTTGGCATTTTATTGAAGAAGTTTACCGACGCCATTGCTGCTGTTGCATAAATAAGTGAGTGGCATGGACATGAGCTCAACCCCACCCCCTCCTCCCCTCGCCCTCTTCACTTCTCCTCCTATCGTATATACACTCACACACACATAGACACGGCACTGCATACCAAGCAGCGAATACTTCGTTCGACCAGCGTCTTTTGCAATTCATAAAAAATCAATATTTATAGCAGACGTCTCTGGCCACCCTCCCCCTCCACCATCTGACTACCTCCCTTTTTTCCACCTCTCCCCTTCGCCTGTTCCGTTGCCTACCTTTGAGCTTTACCAATTTGCGGTCTTCTGCTTGTTATTGAGCATTTAATCAGTTGATTTCTTATTCAGTTTGCTGCTTCATTCCCTTCATTTTGTTTATTTTTCTTTGCATTTCCATCTGGTGGGGGAAGTTTTAGGTTCGTCAATTTATTGACGATGTATATAAAAGCGGAAAATGCAATTAGGGGAACTATTACATATACCGAGCAAATCCAAGTAAGTTTCAATTGAGGAACAGCAACTCATCGGAACAACAAATAATCATCATCCTTAGAGCAGACACGGCTTGACTAGGACTTTGGTCAAGTAAATTTTTTAATTTTTGTATAAGATTTTCATAAATCTAATTGCAGAAAGATATTTAACGTACCCACGATTAATTACCTAGGGGATCGAACTGAAATAAATATCGGTTTCAGCTTCGGTTATGTTCGTATATTGTGTTTCGGTTATCGGTTATGCATTTATATAACGGTTTCGTTACGGTTACCGGTTTTATGTATATTCCGTTCAAAACAATACATATGGGCAATTCTCCAATGTCGAATGCGACATTCGTTCGCATTCAAAGTGAAAATAAACATACGCTAAAACATTATTTTCTTTTGACAAAAGCCGAAACGTATAGCACTTGATTAACACTATAATTGGTGTAAAGGTTTATTTTGGGCAATTGTTCGTTTTCTAGAGAATTTAAAAAAAAACCAAGGTATTCGCACTCGACTCAGACAGAAGTCGTTTTTACGGCGACCAGTTTTAACACTGATTTCAGCGAAACCTGCAAGAATATTTTAATGCTGCCAATATTAAAATGGAATGGATTGATTTATCTTAATAATGCTTTTTATTTGGTTCAAAAATATTCGGTAGCATTTATTTTATTTTTTCAATCAAATTTTTAAGAAAATGGGCAAAAATATAGAAAAAGTGAATTTAATTCAATGTAGAATCGATATGCTCATCATAGTAAATTTCTTCTAGCATATATTGCTAAAATAAATATCTTGAATACATTTCTGAAAGAAAATTTCACAAGATGTGAATTTATGATCAATTTAACGTTTTTGGCCGCGGTTGACATCTCTGTGGAATTGCCCATATGTAGAAACATGTAAAAATCATTTTCTACATTTCTTTCAATCTTCCATTTTCATATTATTTTTTAATTAAAGCGTCTCTTGTTTAATGCAGCTGTTAAGTTTAGTTAAGGCTTCGTTTAACTCTTAAGCACAAAACATAAAAACAAAGAAAAATATTTATCCAAAAATTCATTATTTTACAAATAAATGATCTATTCAACGAGATCACTATTCATATTAAAACTAAAAGAACGAAATTCATCTTAAAAACGGTAACAGCTTAACAAAATGATTGAATTTAATGTTTATTTTGTTTTTGGAATAATGAAATATTTGTTTTTGGGTACGGTTTCAATTCCGGTATCCAATTTCAATTGGTTTAAATCGATTAATGATTTCGGTTACAGCTGAAGTCCCTGCTTGGTTGTCAGTAAATGATTTTATTTAAATTAAGGTAAACTGCTTGTTCTTCAATTCTCGCAGCTCGAAAAATTAGCAAAGGGTTTACAAATCAAGCATGGCAAAATCCCTTTTCGCGTTAAAGCGCATTAAAGAAAAGTTTTTAAAAGCGGATTAACAAACTCGCTTTTATTCAAAGCGACTTAAGCAAATCTATAAACATGGTAAATGAAATATTAAATTTATAAATCTCAAGTTGTGTTTAAATAAATCGGTTTTCATAAATCTTTACAGAGATAACCCTGATGATGACTTTGAGATGCACCTGAGAGGCTCCCCAATTTATTCCAGTTATTAAATTGACATAGTGTCTGCAAGGCGGATGCCTAACAAATGCATTTTAACTGTCAACTTGGACAAGACAAGCCTATAAGGTAACTTGGGTAGCGCAATTGCTGTGGTAACAAGACTAAGACTCTGACAGGGTGGAACATAGACTGCCAACATAAGTAGAGGGATAGAATGTAGAATGGGAGGCGCAGAAAGTTAAGTGAAACCAATTGAAGTTTATTGACGCGAATTGGGTTTCACTTGAACCTGTCGACCCGAAGCGCTTAAAATGGGCATCAGATTCCCATGTGGCATGTGGCATGTGGCATGTCGCAAGTGGTATGTGCAGACTAAGACTTACCTTCTTTCGACTTGTCGTAGTGCTTTGGCGACGTTGTCTTCTTGCTTGGAATAGGCCTCAATGCGTTGCTCATCAACTGCAAAGGGATTAGGAAATTAGTTTAGCAAGGGGTCTGATGTCTTGGGTCTGATTTCAACTGTTTACTCACAATGCGATCAGATCGCTCGCCGCAGGGCAGACGCGCCACTGCGGCATCGGGACTGTCCTCGGGGGGCGGTGGCTGGGGCACCCAGTTGTAGGCCCGCCTAGAGATGGGCACCCCAAAACGATCGTGCTGCGACGCCTGTTGCCTGCAATGTTCAAAGCTATCATTGTGGTCAAACTGCACACAGCTGGCTGGGGAAAACAGGCAAGACCAACCTTAGGCTCTCATAGCAGTCCAAGCACACCACGGCATACTCGCCGTTTTCCAGCAAGAGTCCATCATCACTCTTCTGATGCTTCACAAACGGAAATTCATTGACAGGAAGCGCTCGCACTCGTTTCCTATAAGTCGTAATGCCGCACAGATGACAGTTATAATCGTGCCAATTGTATTTCCTGTCCGCCGGATTAACACTAGGACTCTGTGCCTCATATCTGTATTGGGAGGGGAAATTGCTGCATTAGAAAAGTATTCTCATAATATGCATGGCATTTACTCACTTGCGCCACTGATTCAGCATGGAATGGTAACAAAAGGTGCAGACTAGAGCCGAGTTGTTGCGCAGCTGCTCAGCATTTGGCAATGAATTGTGCTTCAGCAAGAGGGGAAAGTAAGGCCGGGAACCCTGAAATCATTTACAATTAAGCAATTAATATTCTTATTTGGACATTTAAATCGAGAGGATCAATCTGTAGGTAATCGATTTCTTCTTCTAACTCAATCTTAAACTTTATCTTACTTGATAACAATACACTTCACATTATATCGGAAATTCATATAAATAATGCATTAAAGAACTTATGCTAATCTATAATGAGAAGTTGACAGTTCAAGTCCGTCATATTTCTTTCTGCATGCAGATTGAAATGAAAAAATTAATTATATTTGTTATTGTGGAATTGACACAGCTTTTGTTATAGTAGATTTATTAATTATATATTAATTTCTAAATAATAAAATTGCATTTGACAAAAAATGAATCCAATTCGTTTTAATGTAGGTTTAAAGTCAATTTTTGATATTGCATCCTGTCTATTAGTCTTATGTTCAGTATCCCTACATATAAGCCATTAAGATTAATAAAATGGCTATGCGAAAGTAATAAAATTATTTTATCAAATTAAAGGAAACCATATTCTGATAAATGTTAATATCAAGCAATTAAACTTATTATATATTGATTCACTGATAATCACAGACTTATGTTCATTAAAAAAATAATTATTTATGGTTGAACAGAAGATTCAAGACTCAACTAAGATACTTATGAAAATTTCAAATTTAAATTAAATTATTTTTGTCAACTAACATTTACTTAATAAAGGCAACAAACTCTCTATTAATGCGGTGCACCTTTCATCAAAACTCTTAATAGTTTCTCATAAGTTGTATACAAGTAAATAATCGAATTGCTAAAGAATATTTTATTTAGTTACTCTATAGAAACTGAATTAACTATTGTTTTTTTTTTTAAATCTCTTTGAGATTGAATTATAATATTTTACTGTTATAGAAATACAAAGTTTGTGCACAAACATTTCTTCAATATCAAATTGATCTATTATATACAAGAATTTAATAGAATTATTCTTATTTTCTCAGTTTTCGAAAATACAAATTTTTAAACAAAAAAGGCTTGACCTAATAGACTCATTAACTATTATAATAATTTCAATAATCAACTGCTCTGCTCAATAATCAATCAGCTCAATCATCATGTAAAACTTTCTGCTGAGTTTGAGCTATGTTATTTCCTAATTATTACAAAATATATATAGATAGACTTATTCCTATGTGTATCAATGATAAATATAAATATCTTTTGATTTAATAGAACAGTTTTGAATGAACAGTGTTAGAACGAGTCGATGTCAGAGACTTTAAAAGCTAGAGACTTCAAATTTAATTCGTAGCTTCCTGGATACCAGGCGCAAATCAAGTTTGGTTTGAATTTGTATCGGATCTCTATATAATAGCAACGAGCAGTCGAAAATCAAGTTTTAGTACGAACAATTTTTTTGTTGTTTGAGATATCCAAACCAATCTGACAGAATATGCATCTCGGATGGTCCTACACATTCGGACCAAATTGAACTACTTTGTCATATAGCTGCCATAGGATCGATTGATCGAATATAAAG
Organism: Drosophila rellima; assembly: GCA_035043635.1. Taxonomy (NCBI): domain Eukaryota; kingdom Metazoa; phylum Arthropoda; class Insecta; order Diptera; family Drosophilidae; genus Drosophila; species Drosophila rellima. The sequence continues at coordinate 413,632 of JAWNMV010000236.1, read as the reverse complement.
ATTTAATATGAAACGTTTTTTGTTTATCCTTTCCAAATTTGATGGAAATCGGTCCACTGTATCATATCATACGAACAGTTAGTCAAAAATGTAGTGCATCCTTTTGCAAGCCATAAAATCTTCGTCGTGTCGAACGGCTGGGATGTACATATGTATGTTAGGCTATCTAAGTGGCTAGGCACATGGTATCCTACAGTCAAGCACACTCCCTCCTTGCTTTATCTTAATTTTCTCTGCTTCGAGTGATATCTTCTGTTTTTTTGCGGACATGCTTTGAGACCACTCAATGGAACTTTTCTGCCCTAGTTCTGACTTCACTCCAAGTGCTTAAGATCTGGCTGAAGACAATTTGTACCTCTTTGCTACCATATAGGATTCTGGCCAGTGTTAGATCCGAATGTAAGCCACAGAGGAAGCAATAGATTGAGGTGCTGGCTGGCGTTGAAGAGGTGACCGAGGGCGTTGAGGGTGGCGTGCAGGTACTCATGGCTCCATGGCGAGATCCATTCGGCGAACTGGACGTCATCATTGGCGAGGGAATGTTGTATCTGAAAGCGAATACCAGAGATATCATTTAATAAAAATGAAAATATGTAAGGAGAAGTGTAAAGGGATGGATGAAACCTTCTATGCTCCAGTGGCACACGTTCCGCATCCATTGACTCCCACTGGCTGGTTAAGTAGTTAATGCAGTCCTTGCAGGCCAAAACACGATTGTTGTTCAGTTCGTTGTTGTTGTTGTTGTTGATAATGTTATTATTATTATTATTGCTGAGCCCGTTGCTATTGCTGTTGCTGCTGCTTGTGGTATTGGCCTTGAGGCAAGGAAAGTGCATGGCATGGGAGTTCATGTGCTCGGCACTTGTGGACAGCCAATCCATTTTATTGGACGAACAGAGCACTTTGCAAATGGAGCAGCTGTGGGCAGTAAATGGAATCTCAATGAGTAATGAATCATACGCATACATGTGAGGGTACATTACGGATATTGTGCATGGCCATTTTCGATGTGTCCGTGGGTTGAGCTCGGCGAACTGGGCCTGGAATCGCTGCGTCGAATCTGCTTCAATTCTCGCGCTGTGTTTGAGTTGGAGTTGTTCGAATTCGTCTCGTATGGCTGCAATAGATTTAGAATTTTATTTGGAATTTAAACATTTGTCTACAACATTAAGTTTGACAGTCGCACATCGACTGTTCTCGCATTTGTTGCGACTTCACGGCACACACTCAAAACTTATCTAATCAAATTTATTTAATATTTCTTTCAATTGAATTCCCTTTTCAGCTAACCGCCTGACACCGGTGCGAACTTAAGTTCCAACCTTGCTTATCGACGGCCAGAGCGGACAACTCAATAGGGGGATCGCTCTAATAAGTTTTGGTATTATGTTTACTTTGCACTAGGTGCCTCTCTCCCCTCTCCTAGCTTCCCTTAAGTGGTGTTATCGATTCACTTAACTGGTTTGAACTGGTGGGACCCGATATCAATACACAATTTTTGTGTGATAATTGACTGCTGATATAATAAATTAACAAATAATGGCTATAAATTGCTATTTCTTGTGAAGAATTTATACATATATTTGCAAAACTCTTGAAAGCACTTCTTCATTCGAACTTTCAGTTGCGTTCCTTGTAGGCGTTGCAACTCTTTCAATACTTATTTGGCCATTGAATCTGTGTCAAAGACCTCATAATTTCTACATACTCATCCAACCCACAATAACCCATATATAACTGAGTAATTATCGTGAGCCATTAGAGCATATCTGGCATTAAAGCCAAACAATCTATAAAAGCGTTAAAATTGAATGCAAGTGGAATGGCAACAAAGCGTTATCCCATTTTTGAATAGACGATTCTAAATGTTATACGTATATTGTTTATATCCTAATTACGAAACCCACACATAAAATATCCCATATTGAAGACTGAGATCAGAAAGAAATCAACAAATATCATTTTTTAAATATTGCAAATGTGGAAAGTAGTTTGTTGAATAGCTAAACTCTTTATAATCCGACCAGGTTAGAAAGACAGATCAGTAAATATAAATAAAAAATATTAATTCAACATTTGACTTGCAACATACCAAAAATCACATCCCTCTTGCTGACATTCTTTGAGATCAAGATATGTAATCGACTCGGATTTGGTAACTGATCAAAGATTGACATAATTTATTTCAAGCCCTTTTTCATTCATTTTCTACAGCTACAAGGTATCATGAGATTAAAAGCCTAAGAAATCAAGGCTTATAAATTTATCAATTAGTTTGCCAATTTCGATTTACAAAGAATTACGATATCAGCTGACGAAGCAAAAAATATACAAAACGGGGTTAGTGATTCAAACCGATTAATGTAGGAACGATGACAAGCTTTGATATGTGAAATAGGTAAGCGTATTTGTTGATACTTGAAGTACAAGTATACGGAGAGTATTTATTATTTATATTTATTTTGGCATTATGTTTTGTGCTATTTACCCAAGTTGAATGATAGCAGTTTGCGCAATCTATTATCGCACTTTAATTATCTGTTATCTGTGAAGTTGAAATTATATGCGAGTGCGCCGGAGGCAAGGAGACCAGGAAGGGAAAGGTGAATGCAGGGAATACTTGTAATTTTCAAATTAAAATTTACACAAGAATAATGCATGTACATATAACAGCATCGAGTTCAAAATGCATTGCGCACTCTAGCTAACTGGGCCAAATGTTTCTCCCCTTTTGATCCAAGCCAACTGTTTAAAGAGAAGTTTTGGGCTCAGCTAAGCTATTATTTAAACAATTTCATCGCCAGAGACACGAAAGGCAAACAATACAGCAAGAGTGAAAGACTGTGACTGAGAGAAGGAGGAGAATGAGAGGAGACAAGTAAAATATGTATTTAGCAATTGTTTAGAATCCCAAATAAGCACATTTATGCAAATATATACACAATGTTCAGATGTTTGCGTTAGGTTGAATAATGTCATTAAACTCAGTCAAGGTTATTTCTTATAGAATATTTTGAATATCACTGGAAAATAAGGCCATATGAATCCAAATATAGATAAAATTTAAAAAAAAAGTGTATCACTTTATTTACCTACTTCACTATCAAGTATACTGAATAAGTTAATCAAATTGGTTACGATATGATAAAGACATAATGGTAAAACTAGTGACATCTTTCAAAATAACTTTATCAATTACATATCTTATCAATCATCGGCCTTATCGACATATTAAAAGCGAATTATTAAGCAATAAATCTGATAATGAAGTGCCTACAAAATATTATTAGACCATTAAAAATACACCCATGTATATACAACAAATATCAAATCAATTCGGATAGATTTCTTTTGTGGTATCAAAAGCAAAATACTTTCTATTTTCATCTGGGATCATAGTGATTATAAGTTTTATGAAACAAATTGTAAAATAAGAGCTATTTGCATTTGTAAAAAAATGAAAAGTAACTTTTATTTTGAATTATTATAATAAAGATGGAAAATAAAACTTATTTTTAAATTTAAATTTTAAAAATACAAATTGAAAATAAAACTTTTTTTTATCAAATTTTTATTATAAGAATCGTATTTAAAAATTTAATTGAAATATCTTTGCTTTGTAATGAAGTAATGAAAATCACATATATCATATTAGATAGTTTAAAATAATTTAAAAAAAAAAATCATCTAGAATGATAGCTGAAAGCACTTTAATGATGCAGTAACTGATTATATGTAATAATACCGATACAACCGATTATTTGTAATCTATAAATTATCCTACTTTACAAAAAAATATAATTACAAATATTTTACTTAAAGATTTAAATGAATGAAGATATTGGAGAGATTGAAGTCCAAGCTTAAACAAAAACAGGTAACGAGTCAAAAGATTCTAGGAAAAAATGTACAAGTGAAAATTATAAACAATAATATATATAAATAGATAAACTACTTGCAGCCACAATAAAGACTATATACTGTAGTGTTTAAACAAAACTTACGAATCACAACGAATTGTGGCAGATATATGTATGTACATATATGTATTTGTATCTGATAAACCGGTTAGGGCCAGCTAACCTGATAGCTTAAAAGTGTCTGCAAGACTTCTCTTCTTCCCTGTCTTCCTTGCTCGTCTTATGTTTGTTTTTTCAATGGTTTTACTTTTGTTGTTTCGACTTTTGTTTATTTATAAATGAATTTTATAATAATTTTATTTCTGTCCTGTGTTTAACCTGAGTTGATTATCAAGTGTGTTTAGTTTTTGCTTTGCCTCTTTTCCTTTCCCCGTTCGTGTGCCTCACTTGAGTAGTAATTAAAGCGCACATGGGTCATAAACGACCCCTCCACTCCCCCTTCTCATTGGCCATGTGGTCCGGTCGTGTGCATGCGGCTTTATTATCTAATCTTGACATTTGTTGACTCAAATTGGTTAACATGTTGACACTCGACTTGGCTCCGCACAGCGCGCCCCATACACTGATAAGATGGGGGCAACTAATAATGTACATAGCTGCCCCTCGGTTTCCTCCTCTCAAATTCCCTACCTTCCTCTCCTCCATTCCTTATCAGTTCTTTTCGCCAGGCAATGCTCGTACTCGTATATTCTACATAATTGATATCGCTGTCCGACCTTCAGCATGCAAATGAATTACTCAACATGCCTCATCATCTGCTCACTTTCCGTGCCCCTTCCACCGCTCCTCTATCCGTCAGTCCGTCCGTCCGTCCGTTTGTTAGTCGGGTCGTCACCTTAATAAAACGTTCGCAAGTTCGAGCGGTTATCAGCTAAAGGGGGCATAGATGTCAGGGGTGTTATCGCTGGTACTGAGCTGCTCCCATTAGCACGACATGGTCCGAGACGTCAAGTTTCATTTATTATAATATGGTATACCCTATGAAAGCAAGCACAGAGCACTTTAACAACAGCTTGACATTGTCTAAGTTCGAATCTTTGATTAGCGTATCCTCTATTCGGTCAGTCAGTCAGGGTCTTTTTTCGAGAAAATAAAGAGTATTTTATATTAAGACTTAGTATTAACAGTCTGACAGGGTACAAGCTAGTCGTTTAGGCTCTCGTCTGTTCGATTTGTACTTGTTTTTCCACATTAAATGCAATCGCTTTTCCTATATGCTTGTTCCCGGGGCATTATCTCTGGTCCCGGCTGCAATCGGCAGCTAGTAAATTTCCACCAGTCGACTTAACACACACGTACACACGCACACACACAAATCAATGAGTGTGCCTCATGAATATGAATCAAAGTTTGCATATTAAAATCTACAAATTATTATTGACAATCAGAAAAACAATGCGAAACTGAAAATGGAAACACAGCTAGGAAATGCGAAATGTGACTCCGAATCAGAACAAGCTCCACTTGGAGCAGGATACGAGAAGTGGGATGAGGAGGTGAAGGTAAGGTCTCACCTTGAAGCGCACATTGCTTGTGGAATCCGAATTGGCCAGTGACTTTTCCGATGGCGAATTGTGGCCCACGAACGTCGTCGTCGTCATATGATTGACCCCCATGTTTGTGGCGCCACTTGTGCCATAGATGGCTGCACTGGACTCCAAAGAGTTTGCGGCACCAGGCTCCGTTACGGATGCACTTGCGGTTGTGGCAGCTGCAGCAGGTGGCGGACCTCCCTCCGCTAAGTTGGCATGCTTCTCGCTGCAACCGGCGCATATCTGGACCATGCCTAAAAGAAAGAGAAACCAATAAATAATTGATTGTTGGGAAGAGGGATTCAAACCGTAACCGAGACCGTTAACCGGTAACCAATTGACCAATTGATAATGTAGCCAAAACGAAATTGAAAATTCATTATACCGACACTGAGAAACCAAAATTCGTTTAACCAATTATGATAACTTTTTTCAAAATTAATTTTTTGTACACATAAATATTATTGGCCTTGTTAAATATATGTTTTGTTCTGAATTAAAATAATATTTGTTTAAAATTTATTCATATGTTTTTGCCACGTTACTTATACAAAATAAGACATTTTAAAATTGATAGGATTAACGTTGAGAATCATTCCATTACTTCAAAACCGAAACATACAAAAACCGGTAGCAGTTATATAAAAAGTTTGTACATAAACGGAAACGAAAAACAAAACACGACCATAACCGATACTAAAAAGTTTCGTTGCGGCTTGATTTCCTGGTTGTGCCACATGTTGCAACTTACCTTGTGGGCTAATGGGACTAGCGTTCTTGTAAGCCTTCATCGCCTTGATGTAGGGATAGTAAGGCTCGCGTTCGGCATTGGGGCAGCAGTACACGAGTCTCAGCTGCGAGGAGGGCGTGTCCGTGCCACATGTGTAGCACACGAAGGTCGTTCGCTCCGTCACTGGCGCAGTGCGTTTTCTTAACATATAAGATCGCTGCGATTCCGTCGTGTTAGCAGCCTAGTGAGAGACAAAGACATGGAGAAAGAGAGAGAGAGATAGCATATTAGTTGTTTTGGGTCAGGCCAACAATTAACAATTAACGCCAACGTGTTAATTCATGCTAATCAATTTAAGCTTAACTCATTAAGTTGCCTCCAAACCGGAAACATGACACAGAGAGACCCCAATAAATTGCTTACATTCCTATAAGCGATACGCCTCCAATCTCCATTCAACTCGAAGCACTTTGAGATCCTCAGCTCGAGTGTGAAATATAAATATAGAATCAATTAACGCAGCTGCCGATTTTCACATATAACAGTCAAAATTCGTTATGCCAGATGTTAATGTGCCTATTAAAAACAACAACTACGAATATTCGCAATCAACGGTTCTCAGAATAAACATTACAAAACATTACTTGAGCGATCGTTTCCATGCTAAAGATTATTGATTTAAAAAAAAAGTTTTAGATTATGAAGAACACACAATTTTTTGATTGAGTTCAGATCGATTAATCCTATAATATTTATATAAGTATTTATGCATCCACATTCCATTAAATGACCAAAATTTAAGAGTTGCGGGTAGTCGCTAGCAGGAGACGGAAACCTATAGTATTTACAATATTGTCTTTATTGTATTCCTCTCTATCTGAATCTATTTCAAGTTAGCAGCTTTGTCAACTGTTGTCATCGTTAATTATGGGCTCATATATAGCACCGACCAATTCAAAAGCTATATATCACATTTTAAGCATTAAGCATTGTTTAAGTACAAATGTCACAGACTTATTAAAACATGTATCCCAATCGAGACGATTTGTTTTGGTTTAAATTGCTTGACGTAATTGTCACACGCGATTTCACAGTCATTCTCATTCTTAGTTACTTTGAAGCAGCGTTGAATTAATTTGCGTGGTCTTTCTCCATCAGCAGATCGTCGAGAGCTATTTGATATATTACGTATACGCCCAAGTAGCAATGTTCATATGTATTTGCACTGTTGCTTATTTGTATTCTCAAATCCTTCGCTCTGCTCGAGTTGTATCTGTGCCAAGAGTGTGTATCTAACAGTGTGTATCACATACAACAGACAGAAAGACTGACTGATAGACAGTCCGATTGACAGACAGACAGACTCGGTATCTGCTCGGCAGCTGTCTGCTGAATCCAGACATATCTGGTAAAAAGACAAACACGCCAACTCAACTGGCATTCATTTATTTTATTAGGCACTAAGCAATTTAATTGTTTGTTTACTTTTCTTATTCCATTGTGTGTCAGATTTTTTGACATTGATATGCGCGCATTTTTATAACTCAACACACATATATCTATAACATACATTATTGTATCTGTATCTGTAACTAAATGTGTGTGTGTGTCTGTGCTTGTTCACATCAATCTGAACAGCGCCAAGTCATCCATATTTATTGATCCGACGCCAAGCGGTCAAATCGCGTCGCCGGCATCATTTGCTTCTGTTGGCGTCAGCTTGCTCCCCCTCCCTCCCCCTATTCCCACAATCTATGGACTATCCACACTTCTCTCCACTTCCCCTTGCCACCGCTTCCACAACTTCAATACAAGGCGTCTCCAATGTGAACGCGTTCGTCATTTTTGTGCGTTTTTAATGCTCGTTTTTTCTTGTTTGTTTTATTATTATTTATTCCCCTCCTCCGTTTTCCGATTCTTCTCCCTTCCTCCCATCCCGTGTTGTTGTTCTTTTTGGTTTTCATGCTGTTGATAAGCATTTTGAAAATGGGGGTCATGACCGCTTAATAACTTTATATAAAGACGTTGTCTCTCACTATTTCTGGTTATAACAATATTTTATCGCCTTTTGTTCGATTGTTTGTTTGTTAATTAAAGCGAGTGAACGATGTGCCACTGTATTAATTTTAATAATATTTTTTTTAGTTGTTAAAAAGTTGTTGTAGCTGTGCGATTCCAATTGGATTTTAAACTTTTCGATTTGTTAGTAAAATCCGTTTTGTCGATATTTAATATGATTTCAATTGGTAGATTTGCAATAGAATTATAGATTTGGTTTAAGGAACAAACATTTCTCTCATCGATGAGATTTCAAGGTGTTTCGAAGCAGAGAAGAGGGAGATAAATGAGTTTTAATATTCACCAATTGCAGTGAGCACATATCTTCGTCAACTTTTTGCCTTTTATGCTAGGAGGATCTAGACGGTTAAGCTCTACCTACCTGAGAAGACTCGAAGTGTAGTGATGTAAAAAGGTTCGAGGTCTAGTGATGTAAAAATATATCGAAAAATCGACAACTCGATTATTGCGGAAGCGATATAACTTGATAATTTTACTTGACGGTATATCGAGCTAATTAAATCGATTTAAATATAAAATCGACTGTTTACTAGTTTTTTCAGCCTTTTGGAGTAAATACTTGGAGCCTTTTGGTATAATTTAATTTTTGATTAATTTTATTTGATTATTAGCCAAACACGCTGTCAAACGACAGAAGCTACAGATATTTTCTATATATCATTTGAAAGGCATTTTGAAGACACACCTAAAAAAAAACCTTTCCTTATCCTAAAATTTCTAGTATCCAGTTTTGTGACAAACATTAAATTTAACATAAACAATATTCATTTAAATAAAATTGGACACTAGTTTTTTAGCTTGTTAAGAAGTCTTTTGATAAGTTGATATCACTCTGGTACTCAAGGCTTTATCGAATCACTTACATCAATTGTATTTATCTATTTATGGAGAGAATTGTGAGTTACATCTACTTTTGCAAAGAATCTAAATGTAAATTTTAACAACAAGGGGAAAATGTAAATAGATTTCAAATTAAATCAATTTTATTATTGTCTTTTTTTCTAATTAATTTTGTATCTTTTTTAGTCTTTGTTTTGCTTTTGCAATGGTCAATGCCAAGCAAAACTTAATCAATGCATTTATTTATTTTTTTTGATTTATATGCATTTATGTCTGACCACAAAATATTTATTTTTTCCAGGCAATTTAGGTCAATATTGATTAATTGATTTACTGACTGATTGATTGATTTATTATTGCATATTATGTCGCCTTGGGGTTAACAATAAAACATACATTTTTATTTAAGTATTTCAATTATAAAATTGTAGATACGATCATTATAGAGAATGATTATTGCTGTATTATAAATCTAGATACACAGTAAATATGCACTTAAGGATTGCAATCTTACAGATTGTGCTATCAGCATTATTGACATTATCTATTTTCTCAACAATTATTAATGTATTAATTTGTAATGCATAATGCGATATTGCTGATAACAAATTACTGAATTGTAACTGTTACTACAATTACAATTAGATATCGTTTATCAACGGTTGAGCAATAGTGTCGCTTCTTTTCATTCTTATAAGTACCAAATATAATAATTTTATAACTTATTGGCACGTTAATGGTTTTTTAGTGGACAATATTAACAATTTCATTGACAACTATTAGTTGTCGAATATAATAATAATAAAGATAGATAGTAAAGCTATAATTGTCACGTCGAAATTTACAATAAAAACGCTAGACTGATCGTTCGTAAAAAATTCGCAAATGTTTTTGATAACAATTTGTCTGTATATGTCTTAGAAGTTTAATTCATGTCCATGTTCCATGCTCCAACATATTATAAAAACATATCTTTATCAAATCTGACATGATCATGTAAAAGAACTTATTATACCCTATGTAAGACCCTAATGAAGTTATGACTTCAATAAAAACACGCAGAGCACTAATTGAACTGGCCAAAAAATTACCAACACACTTTTTTCAGTAATTCCAATTTGCACTCGAGAATTGTAATTGGTGGTTGCACTTAATTAAGCCGTTACAATATTATATAATTATACTGCACTTTTTACCTTTTCGATTTGCTGCTCCTTTAGAATAAGATAGGTCTTTAGTTTCTTATAATCCTTCCAGCCATTCGTATCCTTTGGCTTGAAATTGACAACCGAATGTTGCATTACAGATGTTGCAGCTGCTGCTACGTCACTTTTACTAGCGCTTTCGGCGCCCACAACAACAGTAAGATTTTGAGCCATTGTGGATTGTATTTACTCTTATGAGTAGTTGACTAATATTCACAAATCAGTATTTTATAGTTTCCTTAGCGGTGTTCCCATTATTTATTATTACACTTTTATTCTCGACATTAGTTTTCGATTGGTAAGGCAATCACCATTTTCTTCTTGGTGAATTTACCAATTTCTTTAATTACTACACGAATAGAATTTAATTTAATTGAGACTGATATTAACGTCGATTGCGCTTGTGTTGCTCTGCAGTTGGGTTTGGAAATTAGGCGACACAAGAGAGAAGACAGACGACAAAGACGAAGACGAAGAACGACCGATGCATCCGTATCCGTTTCGAGCGAATGAGAATGTGGCGGTCACAACACGAAGCTTACGACACGCGATCGTTTGATGATGATGACGTTGCCGATTAATTGGTCACTAATTAAGTAGTACATATTACATGCAACAGCGACTGGTCTAAATTTGTTTTGTTGCTCCCCTTTATTCAGTTCCTCTACAACAACAGCAGAAAATAACCACATCTTGTTTTTGAGCCGACAAATCGCGACGTCAGCTGACTTTAACATCGTCATTGCTCTCACAGAGAAAAAACAACACACATGTAAACACAGACACACACACGTAAGCAGACAGAGAGACTGACAGAAGCTTGAGCTGAAGCACTCACTCACGCCCACAGGCGGCGCTCAATTGTAGGTTGAGCGAGTGCGATAGGCGACAAACAGACAATAAATTGAATATTCGCACACACAGCCATGCTTATGTATGTATTAAAGTTAGTGAGAGAGTGACTCAATGGGTTTTTATACCAGAGATTCAAGATTTGGGAAGAGAAAAATGATTGAAAATGTTGCTGTCAATTTTATCAGATTACACAAATAACAATTTAAATAAATAGTTGTTAGAATTTTAAGTAAAGAAATAATTCAAATTGATTTACATTTTAATTAATTAATATTATTGATTTTATGTGGCGTTCGATTTCTAAAAATATAACGTATGTATGTGTTAATGTAAAATGTTTAGTGACGAAAACAATCATAAGATTTTTCTAATCTTTCCTGTTTGATTGACTTCAATTAATCACTTATTACTGGATTTTCCATAACCATTGAGCATTTCTTATCCTGTGAGTAATGAACGCTGACAGGAACACAAATAGAAATTAATGAAAAGCGGGACCGTCATTGACTCATAAACCACCCACTAGGTCATTGTGGGCAGCCACAGACAAGGCCAATAAAATGGGACATGTTACAAGTCTAAGGCGCGATTTTCCAAGTGGGCGGTAAAGGGGAAGAGTGAGCGCAAGAGGCCAAGGCGTGACAATAATTGTTTGACCCACTTAAGTGCCAATGTGCGTGCGACTTATGTTAGTCTAAAGTAGGGGCTGTTATTGTTCTTGTTTGTGTTATTATTGCTATGAGCCCCATTCAGGCAATATAAATCATCAGTCGCACGCAAATAAATCAAGTTAAATAACCGATAACAAATACAAACACAAAATGCGACGTTGTCGTTGTCGACTGCACATGAAACGGTTATTTTTAGAACGGTACACAAACACAAATGCGAAATACCTACACTCACACTCTCTCTCTCTCACACACACACACAGACGACGGTGCCGTGTGTTTTAAACGCGCAAAACGGTAGTTGTCGTTCTTATTGTTATTGTGTTTGTTGTTATTACTTGGCTTGCGCGCACTTGTTAAGCGCCTCTCGTACACGAGTAGTTGAGACACACACACACAGAGTCACAACTTGACGAAAGGTTAAATCACACATTACTCGGCAAAATGGTCGGGCGAACTCAAACAAGAGTAAGCCTCTTACTCGCTCACTAGATGACACCAGAAGATGACAACGTGATGATTACAAAAGACTGCCAAAAATATTCATGTCTCAATTTAATTAACTATATGTGGCTATACAAATAAAAACCCAGTTTACACCTTCACTTTATCACTTTGAAGTTTACGTAATTCATTATTGAATCACATTTAATTAAATGCTTTCATAGCTGATACGTAGATTGGCACACGTGTGAATCATCACTTTAACGATCTCTATATGAGATTGGATTCTGAACGATTGGTGCAAAAAGGTCACTTCGATGCTTGAACATAACGTTTGTTGTTTAAACGTTAAACAGACGCGGCGTCTTTAGCTTGTTGTTGTTAACATTGTGGCATAAACCAGTTTGCGGCAATGGCATATGTACATACTGTACATACATACATATATATTTACCGGCTACCGTTGCGATTATTACTTCAAGCGATGTTGTCACACTTTATATGTATGTAAGTATGTAGGTTCCTGCTGCTTCGGGAGCCAAAGACATTGAACCGCATTGACAACCGTGACTTTTGTTTACTTATTTTTTAACACGCTCAATTCAATCATTTACACACTTATATACCATCGTATGTACTATGTACATATGTACGTACTTTACTTTTATTGCTGATGTGCATTTATCAATTTTGTTTTATACGAGTGCACACAAACTCTCACACACCTACACGTGCAATGACAGTGTGTGAGTGCTCATTAAGCGATTGCCGCAACTGGTGCGTGATAACGTCACATACACACACACGCACACGCACGTTGACAAGCAAATAAAAACAAAATCAAACGACGTAGTGGACCGAACCAATAAACAATATAAACGGAAATTCGAGTTCGAAACGTGCGTCCCAATTGGAATGCCTACGCCTGCGTCCGACAACCGACGACGACTGACTGACTGCGACGTCGCGCTAAAAAGCTGATAGAGCAGGCGGAGCCCTGCTATTGTTGTTGTTGTTTCTGCTGCTGCTGTAGCTGTTGTACGTACTATTTGTTGTTCTTGTGCTGCGGGCGAAAAGAAAACAAAGCAGAGGCAGCTAAAACACAAATGCAAACAAACAACGCAGTCGCAGCCGACGCGTCGTGGGCAGAAGAAACAGCAGGCAGCGGCAACGGCAGCAGCAGCACGAGTCGTCTACGTCTACAAAACCGAAGCTGAACAAAAACGAGTGAACCAAATTAAAGTGGCGGCGAATGGTTAAACAAAAACACCAAGCGAAAGAGTATACAACAAAAACATGTCATTAAACGAACCAGTGCGTGAACTGGCATGTCGACAAGCCTGAACTAGTTCCCTCGCTTCAAAAATGTGACAATCACAATTTCAATTTTGCAATAACAAACAATTATTCTATTTTATTTTTGCTACATTGGAATTTAAAGCATCCGAATCTGCAACTGAGTTTAAATAAAAAATATGGAATCAGCTCAATGCATTCCCTATTGGAATGCTGCAGTGCAAAATCCCAGTGTGTGCCCAGCCCTGAAAATTGGACACTTGCAAAAACAATTTGTACACGCGCTGTCCGCTAACAACAACACAAAAGGGCAGGCCAGCAAAACAAACATTCGGAACAAGCAAGGCAAAACCAACAACAGGGACGACAGGGACAGATTTGAAGCATGGTCGAGGAAAGGGCTTGTGGTTCGAGGGGTCGTCACCTTTAACAGTAGGCGGCAATCGTGTAAACATGGTAAAGACAAAAACAAAGGAGAACAAGAGAAAGAAGCAGAGAACATGACGATGAAGACGATGACGACGACGACGTAACGTGCGAAGGGAGAGAAATGTGGCACTTGGAGGTCGGGTCGACACAAGATGGGACCAGGATACAGTTGCTACATTGTGTGTATGTGTGTGTGTTTCAGTGTATGTATGCGAGCGTATTTTGTTGATGCGTAGCCAACGTAGACTACAGTTACAGTGGCGCCGGCAACTAAAGCAGCGCCAAAGCTGGGTAAACGGGACAAACAACAACAAATATGTACAATTCTCCTGCATACAAACAAACAAACATACAATGTACATAAATTGCACTGTGTATTTATTTATATAGTCGATAGCAACACCAACAAAATGCTGCAAACGGAATCTGTACAATGCCATGGCAACTGAATAAGGATTGTGCAACGGCGGGAGGGGAAAAGGGGTCGGGGGATGCTGCACTTAGACAAACTCATGCCCAGAAATAGTACGAGTATTTCCACCTGGCAACAGTCCACAGACAAGGAATGGCAGAGAAATTGAAAATAATGCAAGGCTGTTTCCTTTTAAATTTAATGCGTCAATTTATTAACGACAAGAAGAAGCAACAGTATTAAATATAAGAGAATCACATTATAGTTTATCTAGTTGGTCCTCTTAATTATTCGTTCGTTTGGCTTTCATTATCGTTCTTGCATCCAATTGAACTAGAATGGAACTGTGTGAGCTTCTGAACTTAAAGCCCATTAGCACTAAGAAAATTTCTCGACCACAGTCGACCTCTTAGATAGCCTAATACGTACTTGCACACACTTAAATACATATACATATAAATGTAAATTGTTCCTATGGCAGCTAAATGATATAGTGGTCCAATTTGAACAAAAATTGGATAGGTTTTATAGGACCATCCGAGATGCATATTTTGTCAGATTGGTTGAGATATCTCAAACAACAAAAACGCTTTTCTTACTAAAACTTGATTTTCGACTGATCGTTTCTACGACAGACTTTTGATATAGAGGTCCAATCCAGATTTAAAAAAAAACTTTACAAAACTATATACCAAATTTGTAGCTCTTATAGTCTCTGAGATCGACGCGTTCGTGCACACGGACAGATGGAAATGGCTCAATCGACTCGGCTGTTAATACTGATTTTGTTCTGCCTGTTTCACAAAACAATTATACACTTATACCAGAGTATAAAAAAAATATGATTGAAAATTACAAATGATATACGCAAACTTGTTTACAGATGGCCCCAAAACGATCTATGTTGTGGGTATAAGAAATTAAAGCTTCTTATAATATTTAATTTATTTAGTACAAATGTAAGAGACTATAAGAGACAGTCTTCAAGCTTTTTATAAAGTTTCCTAGATACCAGACGCAGATGAAGTTTTTTTTTAGATTTGGATCAGATTATATAGTTGCTAAAGGAACGGCCTGAACAATAATATCTTAAGTGTATCTTCATAATAAAATAAGGTCATACAGACGGAGGGTCAAGGCTAAGCCGACTTGTCTGCTGATGCTGCCACGCCTCCTCTTGTGTGCTACGCAAGAGAATTGAGAACTCTTACAAAAACTGACTTGAAGTGGGAGTTGAACCAAGTTATTTTTGAAAGCGCACATGTGTCTAGTACATACATACATATGTATATGGTAGTAGGAGGGGGAACACTAAACAGGCAATTTTTTGCCAACACGAATTATATCAGATGTGTGGTCTATAGCAATACGTTCGGAAACTTAAATACCAGCATCATTTCGGTTTAAAAAAACAACATTTCGTTATTTTCCAAAATAAAGATCTCTTTAATAAGATTGATATTCAAATTGTAAATAAAAACCAAACTTAGTTTGAAAAACGATGATTACACCTTATCATAATGCATAGTTGAACCAAAATTAATAGCATTGCATTTTTTATTTTCTAAACGGCTATTAATAGATAACTGATGATCGGCTTTCTTCTATAAGTTAATTTACAGGGCAGCACAATTATTAGACAAGAAATTTGTATTAACTTAAAACGAAAGATAAGAAGTGTTAAATGTTTGAAATGCAAACAAGAAAACAAGCTAAAGGAACAGAAACGATTACATAAGATGTAAACAAACAAAAAATAAGCGACAACAAACTGGAACTGCGGATGGACATTGAAACCGGTTGGAAGCCAGAGGAAATGTTAGTTTAAAGCAGACCAAGTGTGAAATAATCACATTAACTTACATAAGTAGAAGGCGACACTCGACAGTCAACACTTTTGCCAAAGCGACAACAAACAAAAACTGCTCAGCTCCTACCGACAGACAGTCAGATCTCTTGGCCAACGACTTGGCCAGACTCAAGTGGCGCACTGCCACAGGAGACGTTGAGAAGCAGCCAACCCGCCTGCTTATTGGTCTGAAGTGGAGGACTAAGAGGAGGAAGAGGTGGCGGAAACGGATTTCAAAAGCAATATTAACACAGGGAGCAAAAACAACAACAAATCCAACGATTCTAATCAAATGACAAGCACAGTTCAAGACACAGACAACGACAGTTGGGATACTTGGAAATAGGATGTGACTTAAGGTGACAGTACTAAATACTCGCAAATTTGTAAGGGCATTTGCAAATTCGTTGTGAGACTTATGCTAGTTTTGGCAATTTTAAGTTAATTGAAACTGGTAAAAACATTCTTAAATTCTGAGCTTTAAATAGTTGTGTATAGAAACTACAGGGTATCATTCATTATTAATGAACGCAATTGGAAGAGAATTCTAGTTAGATTAATCAGCTGATTCGCCCACAGCGTTGCCACATTGTCGCATATCTGTCAGCCATTCACACACGATGGCAACAACTTTCATTGCGAATTTGTAACGAAGTGGAGCTGCGCAGGACACTGACCTTGAGCCCATGAGTCATAGTACACCAATACATATACCGGCAATTTCATATATAGATATTTGGCTTAGTCAAGTTTATCAGTGAGGCCTTTTAGAC
The DNA here is from genome assembly GCA_035043635.1 of Drosophila rellima. Lineage (NCBI taxonomy): Eukaryota > Metazoa > Arthropoda > Insecta > Diptera > Drosophilidae > Drosophila > Drosophila rellima. The sequence continues at coordinate 396,597 of JAWNMV010000236.1, read as the reverse complement.
CATGACGATGCCTGTTGATGATGGGCTGCGGCGCCTCGAGTCTCAACTGTTTTGATGACCTAATTGTGTCGTCTGTTAAACCACCCTGTTGCTTCAATACTCGTATATCCACGTATATAAGTGAACCGTTAGAATCTTCCAGAGGAAGTTCTTATATAAAATTGAGCTCTCTACTGCTTTGCAACTTTAGTCCAGCTTCATCCATTTAACTATATATATTTCATAGTTACAATCAGCTATAATATATGTAATAGTAATACGAGTAGTATATATGTATATTATGAAGTCGACAGCTGTTGGGCGCGTTTTTATCTAATCAACTTAGTCATAGCTGGGCGAATACGGTTCAGTCTCTGTTTGGCTTTTGGACGCGCTGCAAGTGTTTGCGGAATATTTGAGGAATTACTTTGCATATACATATAATCCCATATATATCTATCTATTTACATACACACATTTATACGATGGATCTGCGTGTTAGTGTGACCGATAAAGTGAAATTAGCAGCAAAGTAAGTAACGAGTGTGGACAATTTATATACTGTACAATACTAACCAATCCCAAATAATCTGTGTATAGCTAACAGATTATAGTATCTGCATCTGTAAATAAAAAAAGTGCCAAGTTCAGGTGACTCTGCCGTTTATTGGGATACTTCAAACGAAGATAAGATATGACGAATACAGTTTGAATACCTTGTCCAAGGGCTTGTCTAATTATTAAACAGAAAAGCATAGAAAGATGGATACATATCTATCTAAATATATTCAGGTGTTTAAGAATTTAATCAAAGCTCTACCTTATAAAAGTTACATTTTATTGCGAATTGAGTTGAGTAAATACGATTGATAGAAACCAGATTCTTTTTGCAAACTTCGTTTGTGTGGAGAAAGCTATGTTCAATTCCTATTAAGAATTCCATACCCCTTTATCGCTCAATCCAGTTTGGAAAAACAAAACAAAACCCGATCTTCAGCTGAACAGCGTGATCTCAGATCAGTTTATAAATTTGCTTATTTGGGTATGCGACATGGCAGTTAGCAATAGCGATGACTATAGCCCATATAAACAATTCTTCATTCTCATTTCAGAGCCATTGGACACAAGGTAGTCCAGTACCGACTGAGCACTGGACGGACAAAGCACCTGGAAACGAAATGCGGCAGGTTGAAGGGCATGGAGCGAAGGACCGTCTATGACGGGGAGTCCTATTACTCCTTTGAGGGCATCCCCTTCGCAAAGCCACCACTCGGAGAGCTACGATTCCGAGCGCCACAGCCAGCGGATCCCTGGCAGGGGGTGAGGGACTGCACCTATCCCAGATCACAGCCAATGCAAAAGAACGCGATATTGAATTCGGTGGAGGGATCGGAGGACTGTTTGTACATCAACGTCTACGTGAAGAAGCTGGACACGCCGCGTCCGTTGCCCGTCATGGTGTGGATCTTTGGCGGGGGCTTTCAGATAGGCGGCGCCATGAGAGACATCTACGGGCCGGACTACTTTATGAAGCATGATGTGCTGCTGGTCACCTTCAACTATCGTGTGGGTGCACTGGGATTCCTTAGCCTGAAGGATCCTGAGCTGCAGGTGCCCGGCAACGCGGGACTCAAGGATCAGGTGCTGGCACTGCGTTGGGTACACGAGCACATCGCCAGCTTCAATGGAGATGCGGGCAATGTCACACTGATGGGGGAGAGTGCCGGAGGTGCTTCTGCCCACATCCTGATGAACACGGAGCAGACCCGTGGCCTCTTCCATCGCGTCATCGCTCAGTCTGGCTCCGCACTCTGTGAATGGGCAACTCAGCCGAATCGGAGTGCTCCACAGAGGCTGGCCAGACGCCTTGGCTACAAGAATGCTGAGCCTGAGAATGAAGCGGAGCTGCTGCAGTTCCTCAAGGATGCATCTGCTAGCCAGCTGGCTCAGCATTGCAATGCGATTGTGTCCCAGGAGGAGCATCGCAACTATGAGATCATTGCCTTTGGTCCAGTCGTCGAGCCGTATGTGGGCGAGGATTGTGTGGTGCCACGCCCTCAGCTCGAGCAAATGGCCAGCGCCTGGGGCAATGAGCTGCCCTTGATCATCGGAGGCACCTCGTTTGAGGGCCTGTTCAGCTACCAGACTACGCTGCAGGATCAAGAGTACATGCTCAGCGCCTTTGAGCCCCTAATCCCGCAGCCCGTCCGCGACACCATCGATGCCAAGGAGCTCGACGAGCAGCTGCGTCGCCTCAAGCTCGCTTATTTCGAGGATGCGGATCGGGCCCAAATGGAGCTCTTCGAGTGCCTTCGTGTGTTGAGTGTCAAGAACTTTTGGCATGGCATTCATCGCACCCTGCTGGCCCGTGCCGCCTATGCGCCTGCCACGCCCACCTATTTGTATCGCTTCGACATGGACTCATCCCATTTTAACCATTATCGAACGCTTAAGTGTGGACGACAGGTGCGAGGCGTCTGCCATGCCGATGATCTCTCCTACATGTTTTACACGCTCCTCTCCAGCAAACTGGACAAGTCCACTCCGGAGTATCGCACCATTGAGCGACTGATTGGCATGTGGACCTCATTTGCTGCCACGGGCAATCCCAACTGTCAGCGCATTGAGCCCACACAGTGGGAGGCACTGCGTCCAGGGGGAACCGAGCTTTGCCTCAACATCTCGGAGCAACTGGAGTTCATGCCGCTGCCGGAGAGCAAAGAGTTCGTTGTGTGGGACAGTTTCTACACAAGAGAGAGCCTCTATTGAGTCAAACGATCCATCAACGATAAATCATCGATAAATATACATTTACATTTCGTTCTATTTATATGTCGCTTTAAATGTCCACCAATTACTGTAATCTATTAATAAATCAATCATTTTGGAATATCTCCACTGCCAGACAAGCAAATTATACTTTACTGCTACAGATATTTGATATCAATGTACATTTTAGATTGATTTGGTTCCCTATATCATATAACTTTAGAAAATCAATCTTATTGTTTGAGATATCTCAGCCCGTCTGACAGAACATGCATCTGGGATCATCCTATACATCTTGACCAAATTTGGTTCAAATCGGACCATTATGTCATACAGCTGTCATAGGAATTGAATCGAATTATACAATTTTGATGTTGTCCGATTAAGATTTATGCCTACTTGTGGCGATAATTGGTCAATATTGTTTTGTGATTAGATGCTTGACTATTTAAACGCCAACGTTATTTATATTTAAGGTGCGTACCTGCTAATTGAAATGAGTAGTTTATTTCTGCATCCTTTATCTGTACCTGTATATGATAGGCGATCGAACTAAAGTGCCATTTTCATGCTATAAGATCAAACTAATTACAGAATGAAAAATGTAAATCATATATTTTAAAGAAAGAATGGGTTTCTATGGATATATGTTTTCAATTTACCAGGGATGCAAGTCATACAATTTCTGGAGCAATGTCTTTTTACCTATTTTACCTCTAACAGCAATTGAAACTATGAATATTAAAGTTGAAAAGAAGTGGAATTATTATACACTTAATTTTGTGTTTTTTCTATTGATTGATGCATTTAAATCAATAGAAACAACAGAAAATGACGGTTCGATACCAAGTTTTCAATATATTATAAGTGAATGCTGACCAAATTACCTAAAAATTGTGTATTTTTAAACACAGAAAATCGGTAAACTTTGAAGGGTTGTATCTTTTAAACTAAAAATGATTTTACCAAGGGCAGCTTATTTGTAATCGTTGAGCAATTGCCTATAAAATGGATTTATTCGAAATTTCGTAGGCGCATATGAAACTTTTCATTATTATTACAACATCATTTGTTCTACAAAGCGCCACTGTGTGACGATTAAAATCGACTTAAGCAGTTATTAGCTAACAGTTATTTCTTATTTTAAAAATATCAATTAATAAATGTGGAAGAGTGTTTTAGCTGTGGGCAAATACATATATGTAAGATGAGGAACAAAGTTAAGCTCTAGTCTCTCCATTACGATGTTATTAATAAGATTATCAAGAGGATTTACTTTTAATATACGAACTAAACTACATGAAGCTGACACATGGGTCGTAATTAAAGTTGTTATAATATTTTATATATAACATCTCAAAATTTGTGGTATCTCAAATCACATTACAATAAAGCAACTTTTGTCAGGGTATTTCGTCTTCTTTCATCTTTAATCTTGTCAGTTCTTAATTTTTTCTCATTCTATTTAGATATTTGATTTGTTAACCGGTTTCGTCCGCTTTTTTTGGCTTGACATATTGGCAACTGGCCAAAAATTCTTGAACGTCAAGCAAGACTGCGGGTCATTGTTGTCATTCTCAGTCTTATTATTCGTCTCTGCCGTCTCCGTTCCGCCCATAATTCGTTTTGCAGTTTTGAACATTGAGAAGAAATAAAAATCAAAAACAAATAAACGAAAAACTTACAAAACACTTGGGTATGGGAATTGTGGGTTAATTAATCACAAAAATGTGTCTAGAAACGAACTGAATGAGAATCCTACTAAAACAAACAATAGACAGACAATAGACTTGTCTAATCTTTCTTTAGTTTTTTTTTCTCTTGAACCAAATGAAATATAAACACAAATAAGTCGAGCTAATTTACACCTCGCTCGTCAAAGATTTTCGGCCAAAAATCGCAATGAAAACGTTTGAAAATGTTTATAAGATTTTCATGGCGTCGATAAACACATCACTGAAATTTATACTCAAATAAATAGTTTATGTTCTTGTCTTGTTATTGTGTGATGTTTCCAGACCTCATTTGACTTCCAGGGATTAGCAAAGAGTTCGCCAGATTTAAGATACACAAATAATAGATGCTAATAAACGTGAATCAAAAATGTATCTCCCCTGCCTAAGAAGGAGTTTAGGTATTTTTTTTCAGATTTTCTTCATTCAAAATTAGTTTTCAATTAAAATTTTAAAATCTTCCTTTCCAATAATGTTAACTGCTTAAATATTGATTTGTTGCCTTTGCTTTTAGTTGTCTTTTATTAAATAAAGGTTTCTTTCAGTTCATCAAAAACAAAAAAAAACCGAGACAACAGAGGGTATATCCTAGTCGAGCAAGCTGGTCTCATCAACCATTGAATTAAGTGAGAGAAACTGCAAAGAACCTTGGCGAACATCCAGACGAAACGAAATCGATTGAAATTAGCTTTAATTGAATTCGCTTTTTCTTTTTGCATGCAACTTTTTAAAGATGAGCATAAATAATTGAATAGCATTTCGCACATCCCGAATGGAAATTTGCTCACATCATACGCTTGATGACCCCCTCTCGCCCCTTCACCTCTTTCCGTGAAACTGATTGTCGATCAGAGGGGAGATGTATCAGGGGTTGGTTTGTTTGGCTTGGCGCCAAATTTGCGTTTGAATTGCGCTGCTTCTACTGGGTTAAATTTAATTAATTTGTCCCGTTGCCACGTCCCGACCCGAACTGACTCGTCTCTGCGTTGATTTTCAATGTTTGATTATTTATTCATTTTGCATTTCTCTGAATAGGCTCCCCCGACCGAAACACCACCCCCTCTTTCTGCACTCCCCCGCAAACACTCACCGCATTGCAGCATTTGCAATTTTATTGCATTTATTTATTTATTATTTTGTGCGCATTTTTTGCGTGTGTTTGTTTGGTGTTTGTTTTATTTGCTTGTTTCTATCTGTGTGTGTGTGTGTGTGTATGTTTGTTTCTCTGCATTTTACACAATTCCAATTAATGGCATTTAATTATTTATTCGGCATTTTGCACATTGTATTCGCCCAGTTTCCAGCGGCAGCTGTGAGTTTTGCATTTTTATGGCATGTTGCAAAATATGCGCTTTGAATATAAATTTTAAATGGCACTTCGACGTGTAGGGGGTTTCTTTGGATGCAGGGGGTTGGAATACTATGGGGAAATGATAATCGTAGTCTGATAACAATTCACATTTAATATCAGGATTTATTATTGTCGGCTAAAGCGACAGTAAAACTAAGTCTATCAAAATTTAACTGCAGCTAAACTCATCCAAGAGGAAAATAGCTGTACATATACTATACATATATGTACTTTAACTATTAAGAACTATCCATAAAATAGAAAAAACCGATAGTATAATTTTAGTCCGGAAGAGAATTCTCTTCTAAATCAGAATAGACACTATATTTGTATAGTCAATACAAATGTAGTCTATTTCTAATGAATCAAAGAAAACATGCGCGAATGGGAACTAAAAATAAAACTAACTTTGGCATGCTGAAATCTTATCAATGGGAGTGGCATCAGTGCGGGGTCGCTGTCGAATCACCAAAAATACATTTAATAAACAAAAGAACAATTTAAAAAAAAAAGACACAAAAAATTACAAATAATCGCGGAAAGCTATTAAAATTTAATCAGAAATACAAGCGACCCTGCGGTCAAAATTCCCACCAGAATCGCAGTCATGCGGCGCGAATGATAATTCTCTCTCGACTTCTGTCGCCCGGCATCAGCTCTTGTGTTGGGTCTCGTTCTGGCTCTTTTCCAGACTCTGGCTCTGACAACGACCCCACTGATTAATCGTCTGTGGATTGGCGTTTCACCCGGGGTCAGGCTGTGGCGCCAACCATCCCCAAGCAACTCCATAATCATCATCATCCACACAATTTACATACAACCTCATCATCATCGTCATGATTGCGGCAACAAATTGTTTATTTTGATTCGTGTGACGCAGAAATGGTGCTCTTAAATTTGCTTTCGCAAATGTTTTTATTTGCTTATATTCGCCAACGAGTTTCCGTCCTTCCCAAGTTTTCACCCCAAACCCAATTGAAATGCGATGCAGCCTTAAAAATATATAGAAAAATTGTTATGCGAGCGGAGAATGTATGTATCTGGAAATGCACCAAAACAAAATGGCATTTATGAAAGGCCGCACATATTTTCGTATATAATTCATGTAGGTGGCCGACTGTGTTTATTATGGACTATTTTTAATTGAAACTACGTGAAAATTAGCTTTTTTATAATAGGAAGTTATATTTAAGTCCTTAGATCGCGTGATGGAAGGAATTATTATAAAGACGAATAGACTTTTAAATCCTACTTCAGGCGGCAAAATATCAAACATCTCCTGTCTAGATTTGTATCCGGTTCGATTTTGCATTTTTTAGTATCTAAATATATAAATAAGTGTAATAAAAGCTAAAGGACTCACCTGATGGGCACTCCACTGTTGCATGAGATCCTCATGACAGGGCATGCAAGCCTGGATCATGCCGCGCGGATCCTTTGGCCGGGAGCGGGCAGGACGTGGATGCTGCTCGTTGAAGAGGGGAAAGAAGGCGACCGCCTGGCCAAGACGCGACTCCTTCGGTTTCACGGTGCTCAGTTCGACGAGGCTGCCGCGACGCTGCTCATCGCCGCACACGTAACAGACCTCGGTGATGGAGTTCTTGTCGGGCATGGACAGGTCCAGAATACCCACCTCCGTCGAAGAGGAGGAGCTGCCTGGCTGACTCCGAGACGTGGGCGTGGCCACAGGCGTCGGAGTCGCAGCGAGAGTTGAATTGACATTAGAGGAATTGCGCAGATCAAGAACCGTTGCGTTGTCATCCTCTAGACTCGGTGGCTGCGCGCTCAACGGAATGGCAGCACCAGGATTCGGCAGCGCACTGTAAGGATTGCCCTTGTAGTGAGACTGAGGATCACTTGAAGAGCCAGCCGCCACCTGCTGGAGCATGTGGTAGGCGGCTGTCTGCTGCTGCAGCTGCTGGTACTGGGCGGGCTGATACTGAGTCGAGGACTGGGACTGGGATGGGGATTGCGCCTGGGCCTGAGAGCTGTGCTGCCCCAGCTTGAACTTGTGCTGGGCAAAGCTGGAACTGGAGCTGGAATTGGGTGCCATGCGAGCAGGCGGTTCGCTTGGAGGACGCGACAAGGGCGACGGCAGCTGCATGTCCCGCGACTGCGGTCGGCTCAGGTATTTGTGGTTGCCATGGCCCTGACTGTGGCTAGTGGGCGTCGCGTTGCGCGGATAGTAGTCGGGCGAGGCGTTCCTTGAGGTACTGTGGTGCTGCAATGGCAGCTGAGGCGACGCGGATGCCAGCATCCCGGCAGCATAGTGCCTGCTCAGGGCGTAGGGATCCATTGGCGGGGCAGCGGCGGCATTGTGCAGCTCCGCGAGCCCATTCTGGCTAAGATGCTCAGCACTCAGGCCCAGCATCTGGGCGGCATACTCGCTCTGGGTGGCCACATCAGCGCCAATGTATCCCTTGCCATCCACTCGCTTCATGTGGTAGATGCGCTGCAGGACCGGCTTCTTTTGCCGCTCATACGACTCCCACTGCTCGTGCAGGGTGCGGAAGCACAGCATGCAGGCCATCACGTACACCTGGCTAGCTGCCACCGGCGGCAAGCCGAGCGGCGGCTCGTGCCGCTCCAGGAACGGAAAGTACGGTTCGCCGGGTCGATCCGGATTGGGTCGCACGCGCAAGGCCTCATAGCTGCCATAGCCGCCGCAGACGAAGCAAACAGAAACGGACGCACTCATGTGGTCCGGTGGAGCCGAAGCACGTCCTGCCGATTTCACCGACGTCGGGTAATATTGGTGTGCATGGTATCCACCCAACGGCGATGGCATCAGCTGCTGACTATGCTGCCCCTGTGGCACGGGTGGCGGGGTCGAAGCTGGCTCGGATTGCAGGGACACACTGCCACCACGGAGTTCATTTTTAATGTACGCTTTCGCTTTTTCCATAATATTCAGCTGAAATTCAATAAAATAGAACACCCGTTATTACTAAGAATATGAAAAATGTATTACGGGAGAATCTGTTTCTTGTCGGACACGGAAGTCTCTAAGAACAACTTTAGTTTCTTAAGAAGCAAAGAACTAAGCACGGTGTTTAGCGAATCAAGCATAATAGCTTGCATCTAAAGGAAAATAATCATCTTCTTTTAGAGCAAATCACTTAATGGAAACGAAGACGTTCTATTCAATGTGGACGGAACTCCACGCTAGTGACGAAAGCATTAAGAAGGATGGGAAATGCTTCTAGCAATATATCATCCCAATCCGAACACTGGCTCAAATTAAAGTTTCTGATATCCAATTTTTTGACGAATATAAATTAAACTAGTGGGCGGTGCTACAGTCGAGCATACTCGACTATCGGAGATCCCGTACTTTCTATGGAAAAGCAATTCCTGATTAAAAGATAATAATATAAATCTGTACATATATAAAACATTGTATCAGGAGGTATAAGACAATAGAAAATTCCCAATCTGCGAGTCTGATTGTGGTATCTCCAAAAACAACAAAAATTTGCCTACTCAGTATACATTTTCGACCAATCCTTCCTATGGCAGCTTTATAATATAGTAGACCGATTTAACCAAATAAAACAAAAAAATTTTCATATTAAAGCTTAATTTTCGACTGTTTGTTTCTATGGCTGCTGTATGATATGGTAAACCGATTTCAGCCAAACTCGGTCAGAATGAATAAGATAACCCTAGATGCATATTCTGTTAGATTGGTTGAGATATCTCAATAAACAAAAAAGTTTTTCATACTAAAGCTTTATTTTTGACTGATTGTTCCTATGGCAGCTATATTATATAGAAACCAAACTTGGTCGGAATGTATAAAATCACTCCAGATGCATATTCTGTTAGTTTGGTTGAGCTATCTCAATACACAAAAAAGTTTTTCATACTAAAGCTTGGTTTTCGACTGATTGTTCCTATGGCAGCTATGTGATATAGCCGACCGATTTCAACCAAACTTGGTCAGAATTTATAGACCTATCTTTTATGCATATTCTGTTAGATTGATTGAGATATCCTTTAAATTGTCGTTTAAAATAAGATATTTCTAATTTGTGGGCGTTAAAGTGGGCGTGGCCAAAATATAAAACAAACTTGATCTGCTTGCAATATAGACGGACCTACATACCAAGTTTAAAGGCTCTAGCTCGTATAGTCTCTGAGATCTAGGCGCTCTTACAGACGGACGGACAGACGGACATGGCTATATCGTCTCGGCTGTTGATGCTGATCAAGAATATATATACTTGATGGGGTCTGCCACGCCTCCTTCTGCCTGTTACGCACTTTTTTTTTTATGACAAAGTTAATAGACCCCTGTACTTTTTTTAAGTACGGGGTCTAAAAAAAAAAACATTTTAGTGCCACCAAATTTCTGATATTCAATTTCGCGACGAACAATATTTCATTAAATATGTAAATAATTTATACATGTGAAGTAGGCTGGGAAATTTCATAGAAAATTATAATATTAAATCATTACAACATACAGAGAAACAAACTATAAAACTAACAAACTAACAAACAAGAAAAGGAACAAGATATAACATATTATACTTCACATATATGTATGTACATTAAGTTTGTATTCTGGAATCCAGAGAATGATACGCATACACGCTGATAGTTTTGCACCCAAATATCAGAGTGGTAAATGGTCCTGGGATAAAAACGCTGATGGATTGCACTTTCAGCAGCACTTTGATCTGGAGGACGCCAATGAGAGATACATTGATACAAATGGATATAAGTTTCTAAGGTCTATCAATCAGGAGGAGGAGAATATCTTCCGTCAGGTATTTGTGCGTTCCAACACGACATTCGATGCCGACACCGTGGTGATCAACGATGTGCGGGATCTGGTGCTATTTATGATGCCCAAAGAGTTTTTGACAATGAAATTTGTGGAGTTCATGCACAAGCCACCTGTCCACAGGCTGCTCCATGCTTTGATCATCTATTTCGAGTATTATTTGCGGCTGGTTGAGTTTGTGCTGATCCGCCGGGATGAGCTGGCCGGGAATATGGCCCAGGTGCAGAGCGAACAGACGAATGAAATGAAACGGATATTCTCAACCAACTTGAGCCAGTACCGTATGCTGGTGGCCAGAAACTATTGCGTTATCATAATGGGCGAGGGGGATATGTCCAAGTTTTATCACACCAAACCGATAGTCAATATTTCGTCGAAGATCAAGGACAAGTTCTTTCACGAACAGTTCCTGGCAGTCGCCACCCAGATCGTCTGGATTACAATGCATCGACGCGCCTATTATGTGATCGAAATGGAAATGAATCGTCTATTTCGCTCCGAGCACTTTCTGATGAACCGACCTGAGTATCTGAAGTTCTCGCCCGTAGAGCGTAGTCTGCTGTATGGCAAGAACATGAAGATGGTCAATTATCGTGCACAATTCTCACCAATGGTTCAGGAGCTAACTAATGTTGCGGACGAGGATCTGCCCATATTGTGGATAGGTGAACGCAAATATCGGGGCAACGATCGACGCATCAACGAGATCGAGCTCGAATACATAGTTCCTGGTCCGCAATTACGCATGATCGACATGGCCCATGGCATTCTGGGTCATCCGAAGCAATTATATAATACCATCCTACAGTTGGACTGGCCTGAGGTGCGCTTCTCCAACTTCTCAGAGCAACACGATCCCTATTATATTGTACGTCAGCCGCATCTGCGCATTCCCAACATTGATGAGATGCATCTCCGAAGAATGTCCCAGAAGTACGAACAATTCTTCAAGATCTTTCGCATCTACGAGCCATATAACCGTGAGCTTCTCGTCAAGTGGGTCGAACGGGACAAAATCATAAATTACTATTGCAGTGGAGGAGTTCTCCACAACATCTTCATGCGTTGCGAGAAGCAACTGATCTGCGAGGAGGAGAGGGATGTTCCGCAAATCATAAGCAAATATTTCGATGTAGTTTCCAAATTCAGAAAGAAAACAAATATTTTTTTGGGCGATGCGTCCCACCGTCAAGACGGACGCACCTTTAAGGTCAAGGGTGACGATCACTTTTTCAGTTAGTATCCGACTATATATGTTTATATATAGCTTTGATTTATATCTCTGCCCCTATTCTGTATACATGTATCAAACTTGTATTATTCTTGTGATTAAGGTTAAGGTGTTCGATGCGAGATCAGTTTATCAACTTTTACAAGTTAATCAAACAAATTTAAAATAAACTATATCAGATACATATACTTATATAACAGTTTCTCACTCGGTTTATAAGGAACGGACTAGAAAATTTTGATAGAAAAGCAGATCAAATAGTTTAAAGTGATCGATCATAATCAGTTTCTCCTTCTATATAAAATTTACAACGGTTGATTTTTTTCAAATATAGAGCTACTAAAACTGATAAAATTTTTAATAATCATATAAGTGAAATACTAAACCAGGGATCATAATAACTAAAAGTTATATTAAAAAAATTACATGGTGATGATTATATTTTAATTTTTACGTTTGTCTTTAGTGATATTCATTAGTTCTAAGTAATTAAATAAAACTTAGAGCATAATCATTATTTACGGCTTCAGTGTTAGATTTTTCACCAATACTATTGCATATCTTTGTAGTACAAAGTTCCCCGTGCAAAACTTTTCTTTTTAAAAATAAATTTTTTTAATTTTTATTTAGTTTCGGTTTTGACTAGTTTTGGGTTCCGTCTAATCACTGCGGACGGCAGTCCGCGCTAGTGAGGAAACCATCACGAAGGGTGCGAAAGGCGACTAGCAATATATACAGGAAAAATGGAAAATTTTCTATAACTGTCCGATCAGATCGAGAGGTATAGTTTTATCTAACAAAAGTGCATACTAACACTTTTGAAAACTCACCTGGTTCGTGAGATAATCAGGTAAAAGTGGGAGGGGCGAAATTTAGATGATTGCCGCAAATGGGGCCGTTGGAGCCTTTCGGTAAATTTTTTTAATTTTCTACGATTCTTATCAAAAATACGCGTCGAATGACACCTCAATCATAAAAATCCGTTCAGTGGTTCAAAAGATAATTAAAATTGAAATTTTTAGTGGCCTTCTCAAAATGAGATGAAAATTAAGTTGGTCTGTTTGTGTGTTTGGTTTTATCAAAGCGTTGAAATAGCTAAAATGTGTGAATGAGGATCTATTCCCAATTATAAAATTAGAAACTTTAGTTCTACGACTTTTTCGAAAAAAAGCTAGTTTAGCGGGAAATCGCTAAAATTTGCTAAAAAAAAGTTTGGAATTTAATATCGTTCGTCACAAAATTGGATGTCAGAAATTTTGGGGCATGGAAAGGTTTTCGTCACTAGAATTTTACCTCGTAAAGAGGTATTTTTTAGAAGATTATGATTTACATTAAAAAAAAAAAAATTACGCCAATGACTTGTCATCGAGGTTGCATTTTTGATCCCATTATAAGTGGGTGATTTCTTATTTAAAAAACATAATCATTATTTATTTTTACGTAAACTCTCCACACGATCTTTAGGAATATCAGTCATAACATTTTATCTCTTCCAGTTACTCTCTTACTTCGCTGACTCATATTAATTGGGTTCTATGACATGCCTCTCAAATTAGTGACTTTCGATTTTAATTTCATCATTTTCAATCGAATCCGTTTCAGATTTATTGGGTAGATTGAGGAGGAAGTTGCTAAATGAGGACAGCACACAATTGTTTAGCATATCGAGGGTTTGAGTCTGCGTATACTTGATATGCACATACGAATTAGCACCATTTGAATCTGGTTCTCAGCCAGATCAGCTTTAATTGAAAAACGGAATATACACAACAATTCGAGAATTCGTCTATTTTTAGTCGGAATAATCTGGAATTTGAGGAGTACAAAGTCTCGGTGAATTCAACACTAACAAGATCTGCGTGACTGGGCAATCACTTTGGCATACTGAGTCCGTTATTGATAGCTTCTTTTGGCTGTGGTTCTGGGCATTCCTTTGCTTATATAAAAAAAATGTTTCGTTATCGCCAGCGTCATACATAAATATATGTTACACACACAGCTACATATACTTTTAATGTACGTAAAAATGCGCAAAAAGATCAGCTGAATCAAGAAAATAACAAGAGCATCACAACTGAGAGATGAAGCAACGTCCGACAAATGGTCGAATCCCATTTAAAATACAAATAAAAGCTTCCCGCATCTATGGCAAAGATCACGATCGCAGATCATTGCAATATACGTGGGTTATCAACACTCTGATGAAATAGGTTATCGCAACCGGTAATCGTTCGATTAATGAGCAACAAATTTTATTTTTAAGCTCGTTGCTTCGTAGCGGACTGGGAAAAATACACATGTATTACAATATTGTCTGAAACGTAGAAGTTGCATTTTTGCATATTATATAGGTTCAACATGTATGATTTCTAATCATTAATAGTTCGCGAAAAGTTTATATTTTTGTTTGCTTCCGTTAATCTCAAGATCAAGGTTCTTGTAGTAAGAACTTAATTGGTAGAGTCGCCGACCTGCCACATTTAAAACTTTCAGCATTTAAAAAACCTGGACTCGATACCACACCCTGTCATGTTAAAAATCACAGTCATACATAAAATGGTTCCGTCACCGTGTTTTTGTATTCAAACATGTGTTTTTTAAGTTCATTTGAATGGAACCCCATCACTTCGGAAGGCAGTCCGCTCTAGTGACGAAAGCATTTCGAAGGGTGCGAAAGGCAACTAGCAATATATACATGAAGAATAGCAAATTTGCTACGACAGTCCGATCAGATCGACTTATATACGGATCGAAAGGTATAAAGGTATATATATATTTAGGTTTTAAATTACAAAAGTGCATACTACAACTTTTGGAAACTCACCTGGATCTTGAGATAAACAGGTGTTAGTAGGAGGAGCAAAATCTAAATGATATCAGCGGATCGGGCCGTTAAAGCCCTTTTGTAAAATTTTGTACTATTCTTATTAAAAATATGGGTCGAATGACACCTTGATCATCAAAATCCGCCCACTCGTTCAAAAGATAATTAATTTCGAAAATTTTAGTCGCCGTCCGAAAATGAGATGACAAGTCAGTCTATTTAAATTGTTGAATGTGGTCCTATTCCCGGACATAAATCTAGAAACTTTTGTTATACGACTATTTCGAAAATCGCTAGTTTAGCGGATCCTCCCGACTACGATTCGCCATTTGATGAAGAGGAAATGTCTTTAAAGTAGGAGATCCAGCAAGATACTAGTTTGTTGGAATGCATAGCTTCCGGACTTAAACCCAATAGAGTTAAGTTTAGCCATTAGGGTCTAACAAGACCAAAAGTCCACCGGAGCTCTTGGTGAAGGCGGCTTGGTATGGAATTTCTCAGAGTACCCGTGCCAAACTTGTGGACTCGATGAAAGGTGCTACCACAAAATATTAATGTTTTTTAAAAATAATAGGTAAAAAAAAGAATTACTTGATGTTAATCTGAATTTCGTAAATGATGCTTTTTTCTTTTTATATTATAATATGGACTTAATTGTTGTTAATATTAAATAAAAATAGCGATAAGGTACTTAGTCTAAGAGTTTAAATGCATCAAATTATTTATAATATTACTGCATATGCAAACATTTACATTAATACAGTTTGTTTTTAGTTTTAGCTTTGTCTATATTGCAAACAGATCAAGTTTGTTTTAGATTTTGGCCCCGACCCCTTCAACGACCACAAAATATAAATATAATTTTCATATCTTAAGTATAAAAACAATTTAAAAGATATCTGAACGATCTAACAGAATATGCATCTGGAATGGTCTTATGCATCCCGACCATATTTGGTTAACATCAATCTGCTGAATCACATAGCTGATTCGGTTCACCTAATCACTTAGATGTCATACAATCAATTACTCGACAATTTACAAGGGCAATCAAACCGTTGCCGTGAAAATACGTATTAGGCTATCGGATTGCCTGTGCACAGGGTATTCTACAGTCGAATACACTCGTTGCTCGTACTGTGTTTTAATAAATCTTTTATAATTTTTTTAATGTGAATAAATCATCAATATATTCAGTACACAATATGTGTAGGTAGATGCCGTTAAATCAGTGGGTTTTTGAGTGTAATCCGTTAAGTTCACTATAATCAGTGTCTAATCAGATTTTGGTTTAGTAAATTACAGCAATCAGTTTTTGTGAATATTTCAATTTATATGTAGGGTATCGCCCAGTCTAACAACTTTTGCTAACGCACTTTTGTGATATTATTATTCACTTTTAAAAAGTTAATGAATAAATGTATTGTAATTGAAAATTGGAAAATTATATTACATTCCCCAAACATAACGTACAACAACAACAACCACAACAACGAAACGAAACCATACAACCAGCAAGTGAGCTAATTACGTTGAATTATTTATTTATTTTACAGCAAAAATTAAATTTCCGACATTTGTAAAATTTGTAAATGTAAAACTTTTTGCCCCAGCGCCATAAACTTTACGCAAACAAAAGCAACAGAAATAATATCAAAACAGCAGCAACAGAAATAATATCAAAACAGCAGCAACAACAACAATAACCTGAATAAAACCAGAGGCCCCGCCACCCCACATTTCCCCCTACCACTCAACGAGGCTCCCATCATCAATGTGCTGTAAGCTGACCATGTTTCAATTATATTTTTTATTTTTCCTTTATCGACTTTTTAGAATTCTCTGTGAAGTGCCAAGTTTCATAGAAGGGGAGGAAAAGGGGTGGGATGGGGAGTTATGGTAAAGCAATCCTTTGAAAGTTTGTGCTGTGCTATTTTCATATCCTACACTCAGAAGGGTATATACAACGGAAGGCACATGACAGTGTTCTACTATAATTTACTTAAAGAATTTAAGTCGACTAACAAGCTTATTGTGCGACCTTTTCACTGGGTATTGTCCAGTCGTGCATGCTTGTTGAGCATTTGACTTGTTTTCATTTTGTTTTTGCCTACTTTTTGCTTGTGCAACCTTTTAAGAGTTGTTGTTTTCAATGTTGTTGTTGTTGTATGCGTCGCATAAGGGAGCTTATGCACTCCACTTCAGCAATTTGTTGTTGTTGTTGTTGTTTTTGCTGTAACGTGTCCTGCTGCTGCTGCTGCTGCTCCTGCAGTTGTTTTTACAACTTTTGCTGCACTGAAACATTTTTATGACTCTCGTGTCCTTGTTGCACACAACGTGCAAGCCCTTGGCTGGGGCGTGGCACACACACACACACACACACATACATATACACACTCTCACGCACACAGAGTCAGGAATGAAGTGAAAACAAGTGAAATAGAAAACATGGCACAAAGAGTCGCGTTTGTTGCTTGCTTAAAGCATCGCTTGCCAACTTTAAGATACGCGCATAGCAATCGCCACTTCTCAATTGTTATAGTTGTAGTTGTTGTTGTTCTTGACATTGTTTTTGTTATTCTTGGAACTAGTTTTGGCTGAAGCAGGCGCACAGCACGGAAGTTCCTTTAGCAGAACAAAAACAACAATAGCAAAAAGTATCTGAAAGTTGTAGGACGACTTAAAAGAAAAGACAAGAATGAAATAAAAGTTACGCTGTTGAAAACTTTTAGCGCTTTTGGGAATTTGTTTCATGCTTTCGGTTTGCTCCTTCCCCGCCCCTATATCCGTAAAGTGAGTAACATTTTGCCGTCTTCATTGTTCGTTTTTGTGCCAGTTCTTACTGACTTTTTTTAAATGGAAAACTAAACGCAGTGGAAAATAAAAAGTTCAAGTTGACAACAGAAATTTAATAAATCTTGCTAAGAATGTAATTTTTGTAGATGTAATTTTATCGTATATAAATAATAATAGTCTATCTCTAGCTTTTTCTATATATGTATCTATGTCTACAAGGCGGTTGTATTTCCAGAATGGTTATTAAGTTATCTACACATTTCCATATATGTATTTATTAACTAAAATTAAAGAGCATCTTAATGTGCAATAAATGTACAGTTTAAGCTTTAAAACAATTCAGACCTCAACACTAACTCCAGAGTCCGGAGTGACTCGCAGTCGAGCATATTTGGGTAAACATTGTTTTTAGTTGTTTCAATTTGCAATTTGATATTGCGTTTGCAGTTTGAATAACTGAATTGAATTTTAAAATTTGCATTGGATAACACAAATAACAGAATCGGCAAATAAATCCTGGCCATAAGCAACAACAACAACAACAGAAACAACGGGAACAGCAACAAAAATAATGGTCGGAAACGGGGGGCATAAAATGGAATTTATTAAATAGCATTCCACGCAATAAACTTGCCCAAAATAAAGAATAAAAAAGGTTTGCAAAAATAACAGCAGCCAAATAAAAGAAGAGAGACAAGGGGAAATGGAGGCAGCGGGTAGCGTGCAGCGAGAAACAAAAACAAAAACTCGTACATGCAATTTTATGGCAGGACGTTCGATGTTGGCTATAAGCACGCATCCCCGACGCCAAAAAAACCCACCGTACTCCCCGCCGAAACCCTTTCGCTGCGCTCTACTTTATATGAAAACAAAAAATAAAGGAACAATTTTTGCGGAGCCAAAATTAAGAGATGAAAACTCAGCAAAAGCAGACTATAAAATACCCTTACACAAATGTGCATCTATCAAGCGTTTCATATAAGAATTTAATCCATATGCATTCTACTCTATTAAAAGAGTTGCATATTATGTGACAAATATACTAAAATCAAGTTCATTCAGAAGGGTATTTTTCCCATTAACACTGTCGCAACTGGACCTGAGGACCCGTTCCTTCCCCCCCCCCCCCCCTTCTCCCCTATACTGAACAGTTCGACAACAGTTGGAGAGCTAAATTAAAGGGCTACAGAGCGCCAGGCTGCCAATGTTTCCAATGGTTGCAGCCTGGGTGAATTAATAATCGTAGTCGCTTTTAAAGTTCCACCGAAGCGACCGCAAAGCGAACGCAAACGGAAAGGAATCGCATGGGATGAGAGGAGAAAAAAGCGAGAAGCGACGAGACGAGGAACAGATGAATTGACATTTAATTATTGTGTAAATCATAATTTTGTTTTGTTTCCTTTTCATGTTCTTCTGCTGCTCCCTGTTCGTTTGCCGTTGTTGTTAAGCGCTTTACGCTGGGGACCAACCGCATAAAATACCCGTTTTAACGGTCCTCTCATTCATTTCATTTCATCACTTTAATATTAAATTAATGAACAGGAGAGTTGATTTTTATTTAATCTCCAACCCATCATGATGTTAATGACAATGACTAGCTAATCGAATCGAATCGGAATGAGTGCGAGTTAAATGCAGTGCAATCTCGTTAAAGCGAGCAAAAGCTTAATGATAGATGTACAGCTGTGAATGAATGTGAATGAATAAATAATAATAAAAAAATTGTTAAGTTATACAAAAATAAATACATTTAGAACTAATAAAAAAAATTTGTCCCATAATGGTCCTTATAATAGGATTAATCACTCTTAAAAGTCCAGGTCATCTGCCCTGCTATTTCTTTGAACACAGCTGTAAGTACACACATCCTCTACATGCCTCAATTTAAGTGTCAATTGAAGTAGATTTTATAACGGATTAAAATACATGATCAACTGTTGCACAGAAATTTTACTTGTATCAAAAATTAAGAGTGTCGTTAAGTTCAGAATTAAGTACAAAAAAACCAAAAATTTAATTCTAAAGTGAAGGGGTTGAATGTAAATTTGTAGCTTTGTTTGCTAACTTAACTCAGATATAATACATTTGCATTTACATAATTATTCCATGTATGTTTGTCAACATAAAAGTCACGTCAAAGTCAAAGTAAGTCAACAAACAACAAATTTTATGTTTAAAATAAATTAATAGAATACAAATTAAAACGCAACATTTTAAATTATTGAAATATTATTAAGAATCAGGTAGGAATCCAGCACGATAACGTTTAAAAGCAATTTACCCTACAAGACATGCAACTTGATTTGCATAATCTGACAGTTAAGTATAATTATAAGGCAAAAACAATTCTAATCGATTCTAAGAGGAAATAAAAAAAACGTGGCAGTTTCGAAAGCAAAACTAATGGTTGAAGCGTAAAAGAAAGAACGATAAGAACTGTAGATTCTTGAATTGAACTGAATGTCATGTTAAATGAATTTAAATTAATTGAATTTACAAATTGTTTGCCGGTCTTTCGGGGTCTACCGAGAACCGCTTTAAACCAATGATTGATTAAAGTACCATAGTAATTTACCGATTGATTCTTAAGAGACTCAAAAGACTGTTTGGATACTGACCTCTGTGCAGTTGAATAATCCAGATCGGGACCAAATGAAATGCTGATGTTACACACACACATGCAAGCAGGCATATGTACTCGTACTTGTATATTCAAAATATCAAAGTCACGCGTCTTCAGGGCAGTATAAAACGAGAGCGCACGAATCAAAAAAAAACGCTCGACACGAAACGCATTTAAGAAGATGCGCGCGAAGCGATTAATAGTTGGACGAGGGGGTAAGACTTAAGCGCAAGTTGAGAGGCAGGGGCGACGATGCCAACAACAACAGCGACGATGACGTCAAAGAGCGGCTTAAGCTCACATAAAACCATTAGGTGAGCGACAGACAACGAGAGCGAAAGAGAGGCACTTGGCGTAGTGGGTTTTAGGGCTTTCTTTTGATTGGCTTGCTTCGATGGTTTCTTTCTTCTTCGTTTAATTTTAGCTTTAAAAGCTTAAGAGCACAATTGGAATATCGAATTAATGCGCCACTGCGTGCTGTAAAGTATTTTCGTATTTTCAGCTGTTTCTTTCGTTGTTTTGTTTTGTTGTATTGCGTGTAGTTTGAGCTTTTCAGGGCAAATTAGAACTTGATATTGATGTTTTATTTGGAGACTGCAGTTGTACTCAGGTATTCTAGTTGTTCTTGGATATTACTATTATTATTATTATTATTGTTGTTGTTTGTGTTGTTATAGCTATGATGTTGCTGTTGTCATGCTGCTGATTTTGTATACATATGTGCGTACAGCTTTCGATTTATTTCGCTTTGCAAATGTACATTTGAAACATTTTTAGGAATTTATTGTAAACATCCACAGAATTGAGAGCAACGCGTTGCTTCATGGTCAATGCGGTGGTCTCTGCACACACACTCTTAAACGCGCACACGCATATACACGCACACAGACACAGCGCGTTCGCACTCGATCACGATCAAAGTAAATGCAAAGCCCCCAGCCCCACGTCGGCAAGACAGTCGACGTTCGACTGCCGAAAGTCTCTGGGGCCACCGCCAGCAGCTGCTTGCAATAATAATCAAAAACTGAAGCCGCGTGCAAATTTCACTAACTTAAAATTGTGTTTAGTCAACGCGAAGGACGGTGACGGCGCCAACATTCAGTAGAAACGACTGACTCCCAGCAGCAGGCAGCAGCGCTTATTCAATTGTTTGCATTTTGCCTTGCATTCACACGTTTGTCGCAGTTGCGGCCACTGTGTCCGTCCGTCGCTTGTTGCTGCCGTTCGCTGCTGCTGCTGCCGCTGTATTTGTCAGCAAAGCATTCGCGAATTTTGTCTTCTCCACGATATCGAAATTAACAATATTTTTAGAATTTCTTTAATATGCGACTGACTGGCTATAAAATTTTATATTACCTCGCGAACCAAGGCTGCCACAGGGAAAACACAATGTGGCAGCCCTGGCATCGGTGTCCACAGAAAAACAAGGTGGCAGCCCTGGCAACGGTGTTCACAGGAAAAACGAGGTGGCAGCCCTGTCAACGGTTTCCACAGAAAAAACAAGGTGGCAGCCCTGGCAACGGTGTCCACAGGAAAAACGAGGTGGCAGCCCTGGCAACGGTGTCCACAGGAAAAAACAAGGTGGCAGCCCTAGCAACAGTGTCCACAAGAAAAAACAAGGTGGCAGCCCTGGCAAAGGTGTCCACAGAAAAAGTAGATTGTGACGTCACCACTTGGAGTGGCGCCAACACATGAAAATTTAAATAAAACGAGTCGCTTTTTTTATTTGACCGGGTTTCCAAAAGTTACTAAAACATCTTCCAAGTTAGAAAAATTACAATGGTGATTTGGCATAAATGGAATAAAGATGATCACATGAGTGGATAGGGTTAATTTTATGAAGTTCTATATAATATATATATTTTATTTACGATTTCTCACGATATTCAAATAAAGTTAAAAGAAAATATATGTATAAGAAATTTAAGAGAAATTATAAACTTGTGAAATAGAAAACTCAAAAGGACTATATAGACTGACGGGGTAAAACATATGATTAAAGTCTCGGGGATAGTAGATATCCTTAATAATTAGGTCGGTTAGTTGAAGAAATTATTTGACCAACAGATGCACTCAAAAGAAAAGTCTCTGGGACGGACGGATTCTCTTAACTTTAAATGTAATTCCCAAAGGTAAACAAAAAATTGAAATCAACCTTCTTAATAAATTCAAATGAAATTCATAAACTTCTTTGGTGTAGCTCGACTTGAAAATGAATCACAATATTAAGATGCGCCCAACTTTCACATTCGACTATATCTTTCCAGACGAAAGGGGTAGGAAGTGTCGGGGGAGTTGTTTATATATATTTTTAACAGAAACCGGGAAATAAGAAATAAAAAGTTGAATAAATTCGTTGATTGGTATAACATGTTAACATTTATTATTGACTACGTTTAATATCTGCAGCAGAGAAACGCATTTAGCAGTTTGCAGGTACTTAGTACTACTTGCTCCTTAAACTTGCGATTATTGTACGCTTGTCCTAAGTAACTATGTACGAGAATATATATGTATATATATGTATATGCTGTATCTTATGTCTGTGTGTTTGTTACGCTAAAACATGAGAATTCTGGGCTTGGTTATAGGCCAAGTAGTGTTTCGTTACATATAATAAATACTAAGAGTTTTTAGGCATTAGCATTATAATAAATACATCTCGAGTTTCGTATCGTATAAGTAATATAATAATATATAGTATATATAGTTCTAGGCGTAAAATTCTAACTAGCAATTAGTAAGTAACAGATGTAAGTAGCCGCACTATTCACAAATATGTATTGTATTTACTGAAGTATAGTATAAAGATATCATGTCGTATATATAGTTATCGAAATATATATATGCGTCTGCACTTACATGTATCGTTATAAGTTTTAGTATTTGTTTAGACATTACTAGGTATTACTAAACAGGCTAATTCGTGAAGTCTTAGATAGGGTTAAATAGCACTTTATAGTCGTGGCTTATATACATATAATTGGTACATATATATGTATATATATCCATAAAATACTTGAGTAAAGATACAAGAGTTTAGGGGCCAATTGTAGCGCTGTGGTTTTGTTGTTGCCAGAAACTCTTGACATATTTGTTTTTGGTTTGTTCCCTCGAAAAGTTAATATGGTCATGGATTCAACAGCAAGACGAGATCACGGCAAGATCAAACGATCGGCACGCAGACCCATTCCATCAGCCGGAACAGCAGCGAGCACAGCCAATTCTAGGCAGCCGTCGTCACCTTTGGCCCAGCTCCAGGCGGCGCTGCCTCTGTCGCTGCCCCGGATGTTGAGGCCGTGCCATCGATCTGTTCCAGCTGGTCAAATTGTTGTTGCTGCTGCTGCTCCAGCTGATGGTGTGAATGGGGATCGGGATGGGGATGAGAGTCCGCCAGGGGGCCAGCGATGCTGCAGCTGCTGCTGCTGCTGCTGGCAACGGTTTGGCTGGTGCGCAGTTCAGGTGGCAGATAGATTTTGACTACGCTGGTGATCTTGACGCGACAGTTGGGGCAGTTGCTGCATCTGCAAGACAAGGAATACCAATTAATGCTAAATTTCTTCAATAATCGGTCAAGTGTGTTACTCACCTAGCCGCACACTGTGCACAGGCAATGACGTGACAGCACGGATTGAACACTGTGTTGATCGCCCGATCCATGCAGATCTTGCACTGCATGGCCTCGGAGATGCGCGTGTCCACGCAGCGCTCAATCGCCGCCTCACGCGCCTCCTTGTCGCGTATGGCCAAATCTATCTTGCCGGCCATCGAACCGCCACCGCCACCGGCACCGGCACCGGCAGCACCCAACACGACACTGTCGTCGGCC
Source organism: Drosophila rellima (assembly GCA_035043635.1). NCBI lineage: Eukaryota > Metazoa > Arthropoda > Insecta > Diptera > Drosophilidae > Drosophila > Drosophila rellima. Next base: position 372,670 of record JAWNMV010000236.1, on the reverse strand, counting down.
ACATCCAAGCCGGGCTCGCAGCTGCTGCCGTCATCGATGGCCGCCATGGCGGCCACATCGCCGCCGCGCTCGTGCAGCTTGCGCCTCGCCTGGTCGTGGACCTCGCGGCACGTGTGCTGGATGTCGAAGACATAGCGCTTGCCCAGCTCCGTGTCCTCCTTGAACATGGACGCAATCGTGCCCTTGAGATCCCGCGTAAACTGATTGGTGACCACGCAGCGAACCTTGTCGCACACGTAGAACGCATGTCGCTCGGTTATCGATCTGTACAGTCCCGAGGCAATGGGCTGCTTGGGCAGCTTGATCTCCAGCTCCTTGCGATCGTTGTGATCGTCCACATACTCCAGCTTGAAGGTGCGCCTCAGCGACTTGGCAGCGGCAATGGCACTGAACGGGATGCTGCAAGCAATCAGGAAAACAATTCTCAATTTCGATATCATTCCCAGGCAATGCTGATGATGACTCACCTTTCTTTTTCCTCCCCACGGATGACTGTGATGCCGTGTGCGCCGACTGCGATGTCGCAGCGAGCGGCGCTCTCGTTGGTGGTGACGCCGCTGAAGAGCTCCTCGCCGTAGCCACTGAGCTCCTGGATCTCGCGCAGCAGCCAGTACTTGGCCGACTTGCGGGCCATCGGCAGCTTGGCCAAGCGGCTGTGCTCGAGGGCAATCTGTCGGAGAAAGTCCACTGGTGGCTCACTGTCGCCGCTGGTCAGGATCACGTACTCCTCGTACACGCGCAGCGGATTGCTGGCCAGTCGCTCGTCGAGACCCGAGTGGCTGCTGCTGCTGTTGCTCGGGCTGCTGGAGCTGCTCGAGCTGCAGGCGGATGCGGAGGCGGATGCGGAGGCGGATACTGAAGCTGATGGTGATGGTGATGGTGATGGCGACGGCTGCAAGTTGTTGTTGCTGGCCGTTGTCGTTGTCGATGTGGCCGACAGAGTGCAGCACTCGATGTGCTCCACAGACTTCTGCTTGGACAGCCGCCGCTTCTTGAAGCTGAGCACATGCTCCTTCTCCTTGCGCTGCTGCTCCAGTTTGCTCTGCTGCTGCTGCTGCTGCTGCGCCAGCTGCTGTTGGGCCAACTCCCGCCGCATCCGCATGGGACACTCGGCGCGCAGCGCCTGCTCGTTGAAGCGCAGGCCATCGGCCTGGCAGAGCAGCGCCGCCAGCTTGGCGGCATTGCTCCAGTCGTGGGCGCAGAGCCGCGCCTCGAGGAGGTCGCGTCGGGCCTGCATGAAGAACAGGTTCCGCACGCTCTCCTGCAGGATGCTGTGCACCGGCACCCAGAACTTGACGCGCAGTGCGAGCATCAGTTGGATGCCATTGCTGCTGCTGACGCTGTCGCCGTGCAGGCGATTCCTCAGGTTGTACCACTGGCGAGTGCGCGACTCCTTCTGGCTGGGCGTCCAGGGCTCCAGGCCAAAGTATTCCATTTCACAAATGATGCCGAGTGCCTTCAATACCTGAAATGAGATTTATTTAAAGATATGAGTAAACATATTTCACTAAACAATTAAACATTATTGCGATGGTCAGCGGTTTGATTTCTTTAGTTTAGTTCTTCCTCTAACGATCCTCGATAATCTTTTAATTATTATGGCTTGTTGTTGTTGTAAGTGATTATAATACTTAAATTCTTGCTTAACAATCGTCCTTCACAAATAATTGTACATGTAATGGATTTAATATGGGTACAAGATTTCCCACATAGCCCTTGAAGACGACTAGCAAAGCCGACCAAACAAATCAGATGTCTCTAGAGGAAAAAGATATATATATATCTATATAACTCAATACACAGTTAGAACATGTGTGGCACTTGCACATTATTAAAGTAAATCTAGGCAATAAGTGTTAAATGTTCATTACTAATGAAGCTATATTAAAATTGACATTGAAGATTGACTTGTTGAGTTTATTATATATATAAATATGCTCTTAGCTACATTTTGAAATTAGAATTTTTTAAATGTTACCGTAATGTTTGTTATATTTGTCTCGATTTTTCAAAATTTTTTTTAGAATTTCTTGCCTAACTTCACCACGCGTTTTAAAATAAACTTTATAGTTTTAGAACATTTCGAATTTATTCCGTTTAGTGATTTAACCTTTAATAAATTAATTAATTTAAAAAAAAATGAGTTTATTGCGCGACAGGGTGACTTTTTGATTACATATTCTATATTGTAAATATTAAAGGGATTCCCTTAGACGTAATCAGTTTTCCATTTATCAACTAGGCATCTTTCTATTCGCATCGAACTTGTTTAATTCAAGTGTATTTCAAGCGAACGCAAACACCAAACCAATCGCATTTGAAGCTTATCAGTGCTGAGCCTGTCAGCCAGTGTCATTGCCAAGTACACTGTGCTCTGCTGTGGTGTGCTGTGAGTTGGAACTGTGTCCTGACAATGTCCTGTCAGTTGTACTGTCTGTGGGTTTTCTCAAATCCAACATCGTTGCTATGACAGTTGGCAACGACAACTGTGTCTGTCAGGACACACACACACACACACACACACACACACACACACACACACACACACACACACATAGAGTGAGGAGTGTGGGGGTGTTTATCGTGAAATGGGAAGAGGGGAGGGGGAAGGGGGAAGGCCTCGAAATATTTGCTTATGCAACGAGCGTGTCATCATTGCGAATGGAACAAATTCAACTGTTTGCTGCACGTCAGCGATGTCAACAACAACAACAACAACGAAAACGACGAGACTCCAAGGAATAGGATAAACGGCAATGACTGATCACGAAATACCCTGTAAAATTGATTGGTTTATTTTTCTGTATGTAATGTATGTAATTTGTATTAATGATATGCGATTATTGTTAGAATCAGCAAACGTTTGAGTCGATATACCCCATTTGAGGACGCGATTAAGGGGGATAGCGCACAGAATAAAAGCAAATCAAGAACGACAACGACAACATAGCCAACTGAAAATCAACATAGTCAAGCCGATGACGACGATGCTGTCGGTTTGTTATAACTGGCAATCCAAGCTGGCATTCTACGCATCCACCTCCCCCTCCCCCTCCCCATCCCCCAACCCTTGGTCGCACTAGTTGCATTCGTTGTTGGGGTCAGCGACAACAGAAACGAAACGAAACGAAGCGAAATGAAATGAAATTTGCGAAGCGCACACAAATTCCAAATGCCAAGCAACAAACATTTTTTGCTGTTGCGTCAACACACGCTATGCCAGAGGACACCCCCCACCCCTGATCCAAGTTATCGATGTTGCCTGCCGCCCCCTGGAGCACTTTGCATAATGAGGCAACTTCTGGGCCAAGAGGCAGAGCACAGGTAGCCAAGGCAACAAGTTGTTCCCAAGGAGTCACGCGTCAGCGCCTCGCACATTTTCACTTTCCAATTAGGCAGCCACAGAATATCAGATGAGCAAGTGTGTGTGTGTGCGTGCGTGCGTGTGTGCGTGCGTGCGTGTGTGTGTGTGTGTGGGAGTGGCTGAAATTAGCCCTGGCAAATGGCATTGGCTAAGAAGAACGAACGAGCGTGGGCCTGACTTTATTCACTTCTTAGCAGATTAACATATTAAATTCTACCTTAAATTGACTGCTTAATTAACTATTATGCAATTATGAATGCGATATAAATGGCGCATGTAATTGCTGGCAATTAATAGATCTTTGGTTAGTTAATTGCTGTCATTGTTTCGGTTTTAAGATCTTTTGTTTTACATCTCGAGAGGCTTCATTAGTTGGGTCTCAAGTGGCCGCCTCAAATCGAACTGGGCCAAAACAACAATTACAATTGAACGACAACAAGAAGGAAGAGGAGAAGAAGAAGAAGAAGGGAAACAATTGCTACCCCAAGAAGCGACCCTGAATGCGATGCATGGTGTGGTTCATGTGTGGTTCATGTGCAGTTCGTGTGTGTGTGTGTGTGTGTGTGTGTGTGTGTGTGTGTGGGATTGTATTGTCGTCGCTTTGGCAAATGCTTCCGCCCACTCGACGCGAATGACGTTCACAATGCAGACGATGATGATGGTGATGAGAGAGACAGAGACAGCGACTGAGTCTGAAAGAGAGACTTCAGCCACAAGTGTCGCAGCAACGTTTGATGCCAAGTCAAGCTGCTGTTGTGAGCATGTAAATCGATCTGCCAAGTGGATTATGTGTATAATTAATTGAGTTTTGCAAGTGAAACCCCTCCTCCCTCCATTAGGCATCTCTTCACTACACAGTCGCCTTACCGCAACTGTCAGCGGCATTTGGCAGCTTAATTAGTTGGTTGTTTGACTTGCATTCTTGAGAGCACTCGTAATGAATCGTTAGCTTAATGACTACCAACTGTTAATTGTGAATTTTCCGCAAATGAAAACTGGCATAGAGCCAACAGAGATTCATTGACGAAACTGACTTAAAACAAAACGAATCACTACGATTAATATTCCAATTCAGATCAGTTCTCAATTGATCTCTATAGTGTAGATTGTTGCCAATTGGAAGTGTTGTGTATCCAGTCAGATTTGCGCTTGTAAAGCTTTTAGACATAAATAGCTTTTGAAGCTTTCTATGAATTCCACATGGAATTCAAAATTGATAAAGAACCTAAAGCATTTCGCAACATTTCTATTTATATAACTTTACGAATCTGCGGTAATTATTTGTTATTACATTATTTTGTGCTTGCTATTATATGTTTTTATTTAGCATTTCACATTGCTGTATTTTTAAGCGCGAAACGTGGCAACTAGCAACAAATGGCAACAACAATAACAACTACTAAATTCATTCAATACAAAAACGTTGCCGTCGACTTCGACGTCGCCAACGAAGGTGCAAAGTCCACATTTTCAGTATTTTTTTTTCACTTCGTTTCGCTAAAATTAAATAAAATGCGAATCGCAGCAAAGGCAAATGCGAAACGTGAACTTATTTCTTCTCAACAAAAGCCGGCGACGATTTTGCAAAACAACAAAATTGTTTGTTTGTGTGTGTGCGTGTATGTGAGCGTAAGTGTTTGTGTGAGTGACTGTGACTGTGACTGGAAATGCGACTGGGGGCATTTCAAAGGCGTCCACAAACGCAAGGATAACAAAAGATGCATAATTTGTATACAATTTGGTCATAAAAGTTCACAAAGACACGCCTGCTGAGTGGGCGAATGACGTCAGCAATAGCAGCAGAAGAATCAGCAACTGCAGTGATTTCTATCGGATTCGAAAATTGAACAGTGCCCCGAAGGTGACACAAATTGAAATAAAAATATTGCCCCAGAGGGCCGTCACAGTGACAATTTGGCATTTATTGCATTTCGTAATATGTATGTATGTATGTACATACATAAATAAATGCCTGTGTAAAAAGATGGATATAAATAATTGTCATAAAATTATTATTTTCGTTGGTCTGTTACATTTTTTGGTCCATAAAGTCAACAACAAGAGCGACAACAGCCGCTGAGTCAAGCTATTAACTTTTTTTACATGCAATCAACAGACGCGACCACATGTTTTAAGAGTTTCTTGTGTCCAAATCTTTAAGAGAGAACACCGTCAAGAGAGTGACGACTTCACATTTGTTCAGAAAGGTAAACAAAACGGAGCACGCAAAAAACAAGTGTTGCTGCGGGGGGTACGCAATGAGAGAGTCTTACTCTTTGCTGTTGAAGAGAAGCAAGTACAAACAAAATTGTAAACGAGAGTGAGCGAGAGATGGAGGTGGGGGCTGGCGATGACTAGCACAACATGCTGGCCGATGAGCAGAAAACCCGACCATTGCATTCGAATTGGACTTTGGACTTTGGACTCGGGCCTCTGAAACGCCGTTTGGACTTTGGACTCGCACTCGCACAGTGAGTGTTCACTTTGTTTTTCTTTTTGTTTTTGCTGATCGCTTGTGATGCTATTGCTTGTTATGTTTGAGTTTGCTGTTTGCTGTTTGTTGTGGTTGTTGTTGCTATTGCTGTTGATAAATCGCAATAATTGAAAATATTATGAGCGAGACAAACAAATTCGAAACTGTGAAACGAACAAGTGCCATATGATGCTTCACAGTAAATAACAGTAACTCAAACGACTTTGCTTTGCTCTGCTTCGAAATGACGTCAGCTTCAGCAGTGCACGCCGGCTTTGGACTTTGCTCTCAAATTTGCTGTTGATCTGCTACTGTTTGTCCTTCTCCCTCTCTTTCCCTTGGTGCGAGTACAAAAACCGCACTTGCGATGGAAACGAAGTTCAAATACTTTTTACTTACCAGGTAAGCAACAAAATATTTTTAATTTATGCGTTCAAAATGCATTTTGATGGCCATTTACGTACACGTGCATCAAACGACGGCATTATTAATGCAGCAGAGGAACAGAAAGTAAGCAGAAACATAACGTAGGCGGAGGTCCACAAAAGCATGTGTTTATGTGTGCAGTTATGTATTTATGTGCATAATTACATTGTATGTACAAGCCTGGGTAAGCTCAATTGCGATAACTGTATACATTTGTCGAATCTGTAAATGAGTCGGATCTGCTGCTGCTCACGTCGCTGTTGCCGTCGTCTAATCGTGCTTGACACGTTGACGGTTTAACAATGTTGAACTCTTTCAGTGCCTTATAAAATGAAAATGAAATAAATAAATACATATGTATGTACATATGTGTGTACATACTAGTAGTGTGTATGAATGTATGGAGCTAAACGGCAGAGCAAACGTTATGCCAGACACAGACAATGAGAGAGACCCCCATAGACGGCAAGAATTGTTGTTGTGCTTGTTGTTGCTAACTGAGCACGCGCTAGTCGAGTGATCAGCAAAGATGACGATGTTGATGGGACGCGACGTTGGGGCGGGGCAAGGTGTGCTAATAGAAAAGGGGAAGTTGCTGCCGCTGCAAGCTGACAATGAAAACGGCGAGGGAGTGGGAGAAGGGGGCAAGCAAACAGGTTCAATGCATTCAAATTGATTGAGGTTGAATGAGGAGAGGAGAGGGAATTGAAAGAGTTCGTGTTACTGGGCGCGGATGCTCACGAGTTCTGGCCATAAATTGCACTTAATTACGAATATGCCCATAGATGAAAACTTACGGGTCATGTAATACCACGTGCTGGAAAAGTGCAAATGTGAAATCTAAACATTTGTCGGCGTTATCAGTTGATGGGATCGTTAAATGATCTACATAAAGATGCTGAGAGAAGTGCAAATGTCTGTGATGCAACAGAAGTGGGCGTAAGTTAAATGTTGAGTGGCTTTTACACATAAACATACATTCAATTAATTGCATGTTGTTAAATTTACATATGTGCATATGTCTTTGACCCAAATGCATTTGTTCAGACTAAGCAAATTTATTGTACAGCTTTAAAACTAGGCATAGATTTCAAATTACTCAGCATAAAGTACTCGATTCTTGCAGTCGAAATATACACATTCATACATATGTACACGTACATACATATACATACATCCATATGTAAAACCTTCCGCTGCTGCCTCAAACAAACGAGAACGATGAGAAAAATCCAATTTCACTTTCAATTCGCTTATTTGAGATTAGTTCACAGCTACTCAGCCTCCCGTCTTCACCCCATTCACGCCGTTACGTTGTTGTACTCGTATTTAAACTTTTGCTAATCCTACTCACTAACATGCCCTCCTCCTCTCGCAGTGTGATTGTTGCCTTGTATTCGCCTTACTACTTCCCCTTCACATTCTGCTCGGGGTCTGTGCTTCAGTCACTGTTGAAAATAGCTCAAGTTTTGTCGCTGCTGCTACTGCGGCTACTGCTGCTGTTGGTTGGCTGCTTGCAGTTTTGTTCTCTTCTTTCATTTGCGTGCGTTTGATTAGTGTGCGAATATGCGTGTGCGTTTCTGTGCGTGTGCGTTTCTATGCGTGTGTGCACGACCGACTGACCGTTGGACTTTGTACATTGCACATCAATTTTATTGCAAAATGAGACTGCAGAGCAACAGCGGCGACCAAAACAAAAAAACAGAAACAGAAAAAGGAAAAAGAAGAGCAACAACAAGTTCACAATTTCATAACAAAATCAGAAAACAAAATCATTTGAAATGAAGGAAAGCATCCCCAGCTGCGATTTATGGCATAATTGAAAAGCTGTCCGCGTTTGCCTTGGCATTGATGGATTTCGAGCAATGTCATAATTGTGGAGGTGAGGTGTCGGGTATGTTCACAGGTGCGCCTGTCACTTGTCGATGGCGATGGCGGTGGCGATGGCCGATGTCCTGGCCGGCAGCCCACGAACGCTTCTCATCCCATGGTCAGCGCATATTTGTTGACTTAATTGAGTTTCAGTGAAAGCTCGACGTTGACGGCGGCGGTGGCAGCGCAGTTTTGATTTCGCCTGCTCCCATTTGGCGCGGCCACAACTTTTGCCTCAGTTTATGGTAGTAGCAGAAGCTATAAAGTGTCGTCATCGCCTTTTTTGGGCAATTATGGACCGAAAGGTACCGTTACGTTACGTTGAGGCTGTTGCTGTTGTCGTAGTTGCGCTTGTCCCCAATTCGCAGCATGCGCCCAAAGGTGATTCGCTTCACCCCTACCTCGCCTCTGAATTCACAAGCTGCTGTGCTGCACATTTTTAAACAGGCGTAATGAAAATGTAAAACTCGCCGCGGGTACGTGACTTTTTGCACAGCAGCAAACGCGATTGCGGCGCTAGCTACGACGCGACGCAGGCGGAGGCTGCATGAGAACAGAACAGAACAGACCTGAGCTGAATTATGTTGGCATACAAACGCCACAAAGCAACAACAAGAGGAACAACCACAACAACAACAACAGCCATAGCAGGCGACAAAAAAGTCAAGCACGCAAAATTCTTTGCCCATTGCAGGCCCCATAATTTTTGTATGCGTCATTTTCAGTGGCGAAATTGCGGAAAAGTCAACTCCATGAAAGACAAGGACAGAGGCGAGAGAGTGCTGAGAGCGAGAGTGTCTCAAAGAGTCGTGGTATGTATGTGAGTGGAGGTGTGCGAGTGTGAGTGCAATGCAAACAACTTAACAGCGGCGTTTTGGGTGCTTAAAGGCAACAACAATAACAAGAACAACAAGACTAGGAATAAGCTGAAAAACGCATTAAATTATTATGCCACATAAGAAGTCATGAAATGTCATGTATGGTAGCAAGGGTTGTGCAGATGAACATGAAGATGAAGATGAGCCACGTTGTAAGGGCCAGTAACTAATTAGCATGTCGCATTCTCAATTGCGAGAACGTGACGCGAGGTTGGCCAACTTTCGGCCCCTTTTATGGGAACGTTGTCAGGGGCTTGAACTTTTGTTGATCTTTCGATATGTTCCGTTCTATATTGGAAGACAACAATACTTGAGTAATTTAAAACTAAACATTGTTTAGTATAATATTAAATATTTTTTGTTATTCTGTGCAAATAAGTGGGTTGCACTAGGTTAGCTTAATTTTGGAATACGTATTATTTTTGTCATGGTTAAATGCGATTGTAAATGTTGTTTTCGTTAAAGTAGACAATATCAGTGAACTGAAATTGAAACTGTCTTGCGACCTAGAATCTTTCAGTGCTGCTCGAAAGTATTTTCATGCATCATTTTTGTTTTCCAACACATTTCGCTGGCTCCAGATCACATCACATTGTGGACCACAATAAATTACATTCTCCTCGGCCTAAATGAAATGCGCAAAGTTTTGCAAATGTGCCACACACACACACAAGTACATAGTCACAAGCAAATGTATGTAGAGTGTTTGTGTCACAAATGGAGGACTGTCAAGTGCACAGATCCCAATTCCGAAATGTATGCACATTTGCACATTTGTGTGATGATTTGTGGGGATGGATTTACTCTTTAGTCAGAGTTACTTGTAAATCAGAGGTCACGGTCTTGAGGCGCCGACTCCAAGCCAAATGAAAACGAAACGAAAAGATGGCCAGAAACAGCAAATACTAAAACTCGTCCAATATTTCTTCGAGATGGTCGCGTTGCTTGCCAACGATTTTAGTGCATTTTTGTCATAGTCAAAGATGCACAATCGGATGGTAAGTATTATTATGCTGCACTTTTGGCACAGCATGCCAAAAATTACGTGTACTAAAAGCAAGACAACAAAACTATTCGTGACGACTACAAGATACCCTGTAAATAAGCCAATGTTAATCAACAGAACTGAAAGCCATTATAACATTTACGAATGCGGCATTAAAAGGAATGGAAAAACTAAGGAACAAATATAAAGAGAATTTTTGAAATATAGTAGAAATTTATTATATCCACCATTTTATTCATACCTTGAATATTTGCGAGTACGATATTAAAATGAATTGTAGTGTGTACTACCACAACATGTAGTCAGAGTTAACGTATCCTGTTGCCTTAGTAAATAACACAAGGTATTCTCAACGTTATGCGACTCGTGGTTGTGTGTGTGTGTAGGTGTGTGTGTGTGTTGTGAGGTACATGTTGGAGGCGGCGGCTTAGGCGATTTGGCTGATGGCGCGCTTCCAAAATTGTTGTGACACTCGAAATTGCAGATAAAACGCTGTCGGCAAATGCAAATCGTTCTAGCGCTCAGCTATCCTCGAATCCCAAGCCCATTTTCCTCCTAATTTGGCAAAGTAGCACGAAGCACTTTTGCCAAAAATGGAGGGAAAAATAAATAGAAAATGGCGTGATGGGGTGTGGGGAGTTGTAGAGGGGTAAGTACAATGTCTATAAGCGAAAGTTTTTTTTGGCGTTGAACCGCCCACGACATGGCACTAAAAGTATCTATAGGATATTTTTATGGGCGTATTTGTTAGATTGCAACGCAGCTGCTGCTGTGGCTAATGATTTATCCCGCTGCTGCTGCTGCTGCAGCCTCTTGACCATGGCCAACTCACTTGTTTATCCATAAATTCGCATGCCAGACCGCCAGCCACAAGACATGTTTTTGGCTCTGCACCAGAACTACACTCCAATGTATTTCAATTAAGTTATCAAATACAAACACATCCACAAATAAACACAAACACGGACACGTTCACCTTTGTAACAGTATCTGTGTCTACAAGATGAATTTGTATCTGTATCTGCTACTCTGAATGCGGCCGCCTGTTGCCAGGTGCCGTGCCGTCTGCCTTCTATTGATTTTTTACTCTGTTTTTTAGCCTCGCCAGGCTATGCGAGCTGCTGGCTCCTTGCCCTGCTAGAGGATTTCATGTTTGCACCTGATCATTTTGAATTTGATATGCAAACAGCGCCCAGGCAGTAATAATACATCGTTAAATCCAAATCCTAACTGTGGCCAGGTATTTTAGCGCCCTTCGTGCCCAACTCTCATTATATACCAGCTGTAATTGTGCTCGACCTTGTTCCCATTGGATTGCTTGATGATTACCATATCGGAAATCGCGCGAGTCACGCCCCCTACGACCTTTACGCCCAAATGCCACCCACAATCTGCCTGTCAGTCACTTGCATGCTGCAAGCCATTCAAATGACTTGGTCATTGCAGTTAATGACGCCTGTAATGGCAAAGTCAACACACTTTACCTCCCGACCCTTGGAAAAGGCTATATCGACTTAGACCCATAGACCCTTCCCCTCCACCTCCACGTTCCTGTCACCCTTCAGCATATGCGCCAAATGGCAATTTTCACTTCGTTAAAAATGTAGAAATGTGTGAATCAGCAGCAAGTGCGGAGCCTTTTAAATACCATTCGGCTAAGCAAAACAAGTACTAAAAAATACTATAAAAAAATACTTGTCACATGGCGATGAGTGTCGTTTGAAGATTAGAAACGGGTTAATGGGTGTGATAAGCGCTTGAATATTCATGGTTTTCGCACAGATGCAAAGTAAATTCAACAAATATTTAGAATACCTTTTCTCAATATCTTTATTTTAAATAGAATCTATCAATAAAATGTTCCAAAGTTCTCGAGCTTGTACTTTGCTCTGACTTGAGTTTGTAAGTCAGCAAACAGAATACGAGTTTATAAATAATGCACATAAACTATCGGATTTTGCACTTACATTAACAATTGTCAACTAACACATTCCATAATTTGCATACTTAAACCGGGAAGTGTTAATTTTGTTTAAGCTGTTCAAGTATCACATAATAACTCTTAATAGATTTATATTTTTGTTTTGATTGTCACTTTAACGATTTCAAAGGCATTTAATTAAAGTTTCGCATTTAATTAAATTCGAATGCCACAGGAAAAGCCCGGAAAATCCCTTAAAGAGGACCAATTAAATGGGCATTAGCTGCAATTGTTGTGCGGATGATAAAGGAAAAGCGTCGCGTATTAAAAACTGAACAATGCGAATGTTTTGAAACTGCCGCAGGCTTTTGGCTCTTGATTATTTTCTCATTCTTTTAACTTGAGATGGTACAGGGTGCTAGTTTAAATATTTATGTGGCTACTTTAAGTTGCCAATATCTTGTAAAAATGTAACGATCACTTTCAGATCTTCGTGCAAAATGTAATATTGGTAATATAAACAAATCTTACATAAACATAGTAGTTATTATATAATCCTAGTAACACTGTGATGAGATGGTACAGGGTGCTAATTTAAATATTGTGATTTAAGTTGCCAATATCTTGCAAAAAAGTAACGATCAATTTCAGGTCTTTATGCAAATGTAAGATTGGTAATATAAACAAATGTGAGTAATAGTAGTTATTATATAATCCTAGTTGCACTGTTAAGCCCCGATGGATTTGATTTAAAATTGGGTTCTTATCACCGGGCCATCAGTACTTCCGTTTGCCGAGTTTTCTTTTGTATTTTCAGTGCGCTATATTCAGTTGATAGTATACTTGTACAGGGATAAAAGCACATTGGGTGCAAAGAGTACTAAAAACCGTATGCATTTTCCCGCATAAGGAAAAACTGAAAAACCACATGAAAAACAATAAAAGCCACTGCCATTGCCGATACACGAGTATAAAAGCGAAACAAAAGCGCTGCCATTAGAGACACATCAAAATGGCACTCACGGCGGTAAGAAGGTGAAGCGAGAGAGTGAGAGTGCGAATGAGAGAGTGAGAAAGGGATAGAGGCAAGAGGATGGAGAGGAGGGTGTGGGGTGTGCGAGTAGAATGTGGAAGGTAAGGGCTACGTTAAGGGAAGCAGAGGGACAGACAGGTGGCTGTTGCTTTTGTGGAATTCGACATAACAGCAATAGCAATAGCAATAACAACAATAACAAAGCATTCAATGCATTCTCATAGTTGTCGGTTGGTTGTTGTGGTTGTCGTTTTGTGGTTTTTGGCTTCATTTTCACGCAATTTATTGTTTTCGCCGGATTCCAGAGGAGCCATCCCAACCAACCCAGTCACCCAGCCACCCAGCCACCCAACCACAAAACTAAACTCAACCACAAATTCTATAGTCGTTTTATTATTATTATTTTTTTTTGCATTTGGCCTGTAGAAATTTTTTAAAGCAGGCGCCTTTTTATTGTTTATTATTGTTCTAAGCAATGTTTGCTTGGTCCTTCGGGGCAGTGGGAAAGGGTACGCGGGGATGGGGTAGTCCCCAGCCAGGCTTCCGGTGCGGCTTTGTTGTTGGTGTTGTGCCCCGTCAGGTTTCTATGGTTTTGCCGTTTCCTCTTTGTCAGCTGCAGCGCCAGCAAAAGCAGTTCAAGGATATAATACAAGCGTGGCAAGCAAAGCCAAGCCAAGCCAAACCAAGCCAGGCTACGAACAATGACTACGGATATGAGTACAAGAGTACGAATACTTGTAGATGCCCACCTAGCCCAAATGGTATTATCATTTGCCAGCCAGCAGCAACACTAGCCTCATTGATTCTCCTATGGCTGCTGCCGCTGCCACATTTTTGCCATGGCTCTGGGCATCATCATAAAAGTATTATGACCAAGTGGCAGCTGCCAGTCTGCCAGTCTATCCCCATTTACTGGCCATGCACACTGGTTCGAAACTACATCTAAAAATCTTTAAAACATTTCGAAAAAAAGGATGACTCAGTATCTTTTATTTTGAAACAGCGAAAAAGAATAATCAAATCAATATCTTAACTAAAATTCTTTAAAAAGCTAGAGATCTTTTGATTATCCTTAATAAATCTACGAAAAATGGAAAACAATGGAACAATATTGAACTAAGACCAGAAACCAGAAACCGGTCTGCGAACCGAAATCTGGACTACGGTTCGAGCCTTGTCTTTATCTTTAATTGATTTCCTTTGATTTGTCTCAGAGTGGAAAGTACAATATATTATCAGTGGCATTTCCCATAGTACTCGCACCAGGGTGACGGAGTGTGGCATAGTTGCACAGTGAGCGGTAATTGCATTAAGTGTCGGCTTAAAAGCCTCCCAGCGCCCAGTGGCCAGTGCCAAACAGCAGCTGCCTTGTCTCCTCGACTGGGCACTGGGTGCCCCATTGAGTGGGAGCCGTGGGCTGAGAGGGGGAGCTTTGTCATTGTCGCTGGATTAACGCGGCTGTTAAGATCGCATTGTCGTTGTCCAAATGTGGCATTGTCGCCCCCACAGTCATGGCTAATTAGCCAGCACTGTTGATGATGTTGGATGAGGTTGGTGGCTAATGGACTGCCTCACTGGCTCCGGCTCAGTTGTTTGGCTTTCGCAATTAAATCGATACGAGAGCGCCTCAAGAACTGACTAAGCGGGATTGAGATTCGCGCACGTGACGTGCGCCATGACCGATTTCATTACAGACCCAAACTGACACTCCATACCACCCCCACCCCCACCCCCACCCCCTAAATACACGCAACCACACACCCAGAGGCGCCATTCGATGTGCCAGCTCATTCTGTCTGCGGCACGCGAATACCCTTAATTTCCTTTTGATTGGACGCGACTGGCGGCGCTTCCTTCAAGCGATTTCCCAGATACATTCGGTCGTGGTGTAAGCGTAAATTGTGCCCTGCCTTTGCAAGGACACGCACTAAACACACGGACAGTTGCCATGGGTGTGGCAAAGGGGGGCACAGAGCACTAAAAGCAGGTGGAAGGTGCACGCACAAACGAATTACCTTCAACAGGGCTTGGCATAGCCCCCAAGAGTTGCCAGACTTGTTAATTTGCTTTGCTATTCTTCCGTATTTCTTTAATGTCTACATATATAATTTTGAAAAAGACGGAGAATTTCGGAAAAACAAGTAAAAATAAAATCGGGTTTTCTAATACAAGTTAAAATTAAGTGATATATTTAATTTTTGTTAAAAATTATTATCCGGACAACCACTGTCTTTGACAAGTTTAAGCTAAGTTAAATTCGGAAAATCGAAAGAAAATAAACTCATGCTGTTACGATGTTTGAATTTAGTACTTGTTAGTAATTTGATTCGATTCTATATTCAAATCGATTTATTGTGATTGCACTTGAATATCAAGCTCAAGTTCTTCCAGCAACTCGGCAACCCTGCTGCCGCGTTGCCTCTGCTCCTGTCCCCGACTTAATTCCCAGCTGGTCGTTTTGCATTTTCGGGCTAACAAATGGGAGTTTTGGGGCGCTCCACATGACCGACAAAGCCGCAACAACAACGACAACAACAACAGTAATGACTACTACAGTTGATAGACGACATTGCTGCAATGAAAGCGACAGCTCTGGGCGAGTAAATGCAGAATAGGTTAGGGACAAGTGCAGCTCTGTTTGTGGCATGCCCCTTGCTGCAGTTGCTGTGCGTTGCAGCATTGCGTCAGTTGTTGCAATCATTTTGAAATTGGCCAACGTCAATTAGGAAGACGATAAATGTAGCTTTCATGCTTTCATCCCAGCTCGAAGCGGGTTCATATTTAATTGTTTGGAAAATTGATTTCAACAGAAGCAGATGTAGGTGGAGGGGAGGGTAAATACAGCAGGCTATTTAATTATAGAAATATTCGTATCTTTGGCCATATTTAAATTACTTGCTACGGAAAAGCAAATAAATAACTATGCAAATGAGAAACTGCACAATTCTGTGGAGAGTTTCATTTTGGGTCAGTCTGTCGCCTATGTCTCTGTCTCTATCTCTCTCTAGCTCTCTCCCTCTCGCTCGCTGTGTGTGTGTGTATTCGATTATGCAGTGGGAAATGGAAAAATGCGGTGGCACATGCAGTTTGTTGTGCTCCGATTGTGGCAATCAATGCAAATGTACAAACCAATTCACTGGCTCTCCAGTTGGCCTGGCCAACAGCCTAACTGGATTCTGATTCGAATATCTGGATTTTTCAGTGCGCTCATTGGCTTATCCAGACCCAGGGGACGAATCAGAGATTGCCTCAGTGTGGCCAGCATGTTAATTAAATGGCAAAACACGAAGCAGCCCAGTAAGTGCTTCAACACAACAACAACAACAACAACAACAACAACTACAATAATAACAAACAACAATTGCAACGTGAAATGCGAGCAAATTAATTTAAGCATAACAAATTTTATGGCTGCTAAAACTTGAAGTGCAAATTGTTAAGCAAAAGCAAAAAATCAACAGCAAGAGCAAAAAATATAAATATTGTTTGGGTTTTATTTTTTACTATTGCGCAGTTGGAAGTAAAGCGCGGAAAGAATGGAAGCGAATTTGTAAAAAATACAAAATATCCAAATAAATATATAAATACAAAACATCTATTATATATGGTCATATGCATGTGTGTGTGTGTGTGTGTGTGTGTGCGTACACAAGGGAGCAGTCATCAGCGCGTGTTTAAAATTTATGGCAAAACTTGTTGGGATTTTTATTCTTCAGTTTATTTATTTTTTTCTCTTATTTTGATGGAGTGTACGTCCGAAAAGAACACAAACAAAAGCAAACAGCTTGAGAGCATTAAATAATTAATATCCGAATGAAATACGCCATAGAACGGGAGTGAGACCTTCGAATGCGAATGCGATTGTAAAATGTGACCATGGAGGTTGGCTCCCATATTGTAAACCATCTGCGCAGTTTGAATAGGTTGCTGCAATTACATTTGCGAGTGTGTAAATAGAATATTATACATACGATGTGTTTACTTAAATTGTTAATAACTGTTGACTTCCAAGGTAAACTGTCAACAGCAGCCGAAGCAGAGCAGACAGACTACAGCAACAGCTAAAGATATAGATACAGATACAGAGACATTTACAGATACAGATAGAGATGCAAACGCACATGTGGAATCCACATTGTGGATACAGTTTGTCAAATGAAACTTGACAAACAGAGCAACAAAAATGTAATATATTCGGAGATAAAGTGTGGAAAAAACAAGCGAAATTATAGGTAAATCTCGCTTCTCGCTTTTTTGCGTTTTAAATATTTCGGTCTGGGGCTTGGCACAATAACAATAACACCTACAAGGCAAAAACAAAATGTATATATAGTATATAACGAAATAACAGCAGTAAGTGAAGACGAACAAAAAGAAATGTGATAAAAGCCAGGCAAAAGCTAAAAAAAAACCAGGAAGAACAACTATTATTGGAAAGTCAAAGCTTGAATACTCTTTCGTTTATTTGGTAAAAATACGTTAAAGTTTATGATTGCTAAGAATTAGTGATGTAAAATCCGATTCATTGATGTTGTTACATTACCTGGTTAAGTCATATAAAAATATATAAACAGGGGTATGTACATACACATATGTTTATATTGCAGATTAAAAATATATACTTTTTGCATCATTATTAAAAGTTATTCTTCTACAAGCTATTGATTTGAATAAATAATAGTACAATTTATACTAATCAAATACAGCAAATTGGTGAGTTTATAGTCAGGTTTATGTCTATAAGTGTATTTTCCTTGCACGTTTTGTGATAAGGCGATAATAACTTTAGCAAGGGTATCAAAATGTGAGCGCACTGCGAATATTTTAACACAAATTGAGTTGCTTAACAAAGTTTTATGCTCCTGTAATGAGTATTTGAAAAGTTGTAAGGAATTGATCGAAAATGTTTGCTGTCAAGGTTAATCAAGGGACGAAGTGAGAGGGAGAGATAGATAGCTGGAGACAGAGATGCCATGTTGAAAATTAATTAAAATTTATTTATTGAAATAATTAATAATTGTGACATCTGCTGAGTGAGGAACTGATATCGAAAGAAAGGCAACAAGCAGAGCAACAAAAATATTGCGTCTCAGGAATTAAAACAACGAAATTATTTACGATTATTTATCATTAACGCTTTGATTGCGTTGATATCTTTCGCTGTCTGTTTGCTTCGGCTCTGCTCGGTTCGGTTCGGTTCGGTTCGTTCGTTGTGGGTTCTGTTGCTGTTGCTGTTGCTGTTGCTGTTACTGTTGTTGACAGTTGTCGGAATCAAGCATTAAGATATTTCAGTTTGCTTATCAGAGAGTCGAGTCCGTCGTCCGCAGAGTGAGCGATAAAAACAAAGGCCGAAAATACTCAATGCTGATGGTTGAACTTGTTTTGCTGCTGGTTGAGCTAATGATATACATATGTACATATCTTGTGTATCTGCTTGTTTTAGCCAATTTGTTTATTTTTAATCATGCACAAATACACACACACACAGTCGAGTACACATGGACATGCTCATAAGT
Organism: Drosophila rellima; assembly: GCA_035043635.1. Classification (NCBI taxonomy): domain Eukaryota; kingdom Metazoa; phylum Arthropoda; class Insecta; order Diptera; family Drosophilidae; genus Drosophila; species Drosophila rellima. Next base: position 354,181 of record JAWNMV010000236.1, on the reverse strand, counting down.
TGATTCATTTAAAGAGGGGCGCGTATCCATCAGATACATTTCTTTGGCAGCCATGTGCCTGCCGTACTAAATTGCAATCTCAAACTATGCATGAGTACTCGTCGTATCTGCAGGCAAAAGACGCCGCCTGCTGCAGCCTTTGTTGCACGTTGCAGGCTGGCAAATTGGCCTGCTGCTGTTGCACTTGACCCGCTTGCTGGCTTGCCACTTGAGATGGCTCATCAGTACTAAGACTCTTGCCTCTGTCTCTCTCTCTCTCTCTCTCTATCTCTGTCTCTGTCTCAGTCTCCACCTTCTTCCGCTTCTCCACCTTTGTCTTTCAATTGTTGCCACGCACTTGAGCCACCCTCTAATCCCGCACTTCATAGTGTCTAAATCTCAACAATATGGCATCTGCTTCAATCATCCAACTGCATCCTTTCAGCAGCCCATACACTGGAAGAAATTCGCGATTCTTAGTCATTTGATGCGCATATTATCTTAATTTAACAATTATCTCGTAAATACAAACTTAATAATAAATAGATACGAGCTTAAACTTAAAATATTTACAATTTTATTATTTTCTGTGTACAAATATAATTGCACTGAGCACAAGTGTCATCTTTTGGACAAATTAAAGCAAGATTTCCCCTCAACTATTTGCCACATTCATGCGTGAATATTGTCAGGCACTTGGCTAAAAATGTCACTCAATAAATTGACTTCGGGCCTTTTGGCAAGATATGAACATTTGGCTAAGATACCAGTATTCCAGCTAGATTGATTAACTCATCATCTGAAGCGAAATCTGTCGATTAATCACACTTCCCGAGAGTGACAAATACATGTGCAACGTCATGCGGTTTGCGTGGACTTTGCATCTTCCCGTGGATGTAACTCGAGTTCGATAATAGTTACAGTTCACGGAATAAGTGCCCACTCGAAACCGTTAACTTTAATTGGCTGTCGCACAGTGAGTAGTATAAGTAGGTGTACACAGAAGCGCTGATGAAATTCAATGCAATCAATCCGATTGTCATGCTGAATGTGTATTTTACTATCGACCTGCATTTGTTGCACTTAGGCAAGCCACACTGCGGCCTCAAGTAACAAGCAATTAACAAAACTGGTTAAGCAATTGCGTTCTCATCGTTGTGCGATAACTGTTGCATGTCGCCCATAGTACCAACATCCCTTTTTATTTGGACTTTCCCACAGATCCACCCACACTCCACCCCAACCCATTTTCACTGGGGGCAAACGTTTGCTATTACGGCACGAAACGGAACTTTGGCCCCCGGCTGACTTCTGAATGCATTTGGATTGAATCCCCGTAACGAACATATTTGTAATTTGCCTTTGACATGCAAACTGATAAAGTGAAAAACTAAAAAGAAACTGTAAAATGTCGTTTGTGACAGACGTCACAGTACTTTTACATTTACATGTATGTAATTCGAATGTAGAATCAACTTAACTAATACCTCTCCCCTTCTCCTTCCCCTTCCCCGTCACCGACAATCGGGTTCAATACCCAACAGCGATAAGCGTCGCTGCTAACAAAAAATTATGCAATGCCAAAGTCGTTGCCAGGTGATTGCAGCTTATCGCCAGGTCAGAGTTCATTTCGAGCCCTAAGCCGAAACCTAAACATTGTTTGCTATTGTTGTTGATTATACTACAACAAACGAAGAAGTTTCGGTAAAAGAGCTAGAAGCTCTCTCTCTCTCTCTCTCTCTCATGAGCTTGACAAAATCAGTTTGTGGGTGATAACGTGATGACGTCAAAGTGAATAAGAAAAATTGCTTATCATCTGTTCGATCAGCACAACATACAGATGAGCAGTATGTCAAGTAATTGTTTTGACAAGGAAAATAAATAGATATTTGTTTATTATTTATCTTTTAAATAGTTTAACCCAATGTATCTTAATATTCTCCTTGTTCTGAGAACCACAAGAAACTAAAAAAAAATATTAAAGTGTGTGAATTTTGAATTTGATCAAAATAGTTGCTTGACCAACTGTATGCTTGGAGTTCAAATGTAATTCAATAACCTTTAATCGCAGGCTTAAATCACTTTGTTAAGCTCACAATCAAGGTGATAACAAATGGTATTAACTATCAAAAATAATCGTATTTGAGCTGGTATATATTATAATATTAATCGTTAATTAAAATAGAAAATACTAAACTAAATAGGGTTTTATACTATTAGAACTTTCGCGATATGCCATTCTTTTCTGAAGAATCATTGCTATCAGTGCATTGGGCAAGTCAACAAGTCGTTGACAAGATAATTCATTTAACAAACACCTTTTGTTATTTATGTTGATTTCTAAGGATCTGCAAATTGATGGTAAACTCAATTTAAGTTGCAGGTGTACGTGTTGTAAACATGTGAGCTAACTGTATTACGTTTTAATTAGCAAATTACGTCCACTTCAGCACTTCTTCCCTCCAGCTCTCTCACTCTATCTCTTTCTCTCTTCTCCGCCTTCGTTGAGTGACAAACACTTGAGAACGGAAGTTAATTGGCTGTGAAGAGCCTTGCAGATATTTTCTGCGCTTTCAAACTGACTGGGAAATCAATTAAAATAGACTTGCATAATTCAGTTACCAGATTTTCATAATCATCTATCAGTAAGCGGGGAGTTGGGGGCGGGGATTTTGCTGTGATGACGCAATCAATTGACATCGTCATAAATAAGAGCTGGACACTCTCGGTGTTATCGTCGTTACAAGAACTTTGTCATTGCCTTGAGCCGTAACTGATAAGCCGCGACCTAGAAGTCCAAATCAATAACTAATCATATCCAAAAATCCCTTTGATGACACATCCAAAGACCGGGCAAATCGCAATTGTTGATTAAATATTAACTATATTAATGCGGCAAATGGTCGTGACAAAAGACAAAGGCCTTTGAATCACATATGAATAATTCACTTTAATGCGAATCGATTCAATAATACTCATCAGTAATTGGACATTTGCAAATTCCCAGTTGTCAGTCTCAGATAGAGGGGAACAAAGAAAAGTATCTTTCAACTTAATAATGTAATTTTGCAAAAAGTTAACAAAATCAAAGCGATTGAGATTGCATCATGCAATTTGATCATCAGATTGAAGACTCGAAAAGAGTAAAAAGAAACCAGTTCTCATGACTAATAAAAGATTCGGGAAAGAGAAAGAATACTTGTGAGTGTATTTCGAGTCTCAAAATTAGTTTGTAACATTTTGAAGGCATTGAATACTTTTGACATGTATTCAGATCTTAAACTATGAATTCCAATTCCGCTTATCTATACCCTGTCACTAAGTTAGTTCTCCACCTTTGGATGTTGATAGGAGGCTCAGATAACCGATAAGATATAGTAAAGTGCCATTAGCTCAAGTAGAAGAAACAGTACGAGTATTTACCGTTGTCGTCTGGCTTTCAACTTTCGCGGCGATAAGAAACTTGGCAACGCAACGAGAGGAGTTCGGGCGTGGATTGGGTATATATACATACATATATACATGCATATGTATATAGTATACACATATTTACAATGCCATTAATATTGGTATGTATTTGTAGGTTGGTATATAGCACATACTCTTACTATACGAGTACACTCGTTAGATGTGTGAGTCTTTTGATAACTTTGTTTGATTAGATTGCACAACAGAACAAGAGAGAGAGAGAGAGAGAAAGAGAAAGGAAAGAAGCAGTAATGGCAACACAAACACCAAAATGGAACCCATTATTGGGAACGGGCCAACACAAATACGGCAAAAGACTTAATTAGGCTAACAAACAAGTCGAATTGCCAAATTGGCCCGTAATCTGAGACAAAGTCAAGGAGATACGTTGAGACGAGGACACGAGGGAGGGGTTAGGAGGTAAAGAGGTGTACCATCCACCAACCCACCCACCTGACTGTTGCGTACCGTTACAGAAGCTTCTCTCAAGTGTTTACTTTCAATGTCTCAAGTGGACTCCCAGCACTTGGACATTGAACTGTCGCAACTTGTGGATGACTATTAGTTGCTACAAGGTACTATCTATCTCAATACTATCGATAGCACTATAAAACCAAATAAGCCCCCTTACAAGACTCGTAATCTTACGAGTAATTGAACTCTGCCTTCTGCGCAGTGCTGGCGTCTTGTCCCCGATCCCGATCCCGATCCCGATCCCCGATTCCCGATCCTCGATACAGCAAGTGATAAGCCCTCAATAAACTCCATGTGGGGGGCACAATGCCGCGTCGTCTGTCAAGGGCATAACTTGGCTATTAAAATGAATTAGTGCGAGAACATTGCGAAAACAACAACTGATAAGAGAACAAATATCAATATCAGTTTTAAAATGAATTACACTTTGCGATAAGCAAATGATAAGGAACTTCTATAGGCAGATCGCTGTAAATTTCAGGATAAACTTATTCAATAAAAAGGTTCATTTAAGTTAATTTCAAGTTAAAACTTGTGGTCTTCAACCTGAAGGCAAACCTTGAATCCGCTTTTTAGCTTATACAAAAACGAAATAATTATATAGTCGACAGAATTGAAATGCTTAAGACTTCTAGAAACTCCGCATAATAAATTAGGTGAGAGCTCTTAAAAAGTATTTTCAAATACCTGAACAAGATCAATTATTTATGCTACACCTAATAATACACCTATTTAAATAGAAACCGCAAATAAAATCAAAACGAAACGAAATGAAATGGAGAACACAACATTTTCAGTTCGGGTTCAATGTCTGCGTTTGTTGTTTTCATCTGCAATTCAAATGTGGCGCTTGTTGTTTACGCCAATTTCGAATTGCAGTCAAAGAGAGCAAATATTTAAGGAGACTTTTGCTCACCTTTTCGAGGCATTCTTGTCCAATCGCTTTAGGATCCAATTCGACAGCCTGTCGGGTGCCGTTCGGCACGTCCACAATGCACCACATGTTTAAAGCTCTTTCTTAATACACACGATTTATTGTTAAAAAGTAAAAGCTGTTTGTTGTTGTTACTTGTTACTTGTTTCTTGTTTTCTTTTTTTTTGTTTTTTGGTTACCGATTTAAGGCAATTGCATTTGTTTTTGAGCTTCCGCGTTACGAACAAATAAAAACACACAGAAAACCAATTCAAAGACCGAAAACGTACAAAGCGCCAGCTGAGCTGCTTTCATTGACGTCGCTGTCGCAGTCGCAATCGCAGTCGACGTTGGAGCTACAGGTTGCGTTTATTGTTCCGTTGCTTACTTGATTCAATTTGATTTTGTGGTGGGATCCAGGTCCAGCCGTGGGATTTTTTATTTGTGCACACAAATTATATTTGAATTATGATTCTGCACTGTTGATATCTTTTAAAAGTCATTTTAGCGGCACCGCACTTTTTTTGGTTGTTATATCCTCTTTTTGAAGTTCATATAATAACCTATGTACATATGTATGTGCGAGTACGAGTGTATATAATCTTATTTCTTTTCTTTGTTTTGTTGCTGCTATTTTTGTTTAACACGATTTTACCAGACGCCGTTCTCGATGACGTCGTTTTCGAAGCAGAGTGATTTTTGAATTTACGTCCGTTCAACGCAGAGTTCCCGATACAATTGAATTCTGGTTGAATGCGAAGGCAAATCCGAAGAGCATTTAAGTATGTTAACAGTCGCCACTGTTAACTCGCTGTTATGCTCAAGTGAACTGCCAAGAGTCGGTCGCTGTTACGCACGAACTCACACCTCTTACGGCTCTCGTCTAACTCTCTCCCTTAATCATTTCTCTTAGCTGCAGGTGCGCTAACAACATCGCTCTTGAATCACATTGCTTCGCTCTTTTGCTGTCGTTTTACAGTTGTTGCTTTCAATACTTGGAAGTTGCAGCTGTTCACAACGAAGCCGCTTCATTCAATTGGCCTGCGACACAGCTGTTGCTCTTGGTACTGTTCTCGCTGTCTCTGCTGCTGTTGTTCAGCCTCCCTTTTGTTATCAGATTTTTCACTCCATTGCATCTGTATAGAAATGCCAAGCATGCAGGTAAACTGTTCAACTGTTGAATTGGCAATAACCCTCTGTGTTTACCACTCTAACTCTGTCTCTGTCGCTATTTGTGTCTCTGTCTGTGTCGCAAACGATTGCATGGCGCGCATGTGCATGGCAGCTGCTGTTCGAAATTCCATTGATGCTTTTTATTTTACGCATCTTTATTTGTTTCCGACCCGCACAATGTAAAAACTAATGAACTCCATTTGCAGAACCCAATCAACCCCAATTAAAGATGTTTCCAATTCATTTTAATCTGCAAGTGTAGTAAATCTGTGACACCTAGTTTTAGTTAGTTCTCATGTCTAAAATCTTCAGTAAACATGTAAATATCTATTTACTATGTATCTACGAAAAAAAATCTAGTGACGAAAATATTTCCTTGCCCCAAAATTTCTAAAATCCAATTTTGTGATAAAACTTTATGAATAAATTGTTCTTGTGAATAAAGGTGGGACATTCTTCACTTCACCCACTTATCTCATGAACCAATTGACTAATTAAAAATTCTGGCATGCACTTTTTTTATTTAAAGCAATACCTTTCGATCGGCATATAACTCGATCTGATCGGACTATCGTAGCAAACTTTGAATTCTTCCTGAATATATGGCTAGTCGCGCTTCGCACCCTTCGTGATGCTATTATGTCACTAGCGTGGACTGCCTTCCACAGTGTTTCATAGTTATACTCAAACTATAATAGCATAATATTAAGATAGAATCCTGCTTTAATCAAAATTTGTAATTGACTAAAGTAGAAATTGTAAATTATTATTTTTATTAAACACATGAATTTATGTTTTTACACGATTAATTGGTAGTACTCGTAATAAATATATGTAAATATCTGACACAATCTTTAAGAATGTTATAATTGCAAACTGACACACTTTAAGGGTGAACATTCTTTTCATGTTGCTTTCTTTGAAACCTTAAATTTCACATGCTATAAATTAAATAACTGCACTATAACCGTGGCACGTTTTTTACAATCATGTAATCCCATTCCATTGACAAGAACTGGCCTCTGGCTTCTCGAAGGGATTTCAAAAATCAATAGCAATCAATGTGTAACGGCCCCGAGCGAAAGCTCGAACGAAGCGCTTCAAAAGCTTTTTGCAAATATCGTTCAATTGTGTCTAAATAAACAAAAGCTCTGTGGTGTGAGTATTCGGTAGTGCGAATATACTAGTACTTATACTTAGGCCTGTTTTTCCAATGTCTAAATAAGGTGTTTGATAACTATTGAAAACATATTTTGTCGTATAATGTATAGAAATTAATGTCAAATTTCAAGCAAAACTTTAAACACAATTTATACACACATTGAAAAACGGACCTATAACTTGTACTTGGCTTTTAATCATACTTATAATGCATACTTCATTTATAACAATTTTAAATTAACTGATTGATTTGTTTAGGTACAGTACAAGTGCTTTTATTGGTGAGCATATTTTTTAAATATGTTTTGGATATTGTTTAAAATTTCAAAGCAATTTCAATATAATTAAAATTTTACCATATTTAGTCCTGATGTAAAAGAAAATTTCAAATAGTTTAAGCAATCCCTGAGATGGGTTAAAGTACCCCAAGAATCAAGATAGTCTTTCATATTTTAGGTTGACTTTTGACATGTTCTAATCATAATTTGCATAGCTCCTGCGAGGGTATAATAATCATATCGAGACGGAAGGTTCTTCTGTATTCCGAAGATTCGATATTTTAATAGAGCTCTGCAAGTTTTGTTGAGATATCTCCAGAAAGTTTTATTTTTTATTTTTTTTTAAGTTTATATTTTGATTCAACTTATTTTTATACACAATTCTGCATAGTTCACAGTTTGTTCAAAGCAATTTTGTTGTAGCCATTTTTCATAAGGTTTGGGTAAAGCTTGATTTTCAAATGATTTTCTATGACAGCTGTATGATATAGTGATCCGACCTGGCCGGCTTCGACATAGGTGTTTCCTGCAGCAACCTGATCCAAATTTCATCGAGATAGCTTCAAAACTGAGACTCTAGCTCACTTAGAAACAGACGGACATCGCTCAGTTCGTCGACCTGATCAAGAATATACATAGTTTACAATTTAAAATATAGAGTCGAACTTCTCTACCTAGAAAATTCGTAATCGAAAATTCGAGTTATAGAAGTTTGAGTTATGAAATTTAGACTGTATATATTTTATGGGGTTCTTATACGCATTTAATCACAATATTTTAATATCCTTAATTGTGATACACTCAAAATTTGTCCCTAGATTTAATTCAAGTAATGTCAATGATTGTCATTAATGTTGTTAGATTTGATCCCGACATCTTCTTCCAAATCTCATTGAATTTATCTTGTTCATTATAAAGGTAAATGAAGTGTAATATATATATTACTTTTCTTGTTAATAGGCGAATCCCTGAAGAGTACGAGTGAGATTATATTGCGATGCATTATTAATCATTAACCTTTAATGCAGACAGACTAATGTGAATATACATAGGAATATAAATTAAATTCTCATTATCAGCAGACGTGGGCGAAATTTCACAACGCAAAAAAGCATGTTTAGACATCGTATCAAGACCCGATCTTTATTACGGATCTCTATTGGCAACACTTTGGTCAAGTACTCACCCACAATCGCTATCGCGTCGGTAACGACTTAAAATGATATCAGCACTTAAGGGGTTTTCATTTATGATGTAGGAAAGATTTCGAAATGATCTTAAAGAATCAGAATCTGAGCGAACCAATTTTAAGAGATGTTCCAACACATCTGACCTGTCTGCGCATATGTATACATATATATAACCCTAGAGTTACATCTGATCAGTTATACGAATATAAGCTGGGTCAGGTAATGGGAACAGATGATTCGAGTATTTTGGCAGACAACAGAGAACAGACAACAGACAACAGACAACAAACAACAAACAGCAGCTAACGACCCTGCTCAACTCTGGCATTCTGATAACGAGAAGCGGAGTAAACATTCCACATATAGGCGTATTTATAACCCCAGACGTACCACAACAAGAATAATAATAATAATAACAATAAGTACTCTAAAAATATCAGTTCTGTTTCCGTGAATCAACATGGCATAGCAACGATTCGAGGAATAGTAAAGTTTAATCAACCAGTTAATAACTGCCTAAAAAACATATCACTAAAATGTGACCAGAAGCAACATCTGGTGAATTTGGATGATCGCTTGATAATCACACACTCGTTGCCTCGATTTACGATCCAGACATGTGAATGATATGATAACAGAATTATGTTTTGGCCGAGCATTAAGCGTGTTCCCCCTGACCCAAGGCAATTTAAATTAAAAAATAATATGAATGGACTAATTAAGGCGACGTGTCCATAATCCCCAACGACTGAAACTCTTGTTAATCTATCACTCAAAGTTCATTGTCAAGGGGGGGTTGTTATTGTTATTGCCAATATTAATCTCTGTATCACTTTAATCAGCATTTGGAGAATATTCCGCGAAGTGGCAACAACATTAATCACATCAATACTCCAACACTCCGACACCTGTGGAAGGCAGTGTGCCCTTCGTCTAACTTGCGATCGAGCAATCTGACTATATATGTATATATGTACATACTAAGTAATATTTTGACAGTCTAGCATGATGTGTCTCAAAGGTTGCGAAGCTTCAGGTGGTACACCTGCTCAGCTATGAGCAATACAGGTCTTATCATAAAATACCTCCTACAACCACTTGGTATATGCGCAATTCGGCGCCTCTGGAATGATTTCGATCAGTTAAATAATTAACTTTTAAATTAAAGAAATATTATTAAACATTAAATTATGAATCTAATCAGTTTTTTGGTGATTGAGCCTTTTGCTCAAAATTATCGCATGCTACAAATCCAAATCTAAATAATTTCTGAATTTTATTTCGAATTATCTCCAAAACTAAAGTGATTGTTGGTATGATATTAAATCAGGTGGTGTGAGTAAATTCCCATGAAAAAGGTTCAAAAGGTAATTAAGTTTATATAGTTTCTATTCAATAAACGAATTGGTTAGTCACACGTACACTGCTTACTAGGATATCTATACTCAATATATATCAAATGTATTATATATATGTTATATGTAGATTGTATTTTCGTTGTCTGATCGTTTTGAAATTCTAACCTTGAACCTTAGCACAGCAAAAGCATTTTTCTATTAATTCTACAATACGGAGAAAGTTGACTTTGGTTTTTTTAATGATAGGTTGTCTTTTATGTAATTTTATGTAATTAGACTCAAAGGAGTGTGAAAAATTTGGAAAATGAAATGAGACTTTGTTGGGCTAAGAAATTAATGAAGCTTATGTTCGTAATGTAATAGAAATAAATTTTATATATACACATCTCCAAGTGTAAGAATATATGTTATTTAAATCTATAATATTTGGAAAGAGTGACAATTAACAAATATCATAGTAAGTTAAAAAGATAAGAAAAAATTTAAAACAATTGTGAAACTCAAGTAAAATTTATGTATTTCATTTAACTAAGGCTCGAACCAACCGGATTATTGCTTTATGGTTCGAACCGATCTTAACGAACAAATTATTTACTTCAGTATGTACTCGAATTGTTAATACAATCAACTGTTTAGTTTAGTAGCTTTAACTCGAATATACTAATTAAGAGTGAAGTATGAGGAATACTGAAGCAACAGTGATTAAGTTATCAGTGCTCTAGAGTAATGGGTAATACTTACATTGTTTGTTTGCTCCAAGTAATATGAAAAGTGGGTCTACAAATATAGACACGATGTGCATAGATGAGTATAAATAAATAAGCAAGACCTTAAGCGGGACTCTAATAGATCTGATAATCTGTATAATTTACTAAAGCTTCGCATACACTTTCTGTAGAATTTAGAATACTTTGTTGCTAGTCAGCGTATAGATAGTCAACACAATGGCAACTTGAGACCCTGATCAATGTCCTTGATTAGTGTCTCGACTATCTGCTGCAATGCATCCTCTTCAAATTCATCCAAGTCGGGGAGTCCAAGATTTTCCTTAATGCCCTTTGGACCAAGTAACACGGGCGAGGCGAGAAACTGCGCCTCCGAGACATCCGACTGCACGAATGCGCATTCGATTACATTCGGCTCATTGTTGACTGCCCGGAGCAGGGAGTTGACAAAGGTCGCTCCCGCATAGGCCATGGCTAGGGTGACGGAGTCCGCCTTGGCCTTGTCCACTTCGTTGCCCGCCTCCTGTATGCGCCGCACCAATTCCACTCTCTCATCCGGACTGCCATCGAATTTGGGATGGGACTGGGAGACAAGCGGCAGAGTTGTCACGCCGTCATGACCGCCAACCACGGGAATGCTGACCTGCAGCGGATTGACACCGATGCTCTCGCCAATGAAGGTCTTGGCGCGCACCACGTCCAGTGTGGTCACTCCGAAGAGTCGCCTGGGATCGTATGCGTCGTCCTCCATCAGCTGCTTTGCCACCACGGGGACAATCATGTTAACCGGACTTGTGATGAAGGCCAGCAAAGCATCCGGACACGATGTGCTTATCTCTTTCGCCACAGCAATCGCTACTTTGGCATTCTCTTGCAACAGCTGATCCGGAGTCACGCCTGGCTTGCGGGGCATTCCGGCGGAAACCACAACAATCGCCGCCTTGCTCAGTGCCTCGCCGAGACTCTGGTCATCGTAGGCCTCCACAGCTGCGGATGTGCAGATGTGCGACAGATCAGTGGCGATGCCCTTTACATTGGCCTTGTCCTGCAGTGCCAGCGTCGTGATCTGTGGATTTTGTTTCAGCAGCAGGGAAAGCGGCTGCCCGACGCCCCCCGCAGCTCCCACAACCGTCACCTTGACGCCCCTTCTGCTGCACCAGGAGCAGGGGCCATGATTGTTCTGGTTGCACAGTGTCAGCCGTGAGAATTGTGCTGCAAATTTAATTGAAAACATAACTGAATTTGGTGCTTGTGCACAAACAACTAAATAACATGAAAATTTTTTAAATGAAATACATATTTATATTGTGATCAAGTTCGCTAAGAAATCAGTTTGGGAGTCATTCAGAGCAGAGCAAAGTAATTGCGAAATATTTGCGTTTTCTTCTTTTATTGCTTTGTTTCTTTTAATATGAGCTTACCTCCCATTTGTGTAGATTAAATTACAATAATTGAAGCAAAGTTAATATTTGAGAGCCATATAAAGCAATCCCAGTGGACCAAGCAGTGAGCATTGAGCGAGACTCTCGCCAAACGCTCGTAAACTGGCTTACAAACTGAAAAGTTGCGGTCAAACAACGCGCGACGATCGAACTTTCGCCAAACATTCCTTGTCGACCCTCAGAATGTGCCGAAAACGGATCCGCTTAACGCTCGCCAAAGAACGTGTAAGCGCGCAAAATTGGACAGTTACGAAGTCATGTCATGTTGAAACGCAACATTTGTATGGTTTTGCCTTATAGAAAAAAGATTCGGCAAACGAAACGACAGGAGTTGGCAATTGCAAATAATCCAAAATATAATAAAGTAAGTTAATTAGACTGTATATTTAATTTTTTTTTTTCTCAACCTTTGTGCACTTCGTAAGTTGTCAATTGCAAGTTATCAAGAATATAATAAAGTAAGTTAATAAGACTATTTATTTTATATTTGTACAGCAAGCACAAAACTAAATAAGGCAATGGAGCAGGATACGCGGGTGTGAATGGAGAAGACAACATTGAAAATAAAATTTTAGAATTAATTTTTTTCACACTGTCTAAAATTGTATCTTATTAAATGTACATTTTTAATTAACAATATTAACAAAATATAAAATGCTGGGAAGAATATCATTTGTAATTTATTTTTAATTTTATCGTTAGCAATATTATAAAATATATTCAAAAAATAACATAAAAGTCCCGAAAACGATACTTTTACGAGCATTTGTGTTCGAAGCTTTGGCCACAAACTGAGCGACAGATGATTCGTTTGCTTAACGTTTCCGGCAATACAAACGACAGTTTTGCATGTCTGAGATCCGCAAAAGATATTATAAAAGTGCAGAAAACGATACTTTTTGAAATTCTCAAAACTATCGTTTGCGACAATTTTAACGAAATTTTAATAAAAGCAAATTAAAAACATTCATAATTTTATAATGTTTTGATAAATGTCTTCTTGGAATAAAAAAGAGTTTCGTAAAATGATTACAGTAAGAAACTAACAAGTTTAGGTATTCCAAATACAAATTTCAGGCTTTTGCATTGTAAACGGTTCCCTTGTAGAAATGGAGAATAGGCAACAGTAGGAGATAACTGTTCATAAAATTCATTGGTTGTTGTTTATTATTTGATCAGGCCGAATTTTTTACCGTAGTAAGCGAAAACCTAATTTGCATACATACATATGTTGAAAATTTGAAGAGTCTATTTTTAATATTGGCAAAGATGTTTTAAAAACACGTTTAACAATAAATTTAAATTAATTAAAGTCTTCAAAAACTTATTTGCTTCTAATTCAAAAATAATAGTCTTTTGAGACTTTTTTTTTGCACGCAACTAAAAATCATAACTCATCATAAAAAATACAGGAAAAAAAAGAAACAATATTAATTATTATTTAATTTACTCATTATTTTTGATTGATTTAATAAAAATCAATATCAAGACTTATTTATAATTTTTAGGTATGATTTATTAAGTTAAAGTCGTTAAGTAATTGTTTAAAGTGAGTTTTGTAGTTATTCCTTATAACAGTTTCGGTTCCTAAAATAGGTATATATTTGAAAAATTTCGGGTGAATTTCTTTTTCTATTTGAGATGAACAACTGTCTGATTTCTAATTGCACTTTGTAAAGAATAAATTACAATAATTGAATCAACAAAGTAGTTTTCTTAGAATTCGGTTTTTTTTTTACTGGAATTTGCGGGAATTTCTGATGATTTACAATAATAATGATGTAATTAATTACGCGATCTGAACAAGTTCTGTCAATAAATTTCAATTTGTTTCGCATTTGGGGATTTTTCCGGTGTAAGCATTATTACTAACAATTTTATACGTAATCTGAGAGTAGTGGTGTGGGAGGGGTGCGATAGGGGAAGAATGGGGTGAATCTGTATAAGATTATTAAAATTGCACTACTAGTATTGCCGGAAGTAATCAAATGAATGGACAGGCTGGCATTGAAACGGATTTCCATAGGTCGCAACATCAACATCAACATCGACATCGGGATCGATCAGTTGTCTCGTCTAATCAAATTCTTATCAGCATCAACATGATGACGATGTTTCAAGTCGATTCATTCAACATACATATGTATGCATATATGTACATACATATTTATAATGTCTGCTAATGTTGAGTCACTTCATAAATATTATCAAGATACTGCTTGTAACGGAGATGTCTTTCTATTTCTGGGATTCTGGGCCCTCTTCGGGATTGCAGATGGCTTCGTGGGCATATTTGATGCCTTCATCAATGCTCTTCTTCAGTTCTGGGATCATTTTCGTGAGACTCGCCTGCTCATCACTGTTCATTTCCGGCAGGCCGAGATTGTTTTTGATGCCATCGGGGCCGAGCTCGAGGGGCGTGGCGAAGTAAGGGGATTCAGTGACGTCAGAGGCGACGTAGGAGCACTCGACCACATTGGGTTCGCCGTTTAAGCCGCGCAGCAGAGAGTGGACAAAGTGAGCTGCCGCATAGGCCATGGAGAGGGTGGCGGAGCCAGTGCCCGCCTTGGCCGTGACCACCTCGGTGCCGGCCTCCTGAATGCGATGCACCAGGGCCTTTGTCTGCTCCGGCGTGCCATTGAATTGTGGACAGCACTGGGAGAGAATTGGCAATATGGTGGTGCCTGCATGGCCACCGATCACCGGCAAGTTCACCTCGGCCGGATCCACCTTCATAAGCTGGGCGAGAAAGGTGCGGGCACGCACCACGTCCAAGGTGGTGACACCGAAAATGCGATTGGGATCGTAGCAATCGAGAGACTTCATGACCTCGGCCGCAATGGGCACCACGCTGTTGACTGGATTGGTAATGAATGCGACAAGTGCCTTGGGACAGGCTTTGCTCATGGCAGTTGCCACAGCCATTGCCACACTGCCATTGGCGCTCAACAGCTGGTCCCGGTCCATGCCCGGCTTGCGGGGCATTCCCGCCGACACCACCACGATATCCGAATCATGCATCGAGTCCACCATACTCGACTCTCCCTCCCCCTCGAAGCTCTCCACCAGCGAGCTGGTGCAAATGTGCGACATGTCCATGGCGACGCCTTTCACCAATTTCAAGTCGTGCAACGACAGCTCACAGATCAACGGATTCTGCTTCAGCATCAGACTCAACGGCTGGCCAATCCCTCCAGAGGCACCGACCACAGTCACTTTGTAGTTTCGGACACTCTTCTGGTTCCAGTTGCCACAAGTCCCTTGGATTGCCGTCTTGCATTTGCAGATCATCAGGCAGCTCTGAGATGTCCTCATCCACATTCCAAATCCAATGCCGCAGGTCTGCATTTTGCCAAAAAAAAATATAAAATACTTGGAATTAAATTTTATGATCTTGTGACAACAATTGAGGTTATTCTATTTATTGTATTTTCAATGCTTTTCCGACCTTTCCAGGTGCAGATTAACACCTGTAAAGCAGGCCTAACTTTTACAGCCAGAGTACAAGTATAAAGAAGATGATAGCTCTACTATGCGCTACCCTGTATCCGAGCTGTGTTAAATTCTTGATACTGATCAAGAATATATAATGCTGTAAGCGCCAAACATTTTTTTTACATTGATTGATTCCTTTTTTTCTTTTAATATGACTTTACCTCTCATTTGTATAGATTAAATTACAATAATTGAAGCAAAGTTAATATTTGAGAGCCATATAAAGCAATCCCAGTGGACCAAGCAGTGAGCATTGAGCGAGACTCTCGCCAAACGCTCGTAAACTGGCTTACAAACTGAAAAGTTGCGGTCAAACAACGCGCGACGATCGAACTTTCGCCAAACATTCCTTGTCGACCCTCAGAATGTGCCGAAAACGGATCCGCTTAACGCTCGCCAAAGAACGTGTAAGCGCGCAAAATTGGACAGTTACGAAGTCATGTCATGTTGAAACGCAACATTTGTATGGTTTTGCCTTATAGAAAAAAGATTCGGCAAACGACACGACAGGAGTTGGCAGTTGCAAATAATCCAAAATATAATAAAGTAAGTTAATTAGACTGTATATTTAATTTTTTTTTTCTCAACCTTTGTGCACTTCGTAAGTTGTCAATTGCAAGTTATCAAGAATATAATAAAGTAAGTTAATAAGACTATTTATTTTATATTTGTACAGCAAGCACAAAACTAAATAAGGCAATGGAGCAGGATACGCGGGTGTGAATGGAGAAGACAACATTGAAAATAAAATTTTAGAATTAATTTTTTTCACACTGTCTAAAATTGTATCTTATTAAATGTACATTTTTAATTAACAATATTAACAAAATATAAAAGGCTCGGAAAAATATCATTTGTCAATTATTTTTAATTTTAATAGTCTATCGTTAGCAATTTCATAAAATGTATGCAAAAATTAGACCTTTTTTTTATATATATTGTTGGGGTATATATCTCTAAAATTAAGAACTCTCTGAGGCCTTATACACAATAATATAAAAATAGATATTTTCAATATACATATATCTGGGATTTAGTTGCGACTGACACTTATTTGCATTAACAATTTTTTTTTTTTCTTAGAAAAATTTAGCTGAGGGTGCTCTGGCGGCTAGGGCTTGCTGTGAATACAGTATACAAGTGAGTAATTCTTTAAGCATCTAATCGAAAGCGATAACCAATTTCCCAATTTCCCGATTTCTGTTTGTTTCGGTTGTACTTTTCGTGTTCCCTAACTCTGATTTTTTTTTTTTTAATTTGAATATTGATTTCATTTCATTAAAATCTCTCCATGCGAGTATACTAATAGCCCGAGTGCTTGCGCGTCTCACTGGCGCCACTAACTGGCAATTTTGACCCGTAAATCTATTTTTTATTTTTTTCTTTCAAATATTGAGAATAGTTATTAACTCTTAATTTTATAGGACCTAAGCTAGTATGATATTTTCATAGTTAATTCTCGATGTGGATGTATTTTTATCTTTGATGCAACATCAATATTTATATAAAAGGCTCGTTGACAATCGTTAATTAGGATAGCTAGGGTATCCGAGTGTCGGTCAGTCAAGCAATGCTCTACAGCGAGTAAATCATATTTTTTGGCCATTCATTCGAGTATCGAGAGCCTAATCAGAAACGATCTTTAGCACCGACCAATGCCCGATGCCGATTCCCGAAGCTGAAACCCGAAGCCCGATTGCAGAGCCGAAACTACTCGAGCGGGCGAAGTGTTCACCCATGGAAAGTGCGATGTTTGGTGGTATAAAATGTTAGGCGCTATCAAGAGCGACTTCCAGTTGCTGCCGGCTCCGCTATAAACTCGCATAGCAAAAAAAAAAAGTCAAACTGTCAACGTCCTCGTTCGTCTACTTGTCGAATCACGCATTATATTAATCAATCGCGGGCTCAATAAGATTTAAAGCTCAGAATGGTTCAAAAAGTGAGTAATACATATCGATTGATGAAAATAACGAAATCCTTAAAATCCTCCATATTCAAAGTGCAACTTTCAGTGTTATCTGAAAAATTCAGTAGAAACCCTAAAATAATCTTCCTTGCGAGTGCATTATATTTAATTGATGGCCCAAAATTCTAAAGAATCTTGTTTCTTCTGGTTGAAATTGAGATTGAAAATTGGCATTTATGGTGCTATTTGTCAGAACTAACCTGAACCAGAAAGAAGCGCTTGTCACACATTAAATATTTCATAAATCACAGCCGAATTTCTAAATAGGGTCAATGGCTGCGTCATGCACAGAATCTCATCCCATGTCACATGACTGGTCGCCACATTCAGCTGACTTTATATTATTTTTTTTTATCTTAATTTCGACATTTGCCGGTTAGTAGCTAATCAAGTGGTTTGTCTCTGCTTTTCAGAAATTCGACAACAAGCTGACGCTGCTGATGGCTTTGCTTCTGGTCACGTGTCTCTCGAAAAGCGCCAATTGCAGACCCTCCTCGTCCGACGTACTCGTCGATTCCGAGGACTCTGAGCCAGAGGTCAAGCTGCTGGTTGATCCCAGCGAGTATCCCGGCAATCTGACTCCAGAGACCATCCGCAAGGTACAGCAGTGCGAAATGAATCAGGCAACAATGGAACTGTGCATGCGCTGTGCCAAGGTCACCAAGTCGGAGATCATCTATCCCATGTGCTGCAACAATGATGATAGTGTCAAGGATTGGTGTTACGACTACGTTTTCTACGGCAACAACGAAGCCAACTGAGCTGGGCGGAAGAACTCAGCCCCTTATGACTCCCCAAGTGGGTGATGAATTAGCTAGGATACTTACTTCTGCCAAATTCTATTCTATTCCTGCGGACACTGCGGATCGATTGGCTGTGATATTAATGGCATTATTAATTATTTTACATATTTACATATATATTACTATATTTATAGCTAGTAATAAATCAAGTTTTGCGCTATGAGCTGCACTAGAACGTTGAAAAACAAATCGACAATAAATTATAAGAATATTTTGAAGGTATGCCTAAGAGCAAAGGTCGATCGATAAATTGTTTATCTGTATAATTCAACGGATATCTTGTCTCATCTTTCCCTTTAATCATCAAAAGTGGAGGTATATCGGGAGTTACAGCTCCAGGGGGCTTCTTGTATATTAAAAGCAGCTCAAACTTCATTATAAATTTCATAGATCGGAGAGCATCCTCCTCCATTGCGACTGTCATGTAAACCTAACTTAACGAAATATAACTGATTAAAGTATATTCTGAAGACTTCAATACTCTATGACTAGTCAAAAATAGCATTTCCGAAAATTTATACACTTAATTATATCAAGCTTATTGTTTTCAAGATCTCTCAAGGTCAGCTCCCGCTCTTTGAAATAGAATAGACATATTGAAATGTTTGTTTCAAGTACTTTTTATTCTTTTGTAAATCTTTGTGTTTGATTCTCAATTGTTTTTTTTTTGTCTTTAATTTATTTTTAGAAAACTTTATAATATTTACATCTTTTAATGAATGATTCAATGCGAATCGATATTAATAAATGATAATTGCAATAATAATCGCGTAATAAGAAAATATACATATATTTGGTATATATATATGTATATATATGCATGTTGCATGTAGATGGAAAACATATTTTAAACCGATTTAACTTAACGACAACTATATATATTACAGTTCATGCTGTTGCTGCAGTTGTTGTTGTTGTTGCTTATATATGGCAATCAAATGTTGAATTATAATTGAAACGAAATGAAAAAACAATGCACAATCCGTTCGAACGGGACTAAAGGAAGTTTCGGACCCGGCATCACATCGAACTTGCACTAGTTAACAACACCACGTGAATTGTAACTTTACGGTATAAATGTATATAACAAACATGTTTCAACAAGAAACGACATACATATATATCTATGTATATATATGTATATTCAGTCACTCGATCGATCTGCGAACTCATGAGTCTTTGTGCATTTGATGATGTTGTTCGTCTCGTCGCTCGTTGACTGAAAGCAACATTAAAATTTAAAATCGCGTGAAGAGTTCAACTTACCAGAATTCAAGCACGCTATTAAGAATTTTTTTTTTTATGTTTTTGGCATTTTTTTTTTTTTTTTTTTAAGAAATATGTTATCGCTGCAGCAGCTCAGTGTTCGATGGCTGCAGCGTCTGAGGTCATGACGGCTGATTCAGACTCCACACGCGCCAAATGCAGGTACGAACAGTCCACATCTTCACAGCGACCCATCAGCTCGAAGGGACAGACGGTGGCATTGACATTCAGCTGACTGCAAGTAGCACAACAAACAACAAACAAATGCATTTGGATGACGGCGACTGCAAGTGAATCATCACACACCTGTTATAGTTGCGCGACATCGGTGTGCGGTACTCTCCAAGCAAGGATTCCCCTTGTCCGGCAGGTGAAGCGCATAATTCTCGCATAAAGCTGACGGTGTAGGGCGGAACGTCTTGGACAGGCACCGTTTGGGAATTTGAGTTGGTCATGACCTCCAATGAATCTCTTGGTATGGCCTGCAAGTAAACTCAGCCAATTTGTTAGTATGGGGCTAGCACAGTTAGCACAAACAGTGGTAGATGGAGACAAGTTCTTAAAATTAGTTGGAAGCAATAGAAGAATATGTATAATCCACGCACATCACTATCCAGCTGTGTCTCTCTTTCAATCGTCGCTGCATCTTTTCCAGCAATTCCTACTTCTATGGAATCACATTCAGTTGACTGCTGCTTTTGCTTCAGTTCCACTTCTTCAATGGTGATCTCGTTCGCATTCTCAGCCTGCTTTTGACTACTACTGCTGCCGCCATTTGGCTCGATGGATAGTGGAGTAATTTCAGTTGGAGGTACTGAGTGTGACTCTGCCTCTGGTTGAGGTTCCTTTGTAGACGGAGAGTCGGCAGTTAACGCTACTGTATCCTCATACTTGACAATTGAGTTGTACAGGCGAATCTCTTTGGTTAGCTGCGCGGACTTGCGCATTATCTCAGCCTTGCCTGGATCCAGTAACCTGAAAATATTGCAAACTGTAGCTTAGACCGAATAAACAGAAACATTGTAGCGTCCGCTTTTGTCCACGCTGCCGTTTCCTACGATAATGGTTGGACCCTTGTCGTTGTTGTCCACAGCAACCAGATACTACTGCTGCTGCTGTTGTTCTGGTGGTTGTTGTTGTACTTGTAAATGAGGTTGTGTTGTAGTACCTGTAGTCTTGGCCCTGAAGGCCACTGCCCAGATCCATGGCAGCGTTGCGCAATTTGTTACGCTTCTGTTTAAGCGATATGATGATCTCATGGCTGGCCTGGATTTCAGGCTGTATTCGCGACAGCTTCGCCTCCTCTAGCTTCATAGCCTGCTTGACAGACTGCATCTCAGAAAACAGCTCCTCAAAGCGGTGCGAGTAACGCAGTCGTGCGATCTTTGACAATTTCGCCTCCTCCACCATACGCAGCGACTTCTCCAGGTTCGCAATCATGCTGCCGCTGTAAGATGTCCACAAACACATAAGTAACTTCATCACTGACGCACACACAAACACACACACACTGAGCTCAAATGAATAAAGAAACAAATACCCAATTTTGAGGAATGAACTTTCAAATGCCTTCAGCCGGCTTTCCTTCGATGGCATCTTCTGCGACGACTTGGACGTAGTTGCAAGATCGTTAGCCTTGCTGGTTTCAACTGACCCAGTCTTTGGCATTGTTCCATTGGCTGTAGCTTCTGCTGCCGTCTTCTTGACCTCATTCTTGGCTTCAACGGTTGATGAGGCTGCATTGTCTTTTTTGATACATGTTCCTTTGGCAGCTCCCACGGTTTTCTTCTTTTCAAGCAACTGCATCCGCTCGATTAGACGAAGGTATTCTTTTTGTGATGCTACCGGCAAGTGACGTACAGCCTAACAGGGAGAGATCAGTCTGATTAATTGTTATGCTTAAAAGGAATCTACAATTACAAGCGAGAGTAGAAGAGGCAGATATTTTCCAAGCGTCAAGAGCATTAGTACCTACCACAGGTGTTGGCTTGGCTTTGTTGTTTTGCTGCACCGGAGCAGGTTTCTGAGTGGGTTTTGATTGTAGTTTTGTCTTCTCTGCACTTTCTCCATCCTGCGTTGGTTTAGCCAAGGGTGAAGGTGTTGGCACCTTGGAACGCGCCTGCTTTAGAAAATCATCGAGCTTCTTTTCAAAATACTCATTTATCACGGTACGACGCAAATTGGAGTTGCCAGGCGTCGTGGACGACTCAAGAATCTCAGAGTTGGGCGTATTTGATCGGGTGGTAGAATTGCTGGCGCTATCCATTGCCTGGCTAAATGGGCTTGGATTGTCGGCATAGTTTGTGTAGCTGGCGTAGCATCTTCTCAGCTCCAACTCATCGTCACTGCCAGCCGAGGATTCGGCTAGAGTTATGACAAGCTTGTTCACCTTGATGCACGCCGGATCGAGTGTGGTTATCAGACGCGTTGAGCTGCCACCATTTTGAGCACGTAGTGGAGCCACTGACTCCTTGACCAACAGTGTTGCCGGGCGCTTTAGGGGCAGTGCGGGTTGAGCCAGCTTTGAAATCTTTCGCTTGGGGGCGGTCTTCTTATTGATTACTTTGTTGGGTTTCACAATTTTAATAATGTCGGTCGAGGATGCATTTATAGTTTGTATTGAGGACATTGGATTGGATGCTACTTCACAAACTTCCTCTGGCAGCTTTGGCGGTGGCACTGGCAAAGGCGCAGGCACAGGCACAGGCACAGACACAGGCATGGGCATGTTCACAAGTTGAGGTACAGAGTCTGGCAATAACAATGGCAGACGTAATTCCTGCTGCAAACTAGCAATTGTTTTCTCGACTGGCTCCAGCGGAATCTCTAGTCCACTTGCATCCGCCGCTGACTCTTCAGCAGACTGCAAGGAAGTCACCTGAAAGCGGCGTACTGCTTTCTTGAGTATCTCAGGACTATCGACAGTGGCTTCTTCGGAACAACTCTTTTTTTTGGAGGCTATGCTTGACAGCAAAAGCAGACGCAGCTCATCTGGATCATCCGAGTCGTGAGCATCGGTATTCTTTTCAATGGCAGATGGTATTTCCTCCTTGGCAGCCACAGGATTTGTTGGTTTAAGTCTAGAGAGTAACATGGCACGCAGAGCACCCGCCTCATCCTCGCTGGATTCAGCTTGAAGTGTGCGAGAGGTTAGAGTTAGAGTTTGTGAATTGTCCATTGAGATCGATTGTATGTCGGTAAGGGAACCATGATGCGAATGCTGTTCACTCAAATGCAGCGCATCCCTGGCATCGTCATCCTCCAGCTGCATATGTGGAATGTGAAATGAAGGTGGTGGCGGTGGCACTTCATCGTCATCTACAAACTGTTCCTGTTTCCGCTGATACTCTTGCTGCTCTTCATCATCATCGATCACGATGGGCATGGAAACGGGTGGAAGCGAATTGGGTAGAAAGCAGCGCCAGCTTTCGTCCCTGTTGACCGTTGCCTGCCAATTGTGTGGCCACTGTTGTCTATCCTCATCGCTGTCTGTCTGTGCCAGATCCATATCAACAGGCTCCTCAAAGTTAGCCGCTGGTGGACTGAATGTTGTGCGCTCCGGCGACGCCGCAGGACTTATCTCCATGAGGTCATCAATGTCGTCGCACTCGTTGCTGACCGTCGGCTGATGTACGCGGTTAATCATGTCTGTGGGCGAGTATGCCCGCTCCGCATCACGCTTTTTGCGCGCCATATGCTTCTTCAATATGGCCGATTTGAGTGCAATGATTCGAAGCTTTAGTTCCGGTGGCTCGTCAATCTGCGGTAATTGCTGATGCGGCTGCTGTTGCTCCTCCTCCTCCTCCACCACCTTGGCATCATTATCTATGCCCCGTTGTTGGCTGTAACCATCAAAAGAGTACGGTTGCAGATCTTCCTTTTGCTTGAGCTGATTCTCCTTTGAATTTGGAATAGGACTGAGCGATTTACGCAAGCGATACTGAAGTCGCTCCTTCAGACTGTGCTTAGGCTTGATATCATAGTTTGCAGTACGCGCCAGGGCTACGCGCAACTTATTTCGGCTCAGTTTTAGCTGTTCAAGTTCTTCATAATCATCGTTCTCGTTCTCCACATTCACGTCATATTCTCCCATCTCATCCTCTGTCACACTCTCCATCGAGTCCAGCAAAATGGCTGCTTGCTGCTGCTGCTGATAATGATTATTGTGGTGCTCATGCCGCCGCTTTCTTCGATTCGGATGCTCTTGCCGCTGTGAGCGATGTGCGAACGGATTTCGCCTTAGCTGTGGGACATGTTTCTTGGCCTCCATTCGTTTCGCTTTATGCTTACGATACTTTTTAGGCGGTTCAAACTCCTCCTCCGACAGGCTAGACACATCCGAAAGAACACTGATTGGTGAGAAATGCTGATATTGTGTATATCTGTCAATTCTATGTGGCCTTTGGTAGTCTATAAGAAATGTAGATTAGTCCAATAAAATTAACGCAAGACAACAATGAGTTCAAATTGTTGGCATAACAATATAAATAGGGCGACGCCTTCTCCCTACATACAATATATGTAAATAAATATTATAATATCAAAAATTCACATCGGAAAATGGATCATAATTGCTTTAAATCATAGAATTCCGATGTGTTATTCATAAAGCAAGGTCACTTTATTAGATCAACTACACACACACATACACATGCACGCACTGATAAGTGTATGTATGCATGTGTGAATATTACGCTCGCATAACACAAGAGAACTTCAGTTTTAACAAGAGACACTTCTTACTATATTGATTGGCGAGGTTTGCGGAAAGCATGTCCATCTTTTCAATATCCTTGCTTTTATCCTCAAGCTGCTGTATACGCGCACGCAATTTAAACTCTTCATCCTCGGAAGATATGATCATTTCGAACTCATCGACAATTTCGCCCTCCTCGCGGTCTTCTTCTTCGGCGCCATTTCCATTATCGACAATTCCAGTGTCTTTAATCTGCGTAGTTTGCGCCGATTTCATGGCACTGCAGCTGCTCAACTGTTGTTCTGTCGCAAAGCTCTGCATTGCGCAGACAACCATTTTAAAAATGTGATTAAAGTCAACTAATATACATATATAATTATATATATATATTTTTGGAGCGTTGAACACTTTTCTACGGAAAAAAAGAACCTTTTCGGTGTGCTTTTTTTCTTTATGAAGACGAAGGCGACTAGAGTTGTCAAGTTGTTTTTTTCTTTTCTTGCAATATTCCCAATAATGTGTAGCAGCCAGTGCTGCCAAACCTTCAGGGCCTTAAAAAGCTAGATCTGCATTTAAAACAAGCTAGAAAAGGCTAGAAAATTTTGGAAAAAAGCTTTGTACAAAGCTATTTAGATATAAATTTTTTTTTTTATTTATAAAGAGATTGTAAATGCTGAAATTAAATTGAACAGTTGCTTAACCGTGTGGCAGTCATGGCAGCACTTTGGCAACACAGGGTGGCAGCCATCAAGCCACAGAAAAAGTACGATGCTCATATTTAACTATTTTTTAAAAAGGATTTTATGTATACTTTTTAGTTGTAAAGCAAGAATTTATAAATTTCCCCGAACTTTTTGTTAAATATTTATTGTTGATTTAGTGTTAATTTTATAAACTTCACTTCCGAATGGTCCGAGCACTCAACATTCATTAAATGATATCCTTTATTTAACTAATTTTTAACTTATTTGGTTTCACTACAATTATTTCTGTATTTGTTCAAACAACTCCATTTATTTTTAAAAAAAAATTAAAGTAATTAAAATTATTGGAACTATCGATGACATTCGAAACTTGCAAAGCTATCGACATTCACTTAGGGCTGTCTAATTTTGCCAGTGTTGTATTGAACCAAATACGCCATCTATGTGTCGAAACTCGAACTAAAAGTTACAGTTCAGTGTCAAAATCCGCACTTCCGCTCTTTTCTACCCAACTCGCGGAGCAAAATGCAGCAAAAGGTATTTGGTTGTGAAAAATATGCGAATTGTGGGGAACTAATATGTTGCAAATACTTATTTTTATAGCGCAGAGAACCCGTGCAGGCCGTTCAAGTCTTCGGACGCAAGGTGTGTGATAAAATACAAACTTAAAACAATATTAATTATTGCACGTGTCCAACAAGCGCCGACAGACATCAACCGACGCTCGTCCACAAGACGTTTGCTGAGGTTATGTTTATTTGTGTGATGATTTTTGTTGTATAAACATGATTCACTAAATAATAAAGTGTTTATTGTGTAATTCTGTTTGCAGAAAACCGCCACTGCCGTCGCTTATTGCAAGCGTGGCAGCGGTCTCCTGAGGGTAAACGGACGCCCTCTTGACCAGATTGAGCCCAAAGTTCTGCAATACAAATTGCAGGAGCCCCTCTTGTTGCTCGGCAAGGTGAGTACCTTTGAGCCAGTGTGCACCCACTGTGAAAATGAAATTGATAATGATAAGAATTCAAATGATGATAACATTTATCCCGAACTTGAAGACCAATGAGAATACAATTGTTTCTGATCTCTGTGCTAGTCACACAATTGTAGTTGATCATGTGAAATGGAATGAATGACAGCAAACTAATATATGACTTTCTATTTTACAGGAGAAGTTCGCCGGTGTCGACATCCGTGTGCGCGTTAGCGGTGGTGGTCATGTAGCCCAGATCTACGCCATCCGCCAGGCAATCTCCAAGGCCCTGGTTGCATTCTATCAGAAATGTAAGTCTTTGATTATGTTCAATACTTCTGCCCAATAAGGTTATTGCTTGAAAGATAAATTACTTTCTTGTAATTTATAAATTGAGAGGGCTAGAGAAAACACCATTATGAGCATATACCAACCAAACTGCATGCATAACACTAGCACAGATTGGGTGATGCGGCAGAAACATAAGAACTACTTATTATGTAGACAGTAGCACCTTCTACCAGATTTTTATTGGAATTTTTCATCATCTCCAATGAACCCCTGGTTGCATTCTATCAGAAATGTAAGTCTTTGATTATGTTCAATACTTCTGCCCAATAAGGTTATTGCTTGAAAGATAAATTACTTTCTTGTAATTTATAAATTGAGAGGGCTAGAGAAAACACCATTATGAGCATATACCAACCAAACTGCATGCATAACACTAGCACAGATTGGGTGATGCGGCAAAAACATAAAAACTATTTATTATGTAGACAGTAGCACCTTCTACCAGATTTTTATTGGAATTTTTCATCATCTCCAATGAAAGACAAGTGCAAGGGAGAGTAAGTGAATGTGGCAATCAAGGAGAGCGACTTGACCAATTTTTGTTGCAGTTGCTATTTGAGGCTACATCGACACTTCTCTAGATGAATAAGGTTTTTCATTTTTATTATATAGACTGTAGCACCTTCTACCAGATTTTTATTGGAATCTTTTGTTATTTCCAATGAAAGACAAGTGCAAGGGAGAGTAAGTGAATGTGGCAATCAAAGAGAGCGACTTGAGCAATTTTCGATGCAGCTGCTATTTGAGGCTACATCGACACTTCACTTTAGATGAATCCGAGTTTACTTTTTTAGCGAGAACTATAAATCAATCTTATAATTTTTCGTTTCATTGCAGACGTCGACGAAGCCTCCAAGAAGGAAATCAAAGACATTCTGGTCCAATACGACAGAACCCTGCTGGTTGGCGATCCACGTCGCTGCGAGCCCAAGAAGTTCGGCGGTCCAGGTGCCCGTGCTCGTTACCAGAAGTCGTACCGTTAATATTTCTGCTGCTTTTCAAATTGGATTAGATATTTTGTACAACTTGAAAATATTTACGTGTTTCCTTCAATTCGAGAATCATGTGAATAAACGGAATAATTAACTTTATGCTCTACAAACTTGATTACTTGGTTTTGTTTGGGACTAAATATCGCTTATTAACTTATTGAGTGAAATTTCATGATCATTTTGTATATAAGCTATTTTCGTTTCCTGCAAAATCATGACTTTTGAACTACATACAGTCGAATTTCTATAACTGAAACTTTAACTCGAATTTTCTCTTAAACGAACTAAATAGAGTGAAAATGAACTTTTTAAACTTGATAAAATGAATTTCATATTCGAAGTCTCCATAACTCGAACTTTTTCTTTGGATAATGGCGGTATGAGTTAGGGAAGTTCGACTGTATAAGTAAATATTTCATACATATATGACAACATGTCACTCATTTAATTGGAGACTTAAAACGAAACTTGAAAACTCGTGTTTTCTTTTTTGAAATTTTATTTAATTTGACATTCTGTAAGTATTTATATAAGAGTGCAAACTGAAAATATTGGTAATGGCCAAGAAAAAAAATTTATGGAAGTGTCCATATCCCGAACGGGTATTAATGCAATTTCTTAAAGCGGTCTTCGTAGAATAAGTAAAATAAACAGCCAAGCCGATATTTTTAATTTATTTTCTCGCGTCCTTTAACGGTAAAATAAAGCTGCCACCTTGGTCCAAGTTTGAAAAAAACCAACAAGGTGGCAGCCCTGCAAAAGTAGTTAAGTTGTGGTTTTTTTTTTAATTTTGAGCTAGAATTTTTTAAATTTTACCTTAGTTTTTGTTAAATTGTTCTCGATTTTTTAACATCTTTTTTGTAGAATATTTTACCTAACTTCGCCACACTAAGGGTGAGGTGAACCAAATTCAGTAAATACACTTTAGAATTTTAGAAAATTTCGGATTTTCTTAGTTTAGTGATTTGTTCTTTATTTAATTATTTATTTAAATTTTAACAAAAATTAATTAGTTAATAAAATTGATATAAATCGATTCACGATAAGTCTCGATATATTGGTGTTTGAGATTCTTAGTTCAATTTGCTGAATAAGTTCAAGCGTTCATCTTAATGACCCGTTCATTTGAACTTATTCGGAACGAAATGACACAGCTCTGTCGGCATCGCAATTCAGAAAAAAACGGCGGGACAAGCGCCATTCAATTTAATTATCTAAATTTGAAACAAAATAAGTTTTTTCATTGTTAAAGGTGCAAGATGTATGTTAAGAAGTTGGTGCTTGATGGATTCAAGTCCTACGGTAAGCGCACGGAGATTGAAGGCTTTGATCCAGAGTTTACAGCAATCACTGGCCTAAATGGATCTGGCAAATCAAACATTTTGGACTCGATTTGTTTTGTGTTGGGCATTAGTAATTTGCAGAATGTAAGTCATTTTTATCTGTTTACTCTGCAAGAGCGATTATTAAATAATGATTTTTATGTGCTACTCGCAGGTGCGTGCATCCGCGCTGCAGGATTTGGTGTTCAAGAATGGCCAGGCAGGAATAACGAAGGCAACGGTGACTATTGTATTCGACAATACAAATGCACAACAATGCCCGCCGGGCTATGAGAAGTGTCGCGAGATTTCTGTGACCCGCCAAGTGGTTGTCGGTGGCAAGAATAAGTTTCTCATTAATGGAAAGCTGGTGCAGAACAAAAAGGTGCAAGACTTTTTCTGCTCCATGCAGCTAAACGTCAACAATCCAAATTTTCTGATCATGCAGGGCAAGATCCAGCAAGTGCTGAATATGAAGCCCAAAGAGGTCAGCAAAAATATAGCTTATAGATATTTAGATGTTTGTGTAACCCTATGTAATACCACAGGTTCTGTCAATGGTAGAGGAGGCGGCAGGCACCAGTCTGTATAAGACAAAGAGAGACGCGACCAAGACCTTGATTGAGAAGAAGGAGGGCAAGGTTCGCGAAACGTCGGCTCTTCTGGAAGAGGAAGTTCTGCCGAAACTGGATAAACTGCGCAAAGAGCGTACTGCCTACCAGGAATATCAGAAAACATGTCGAGATATTGAGTTTCTCACCCGTATTCACATATCGTCCCATTATCTGAAACTATGTGACTTCTTGCAGTCGGTGGAGTCCAGCGAACAAAAAATAGAGAGCCGTATTGCTACTTGTCATGAGAAGCATGCCACGAACTTGGAGGAAGTCGAGTCAATTGAAGTCAAGGTGAAGGATATACAACATAAGATAGATGCTGAAATGGGGGGCACTCTTAAGGCACTGGAGGAGCAGCTCTCTGCTAAGCGTGCCGTTGAAGCAACTGCATCTGGAAGTCTAAAGGCCGCAAAGGGAACAATTGAGCAGGATGAGAAAAAGATTCGTATGGCCAGTAAAAACATTTCGGAAGATGAGTCCGCGCTGCTTAAGAAACAGCAAGCTATGTCGAAAGTTCAGGGCGAGTTCCAGAGCCTGAAAGATGCAGATGCAACGGATGCCAAGGCCTACGAGGATGCCCAGCGAAAATTTGAGGCCGTATCGCAGGGTCTTTCAACCAACGAGGACGGCCAGGCAAGCACACTCCAGGAGCAGTTAATTGGTAAGATTCAATCCGATTAGGTTGAATTTTGATTAGCTAATGTTGATCCTCATCAACAGCTGCCAAGCAACAGCTAAGCGAGGCGCAGACTACAATTAAAACGTCCGAAATGGAGCTGCGACACACTCGCAGCCTGCTCAATCAGAAGGAGGGCGAAACGCAAACCAACGATGCAGCCTACACAAAGGACAAGGGACTGCAAGATCAGCTGGAGGCAGAGATTAAGAATCTGGAACGTCAGATACAGGGTATCAACTATGAAGGCGGCCAGTTCGAGCAATTGAAGGATCGCAGACAAGAATTACATAATCAGGTGCGCGAACTGAAGCGGGATCTCGACAGACGCGGCGGAGCCCGCTACGATTTGCAATACCAAGATCCTGAGCCGAATTTCGATCGGCGCAAAGTACGTGGCATGGTAGGCAAATTGTTTCAGGTGAACGATATGCGAAACTCAATGGCTCTCATGATGGCGGGTGGTGGCCACGTAAGTGCTCAATTATCCCTTCTCAAAGCTAAGTTATAATTTGATTAATTACCTTAAATGATAGTTAACCAGCTTCGTTACCGATGATGATATAACGAGCAAAAAGATCTTGCAGAAAGGCAATTTGCAGCGTCGCGTCACATTGATCCCCATCAACAAGATCAAATCTTATCCTCTTAACCCAAAAGTTATCGAATATGCAAAGTCTACAGTAAGTACAATATATTTAATTGTTGATTATTTCCTAATCACACATTCTCTTCGTAGTACGGTCGCGAAAATGTGGAATCTGCATTGTCGCTTATCAGCTATGATAGTTATTTTGATCCCGTCATGAAGTTTGTCTATGGCAATACATTGATCTGCAAAGACTTGGAAGTTGCCAAAGGGGTAAGCCTTAGACTAAGCTTGTTGTGCATATTTATTATTATTGTAAATAATTGAACCTCATTAGTTGAGCGCTGATAAAAACATTGGCGGCCGCTGTGTAACTCTAGAAGGCGACGTGGTCGATTCGAATGGAACATTGTCCGGTGGCTCTGCACCCAAAGGCGCAAATATACTCGAAGACTTGAACAGCGTCAGGATTTCGGAGACGGAAGTCCATGAAAAGATGAATGAGTTGAAACAAGTAGAAGAGCACTTGACGTATGTCTTGAGACGGTTGTTTTTTTGACAATATTCAGTATACCTTATTATTTGTCCTCTATCTCTTTTCAGTTCTATTGAAAATGTTGCTCGCACCCATAATAAACTAAAAGAGGCACTTGAGATGCGCCAACACGAGCTTTCCATGTGCAAGAACCGTTTGGCACACACAGCTTTTCAGCAGAACCAGGCTGAAATCGAGGAAATGAAAGAAAAAGTAAGGACATTGGAGCAACAAAACACAGAGGCGCGCGAGAAGCAAAAAACCTCGCAGGCTAAAGTCAAGGATGTTGAGGCAAAGTTATCCGATGCTAAGGGCTATCGAGAGCGCGAGCTCAAGGCGGTCAGCAACGAAATGAAGACTGCCAAGCAACGTGCTGAGAAATCGCATGTGAACTGGAAAAAGCGGGAACAGGAGTTCGAGACGCTGCAGCTGGAAATCAGCGAACTGCAGAAAAGCATTGACACGGCTAAAGAACAGCACCAACAAATGGTAGAAAATCTCGATAAGTACAAGGCTGAGCTGGAAGCACTGCAGCAAAACAGCTCGAGTGCAGCTTCAGAGGTTGCTGAACTAGAGAGTGCAATTAAGACTCAAAAGGATAACTTGAATGGTCAGAATAAGGAAATGCGTATTCTCCTGGGAAACAAGGAGAAATTATTAAAGCAAAATCAGGAGCTTGAGTTGGAGGTGAAAAAGAAAGAAAATGAAAAGAACAAAAAAAATGGAGAAGTCAAAGATACCAAGAAGCGCATGGATGCTCTAGAAATCCAGTACCCTTGGATACCGGAGGAGAAAAACTGTTTTGGTATGAAAAACACGCGCTACGACTACAGCAAAGAAGATCCTGTTGAGGCCGGCAATAAACTAGGAAAAATGCAGGAGAAGAAGGAGAAAATGGAACGTACCCTTAACATGAATGCCATGCAGACACTGGAACGCGAAGAAGAGAACTACAATGAGACAGTTCGCCGTCGGCAAATTGTCGCATTGGATAAGGAGAAAATTAAGAAGATTATTGTCAAAATGGATGAAGAGGAACAGGACCAGGTAAAACGCGCCTGGGAGGGAGTTAACGAAAACTTCAGCGGCATATTTAGCACACTGTTGCCCGGGGCCCAAGCACTTCTCAATCCTGTCAAAACAAACGGCATTCTCAGCGGGCTCGAGATAAAGGTGGGCTTTAATGGTGTCTTTAAAGAAAGCCTAGGCGAGCTGTCGGGTGGTCAAAAATCTTTGGTAGCTCTTTCTCTCGTCTTGGCCATGCTTAAGTTCTCGCCAGCTCCACTCTACATCCTCGACGAGGTGGATGCCGCGCTAGACATGTCGCACACGCAGAACATTGGCAGCATGCTGAAGCAGCACTTCCGAAGCTCGCAATTTCTTATCGTCTCCCTTAAAGATGGCCTCTTCAATCACGCCAATGTCCTGTTTCGTACACAATTCTTGGAGGGCGTTTCTACTATCTCACGTACGGTCGGTCGTTCAGTTGCTAGACGTTAAATGGATTATAGTCATTAAGGCATTACAAATAAAACTGGTTTACTTTTGTATTTATCTATTTTAATTCGTTGAGAATTGGTAATAATGGGATCAATGTGTGAAAAGGTTTAAAATAAAGCTATTATAGTGGAAAGAATTTATTAGGTTCACAACTTTCAGAGTCGATTATTTATCAATTAGTAATTAATATTTATATTTTATGCATTCGAACAGATAAAAAAGCTGAACGAAAGGAAAATAATAAACAAATTATCTTCCCAAACTGTTTTTCCTAAGTATTTCCCAGGATATGTAATTATTATAGTATTTAGATTAAAAAATTACTCTGTAAGAATTATTTGATCGATTTTTTGCGATTTTTTTATTTGCGACGGGTTCAATGCAAACACTTCATTGCAATTTGATTCGAAATCATAAGATAAAATATGTATTATGTTACTGAAGATACAAAACTTAACAGAGTGCGTTCTGTTAATGTTTTTCAGCGGTTAAGCGGTAAATTTCCAACAGGGCTGGTTTGCTGGTACAAACGTCAAACTGACGTTTGGTCACAGCGACAAAGAGAACGACACTGACAGTCGTTGGCTGTAAGTTGCATGCGCACTAGAGAGAGAGAGACAGAACGTTTGGTGAGACCGTCGACGAGACGAACGCACCGCGCAAACCCACACATGCTCATAACACACACACAGACAGCAACAACACGCACACACAGTCAAACAAACGACAGAACTGCGACTACGACAATGTTGGAGGAGTGCTGCTGTGAAAAATTAAACAAAAGTGCTAAATTGGATTTTTAAAAACACAACAAGGTCGATAATAAAACATTCAACATTTCATCCCAACGCAGATTCCTAAAGAAGCTCGTCAACATGGTAAGAACGCAACGTTCAAAGTATATGGATTCACAATCCAAATCTCGAGTCAAATCGCTTGCTTCTGGACAGTGTCTGTGTATGTGTGTGTGTAGTACAAAATTCTATAACTTGAATACGCTCTGCCGTCTGGTGGACTGGCAATACAGGTGGAGGTAGAGGTTAATTCGGGACCCCCGCGTTATAAACACTTGATTCTATGGCTTTTTATTTGCATTCCCAAATATCGGTAGCAGCTCCCCTACGCCACCTATGAAATGGCATAAATATAGTGCCGGCTTCAATATCTTAACTTTCAATCCATTAGAACCGTTGAGGAGCAACAATCCGTAAAGGATTAAATGTATCGATTGCATTCATTTAATATTCAAAATTAAAAATGACCAGAATATTTGACAGCTTTATAAATATCATTCTGCAAATAAAATGTTACATTAATTTGAAATGTTCATCAAGCAACAATAAAATGTGGGAACAGTGCTTACCTATTGGTTTTGCCAGTGCTGCCACTGCGCTTTCAAATAACAGCTGTTCTCAGTTCACTAGTAATTTTATCAATTAAAAATGAACGACTCTACCTTGATTCGTTCTTCATTTGAAATATTTTTAATATGTTTGTATTCTGTTTAAGGATCGAGTCACAAAGCCGCAGAAGAAAATGCTCATCACGTTGCTTCGAGAAACGAAATACATGGAGGGCAAGAAGGAGAAGGAGTGGTATTGGGAGAAGATTCAAGCAGCGCTGAACACCATTGGACCCAAGAAGACCATAATACAGTGGAAAAAGGTGCGTAATTCTGCGTATATAACCCTTTCGACGTTCTAGTAATATCCATTTCAGTGCTGGCGTGACATGCGTTTGACGACAAGAAAGAAGCTGGCCGAGCTGAAGCGTTGTCAGTTATCTGGCGGGTCGCCGCCGCCGGGCATTGAGCTTAATCAGGAAGACAACGATATCATTGATATTGTAGGCACAGAATACTTTTACGAGGAGATGAACGGAGAACTGAAGCCGGAGAACTTTATGACCGGCTTCGACTACGTGCCAGAGCACTTCTGCGATGCCATACTTACGGCTGCTGCGGGTCAGCAGCAACAGCACATGCAACACCCCAAGGATCCGCAGTCTCATAGTGGCCAGCAGACGCAGGATCATCATACAAACGATGGCGAGACAAACGATGCGCCCGGCTCCTCAAACGGTGGCTCCTACCAGGGTCAGAATGTGACCCAATTGCAGACGCATAACGGTAGCGGTGGAGAGCATGGAAATGGCAACGGCTCACAGTCGCATCAAGGAATGCCGCAGCATCCAGCATTTCATGGTGGTCTTCATCCGCATCTTCTGCGGCGTCAGCATACAAACGCCGCATTACAACGAGAGACGCCCTTTGAAGAGAAGCTGCTTCAATTTATGCAAGACGCATTTCCCAAAAAGAGTAAAAAGCGCAAGCAACGTGATCCGGACAAGCTTTTTTTGCTATCGTTGTATGAGGAGATTAAGCGGGTTCCGGAAGAAATACGACTGGACGTGAAATCCGAGCTGATGCAGATCCTAAAGAAATATCAAAAAAAGTCACCCGTGAAGGCGGAGAAGTCGTCGGCGTCCTCGTCTTCTGCCTCCAAGCAAAGCAGCAATAGCAGCAGCAGTTCGGCTGCAGCGCATCTATCTCATAGTATGTACCAATTGCAGAAGAAATATGAGAAGGGTGAGAAGGAGCCTTCGCCCCAGTCACAGGTGGATCCTGTTCCGCTTCATGCACCTCAGCAGCTACCGCTGTTCCAGCTGCAGAAGAAATACGAAGAAAGCGCCGAGAAGGTGCATCAACAGCAAAGCGAACAACGCAAACTCGAGGCCGCCCATCAGCAGCAACATGCCGCCCATCAGCAGCCTCCACCGCCGCCCAATGAGCAGCATCTGCATCATCCGCAGATGGCGCACAATATCATGTTCCCGCTGGCACAGTTGCGCAATGAGCAACCGCCGGCGCAGCAACATCACGCCCATAATCCACATCAGCAGCAACAGCATCCCCACCAGCAACAACAGCAACAGTCCCAACAGCATCACCCGCCAACGATTTTTGGCTCAGCGGCAAGTGCAGCAGCTATGAGCACGGACCGTCCAGCGATGTCCTACGAGAATGTCGGGTGAATGTTGAGCCGTCTGTGGGAAGCCACTTGTGGAGCGCGCCCTTCGACGGTGTCCCCCACGACGGCAGACGCGCACAACTGTTAGCAATATGCAACAAGAAACCAGCAACAAGTAACTAACAGCTTGCAACCAGCAACTGTTGGCCACCTAGCCCAGCTCAGTGTGTCGGATAATGCTCGACGAGATCGCCGACCATCGTCGCCTGTAATTTTGTCGGAACTGTGTGCAAAATTGTTTCAAACATTAGGTTTTACTCGTACTTCTAATCCCTACGCTAGTTTATCAAGTAGCCATGAAATGATCTTCATGTAAATGCCAACAGATTGATCTAGAGGCAACAAAATTATCAATAATTACATATGTATTAAAGATATACATACATAAATGACTTATTAAAATACATATTAAAATTGTAACAAATGAATTTAATGTATGTATACAAAACGCCCAAATTCAAAAATTAAATTAACCCATAGGAGCTGATTCATAAGCCTCGTCAAGAAGGAGTCAGTCTAAATTTAACAATGCAATATTAATGTCATATATCAAGTGGAAATGGTCAAAGGATGAACCATAGACGTTCAGAAGAAGAATAAAGAACTTTTAGTTCCAGATAGATTATATTATTTCTTCTATTTATATCGTTAATATATCAATATATATTTATATTTATGTTTATGTTTATGTTTATATTTATACTTATATTTATATTTATATTTATATTTATATTTATATTTATATTTATATTTATATGTATATTTATATTTATATTTATATTTATATTTATATTTATATTTATATTTATATTTATATTTATATTTATATTTATATTTATATTTATATTTATATTTATATTTATATTTATATTTATATTTATATTTATATTTATATTTATATTTATATTTATATTTATATTTATATTTATATTTATATTTATATTTATATTTATATTTATATTTATATTTATGTTTATATTTATATTTATATTTATATTTATATTTATATTTATATTTATATTTATATTTATATTTATATTTATATTTATATTTATATTTATATTTATATATATATTTATATATATATTTATATTTATATTTATATATTTTTGTTTAGATTAAGTATTAGTTATTAGATTAGTTAGATTTTCTGACAATCAGGTAAAATGAGAATTCTTTGTTTGCTGTATCATTGGCACACGAACGAGACCCGACACGGCATCGCATATCTCTGAGGCTTACGATCATAAACGAGATTACAATCGAGATAATCAAAGCGCAGAGCTGTAGCATAACGCTGTGAGATGTGCACTTATCAGTTGCGTGGGATACGGATCGAAGTGCGGATGGTTACTGTGACTTGGTGTTACCTGCGAGGAGACAGCCATTGGCATTGTAGTCTGGCTACGGCCCAGAGCGAGTCGAA
Organism: Drosophila rellima; assembly: GCA_035043635.1. NCBI lineage: Eukaryota > Metazoa > Arthropoda > Insecta > Diptera > Drosophilidae > Drosophila > Drosophila rellima. The sequence continues at coordinate 317,080 of JAWNMV010000236.1, read as the reverse complement.
GTACTTATACCTGAACGGAGCACTCGCAAACTCTGAACATGTTTTGTTTTTAGTCCTGCGCCGGATGTTTGAGAACGTCGTCGATCTGCTGATAATTAAAAACAAAAGTCTCGTTCAGTGATTACAAAATATAACAATTAATATGGCAGAAGGTACGATCAGTTTATCATTCAATCAAGTTCAGCTAAAGACAATGTGATGTGGTTCACTACACAAACTGGTGTAACCACAAGCTGCCTTCGGTGCACTTATGAGTATTTCAATATCAATTCGGTTCGCATTTCATGGTTCGTTTTTGGTTGCGGCTGACTTATAACTGTCAACTTATGTTAACAGGCCAATTTCGGAAGCCTTTAAATATGAGTATGAATATGCTTTACGAACGTGCCCTGATTTGATTCTATCTGAGTCTGAATTGATATTCTTATCGATATCTTACAGTTGAGGCGCGCACTGTGTTGTGGTACATGACGTTTATAGGATTCATTGTCAACTATATGTTGCGCATCAATCTGAACATTACCATTGTGGACATGATTGTCGCCCCCTCCGCCAACTGGACCAATGTGACTCTCGCGTCCAACACATCTCACCTGGCAACCGCTTCGGGATTGGAGTCCAGTCAGAATGACAGCGCACTCGCTCAGCGATATTCGTGGGAACGACAGTTTCTTGATTGGGCAAATGTGAGTACATCTGCAGTAATCACACATGATTCATCAGAAAGGGGATGTTAAAAAAGTCTGATTAACAAAATACAATGTTGAACCACTGTGCGTATGCGCATGAATCATTACCTCGCAGATTGATTACGATCGGGATGGCTTTCATTGGAACGAGCGGGAACAGAGCAATCTCTTGGGCTCATTCTTCTGGGTGCACTGGGTCCTCCAGCTGCCCGGCGGAATTTTGGCCCGCAAATATGGCACAAAGTTGGTTTTCGGTCTCTCAAATGGCATCGGCGTCTTTTGCTGTTTCTTCATTCCGATTGTTTCTTACTGGAGCTACGGTGCGCTGCTCTGGCTTCGAGTGTTTCAAGGATTCGTAACTGTGAGTAATGTTTTTAAAGATGATTTTCTGGATGTAATAATGCTTCTCTCAGGGCCTGGCTTGGCCATCGATGCATGTGCTGACGGCCAAGTGGATTCCGCCGAATGAGCGCAGTAAATTTGTGAGCGCCTATTTGGGTAGCTCGGTGGGAGTGGCTCTGTTCTATCCGATTTTCGGCTATATCATCGCTTGGTCCTCGTGGGAATGGGTCTACTACATCTGTGGCGTTGTCGGTATGCTGTGGTTCGTTGCCTGGCAGTTCCTTGTCTTCGACAGTCCCGCTCAGCATCCACGCATTGCCCAGTCGGAGCGGCGGTATATCGAGAAGTCGCTGGGTGCCTCGGTGCAGAATAGCACACCTGGTCCGACGCCTTGGAAGCAGATTGCCTGCTCACGACCTGTTTGGATGAATGTTGTGGCCCAGTGGGGCGGCATCTGGGGCCTCTTTACGCTGATGACACACGGACCAACTTACTTCCGATTAATCCATCATTGGAACATTCGCGCGGTAAGCAGATACACGCAGTGGAATCTTGACTTTAGATAACCTTCAATCTGTGTGTGCTGCTCTGTAGACTGGCTTTCTCTCTGGCATGCCACATCTGATGCGGATGATCTTCGCCTATATCTTCTCCATGCTCTCCGACTATCTTCTGCGCACAGATCGCCTTAGTCGTACCAATGTTCGCAAGTTGGCGACGGGAGTTTGTAAGTTATCCAGATCCAGGCAATTCATTCTGACGGATTCAGCTTTCTGACGGATCCTTTGCTTGCAGGCTGTGGTGTAAAAGGCGTGGTGGTCCTGGCCCTGGCCTATTTTGGCTATAATGCAACAGCTGCCATTGTCTTAGTGGCTGTGGCCACAATGTTCCATGGCGCTGTCTCCTCCGGACCACTGGCCTCCATGGTGGATCTGTCGCCGAACTATGCGGGCATCGTTCTCGGCGTCAGCGGCATGATCGGTGGTATGCCTGGATTCATCTCACCCTTCATAGTGGGCATATTAACCCAGGGAAATGTGAGTAGCTCCTTGAGTCACCCTTTCTTCTCACTCTTCTTAACTCATTTGCTTGTCTTGCAGCAAACGATTGATGCCTGGAAGAACGTCTTTATGCTCACTGCAGCCATGCTCATTGGCAGCGGCATCTTGTACGTCTTATTCTCGGAATCCACGCTCCAGCCGTGGAACAGTGGCAGCCACTCTCTGCCCGATCCCGGACTCAAGGAACTTCAATCGTTTGAAGAGAAGTTGCCGTTGAAGGGAGAACTAGAGGCTGATGCTAAGGAAAAGCAGGAGGATGAGGTTGCATCCAAAATCACGTCTCAGAGCTGATAAGCCGATAAGTCAGTGTCAGTTTTATTGTCATAAGTCCATTTTAGTTATAGCCCCTTTGTGTGCCCACTCGAAGCGACGCGTCGGATAAATATAACATAGTACTTATCAAAACTCATCTCGTATTTGCACTGAGATTGGGTTTGTCGCCTGGTGCTAACTCTTTCTCTAAATTTAAATAATATATTAGATTAGTTTCTGTCTCTTGGCTAACACAATTGCGATCACGATCATTCCATGAACTCGTTGCCTATCTCCATTGTGAGTGTATCTTTCTTTGGTTAATAAAATGTGGGAACTGATTGTAAACAAAAGTCTTAAAGACCAATATGATTTATCTGTCTAATTCGACTTTAGCCCCTTTTGAGAGGAATGCAATTAAGGCGGAAGCTAAAAATCGGTTTTATGATCATAGCATAAAGATCTGACTATCTCTCAGAGTCTATATATAAGAATATAGCATTGAATGTACTCAGACAATCTTGTGTAAATATTTTGATGTCAGTTCTTCAAATGAATTACTCGTACAGTGTGTCACAAATCAATTAGTCTGAGCGAACTAAGAGATCTTAGACCTTGGAGCAAATGATAAAACTAAATCTACGTTGGGCTGACATGTGTTATCATGGAGGAAGATCCTTAAAATTACTTAAAAAAGAGACTATTACAAAGTAAAGACTAATTGCATTTCATAGTCAAGATTGACAATAGTTTTTATACATTTTAAAATATTGTTTGTTAACTAACTAACCCCTTAGCTAGACATTAAAAATATGGCGCGTACAGAAAAAATTCTAACCACAATTTATTAAATTTTTTACTTCTAACTACATATACTCTTGTGGCTTGGAGATTGTCCTGATAAAAAATAGCTTACTGTCAAAGTTAAACAAATGTATAATTAAAGTAGAGGCCACGTGATCGCTTAGATCGCAGAATAGGATCCCGTCTTTAATTTTTCTATAATAAACTACTGTATCAGACACTAAAACATAAAACACTAAAGTCTCGATAATTCGACATTTGTTAATTCATACAACCTGAAATTTTTTATTTAAAATAATGTTAATCTGGACACCTGGAAATATTCCGGTATTTCGAACCTATTCTGCTCGGTCTCTAATAATATTTGATGAGTATGAAACACAGTCTTTATTTTATTTGACAGTTTTTTAAGTCGGCTAATTTCAAGAACTTTTTTAAACTTTTTTTTTTTTTGAAAAAAAGGAGATATTTACAAATTCACATTTGACGGGAAAAAGCCAAAAGCGATGGAGCTCAATTTGTCGGAAGAGTCCAGATCTGGCAAGGAGAAATTAATTTAAATATTTTAATTTTAATTTGATTTTTTTTCTCGCTATAGTCGCTTGATACTCTGGATAACATCCGAACCCTTATATTGATACTTCACCGGTCAGAAATCTTAAAAAATATTTTATCCAATAAAAAGAATTGATCATTGCGTGAAATATACAAAGGAATTCATAATTGTAAAAGACTAATTGCAAAATTGTACTAGTGTTGTGTGTGTGTTTGCAAAAAATTGCATGGAAAGTAGAAAGACAATAATTGGAATAGTGCGTTGCAGAATTCCATTAACTTTTCGTCATAATTTATTGTGTGTGCTTGTAGCGAATTTCACAATTCCTCGAAATGGTTCACATGAAGTAAATGCAAGACAAAACTATTCACGTGCAAGTCGGTTCACTCGAATTCTTATAGAATCAATATCGATCTTGAGCAGTTAAAAATACAAGTTAATATTCAGTGGCTCACAGCTTAAAATATGCATACTTTAAATTTCAAACTTTAATGGAGTTGAAACTATTGGCGTATTGAAAAAAATGTAGTACCAAATGTACCACATGTCTTCATTAACATAGTGACTTCATTTATTATCTTAAATCGAAATACTGATTTTTTCTAGTTCACAGCGTATTTTATGCAGCCTCGAAAATTTCAAAATATTTTGGAAATATTCATATTCAAAGCTTTGTGCTTTGGATCCTTGTCCTAATAATAACGGAAATTGTTCCTTATTCCCGATCCTCCGCACTTTGCAACAAATTGTCCTTGAGAATATTCAGATATATTTTTGTCTATAGTAGTCTCAATATAGGCAAATGTTGCTTAGTGCCCTTTATTTTCCAAACGATTTTCAAGAACGAAATACTTGATAATTTTTTGGGCTGTAGTGGACTTTATATTTACTATTTCAGCTATATTCCGCTGCGAGAGACAGTTTTGAAATGGTGTATCACCAATTCTCGCTGTGCCAAAGTCGTACGTGGACCCATTTAAAATTCTATAATATTGACTCTTCAAGCACAAAATAAACTAAATAGCAAGCACACGAAATGAATGAATTGACGAACAAAGCATCAGTGTTGTCAATTTACATATTTCCCCGCTAGATCTAGCGGGTTGCAATGGGCAAATGCGGGATAAATTGTAAAATAGCGGCTAGCGGGAATTATAGCTATTTTCCAAGCTTGAGCATTTCAAGGTGGAATCAACCAATATTGAAGAGATTCTGTACCAATACTCGAACGTCCACCCTATTAAGTGGTCCAATTTAAGGAATACCACTGACAATTTGGCACTGGCATCATTTGCGCTAAGCCTTTTATCGCTGCCATGGTCGAACGTAGAGGTGTGGAAAGAGCCTAAAGTCAAATGAACATATTTTATATTAACATTTAATTTCATATTTGAAGATAAATGGGAAGATAAATGCTGTCAAAATAATTATAAAATGCCAGCAGTGTACTTATAAAAGATAGGTACCAATCAGACCTACATAAGTTCAGTTTCAGACTGAAGATGATACGTTTGACGAACTTGAGAAGTTTTCAAAAATACTGAATTAAATCAATAAAAATATCGTTTTACTACTCCAGCATTTTTTTAGCTATCAACCAAATTTTCTGGATATTTGTAGCTTTTTTCAAAAACTAGTTTAGCTTTTTTATGACCCGAAGAGTTGGCAACATTGCAAAGCATATGAACAAAAAATTACCGTTGGAATTCCAAAAATTTGAGCAGCACTTACTCGAAAAGTAACTGCATAAAATACGCTTTGATGTGAAAAAATGAAGTATTTTAATTTATCCTGCTTTTTTAATAATTTATATTAAAAATAAAACGATATTATAAATATATGCATATTTATGTAGATATACGCCTAATAGTTTCGACTCTATTGAAGTTTGAAGTTTAAAGTGTGCACTGCATTCACCTCCACATAGACTGGACTTGAACGTAATAGAGCACGTATGGGAATTTTTGGGGCGAAAGATCCGAGAGCACGCTATTAGTGGGGCTCTAACACTAAAAGAGAAGCTGCAAGAGGATTGGCAGAATACAACGTGGGAAGAGCTTGAAAATTTAGTAGCTTCAATGCCCAGACACTTAGATACCACATAAGCTGCTCGAAGAGAAATATGACGAACCAATTGCTTCCAAATTTCTGCTCGGTTATATCATTCAAGGCCCGTCAAAGACGGCTTCATTGCATCATTGTGACGGTCTCCATAACATAGTGAAGGAGAGTTTCAAGTTGGAGGCAGTCAAACCTCGATGTATTCTGTCAGATACGCAATTGAGCTCACGGAGACAGAAATGTCCAATCCTTCTAGGTTGACTTGGTATTTGCCGATCTGTATAACGTTGAATCCAAAAAAGCCAAAAAAGTTTGACTCGTTTGTTACATGACTACTTCTCACTGGACCGGACCTGCAGACTCCACTTCTAGAGATTCTGCGAGATTCCGAGTTGGTCAAGATGCCGTCTCCGGCGACATCGCCGAAATGTTCCACAGGAATAACATTCGGGAAGAAGACAGGCAGGCACAGTGTTTCTCATGGCATGACCTAGGCAACGGAAAAGTATTTATGCCAACGCTTATACGAAGCTACACAGTACAGTGTAGTACAGTATGGACACCGAGCAGGAAGAATTGGAAAAGTCAAATTTAGTCCGCAAGGTCCACAGCGAAGGAGGCTTTGAAATCCGAAATTGGTCGTCCAACTCTGTCAAGTTCCTAGGCGAGCTGCTGGATGATGGCAAATCAGCTGAACAATTACCTGTCACATTTGGAGTTACTGAAGGAATTCTAGGTATGTGTTGGGAGCCACAAACTGATTGCTTTCGATATGTTCTCAGATTCACACGCTTAATTCTGCGAATCATAATTCTGAAATTGGGCACGTCGTTTTGGTTGGAGATAAAAGTAAAGTGGCACCTTTCAAGCCGATGTCGAGTCCCCGGATGATTACAGCTGGTGCAAAAGATCACGACAACTCGCAGTCTTAAAGTCAACAATATCACGTATTGGTCAAATTCAAAGACAGTATTGCAATGGCTGAAGATGGATCCCAGAAAATGCCAGCAGTTTTTAATGCATCGGATTGGTAAAATACTGCAGGTTTCGGATGTTAAAAAATGGCGCTGACCAATGAACGTGACAGATAAGGCAACCAAAGTTACGAGTTCAGTGGATGTTGCAAATTGCCTTAACGGACCAGATTTCTGGCAAAGGCTGGATGTTGAATGGCCAAAGTATGAAATCAACAGCAAAGAAGCAGACACAGCCGAGCTAGGGAAACATGTTCACGTGAAGTCTACGAAGCCGATCATCATTATAAATGTTGAATACTTTTCCCACGGCCGACTTTTATACAAAGCAGTCGGACAAGGTTAACCAGAAGCAGATAAACTGGGCGAAGAACCTTCTCTTCAATCAGGCTGAAGTCCACGGGTATTCCAACGAGATCGGCAAAATGACCGCTACCAGAGTAAAGTAATTTAAGATCACTGCACTTGTATATTGAGAAAAATGGAATCTTGTGCACTCAAGGGAAATCCAGCGATATGAACTGCAGAGAAGGCACCATCGTATTGCCAAGACAGGATTATATTACATTCCTTATAGTCTACGAGGATCACCATCATCAGGCGCATTCGACAGTGAATAACAGTGTGAAACCCGTCTTCTATATCCCGATGCTGCGTTTACTCTACGTCAAATATGTCAAAAACGCAATAAGGAAGCACCAATTCCAGTACCGCCACAAATGGTACCAGTTCCAGCAATTGGAATGGCCAGCTTCACAAGACCACTCACCTTCACTGGTATTGATTATTTTGGAACGAAAAGATAGAGATGGGGAGTGATCTTCACATGAATGACGTTTAGAGCAGTACACTTCAAAGTTTAATTTTCATTAAAATTTGAATTTGATTTGAAATGTATCGATAGTTGTTTAGTATCTTATTTTCTTGTGGTCTAATTGCATGGAAATTGAGTTAAAGGTGCTCTAAGAAGTCGTCCCAACTAGAGATGGGCCTGCCTTTGAAGGCCCGGCCCGGTCCGAGCCCGAAACAAATTTTTAGGGCCCGTCCCGATATTACTATAGAAAAAAAATTTATTTTTTTTCCTTATTAATTTTACCGCTTTGTCGCCTTCTTTTTCTTATAAACACACGTGAAATTAAGTTTGACAAACATATTAATAAGTGTCATATAGCAGTGAATTATAGAAATATTTTTAACAATCCATATAAAATTTTTTTAAAATCGTGACTTTTCGGGCCACCCGGGCCTTCGGGCTTTTGGTTTAGGCCCGGGCCCGCACGAAAAAAAATCCCGTTTTCGCAAGTCCTGCACGAAGCCCGGAGATTTTTTTAAAAGGCCCGCGGGACACGAAGCCCGCACAGGCCCGTGCGTATCTCTAGTCCCAACCCTATTGAAACTTTGCCGGTCACAGTCAGTTTGTTTGATATATCTTAATTAACAAAAAAGTTATTCATACTAAGCAATTCCTTAATTTTCGACCAGGACCGACTTTGACCCACTTACAAGTCGAATTTCACAAAACGCCGTCTTTCACGATAATATTGTCTCAGCTATGTTGTGTAAACATTTTTGACTTCTTGGATTAATCGTAGGGCCTACATGCTGATACGTCAGTTAGTCAGGTCAAGATGTTCTATGTATATAGATCAAAAAAGTTGTGTTTTTTCTATTTAGACCGATTGCTTATCACCCGTCTTCAAATTTCAAAGCTTTTGATTCATTAAACGGTTAACATTTTCAAGCATTAAGCTTAATTTTATATTGATAGTTACCATTTACCTACTGGTTAGTCGCCGACCTGCATCACTTAGAACTTTCAGCAAAACATGTGAGTTTAAGTTTCTTGGAATAAGGTGTAGAAATATACTTCCCGGCATAAAAGAAAAAAAAAACTGAAATGAGAAGTAATTCAATGATTCCTAGAGATTAGATTATCTTGGACACGAATAGAATACAATTCATTACTTTTACAGTGAACTTTGGTATGCATCTATGAGAAAGTATCCAAGAAGAGGAGTATCGATAGCGAAGCAAAGGGGAAGAGTGTGAAGATCTAGCGGGAACCCATTCGAGTCACTTGATCTCATCGCATTAAATACGACGGATAAAATTATTCTAATAATTGCAATTCAGTAAATTTCGATTTTGAAGTTATCTAAACAACATCTTTACTTTACTTCGACAGACATCCATACATCGAGTTAGACATAGAGCAAAAGATCGAATTAAAATGTATGTCTGTACTTTCTATGTGCCTAAGCTGGAGCATCCATCGACCCAAGGACCCCAATGAGTTGTCGAACTCCAGTTAATAATTGCAATTTAAATCAAAGCTGATTGAAGCGTAAAATCGTTTTTCCCCTTTGCAGAGTCCACATTACGATTCTCAGTGGCCGCTCTCATTACTCATACCACAAGGTGTACAATTGGATGCTGATGCTGATGCGTAGGAGGAGGAATTGCCCTTTTGCCATTGGCAATGGCCAGGCACTTTGTTGTTTTGTGATTCCAAGTCATCTTAGTCTTTTTCTTTGCATTCATTTCATTGGCATCCATTTCGGATTGCACTCCAGGGAGTCGTAGATGCCAACCATCGAGTTGCTGATCCACTTCACGCAGTGTCCATCGTATCATGCGTTTTGGCACTCTCCTAATCCAGTCAATGTCTTGTCACTTGATCCCGGACCAAAAGTCGCAAACGGAAAAAACTGATTGAGATTAATTGGTTTCCCGTTACACGATTCGTTTTCTGCATTCGTAATGGCTTAAAAAATGAAGGTGCCATCATCCGGCAAACTTTTCATCCAATAACGGGATTATATCACATCATCGGGCAGGGGGTGGAAAACGGGGGCGAAATGGGTACTGTGTGGAAATTGAAAAGAACAGTGCTTAAATTGAAGCAGGACTCCATTTCCCATCTCGTTTTGCCTCTCATAATCTGATCATCTTAAAAAATTCCATGCTCGCTTATTTATTCATATAAGAAATTATCGCTTATTTAATCTTATATTCGAGTCATTCTCAATTTCCATTGAATGTTTAGGTTGTTAAGGTTTCTCAGACTCCCATTAACAGTCGCGATTCTTTCCTTGGCATTTTGTTTATCAGTCAAAGTGTTTCTCCGACGGAATTCTTAAGAGACTCTGGCATTCCCGTTACTGTAAACAAAGGTTATCTGAATGAATCTCACTAAGCGCGACTTCAGAGGAGCATGACAACAATAATAACAAGTTGAAATAAAGAAGAAAAAAACGTATAAAAAATGTAGCACGGATTTGCAAAAATTCTGCCGGAGTCAAAGCCCAAAAAAAAATGCCGTTCCTGGCGCTGCCAGGAAGTAAATTCAATCGTAAACAATGCAATCAAAAATTCATTCAAACGAAGCATTAACGCTTATTCCGTTTAGCCAGCCCCTGTGGGGGGAAGTGGGTTAAGGCGGTGGGAATGGGATTGGGAATGGGTGATGGTGGCACCGGGATTGGGCTCGTTTGTCTCGCGCTGTCTCATTGTCGAAATGCAACAGCGGGGCACGGCGATGCTTGAAAAGCCAAAAAGCCGTGCAGTCGTTAGGGCGGGGCTGATACCCGTACCGTAAGATTGCAATTGCGGGTATATACGACATTGACTGACTGAGTTAACAATCCAACAATGTCAAGAGTACATCGGAGTGTGACTCTTCTAGTATATTAATAGTCAATAAAATTAAAGACGACTTTTATATAGGTAAGTGCAGTTAAATAAGAGTCGTACATACCCTGTACCTTTTTTTTTAATTTTCAATTTTGCCATGGCCTTTTTTTGCCACTTAGGCAGGTACATTTGTTATCCATGTGCCTGAGCTCGTGCCTGGTTGCGAGTTCCTTTCAGTTCCGGGCACGTCGGTTCATAATTTTCCATTTCCATTCAAACGCCACGTTAAATGAAACCACGAAGAACGACGAATAAACTGTGCACTGTTTGCTTCCGAAGTGAGGATGAGTATGGACTGTGAGGCATGGGAAATTCATGGACACGTGTGTAACCTGTCTGAACAAATACATGCAACACGCAGATGTGGATATGTTGGCGCACCGGAGGCATTCTCCAACAATGAGCGTGGAGCGTATAAGTATCTGTGGCAATAAATTTAATTTGCCCTGTGAAAACATCGCAAATCCATTTTTTATATCATAAATTCCTTTGTTCCCATGTGCATTGGGCTTGCAGCGGATTAATGGATGTGCGAACACGTCCATATAAACGAACATTTCGTTATGTTGAAGCTAAGCAAATGAGAAAACTAAAATAATTGTAAACTTGGAAACCTGTTCTTTTTCGAGACTTCACTTGATACTTTTTTTACTGGTTGCCGAGAATGAAATAATTGAAGTTGCTTTTTTTGGTTAATATAATAGTAATTATTTAATAGACAAATTTCAATGTTATATACTTATGATATTAGTTTGGGAAATTCACGGTCAGTAACCGAAATTCGGTTGATTCTGGATGTTTGATCATATGCTTTTGACATATATATATTCTTGGCTGTCATGAAATCAATTTCAAGCTAAAGCTCATTAAATTTTGTTTAATCACATTCATATTATTAAAACCAATTATTAAAAATAAAATCATGCTTGTCTATTGGTCTATTGACCTCACATATAAGGTTTATCTTAACTGGCAGAATGTTTTGAATGTTTCGTTTAGATTAATTTTCCCATTTTTAAAGAGCAAAGCTGAACTTGTTCATTATCATCAAGTATTCAGGCATTGGGAACAGCTATGATCTTTAATTTACACAACTGACTTGGTCCCCTGATGGACTAGAGACAGTCGAAGCTCCATATCCAGGTTGAGTCCTTCCCACACCACACGGCAATCGCCCACTCAATCATAAGTATTATTAATAATGTGTGTGGTTGCGGTTTGGTGGTTTTCTATGTCGGTTTTATTGTGGGTTTTGCTCTTTGCACTGCGTGCCTTTGGGCTAATTTATTTAGTTTGGCAGCGAGAACTAAACTTTAGTTCCTCGCAAAACTTTGCCCCACGAACAACTTTTCGTTTCTGGGGGCTGTTTGAACTGGCCAAAACTCAAATTTGGCAACTGGCAACTGCGAGCTGCAGCGCAAAAGTTCACTTTGGGATAACAAGCTGGTAGATTCTCTAGCGGGGCCCCGTATTCTGGCAGGAAACACAGACCCGGGTCCTGCCATCTTTTGTGGAATGTCTACATCATATTCGAAATGTTTAATATGGAAAGCCACTTTGCAGATGCCAAATTAAAGTTGTCACATTAAGCAAATGAACGTGCCGCCTTCAAGAGAGAGAGATGGAGGGTGAAAGACAGACAGAGAGAGCGATAGACGCGGTTAAAAGCATCGCTCCTCGTTTTAATCTTGAAGAAATAACTTTGGCACTGGGCGATGATAAATCATAAACAGCCCCAAAAACACAGAACAGCATGGAAGATGCGAATTGCAGAAGTTGGATGGGGAGCCAGGATATGGTCGTGGTTGCGGGGCAGGACGAGGCACGGACCGAACGCAACAATATGTGAATATGTTATTTGTTTTGGGAATTGGGAAAATCTCAACAGGTCCCCGCACTTTGCATATTATTTTTAATACAAGCTCAGGCCGCGCAAGTCGTGCGCAGTCAGGCGAGTACGGTTAGGAGTCCGGGACCGGGTACAGGTCAGGTCGGGTCAGCCAATTGCCAGCATCTTGTGGCCTACCCACAACACACACCGTTCTCAATTTAGATTGGGGCATTCATCATCTCTGCAAATATTTACAATCTTAGTTGAAAATTGTAAAGAAAACTCCACTTGCACTCATTACTTTTAATCGATATCCTAGGTAAAATCTTCATCTTTTCACTTTTCCACTTAATTTTCAGATATACATTTTTCAGAGCAACTCCATTAGAATAAGTGACTTCTAGGTAGATAGGCTGATGCTGACACTGGCCGAGTTAGTTTGGAGATTGCATTCAGATTGCCTTTTATGCGACGGGTGCATTATTCATGAGTGCATGCAAATTGAATAGCAAGTGGAACACGTAAATTTCGTTGAACAAGTCAAGTCTAAAAGTCCGTAGTACGGGACTCTGCTCCATTGTCTTGCCGGACGGGCTGTCAATGCGAATTACTCGACCACAGGCCGAAGGACGGACTGGAGGACAGAGAGATACCTGAGCCATATGCACAAGCTCAATTCCCCCGATAAACATTCATTCTGATTATGCACAGCGTATACACATGTAAGAGAATAGAGATGGTTACATATGGTTACTAAATATATATGAACATATGTATGGATGTAGATACATGGCAGAATCCGCAAATTTCAAGTGCTAAGGAGTTCGGGCAGCATCTTCGACCGTATCCTGAATGCAGCAAAAACTACAAAACCAACAGCTTGAATTCAATTAAGGCAACGCATAAAGCCCACAATTCAAATGTTGACGGCACATTTTGGCCTTATTAAATTATCATTCGATTATGCCATTATGTTTTCGATTGCACTGGGATTGGGATTGCCATTGGTATTGGTATTGGAGTCATGCCAATTGCAATATGAGTTTGCCGTGCTTCGCCTTAATGGCACATCCGGCGGAAGTTTAATGATACTTGTACTTTGCCTTCGGGTAGGGTTGTTGCCAAAACTTTTGCCAAAACTCAAGGAAACCCCTTTTCCACCCAACGACAGGAACAACATCAACAGCGACCCTTTCTTTAAAATGTAGATACATTTTCCGGTTGAAGATGTTTCAATGCAGCGTAAATTGCTTTGTGTTGAAAGTATCTGGCGTACTCCATATGAAATATGTACTCCAATACCCATTAAATGTAACGGTTATGATCTCACGTACTACCATTTTGGGAATTTGCAATATGATAACTGCTTAAATTGTCCTAAAATGGGCATCCAAACGGGGCAACGAATATCATACAAGTAGCACATTAGAACAGGTGCAAGGATTGCGCAGTTGATATGAGTATAACAGTGTTGGAAAAGTACGTATTATAGGTAAACAAGCTCTTAAGCGTCAGCTATACATTATACTAGTAGTTTAAAAAAATGTTCTAATTTTCATATATTGAATGTATTTTCTAATACATCTAAACTGTCGTCCAATATTAATGAAGCTTGTTTAAAAGCTGAGTTTTGTTATAACTGGGATCTGGACATTTTATTTCAGATATCTAAATAAATATAATAAAGAATTTTTCAAACTACCATTCCTTTCACAGAAACACAATATAGTCGCCCGAATTTATTGAAATTCGATCAGGATGCTTAAAAAAGCTGGACATGATTTAGACTTGGTGGGGTTGATCGGAATATGAAGTGACAAGTGGATCGATCTGGACAGGCTTTTGCCTCCTCGAATGCTATCTAAACCATAAGGCTGACATTTAAAAAAAACCATATTTCGGATTGACGAAATACGTTCAATTGTAAATTAGTTTTCAAAGATTCCTAATTCTTTCTAGGTTTATTTCAAAAGAGTTTCATTTGTCCACAGTTCGTTAGTAAAGTTTTCCATTTTCTGTTTCCAGCTTTACTTTTATTTACTTTAATTCAAGTTGTGTGCTGCGACAATTTAGTCCCAGCATCAATTGAGCCAATTTGCCAATGAATGGCCACTTCTAACTTCCATTTCCCCCAGGCTCCCCGCTACTGCAACCGCAACCCTTTTCAGGGTTGTCCGGGTGTCCAGCAACGGCGTCGACGTCGACGTCCATCACTTTGTATACCTTTGGGTGTTAGCCAACGCCAATCAAGCGCAAAACCATTTTTGACATGCTTCGACATGCGAACGGACAAACGGGCCAACTCGGTCAGCCAACCAAATCCAGCCTCGTCCAACACGGACATGGCTCGGCAGGAGCAGCAAGGACTTGCCTGGTGACCATGTGCCTGGACAATGACAATTCAATTACAGAAATGGAAATAGCGGCAGGCATAAAAATCAAATAAAAGCAGCATAAAGTTCGGATAAGCAAATAAAATCAGTGGGCAATGTGTTTGCCAGTGTCATGTGGATGGGCGTGCTGTCCGTTTACCGTTAGTCGGTACAAATGGGCGGCCAGTTTCCGGTTTTTGATTAAGTTCCCTCTCCGATTGATTGGGTTGGCTTGTGGGCGACCTTGTTGTTTCTCTCCGGCCTGGTTTTGCGGTCAATTGCCAATTGGCGCCATACGCACGTAAAGCTCTTGCCTGGATCCTCCCTTTCTCTCTTTCTCCTCAGGGGAAGCGCATAAAATTCCCACGCAGAATCTCCTTCCCCGCACCCTGGATGTCAGGCTGTGTCATTGGCTGAAGTGAAAATCGACAGAAAACCAAATTAATTTGCCGGAAAGTGCCTTCAATGGCCATTCCACAGATACTTTGATACTTTGGCTCTGTGACCATTGCGGTTGACACCTAGTACAAGTTCACCTGACCAAAAACTTCTGGCTTAAAGCCAGCGTGTCGAAAAATTACAACAAGCTGAGACATGGGGCATTCGCTATTGAAAATTCATAGCCAAAAATTTATTCATGGCCTGCCCCTGACTCCTGGGTCATTAATATTTAAGCAGCGTCGTCCGGCTGTGACTCCTGTCCGGGTCACCTTTGCGGAGCCCGTCACAAACTTTCCCGCTGCGCTGTCAGTAACAGCGTCTCGAGGACATGAGAGCGCATTTTTTACGGCTTTAAGTTTTCCCTGCCTATGCTGTGTTTCCCCCCTTCTTTCTCCCAGTCACAGTGGTCTTTATTTGTCACCATGGGGCCAAAATTTTAAAGGCACAATCAGGGAATCTAAGCGAGGAATCTTTCACGACACCAGTAAAGTATATTTACTTGAGTTATTTTACGGTATAATAAATTGAGTAAGATAAAAATATTATAAAATCTAACAGTTATATGTACGTACATGAATCGACTACTAATCGGTTATTTTGTTTTGATGAATTGTATGATTATTTATTTATTACAATCATATATTTATTTATTTATTTAATGTCAACTAAGAACAGTTGACCAAAATTAAAGTAAAAATTAAATTATATTAAATTTAAACAATATAAACAGTTTAAGAAAATTTAGTTCACCAAGATAGTTAAGTACGAGTGTAATAAAAATTATAGTGTCAAAATCTAATGGACATCTAATACTTGAAGGGCTCCAGTTCTGTGTTTATTGAGCAGTTACTATTTCTTCCAGGCTATCAAACCTAAACGAATATCGGTTTCAGTTATGGATTTGGTTATGTTCGCATTAAGGTTTTCGGTTATCGGTTACGCAAAATTTGTATATATCGGTTCGTAAGGGTTGGTCTGTTTCGTTTTCCAAATGTCGGTATGATTTCGGCTTATAAAAAAATGTAAAAAATGTTAAAGATGTGTAAATTTAAAAACAAATATTTCAAAAATTATATCTATATTGTGAACAGTATTAAAATTAAATTTGGGCAGAATTAAACATAAAATTTAGTTTTAAAAATCGTTGATTACACTTTAACAACATAACTATATTTCATGCTTAACTAAACCGAAGGTAACCGTTATGCATGAACCGGTTTCTTAATGGTTATTTCGGATTTTGGTATAATACGGTTATGTTTACTGTTAAAATCCCTGACATCTAATCAACTTTGCTTTAAAACTGTATCATCTTAAGTTCAAAATAATACAACAACTAAAAATGTTTAAGAAACAAATAAAAGTGTTCTGCTTGTCTTACAATGAAGAAGCTGCAATCTTTAATTTCCAGTAAACTACAGCAGTAAGGAAACTCAACTTTCTTTGCCCTGTGTGTATCAATTTTGTGCAAAGTATGTCACAGGCAAAATAAGGCGTGGCAGACCCCATTAAGTATATATATTCTTGATCAGCATCAACAGCCGAGTCGGTATACGCTTCTCCGTCTGTCTGTCTGTCCGTGATACTCCCCAAAATGTCAGGCAGGATCGGTATAATTTTGCATTTTGCCCACTGTGGGCGGCGGACTTTTAATCCTAGGCACAGGGTATCGTACTATCGAGTGCACTTGACTGTTCTCAAAAGTTACTTATTCTGAGATGTTGAACTTGCGTGCAATATGCGTTAAAAAAAAAATAACAAAATAATAATTCTTATTTTATTGTAAGAAACACTAGAATTGTCAATTTATGAGTAAAAATTATTTAAACTAGCAATTTACAAATATGAATTTATTAAAAATTAGACAATTACGAATTTAGTACTGCTCTTATACATAAATACTTTTTGTGTATATTATAACGCAGTTGTTCATTAACCGATGCAAATGCTGTCTAACGGATTTGAAATGATTTGAAATTCAAATATTTTATTAAATCTATTGGTGAACAGGATGTAAAAGTTTTCTTTTTAATTCTACTCTCTGTAGTGAACCTAGAATTATGAAATATAATTCAAGCATTACATAAAAAATTTTTGAACCATAAAATGTTGTCTCTTGAATCACTGTGCCACAAGCCTACACATTCTTACCACATCGTGGTTACAGCCGCCTTTTAACCCGTCTGACGCTCGCATAATGTCGCAAAATGTTCAAACTACACATTAATTTTTAATAAAATGGCTTTCGACTCGCTTTCGAAATTGTCTCAGTGCCTTTTTGCTGGGTGGGTCAAGTGCTGAAGATCTGAAAGGGGTTTCGATTTAAAGACGACGTAAAACGATATTGGGAAAAGGGTGCACCGTATTCGTTTTTCTCATTTTCACTTCTTTATTTGACATTTCATTTGAGGTGTCTTATAAATTACATACTTAGCCACGAAGACCATCAAAAGTAAAGATGTTCCTCAATTGAATCAAATTCGGCGGAATAATGGTTTTATTAATGAAATTTCCCGAGTTTTTCATAGACATTTGAGGCATTTAATGTCGTTTCAAGCTGCGTGGCTCGCGGATTTCGACCTCGGGCTATCGCTAAGGTTGTAGTTGTGGCAGGTGGCCATTCGGCTAACAAAAATTCATTTATTTTCATTTATTGTTTCACATTTCCCACAGGACGGCGAGAGTTGCAATTACCGCAGTGCTGGGCTGAAGCAACGACCACAAGAAATAAGGGAAAAAATGCGTCGCCCAGAGAAAAGTTCATATATTTATACTCTGCAACCATTGTAAATGACCAAAAAGGGGTATTATAAATTTCTGCAAATGTATGTCGCAGGCAGAATGTACGATACAGTATATACAAGTATATGTATTTTATCAGCACCAATTGAACATAAGATTTACGATACTAAATTTGGTACATTTCTGAATACCGTAAGCACCTTAAGTTTCTTCAATCTTTTTAACGCATGTATCTAAATATGTGTTTCTAAACATTTCAATCGGATAATACCGACAGAATTTATAAAGGAAACTCTTTTCATATTTGGCTATTTGAGTGTTCCAGGACGTTTTGAAACTATACATGGGGTATCTCGCAGTCGAGTGGCATTTCAACTTTCCATTTTTTTTGTGTTTTTCTCGAGAGCGAATTTTATTTACTTTTTACTGCCCAGGAGTGTTCATAATTTTGTTGACTTGTCGTGTAGATTGTAATTTTTACTGCAGGACAAGCGCAAATACATAATTGAATAAGAGCCAGCCAAGAGGAGAAGCAGCAGCAGCAGTTGAAGTCGAAGTTGAAGTTAACCCCAAGCCAAATTTCTTTACGGGATTTTTAAGGAAAGGGTGCAAGAGGAACGGAAACCGCGATGCCAGAAAAAGTTTTAATTCAATTTTTTCTGCGTTGTTAACTTGAGACGCAGACTCCGATGCTCAAGTTGATTAATTTCGCATTTTTACGCTTGATTATATATATACGAGTATAACAGTAGATATACAGAGTTTGGTTTTCTCATGAAGCATCCTTTCACGCACTTGCTGCCAAAGTTTATCGCTGTGCCAACTTTTCCAGCACGCGAATCTTTTTTCGTGACTAAAATATGGCGTTGAATCCTTTGGGAAATTTCGATATCACACTTTGTTCGTCATGCCTTCTCTTCCAGTATATGTGCGTGTGTGTATGTATATGTGTGTGTGCCAAAGTTCATTACCCATACATACATATAAGCGAAATGAAATGAAATGTCGAAATGAGCAAAAGTAATGAGAAATGCTACGGGACGAGTCAAAACAGGCCCAAACAATGATTAACCACAGCCCGAGTCAGAGACAGAGTCAGAGACAGAGTCGGAGACGGAGACAGTGATAGAGACAGCCAACCAGCTTTATGCAAGGCTACCTAATACCCTTCCTCCTTAACCAATCGGGCTGCCACACCCACTCAATATCATAATTATTACGAGCTCATCAGTTTCTTGGCGTTGGGCTGGGGTTGAGATTTTCTGCTGGGACTCTTCCTCTTACCGTAATTAATAATAGTCCGAATTGTGAGTGTGTCGATAAAATTGCACGTGTGATTTGCAACTAAAACAAATTACTTTCTCTTCGGTGAATTTTGACATCGAATCATTACGAGTTTGGCCAACAATGGACTTGTCGATTCGTCGAGACGGTGACGGTTGCCATTTGATCAAAATATTCTGTACCTGTTTTTAGCGAAATATGTATTTTTATACCGTGTGCCCATTGAAAATGGAAATGTCTAGTAAATTTGTTTGGTAACTTTTGACTTAAGTACAAATTCAACTAAGTAACAGAATTCAAAAACTTTTTAAAAGACTTCAATAAACTTGATTTGTAAGTAAAAAATCTTCTTGAAATAAGTATTATGAGCATTATTGAACCCCTCACTCTATCTAATCAAAATGTCGGAATTATCAGCGTGGTTTGACAACTGTAAGCTGAGAATGTTTAGTTACTGTGAAAGTAAGTGATGACTGACTACAAAAGTATTTCTGTTAAATATACTTTTAATTTCATAGCAGTAAATCAAGAGTTCTACTTAATTCAATATTTTTATACCCGTGCCCATTGAAAATGGTCAAAAGGGTATAATGGTTTTGTGCAATGTATGTAACAGGCAGAAGGAAGCATCTCCGACCCTATAAAGTATATATATTCTTGATCAGCATCAATAGCCGAGTCGATTGAGCCATGTCCGTCTGTCTGTCCGTCTGTCCGTCCGTCTGTTTGAGTCAAAGGATCTCAGAAACTATAAAAGCTAGAGACTTCAAATTTGGTATGAAGGTTACTGGATAGCGGGCGCAGATCAAGTTTGTTTTAGATTTTAGATGCCACGCCTCTTTCGCCTGCCAATCGCAAAAAACGATTATCAGACGCGATCTTTAATAAAAACACTTCTTATTAAACAGGAAGATAAGAAGTAAGCCAATTTAATGACCCTGAAAGTTTCAAAGCGATTGACTATTAAATAGAGAAGATATTTCAAATTTGCTTTTAATTCACATAAATCAAAATCATAGACATAGGCAAGTGCGAGCGAGATAGCACATGCACATTTGCTTGCGCAAAACATAACAGTGAGCACGTGTGCGAAGAGTGCGAACGCAAATACGAGCGATAGGCACAATTATCGATATTTGGCTACAATTTCTATCCTATTTTAATATATTAACATGGTTTAAGTTAATACATATTTAAGATTGTGTTAAAATATATGTATGTAGATATTAGTATGCATTGCAAAAAGCGATATGCATAAATGCCACTTTATAATTTTGCACCTCGACGACAGATCATTTTACAACACTGAAATCTCTGAATTTATAATAATTATTATGTTTAATAATAAGCTAGTAAGCTCGCACATATGTTCAATAGGTTTTCAATTATTATCATTGTATTCAAATGCTTAACAAATTCTGCAAAAAGAATCACAAATATTAAAGCATAGCACTTAAATTTAAATTGCGCGCGCAATGCGGCAGCCTTTAACAGCTGATTTCGATGATTAAGAAGAGTGGGAGAGATTATTTGGTGTTGCCGGACTTCAACAAGCTGAGCAAATTTTAGATAATGGCTACTCTTGGCATGAGCAACATCGATTTCAGCGATTACGATTACGATTTACTATTTTAATTAAATTAAATACAATTTATTCAATCGGACCACAATATCATATTGCTGTCATAAGGAAGATCAGTCGAAAATAAACTTTTTGGTTGTTTGAAAGATCTCGACCAAACTAATAGGATATGCATTTGAAATGTTCCTATATATCCTGATAAAATTTGGTTGAAATCGGACCACTATATCATATAGCTGCCATAGGAACGATCAGTCCAAAATCAAGTTTTAGTATGATAAACTTTTTTGTTGTTCGAGGAATCTCAACCAAACTAACAGAATACGCATTTGGTTTAAATCGGTTCACTAGATCACATAGATGTAATACGAACAATTAGTCAAAAAGTTAATGCCGCATCATCACACCTTCGGCATGCCTAACGTAGCGCACATACGTATGACCTATCGGAGAGCCAGGGCACAGGGGATTTTACAGTCGAACATACTCGACTGTAGCCGGCGCCCACTTGTTTATTCCTATACATATCGAAAATTTGTATGTTAATATTCAGTAAATCGCGCTTTTTTCGAGAATGCGTTTTAATAAATGCCAATACATAATTCGAGCTCAATCGAACTAAATTTTAGTATGGCTTTAACTAACTACCCTACGTATTTGCACAACCAAACACACGTATTAAAATAGATTGAAACACACGGCAGCTCTTCTTTTTCAAGTTTGTTATTTGATCGTGACGAAATTTTCAGGGCAGTTTAGGAACCGGTTATATAACAGACGTAATTGAAGTGTAAAGGCTGTAGTATTAACAGCCCAAGATACTATAATTTATAGAGACGATCATTAACTTAATATAATAATAACAATCATAATACTCCTTATTGTCTCTTATTTAGGGGCTTTTGGTTTTAAAATTATTAAGAAAAGATGAATATCGCAGAAAAAATGCATATAATGCAGTGGAAACATGGAATAATTTGTAAAGATAGTTGAGTTGACAGCAGCTCAAGAGGAGGAACAAAATTTTTCAAAAGACGCGTCACAAAAAACATAATATTAATAATGAAAAATATTCTTCTTTTAGAAGTCAATTAAAACACAATTAAGATTTGATTTCTTAATGATTAAACTTGGAGTCATTAGAAAGATTAGAGACTTAAACAAATTATTTCAAAATGTAAATGTCAGTAAAATATAGAAGAAGCAACAGCTTTTATGTATTTTCCCTGCGATTATCAAGTTAAATTTAACTCTGCAAAAATTTTAAGTTTGTTTCTCTGTTTCTCGCTTTCTATTCTATTTTTTTTATGCTATGATCGCATTCTTCATAGAAGAGGTCTAAGAATTATATTCAATTCTCGATTCTATTCAGTTGTGCTAAAAGGTGCTAATATCAATCTTTATAGAGAAAGTTGGCAAACCGTAAAAAACTGCAGAAAAAAGAATATATCAATGTAGCTTTGTAATGCTGAAGAAAGAAGTTTATTAAGAGGACAGTCAAAGAGCTGAAGATGAAAGGGGGCAGACAATAAATCAAATTGTATCTATTGTTGTGGTATGTATGTAAATTTGAATATACTTGGATGTGTCTTTTAATTATTCGAAGTTTAATTCGAATTGATACCGAATTTGCATAAATGACAAGCTGACAAACTGTAAACAGTAAACAAGTTGTTGTTAACTGTGTTCCATGTAATTGCGACAGAGAAGAATCGCCGACAATTAGAGATTTGTTTGGGAATTGGTCGATGACTCAACACCAAAATATAAACGGATTTTTCTCTGTGGGCTGTCAACAAGCTAACAGACTTGGCCGAAGGCCAAGAACTGTGATCGAGTCGAGAGTCGAGGCGGATTTAGTATGAAATGAAGCATGTTCAAGAGGCGTTTATTTGGCAAGCGTTTAGTTTACATGGGGTTGGGTTGGGTATTTCCGAGATACATTTGTATCTAGATACGAGTACATACATAATAAGTAGTCATTAGTATAAGTATTGTGGTAATTAGCAATTATAATTATGGTGAATAATAATTTAACTAAGCATACAATGCGCGCGCGTGCAAATCACAAAGCAGTTAAGCTACTACCTACTACAGTCTAGTGACTGACCCCTCGGTCGTCGCCCCGTAGCTGACACCTCTGCCCTCAAAGCGCTGGCTACGGGGTATGGGCTCCGCCTTGCTCTTGATCAGGTACTTGGCGAATTCGGCTGGCGAGCGAAAGGATTTGATGGGGAACTTGCCGAAGCGGCCGTTCGTCTTGGACACCACATAGTAGATGGGAAAGGCGCCGGGTGTCACCTGAATGGACAGCGCCTCCGTCTCCCCCGCGTCGATCCTAGACTCGAGGGGGAAGTGCAGCTGCTTCTGCTGCTTCGTTTTCAGCTTCTGCTTGGGAAAGGCTTTTAGTTCGGGCGTGTTCGAGTATTTCAAATCGGACTGCGTTGCTTCACCAGTGGCTGATGCCCCCTTCTTGGCTGTACGCATGCGTTTCGAGTCCACATACTGGCGAAGTCGTGGCAGCTTTCCTCCTGGCCGCAATGTCTGTATTTGAAAGAGTTCCGAGTTCATTTGGCTGCCATTGCGATCCTGCTTCGAGGGCAACTCCAGCGGATTGACACGTATGACCTTCTGTGGTTTGTTCTCAATCTCAATGACATCCTCCTTGATAACGTCCTCCAGCTCCTCGGTCATGCCCAAACTGAGCATCGCCCACAGTGCTACCAACAGCAGCTGCAAAGGGGGACCAATCCCAAAAACTAAACTTAGACACTGATCAATCTCAAACTCAATCAATCAAATTACCAAATATTGCCGAGTGCCAAGCATCTTGTTAAACCTCAAATGGAACACAACGATAACTATGTCAGAGTGCGGATTCGGATTCGGAATTGGAATCTGCGTTCGATTCTCTTACTGGTTCTGTTTCCAACTGCGATCTGCTCCCACTGCGCGATTGCGACTTTAGTTAAATGCTGCCGTTCGACGACTGAGCTGTGATCTCTGTTCGCAGTGGCGCTGTAAGCTTCTCAGCTGCTGTCATTCTCCCCCCTCCCCGCCCAAGTCCGTCTCTGCTCCGTTATATTCTTCTTAATGAAGTGGCCTGGCCTTTTGTTGTTCGCACAGTTTGGAAACAGCAACGGCAACCAGAACAAATTATGAGCCAAATTTATGTAGTGGCTAACAAATTGTTAGTTTCTCATTCACCTGCGAGTAATATTCATCGTACAGGTCTAATAACTTACTCATTAAATTTGCTACGCATATAAGGAAGAGGTTTACCATATCAAGAATTTGTATTAATGATAATTGCTTTGCAATTCTTTCTAAATTAAAGACAGGAATAGTAGAGTCTGTTTTAGGGGTTTCTAGTTTATACTCTTGGTTCGAAATTAAATTCAGTTATTTAGATGATTAAGTTGAAGATTCAACTAAAGAAGCCGTGTGGAAAAAGTTCTACATGAAAAGAGTATCTGCACATGGGTGTTATCAATATTGTTTTCCGTTTGCTGTATTTGTTTTTGGATTGTGCTGTTTTGTCATCCCACAGGTAACGATCGATCGCACAGTGGGTCACAGAGCAAAAACAGCTGCCGAAACAATTGATAGATACATAAATACATATGTATATACACACATATGCCTTGATCGTTTTGTTGAATAAATTGTGATTACCTCATTGATTAATTTGTTGCTTTCGACCTCCGTTTGAGAAGCCTCCAACTCCGACCGACACTGTGCACCGCCCTCTCTCGCCACTCGCCCCTCGTCCCTCTCGTCTTTCGCAAATCTGTTGCGTCTTATTGCTTATTGTTAGAGATCTTAAAAGATATTTCGTCAATTATTTGACGCCAAGCACCATTAAGTATGCATTACTAATTATTGTAATGGAATTATTTATGATTATTGCGACTTGCGACTTCGACATGCACATTGTTTGGCCATCAGCTAAAAATAAAATTTAAACAAATAATAATAAAAGTAATAAAATATACTTCCCCCATTTCAATCGAAATTCACCAGCATGCCAATTCAATTGTTTTTTTCTGTAAATGTATCGCACAAATTCTACCAATTGGTATTGAAATGATTTAATCATTAAAATGTTTGCTTGCCGGATTAAGGTTAATATCTGATATAATAATTAACGATTACCTTAAGCTGAACATTGATGTGTATCTTTAATAGCCGTTTCAAATTTGAGGTGGCTTAAAGCTGTCAACAATATGCCTTAATGATCTATGCCAAATTTAATAATCGTTAATTAACGAGCGCAAGACAATAGTTTATAAGACTAGAATTTGCTTTAGGATCAGATACAGTATTTGATGGTCACAAGTAGTTCATATTCAGTTCATACTTTCATAACCTCGTCGAGGGAATATTAAGTTTGTGCAAAGTATATGGCTCAATAGAGGGTCAAACTAAATGTTGAATTTGTTTTTCTTTTATTAGAAAATGCTTAACAGTAGCAGTACTAGTTTAAATTCTAAACTGTGTATGCATAAATAACAGATATATTTATTAGCTTTTATATAAGAATATGATTTGAATAAATTGAGCCCTATTCCAACAAGAAATATAAATAAACAGATTACAATTTGAAAAGTTTTAAGTTTTTAAAATATTAATTAACTGTATAATAAATAAAAAAAGGTCAGATGTTTTCAAGAATAAATGTTAATTAGTAAATCGAAGAAATCAATTTGAATCAAAATCATTACAATTACAGACATTGTCGACATTACCAACAATTAATAAAAGGGTGTGTTGTGAACAACACCAGCTGGTTGTGTGTAAATTAAAAAGAAAGTCTCTGACTACAATATTCTTTAAGACACAACAATAATAGGCATCATAAAAAGTGTTATAGTTCATAGTTTATGATAAACGATGAATAAAGTCTTCCACGTCTCGCTTCTGCAGGGAAAATAAGAGTAGATCTGAGTGTATTGTTTTATTGAGGTTTTACCTACTTAATGAATTTGAAATGACCGAAACTCAGCATTCTTTAAGAATAACTTCATTAATCAATCGCTTAATCAGAATGAAGAGATGATGGAAAGAGAAGAGAAATAGCTAGCATAAAATTTGCATTGCAATGGTGGGAAGTAAGTAAATATTTGATGCACTTACAACTTGGTCGCTTTTTTGTACGTTCTATCGTAAAGATTCACTTTGGCATTAAGTCAATGGCAAAAAGAATTTATTGCACTTGAAGGGATACGAAGATGGAGACGGATACAAAAAGCAGGAGGAATCACTTGGCAAAATGGAGAAGAAACCGCAAGTTAAGTAACCAAAGCAATGCAGCTGTCGTTGCCGGTTCGAGACAGTAATAAAATGTCAGGACAATAAGGATGAATAGAGGCAGCAGGAACCGAGGGAGATGAGGGAATTGATACAGAGACTGGCAGCCACTTCCATTTGCATCTCCATCTCCATCATCGGCAATGGCATTGTCGCGCCATCGATTGTTATTCAAAGCAGCCATAATCTGTGTGCCAGAACTCTTGGCTAAGATGCTGATGTCTTGGAAAGGGAGGGAAATGGGCCAAAAGGGTTTGGGTGAGTTTGGCGTTGGCTTCGGCTTTGGCTTTAGTTTGGCAAGTGTTCGGGGAATTGAGCAGCGACTCAACAGGTTTTAGCTTTTAAGCCCTTTTGTTGAAATGCGCCCAGCTCTAGTCAATGTCAATTCTGTAATCGCTAATGGATTATTTAAAGTGTCCACCTCTTCCCACAACATTTTTGAGTTTAAAGCGAATGAGATCTGTGGGTAAGCACCTTACCCCTTTCCCTGCTCGGGGGACAACTGTAATTAGATTGCAAAAAAGGTTTGTCGTGTGCAATGATATGGGTTCGTCTCTTCCTTCGAAAAGCCAAAAAGGCTAACACACGCGCAGCGGCAACACAAAATGTTGACCACAAAATAAGTCAATGGCTTTTGGACCTTTCCTCCGGCTAATGTACGAAAAATCCGGTCGCATTTGTTTTACGTGTGTTGTGGGGTACATTATATTTTTTTTGGTTTTTTGCTACAGCCTGGCCATAAATTACATATTAGCTATAAGGATCTCTATAATTTACGAGTGGGTTAAGCATGACACAATAATTAAGAACGAGTACACAGTGGTTCGCTCCTAATCTCGTCCTCCGTTTGCTGCAAACTCAACCACTATGCTCGAAGCGAAGAGATTAACTTGCCGACACTTTGCTGACTCGGATATTTTCCGGGATGGGGCCGTGCACCTTCCTGGGGTTGAAAGTTCAAGTGTGTTTGTCGTCTCATCAAGAGTTGCCTGAAAGACTCGGTGGCTTTTATTACATGACAATTACCACTATCACAGACATATGCGAACCACATTTACTCCACATACGATTTCAGTAATCGTAAAAAAGAATGAAACAGCACTTTGGGTAGCAAATAACCGTTATGGGGAACCCTCTGAGATCGTAGGGGAGTGGGAAGTCTTTCGAGTGTTTTGACTCTTTCGAGTGCTATAAGTCGCACATCAGTTTCAGCTTATCAGTTTAAGATGTCATTCAATTGTGTGTATGCTATTTGGATGACAAGAAATGAAAGCGGAATAAAGACGTGGAATTAAACATCTTCATATCTTACTTTGTCATACTAAGTGTTCTCTATTATACTTTGCTCTCTGAACTTGTACTACCTCCAAATCTGACGTCTCTGGATAGTAAAATAATCTCACATACTCAGGCCGGCTTTATACTAATAAGGTAAATACACTTGTTTATACTGAACAGAGTCTTTCAGCCAGCTCAAAACATTTAATAAATATCACAACACTTGTTTTTCCAATTTTGAAATAAATGAATCGTTTGCACATCTTACATTATTTTATAAGGAT
The DNA here is from genome assembly GCA_035043635.1 of Drosophila rellima. Taxonomy (NCBI): domain Eukaryota; kingdom Metazoa; phylum Arthropoda; class Insecta; order Diptera; family Drosophilidae; genus Drosophila; species Drosophila rellima. Next base: position 289,524 of record JAWNMV010000236.1, on the reverse strand, counting down.
GCTATACTTTCTTATAAAGCTGCAAACCACCAAAAATTATTTAAAATGTTTGGTTTGGTTGTGTGTAATGGAACTTTTCAGTTTGGTTTGCGATCCGGTTTATATCCGTCAATGGTTTTGGTTCGATCCTTTAAAACAAAAAAAAAAATATTTTTATTGTTTTTCTTTAACATCGATTTTTTATGTCAATTAAATGTTGTAATAAAAATAGGTTTTACTTAGAAATTAACTTAACTTTGTTTTATGATTTTAATTTGGATTCAGGAATAGTTGCGTGATATTAGGAAAGCATGCAATTTATGTAATTTTATGATTCGGAACGAAACACGTTTTTCAATATCAGGTTCGGGTTCACAGACTAAATGATTTCGAAAGTTCGGTTAATGATCCGGTTCTGGTAGCCCAAAGTTACGAACCGAAATAAACCGGATGTGCCAGGTTCGGTTTAGACCCGGTTTGCAGCCTTGCTTTTTTTCTGAGTACTATATAATTTAAATCAAATTAGTTGCATATCTTTATATATAAGACTCTTCGTCCAGACTGGAAACGGCGATGGCAATCAACGCAGAGTCCAAACGGTAAGAGCTATTGAGTTTATGTAGGCACTTTTTTTTATTTTTTTTATTTAAACTGAAAGTGGTCAAATTTATGGGAAATGTTCAACTATATTACATATATGTATAGCTGCCAAATGAACTTTCGGTTAAGAATCAACCTTTAGATCAACCTTTTTGTTGTTTCTTAGGATTTCTTAACCAAACTTACGTTTGGTATTTATTCTAACATACTGGCAAAATTCGGATAATAAAATGAATAAAATTATTGTGGCAGTGCCATAAATAGTCACATTTTCGTAATTACAACGGGATCGAAGCCGACTAGTTTGTGAATAAAGTAAAATTATCACCCTATCTCGGGATATAACAAAAGCCTTTATATTACAGGCACTTAAATACCTAGTTATAGGGATAGGAGTATCTACAAATATGTTAAAGTCAAATCTTTTTGTTCAGACTGTGCAGTCAGCGGAAAGAATAAATATTAGGCATGTACTCGTAGCATAATAAATTCGTTGCAAAATGCTTTTGTTGGCCCTTTAAATATTTAAGGGATGCAACGCAGAGTGGGCAGTCACCTCCTTGGCGGCAGCTGGGCAGACTCAATCTTTGCACCTAATGTCGACCTCGGGCTCCGGCTTTGGCCTCTGCAAATTGCCACCAATGCGACGATGGCTCCGCCCAGATTTGTGTGGGGCGCTCTTGGAAGTTAGACGACGGCGCCAACTGCGCAGCTGCAGGAATTTGGGCTCGTCCAGTTGGTGTATTGAGGTCGAGAGGGGGACATTGCCGGTGCCAATGCGGACCGACTTCGTTCAGCTCCAAAGACTGTTTCATTCCCAAACTGTTTCACTGTCACGCTGCCAAAGTCTAGCTGCCGCGGAGCATCGAACTACATAGGAGCAGGCAGCACAGGACAAAGTATAGGAAGTGGAGGAGAGTCAAAGGAGCTGGAACATATGTGGATATTTATATAACAAAACTACATAAATAAGTGGGTATGCAAAGTCATTCAAGAGCTGCCTGATTATAAATAGAGTTTAGTCTCTGCGTCTGTATAAATCTGCTTCGTAATTCAGGGTAGTCTACCCTCGTTTAATACCCGGTAATCACAAATAAATGGGTTGTTAAAAGACACCTTCGGTATCTTGTCGTTACTTCAATGTAAATGCAGCATTGCATTACAGTTACCTGTTACCTGTTACCTAAAGCCAGTTACCGGTTTGTGCTGTCAGCCATTTGCATTCAAGGCACGCAGAGCCAATTAACGCTAATGCAAGGCTCATAATTTCACACCTTACGGCGGTAAAAGCAGCCGCCCGCCTCCCACATCCAGCATCGAGAGGAGACTGAGCCGCAATGTTGCGTTTGCCAGTTGGCCAGAAATGTGGAGACAAGCAAATGAGTCGCCTGTCAAACCAGTTCCTGTTCTGGCAACCGACAACTCACAGCTGATCGGGGTCGAAGGGGAGCCCCATGCAAATGTGGAGCTTGTGGCAAATGGAGCATGTCACTGGAGCTGCAATGCGGTTGCTCTCGGCCTGTCCCTCGGTCCGGCAACAAGGCTTTATTGGACTCACCTTGCGCATGAATGGGTGTGAGTGTTAGTGTGTGAATGTGAGTGTGTGTTGTGGCTTTCGGACTCTGCCATATTGTGTTTGGCTGTTTGCAAGGTGTTGATTATGCCTTTGATATGCAAATGAACCGGTTTAACAGTCAGTCAGCCAAATGGTTGTACGCACCCCGCACTCCACATCTCTCCCGCCCCCACTTTGTTAAACAAATGGCGCTAATGATGGCTGAGCAGCCGAAGATGACGATGACACCTCCTGGCAACATGATAACCATCGTCAACGCACTCATACGACCACCTAAAGACTTGTAAACTCAACCAAAAAAGGGTTCTAAGCACTCGTCGATTACGTGCCAGCTCCAGTTTCTGGCTCATTTTCAACCCCAATTAGACTCATTAGGTAAACAAGCATTACAATGGTCAGGAGGTCACCGAACAACGAGCACCAAAGGTGCGAAGTGTGGGCAGACCCAAGTGCTGGCTCCTTGGAGTGATTTACGACACAAATTACGAGCTTAAATGGGCAAACATGCGTAGTTTTAATCATAGGCCTCCATTAACGGGGCGGACCCCGAAACTACCATGAGTCCTCCCCAAGTGGGCATAAAGAATGTGACATAAATTAATTAACTTTTTCTCACGTTCCACTCACGGCCAGCCTTGTTTATGCAAAACTATCACCAGCATTCGACGTTCCTGGCCGACATTAGCTGGCTTTTAGTAGTTCCCTGAATCTATTAAACGGGGTGAAGTTACAGAGGGCAAAAAACTGCTAATGAAGAAAACGTGTTCTTAGTTGATGAAAATAGTTGTTACATTTATAGGTACGAGTACAAGTATTTTATATTAGCATCTTCTTCCTGCAAATTACAGTTGAGTTTAGTTTCTTTTCTTATAAATCGTTGAGTATATCATTGAGTTTAAATGGTGCTTCTCTGAGAGAGCAACCAAATTTAAGACACTTACTTCTATGCAAATCCATCACACCCACAGTTTAGATGGTATAACTCTCTTCATGGTGGTTAAAGTTACCTTTAAGTTTTATCTATCTTCCTACTTAATCGCTTACAAATCAGATCGTTATTAATGGCTGTTTTAAGTTTTCAAGCGACACAAGTCAGCTTGTCTGACTAGTGTGTCAAAACGTAGAGACAGCCTAAATGTTAGAATGTGGACTTATTCCCAATTCCCTATTTAATATCGTTCGTCACCAAATTGGATATCAGAAATTGAAACAAGAAAAAAATGTCCGTCACTGGACTTGTGTCTCAAAAACAGGTTTTTTTTTTTTTAAGATATGCACATTTCTGTTTAAATACTTATATTTGTTTCTTAACATTGAAAAAATTTTATTTGTATTTTTGAACCGGAACAGACTGGATCCGAAAACTAAAAGCCAAAATAGAAGATTTTTTTGAAATAGTTCTGTTGGGATTTTCCGATATTAGTTTCGGTTTAATTCCCTGATACCATGTTTTCTGGTTATTTTAACTATTAGTTGAGTGCCTCGACATTAACGTTAAAAACGACAGGTCAATTAATATAATATAATATAATAAGGAAAATCAAAGATTGCACATATGGATTAATATTTGCAAGAATTTAGGACAAATGTGTTTCTGGCACTTTTATCGAATGTTTTTCTTCCTTGTTTTAATTTAATAAAATTTAAGCGGTCGAAATGCAAATAAGAAACAAGCTGGGGACGTTGCGTTTAGAAATCGCTCTCACGGGAAATTATGAGTATTTCCACTAAAAGAAGTATACGCAAAATATTTAAAAAGTTGCGCCTAATTGTTAACGGCCGCCACCGATGGATGACACTTTATGGGTATTCTGGGGACACGGATACGGACACGAACACGCAAACGGACATAAAGTTGTCTCAAGTTGGGTGCGTATATTAAACACCCAAAAGTATGTAAATTTTACACTTCAATTGTGAGGGCATGAAATTGAATTAAAACGGGGCACAACTCTCCAAAGGAATGAGGACGGGGTCAGAGATGGCGCTAGGGCAATGGCATTGGCAATCAGGAGTTTGAAATGTGGCCGCGCCTGGGGCGACGGAACACGGGGCTTAACTGGCATTAATTATGACACAGGGAGCCGGACGAGTGTACAGCAATGGGACACAGACAGTCCGCTCGACAAACGCATATGTCCGTATCCGGATGGGGACTTGAACTGGGGCTGAGAGTACTGCCCGGTCCCCACAATGTCAAGGCAGGTGCGTGCTCCGGTAAAATTTAATTGACCAGCAGCAGAGCAAACCAACGCAGCCAAGAGCTTGCCACAACTGACACAGTGGCCCCGGGTGCAGTGAGGACTTGCAGTTGGAGTTGGAGTCGACATTTCATTGGGAGTTGGGAGTAGGTGTCCTGGAGTTGTCGTAGTAATCGCAGTTTGGTGCTGGAGCTGCACGCATTTCGCGCTTACGTTAATTCCAATGATGTTGCAATTGTTGTTGGGCTGGCAACCTTTCCGTATAGGGTCGTCACCTGGGAGTGCACATTAAATAATTACCGCAAATGGGCTTGGCGATAATTTTTGCACCAAAACCCGCGGTCAGGGCAAAAAATTTTAATTGTAATTGCGAAAACAATAAACAAATGTGCCACGCTCTGTCCACTGTCCATCGCCACTGGGTCCTTCGATCCAAACGCAGTGCATTCAGAAATACTCGCGGGATATGCCCACTGGATTTCAAATGTATAAAACAACTGCAGCAGGATTTGCACAGTTTGTCAGACTGAGAGATACCCTAAGAGATAAAACTTAAATTATCAAATTAGCATGATACAATTTAGCAGAAAGCTGAATTAATCACCAAGACGATGAACTTTATTTTTAATTTGATCAAATTTAATCTGATTCTTGGATATCAATGATCTTCATGAAAAGTTGACCGAAAATGGTTTCAACACTTAGAATATTTGGCACATTTGGCATACCTTTCTGGTAGTAGCATGTTGGGTACAACTTCGAGTATAACTCACATTTTATTTAATTATTGCCAAGGGCTGCGCTTCAGATGCAAAGTCCGTCTGTAAAAATGCAGTCAGAGCCCATTTAATTTGCATAAAGCATTGCATACCTTTTGTGCATTCAGCAAATTTAATATGAATCCTTTTAAAGTCGAGCATTGAGCACAGCAACATTATCGAGGTGTCAGCGCCAGTTAGTTCGGTCAATCCCAGGTGTACCCTTTGCCTTATCCCCTCGCTGCCAAAGACCGCTCCCAAGACGGTCATTTTGTGGACGGACTGCTTAAAATTTCATCTCAAGATGTCTGGATGTATCTCAACTCGTTTTCTTGTTAGTCGCAGCTGCTGTTCCATCATTTACCAATTAGTTAATTTTTAATGGCGTCGATGAAAAATCTTCCAAATTAAAACAAACAGTTGTCGCTGTCAAACCGGAAGAGGGAGGCACGGAGAAGGGATGACTGAGAGAAGTCCCTTTGCAAGGACATTGAACAAGTGTCTTTTAATTTCTTATTAGCGGTTTATTATCCCCGCGGACATTTGGTCCATTAATATGCAGAAATTGTGCTGGCGTCAGTCTTGCCATTAATTTTAATGAGCCAACAACAAGAACAACAAGAACTTGGCTCCTTGTGGTGAAAAGGATTAAGGCCCACTTGGTATTCAGTTAATTACTTAATAATTTGGGCAGGTGTTATTTTTGGCAAGCCAATTTATAGAGTTTCCTTTTGCAATATTAAACTTTTGCCCCTTTAAATCTGGGCCACAGTTGAGGAAAGTAATTAAAAGTGTTCTAGTGCTCTAGAGAAAGTTTGAAGTAAAAATAAAATCATCGTTTCACCTGGATGTTTATCTAATCAAAGCATGGATGGTTTAAACCAGTCAATTCGAGGTGGAATTCTAATTGGGGGACAACTTCATTTGATTGCTGGACACGCACAGCGATCGCTTGAAAATGGGCTGACAATTGGATGATCTGCCCGAGCAATTGGCCATTAATCCGTAATTTGCTCTTTGACGGCGATGCAGCTAATAATTTTTAATGGGATTCGAATGCCATAAATGGCCATACTTGCCACTCTTATTTTAGCCCGACTGCTTGGGTTTCTCGTGCTTTTGACTTTTGGCTCTGATGGAATTCGCGGCACGTGCAATGGTCTGGTCACTTGATCTGTAGTCAAGAAGTTCTTGGCAAGTCAAGTCCAGGGAGCCAGGTTTCGAGTAGTTTCGAGCTAGACATTTGCTAGTAATTTATTAATGTTTAACTGCATTGCTTAGTTGCAATAATTAACAGTTACTTGGCGATATATTTAATTGAGTTTCCAGCCCTTTTAATTTATGAACTGCCCTCGCCATATTCGGCCATCAGTTAAACATTTAATCAATGTTCCTCGACGAATATCTCAAATCTGTTCTGTTCAGTTCTGATCAGTTCTTCTACTGCAGTTATAAATATTTATGACCGTGCTGCCAGGTTGGGGCCAGAGACCTAATGACAAAGTGATAAGGACAATTAAGGAGAAAGCAGCTCGACGGGACCGTCTGGACGGACAGGACGGGTTGGGACCACAAATAAAATGTGTCAACGCGTTTGTGGTCATTCTTCGATCAGTTTGTAAACAGAGAACAAGAGAACAACAAACTGCTGTAAAATATTACTGCATCTCTGATCACTTGTCATCCACGATGATGATGAACGATCTCTGCCTGCATCCAGTCATCTGCAGCGCTTCTCTTTCTGCCTTCCCTTCCCCACTGCTGTGGCATTCCGCGAAACCTGTTGACAACACTTGCGACAAGCGAAACGATCTCGCTTTTTCTACTCCCGTTGCTAAAATGCAAGACATAAAAAAATGAAACATCTATAAGCCAACGTGCTGGCCAAGGTGTCGATATCGCACAATGGTTTTAATGATGGGATCTTGGCCAGCAACCTGAATGGACTCGGACTGAGGCAGGCGGAGGGGAGCAGGACTGAGAACCGATGCGGCGCTGTTAGCAAAAAAGTGAAACGTAGCTTGTTGAAGCAAATCGCTGAGATGCCATCGCTGATAATCAATAATTTTATATTTCTGCCACATCCTGACAGATCTCCACCTTCCCCCCGCTTCCTGTCAGCTCTGCCTCCTCAACGGCGTCGGCATTGTGTTCACTCAAAGGACTTCCAACTCGGCACTACTCAATTCTCAGTCAATGCATAGTGTTCAAATAGCAGCAATTGTCTTAAACAAGCATAATTCTCCTCAGTTCTTTATAATTACAGAAAGCACGACTTCAGATATTCTGTAGACAACACTCTGTATTCTATACTTTAAATAAACCTCTACAAGGTAAAAGTCTAGTGACGAAAACATTTCCATGCCCCAAAATTTCTAATATTTAATTTTGTGACGAACGATATTAAATTGTATAACTAAATAACTTATTCTAAAAAAAATAGTTTGATATAAGTTTAATATAAGCTATTTCAACGCTTTGATACAAACAAATAAATAAACAAACAAACAAACAGAACGATTTTATTTTCATCTCATTTTGGGAAGGCGTCTAAATTTTTCAAATTTAATTAACTTTCGAACCAGTGGTCGGATTTCGATGATCAAGGTGTCATTCAACGCGTATGATTGGAATAATAATAAAGTTTCTTAATTTCTCCCCTTCCATTTACACTTGCTTATCTCACGAGCCAGGTGAGCTTTCAATAGTCTTAGAAAGCGTTTTTGTTAGTCACCGACAGTCATAGCAAATTTTCCATTCTTCCTCTGTATATTACTAGTCGCCTTTCGCAACCTTCGTGTTGCTTTCGTCACTAGCGCGGACCGCCGTCCGCAGTGATAACTTTCTATCAAAGTAACATTTGGCAGAAGGGTATACAATTTCGATGTGTTGCAAAAATAACCAGTGCTGCAGTTTTTTTTTTTTTGTAAGACGGCGGTATTTTATTTATTCAAATAAGTTTGACTTTAAGGGTCTTCCTGCAACGCACTTTGATTTAATGATCTATAATTCTCATTATTAGTTTTTATACCCTGTGCCCATTTAAAATGGTCAAAAAGGGTATAATGGTTTTGTGCAAGGTATGTAACAGGCAGAAGGAAGCATCTCCGACCCTAGAAAGTATATATATTCTTGATCAGTATCAATAGCCGAGTCGATTGAGCCATGTCCGTCTGTCTGTCCGTTTGTCCGTCTTTTTGAGTCAAAGGATCTCGGAGACTATAAGAGCTAGAGAAACCTGAAACTTGGTATGTAGGTTCCTGGATAGCGGGCGAAGATCAGGTTTGTTTTAAAATTTCGATCGGACCAGTATATCATATAGCTGCCATAGGAACGATCGGTCCAAAATCAACTTTTAGTATGAAAAACTTTTTTGTTGTCTGAAATATCTCGACCAAACTAGCAGGATATGTATTTGGGATGGTCCAATACATCCTGATTAAATTTGGTTGAAATCGGACCACTATTTCATATAGCTGTCATAGGAACGATCAACCCAAAATCAAGTTTTGGTATGAAAAACTTTTTTGTTACTTTTAATATCTTGACCAAACTGACAGGATATGCATTTAGGAAGGTTCTATACATCCTGATCAAATTTAGTTGATATCGGACCACTATATCATATAGCTGCCATAGGAACGATCAGTCGCAAGTCAAGTTTAAGCATGAAAAACTTTTTTGTTGCTTAAGGTATCTCATCCAAACTGAGACAATATGCATGTAGGATAGTCCCATACATCCTGACCAAACTTAAAATCGGACTACTATATCATATAGCTGCCGTAGGAACGATCAGTCGAAAATCAAGTTTTAGTACGAAAAACTTTTTTGTTGTTTGAGATATCTCAGCCAAACTAAGACAATATGCATGTAGGATAGTCCCATACATCCTGACCAAAATATGTTAAAATCAGTCTTCTATATCATAAAGCTGCCATAGGTACGACCAGTCGAAAATCAAATTTGGTATGAAACATTTTTTTGTTGCTTGTAAGCCAAACTGAGACAATATGCATGTGGGATAGTCCCATACATCCTGACCAAACTTGGTTAAAATCGGAACACTATGTGATATAGCTGCCATAGGAGCGTTCAGTCGAAAATCAAGTTTTAGTATGAACAACTTTTTTGTTGCTTGAGATATCACGCCAAACTGAGACAATATGCATGTGGGATGGTCCTGATCCTGACCAAACTTGGTTAAAATCGGTCTACTATATCATAAAGCTGCCATAGGAACGATCAGTCGAAAATCAAGTTTTGGTATGAAAAACTTTTTTGTTGCTTGAGATATGTCAGCCAAACTGAGACAATATGCATGTGGGATAGTCCCATACATCCTGACTAAGCTTGGTTAAAATCGAAACACTATGTGATATAGCTGCTATAGGAACGATTAGACGAAAATCAAGTTTTAGTATGATACACTTTTTTGTTGTTTGAGGTATCTCAACCAAAGTAACAGAATACGCATTTGGGATGGTATTCTAGATCCTGACCAAGTTTTGTTGAAATCGGATATCAAATAGCTGCCATAGGAACGAATTTTAAGATATAGTACGAAAATTATTGTTGTTTTTAGAAATAAGTCAACCAAACTCACAGATTCAGAATTTGTTATTTGGTTTAAATCGGTTCACTAGATCACATAGATGTAATACGAACAATTAGTCAAAAAGTTAATGCCGCATAATCACAGGGAGAGCCAGGGCACAGGGGATCGAGCACACTCGACTGTGGCCGGAGCCCCCTTGTTTAGGATAAATATTGTGCAAATCTTATATTTTGAGCATCCAGCAATTCTAAATAAAATCTCCAATAAATGTAGGCAAACGATGGATAGCCATGCCTTTTTTTTTGTTGTGAGCTTGAGCTATATACAAATTACTGCATACTTTCAGGCCCCTACATCGTTTTAAAAGCTAAATCAGCCATTATGGCCAACTACGGTGGCTGATCAACAGAAGAAGCACCATGTCCCTCAGAGCCAAAAGAGCAGCTTATGTGCATTGTGTAGCCCCGATCTGGCTATACGGAGTGCAGATTTGGGGAATAGCTGCAAAGTCCAACTATAAATTTTTTTGCGCCTAGCTTGAGGTTTGGTCCTTGTATTATTAACTATACTTGTGTTGTTATGTTACTATTTCTGTATTGTATGGATTCAACACTTAATTAAAAAAAAAAAAAAAAAAAAAAAAAACCATTATGGCCGTTCTATTTATTCGGTCTTGTTGCGATTAAGTAGGATGATAGCTAATAATTGTTTATAACGTTAAATGGGAAAAAAAAATTTAATTTCTGAAAAACTGTGGTTCTTTGCAATTTGCGGAGGCGGAGAGAAGCGCGGCAAAAATTTTAAACAAACTTGATCTGCGTGTGGGCTGCAGAAGTCGTGTGCCAAATTGGCTTGCTCTAGCTCTTATAGTCTCTGAGATCTAGGCGATCACACGGACTGACAGACGGACACGGCTATATCGGCCAGGCTGTTGATGCTGATCAAGCATACATGCATACTTTATAGGATCGGAGATGCTTCCTTCTCCCTGTTACATACATTTCAAAGAATACAATATATCCTTTTACTTATTTTTTAAGTAACGGGTATAAAAGAACATGCTATAATTGAGAATTTTAAGCTTACACTTTTTTCTCTGTACAAATTGTTCCTCCTAGCTCCTCCCGTTTGGACTCTCTATAGATGATATAAAAGAAATCAAATATTAAACTCTGAGTTATTAGTTCTAATAGGTTCTTCTAGAATCTCAGCTATAACCGATGCCTTCAATTGACGTATAGAAGCAGAAAAGAATACGTAACGGGTTGTATTGATCTGCTTGCAGTTGATTTGGTATGCAAATTCACTTGACAGCCAAAAAGCCATTTACAAGTTGGTGCAATCAGACGACACAAGGAGTGCCAGTCGTCGCGTCGATAGACTTTTGTTCAGGTCTCCTGTGGCTCAGTACACTTAACCCAAACTTCAATCAGCTCTTCCCCTGCCCTGCGCCTGGTAGAGCGGCTTTTCCGCCAAAGTGCAAATCCGTGCAAACGCGTCAAGCACACTTCCAATTGGCATCTGAACCCACTTTGAACTGTTGACACGTTTCTGATTTGTTATTTTTATTTGTATTTGTATTTTTATTTCATTTTATTTTTTTATTAATGCGCAGAAATCCAGGCAATTTTGCGGCAAAAGTGCCAACATTTGTATCAAAGTTAGACTAGAAACTGTGTGAGCTAACCCTTTGACACACACAGATGTGGATGTGGATTGGCTTCTGTGTCATGTCGCCATGTCACGTCAAGGCTGGCTACCCCTCACCCCAGCTGATTATCCATACCCATTTGAGAGGCAGCTTTAGCTACGAATTTCGGTTTTCCATCCAATCTCGAGCACAATTAGGAGTCAGTAAGGCTGGAAGGCAATTCTAATGATGATTGCCAAACCGCTTACGAGTTGCAATAATAATCTTACTGCTCTACACTCTACGCAGTGCAATCGCAATCAAAACACGACCGTTTCCAATTAACCACATAGTTAGGAGGAGGCAGAAGATGGCCAGGTTTCAGACTGGGTCCAAGGCAAGTGTCTGTCGCTGTTGTTCTGAAATGAAATCAAAAGTGCTTCTCCTGTTATCGTCCCGTGGACCATCGTTTGATTGCGTAGGTTTGCCAACAGCTTGGCAGAGGCGGTCGGATGGGGGGCGGGGCAACTGTACGGGCGACTGAGCCGCAGACGGAAAGACAATTTGACGTGCAATAAAAATGTTGGTTCTTTAGATTCTCTATGTAAGATTTTTCCAAATGTGGCAATGTGTGTGCTTGGGAGAAGCGACTATTAGATACCCCGTAGTTAAAGCTAAGCCGCTTTTGTGAGTGCTTTGAAGTACTTGAATCGATATTAAGCTTAAAGAAAGCCTTAATTTATTCCAGCCTACATTGCGTGTCTCAGACATACCACTTCCGCTCTTGCTCCAGGGTATTCTAAAGGGCAAACCTTTATACGAATGTTTCTCAAATTGGATTTCTGACCCTTTGGTCAGCGATGTGTGAAGGTCCTTCGGCAATTGCGACTGGGCATTTGTATTTGCATCTAATACATAAACATAATGCGTTAATTTAAAAGTATATTTCGCCCAAAAAGGAAGACGGCCAACGAAAGATGGCAAAAAATAAAAATAATATGCAAACATTTTGCTGGTCGGTAATCAAATTTGCGATGTGTTTTTCCCCAGCTTTTCTTTAACATCGAGGAGTCAAAAAAAACCTAAAATATGAATTGCTGCGCAGTTTTCCCAAAGGACATGTTTTTTTTTTCCTGCAAGACCACAGGACATGAGCGATACACAAATAAACAAATGATGTAAATTTCATTTGCACATTTCACATTTTGGCATTGAAGTGAATTTCAGAATATGAAAAGCCACATAAACAAATTACAGATATTTATTTTGGTGGACTGGGAAAATCGAAATCCTAAAACTATCCCCCAAAACAGAATGTCATTTAAAATTCACCCAGCCGACAGCTGCGATTGAAACTCAGGGGGAAAATGAGGAAAACTTTTGACTTAGACCCTATCGAATTAGATTTGCTGAAAGTTCAGCATCATGGGCATTTGCATGTATTTCGCATTTATCAAGCTTCTTAAATGTCATGCCAGCCAGAGTCTAGACATTAAAAACCACTTTTCAGCAAATAATCAAATATATTTCAAAGAGAAAAATGTGTCAAATATATTTCCAACTCTCGCATAAATGTCAATTTCAATTTGAGGGCCATCAAACTCGCCTCTTAGTCTACAATGAATGATTTGGTTTTAATTTAATGCCGATCGAAATGAACCTGGGACTTATATGAAAGACAGACAAAGTTTTGACAGATTTGAAATCTGAAATTTTGAAACATTTGCAACATGAATTTAAGATATGGCATTCAAGCTGTAAGAAGCTGTAAAATATTAAAATTCTTTATCTCGTTGACAAAGTAATGGAATGGTATCTCGCATATCCAGATAGATATATTTATAAAAATCGGGGGACTGTATCATATGGCGGTCACAGGTACAATTTGCAACAGCATTTAATATCCTTTCAGTTGCGTTCGTTATATCTGTTGGCGTTGTGACTTGTTAAACATATATTAGCATATTAATAGGTTTGATAGCGTTAGTTATTGAAGTTGAATATCGGCATGCTGATAGAACAGACCCTCCGCTTTCTGTACTCCCCCCCCACATTCCAGGATGAATGCATGGGCTAGTTGACTGCCGCAGAGGGCACTCGGGGGTGCCATAAAAAATTCACACAACAGCAATTTTGCAGTTAGCTCCGTGTAGAAACAAAACGAATCAACGCCAATGATAGACAGGGAAGCCCCATCCATCCCTGTAATCCCCCTACCCATACCTATATCCGTATTCATTTCCACTCCCCCTCCCGTTTTCATTCTCATTCCAATTTTGATTCCAAACGATTAAAATTATGCAAACACATTATGGAGCAAGTCCCGGGATACGCACGGAACTTTACGCCGTAAACACTCAATATTTGCTGCCGCAAGAAAGATTTTTACGACCCAGAAACAAACACAAATCGCTTAGCTATTTTCTATGCAAATTATAAAATTACCCATAAGCACTAACAAATCCAATAGATAGGGACATCAAGCGCTTGAAGATAATCATCCCAGAAACAAAGAGGAAGATTTCTCAAATCGAAATCTCAATTTCACTATGAATGTGTGTCTTTTTTTTATTTGATACCTTAAACTCCTATGCTTTCAACTGATTTGAGTCAAAAGACTTTAAAAATAAGCACAAGAAAAAAAAACAAATAAGCAGCTAAGAGGAAAAGTTTACAATAACTGGGCTATTGTCAAAATGAAATGAGCTTTATGCTAATTGAGATACTTTATATCTAAAAATGGAGTATCTAAACTTCGTATACACTAGATTAGAAAAGTATTCCTAATAAATTAACAAATCGAAATTAATAAAACGGAGTATTTTCTATTCAACTTGTCAATGCAGTATTTTCTATCAAACTTCTCAGACTGAAACTCATAGTCTTAGATATATTCCCACGGATTGCGAAAATTAATAACTTTGCGTGGAAAATCGAAGTTTATTAAGCGTAAGTTTTTAATATCAGTTCAACGTATCTAATATTCTTTCAAAGCACAAAATGAAATGGTAAATGATTACTAATCCACAGGAGTAAGATATCTAAAGAAATGAACAATCTAATCGGTTAAGGTTGGTAACCGTAAGTGAATCCGTAACCGAAATAAAATTGTTGCATCATAGCGCAACCGAAAAACCAGGTACCGATTCTAGATGTTCTTATTTATAATTAAAACCTTCAAAAGTAGCTAGACAATATATTATAGAATTCTGGTTTTATTATCGTTTTTCTTAATCAATTGTGTTTTATTTTTAATATGATTGCTTTAAATTTATTTTCTGTATTGAAATTAAGGAGTATTTGCTTTGATATTATGTTTTGTTTTTTAGTTAAAGGCAGTTTTAACGGCACTACTCGTAGACTCCTGCACTGAATAAACCTTAATAAAATAATAAATTTGAAAGCGATACATGTAAAGCACTTAAAACCATCCTCTGCATGTTTTTAATATTGATTTAGAATTTTCTTTGCTGTAAGTTTCCTTAGTTACCAACTTTTAGTAGGGTTTGAAGAGTAGCCTAAAGGAAAGCTGGATTCAGTGTGAGGAAATGCATGATGAAGAAGGAGAGAGGAAAATTACTGGACTGTTTGCTTACGAGTGTAAATGCGGGGAAGTGGGTGGTTATGTCTGTGTCGTCCTGCCTATTCGAGTGTCCATTTTTAATTAACACTTTGACAATTTGACACGAAATGCATTTTGTGTGGTCGAACTAATGCCCCATGTGTTGCTGCAACAGTTGCAGCTTCAGTTCCAGTTCCAACTGCGACTGTGAATGCGAATGCGATTGTGACTGCATTCCGATGAGCTGCGACTCCACTCCAGCCGGAAGCGAGTGCGTTGAATGTTTAGAATGCGATTGACGTGTCAGTATGGATCCCTTTAGAGGGAGAGAGACAGAGAAACAGAGAGAGAGTCGTATAGGAATGGTTATGGCTTCGCATCTCCTCTAATGCCACGTCATGGGCGGTTTTCACCCCTGCCACCGACTGATAAATGTTGCATGCGCCTGTGTAACCCAATTACCGTTGCAAATTACTCACACTTCGATGGGGGCATGCCAAGGGGCAAGTTTGTTGCATGTACGAGTGGCTCTGCCGCTTGAAAGGGGTTTGGTAGGGGTTCCACCTGGTTCGAGGGGGGGACTCTAGACTTGCTTTGCATAATTGATGACAAATTGAAATCATGTTAATGTTTCTCTATGCATCGTGAATATGTGTGTGGTTATGTGTGTGTGTGTGGGGGGCTTTCTATGTATGTGTGAGTGTGAGAAGGCATTAAAAGTATCGATATTTATTGCAACCAAACAGAGAACTCTCTCGATTTTCAGCATCTCAAATGCTTTTGCACAATTGTTGTTGGCCGTTGACCATAAATTCATCAAGGAGCCAAAATCAAATTGCCAATGGATCAATTTGTGGTTGTCAGTGCTTAGCCCAACGTCCGTGTCTCCCAGAGGACGTATTTGGTGGTCGTAAATCGAAATGAGCTTCACATAAATTTTCAATTGGTCAACCCGTAAAAGAAGTGGAACTGGAACTCGACGTAGAACTGGGAGCTGAGTTGGGGAATGCAAATGTTGTGGCTTTAAACTGTTTTCTGAACACCTCCTGAAATACAGCTAAAGCAGTTGAGATTAGTCTGACAGGCCATCGATTAGGATGTTAGTTGGCCAACAGCTACAATTCATTGAATAATTCCAGTTATTTCGAAAATCAAAATCCAAATTTCAAGATGCTCGCATCAAATGTTCATATGACGCCAGCGGAGCTAATTAGCAGCCTGGAATTGTCGGGTGAGAAGGAGCTCGACGAGCAAATCAAGAAGTGGATCCTGTGGGACAGGAATGCGGCAACGGTGAAGCAAGTGGTTGATGCCGTCAAGGAAAAGGATTGGGAGGCTCTACGGACCCGTCTCTGTCGTTATAATACCTTTGGCACGGCGGGATTGAGATCCGGCATGCGCGCAGGCTTCGACTCCATTAACGACCTGGTCACAATTCAGATGGCTCAGGGGCTGAGTCAATATCTGCAGGACGTTTATCCCAATGTGGCCAAACGGGAGTCACAGGGTGTCGTTATCGGCTACGACGGACGCTACAATGGCAAGCGATTCGCCCAGCTCATTGGGGCAGTCTTCCTGAATACCAATTTCCGGGTGTATCTCTTCGGTCGAATGGTTCCCACTCCGTTCGTTTCCTTTGCTGTGGTGCACCTGAAGTGCCTGGCCGGGATTGTAGTCACGGCCTCTCACAATCCAAAGAGCGATAATGGCTTCAAGATCTTTTGGAGCAATGGTGCTCCTATCGTAACGCCTCATGACAAGAACATACAGGCAGCCATGATGAAACGGCTGGAGCCCCTTCCCTCGTCCTGGGATCTGTCGATACTCGATGATCACGCCCTGCTGGTAGATCCCTTCCGCGAAGTCTATCCGGCGTACTATGAGGCCATGAAGAAGCTTCTCCCCTATTCCTTTGTGGAGACGAACGAGTGCAGTCAGCTGCGCTTTATCTACACTCCCCTGCACGGCGTGGGCTTTCAATACGTGCGGGAGGCATTCTATCAAGCACGACTCAAACCGCTCATTCCGGTAGTTCGGCAAAAGGATCCGGATCCGGAATTTCCCACCACTAGTTTTCCAGATCCCATCGGTAGTAACTAATCAACTTGAAACTTACTAACATCTAATTCGCTTTATCTTCCTTTTACTGCAGATGGAAAGGATTCCTTGACCTTGGCTTTAAAGAAAGCTGAGGAAGAGCATTGTACGATTGTTTTGGCCAATGATCCTGACGCAGATCGTCTGGCAGTGGCTGAGCTCGACCCAAAGGGCAGATGGAAAATATTCAGTGGCAATGAGCTGGGCGCTCTTCTTGGCTGGTGGGCACTGGAGAGCTACAAGACCAGAACCAATAAGCCCAATGTGCCCAACTGCGTCATGTTGGCCAGTGTTGTTAGCTCGAAGATACTGGCAGCCATGGCCAGAGCCGAGGGCTTTAGCTTCATCGAAACGCACGTGGGCTTCAAGTGGATGGCCAACAAGGCCTTGGAACTACAGGGACTTGGCCGGACGGTGCTGTTCGCATTCGAGCAGCCAATAGGCTACATGTTCTCCCTGAATGTGCCGGATAAGGATGGCATTAATGCGGCCTGCCAAGTGGCTACCATGGCCAGCTATTTGCGAAGCACTCGCAACGTGACGCTGATCGAGAAGCTGCGAGAGATCTACGACACATATGGCTACCATGCGACCATTTGCAATTGGCTCACATATGAGAATCCCACAAAGATGATTCAAATGTTCGATAAGATGCGCCGTTTCGAGGACAATCTGCCCGGCACCTATCCCAAGTGCATACTGAACGGTGAGTTTGAGGTGGTAAGCGTGCGAGATCTGACCACTGGCTTGGACACTGCACATCCGGATCGCAGGGCTCGCCTGCCCCTCTCTCCGAACAAGCAGATGGTCACCTTTACCTTCCACAACGGCATGACGATCACCTTCCGCGCCAGTGGCAGCGAACCCAAGCTCAGGTACTACTCCGAACTGTTTGGTCTACCCGAGGAGAAGGAGTGGGACGAGATCAACGATACGCTGCGACGCATGACCGATGCCGTTATCACTGAGTTTATCCAGCCAACTCAACATGGCATGTCCTAGACGAAAATCAATTAAATATATTTCATTATACATATAATAGATTTCAATTGTTGAGATGTCAATCATTTGGTACTTTTTTATGAACTAGAAATTACTTATTCAATAAATCTAATATCGATATTCACAAAATTGATATGAGAAATTCTGGCTGTTAGTTACTTAAGAGTATCAGTCTTAGAAGTAGTACTAGGATTAGTCCGAGAAGTTTCATTATAAAATTGATGGAAGAAATTTTAGGGGTTGATCTACAAATTATTACATGGCATAACATCTATTATCCTATCTTACTCATATTTAGTCTATCTAGTTTAAGTATGGCAAAATGAAACAAAGATCAATTGCTGATTGAGAATCAAAGAGGTCGGACGTGTGCTGCAAGTGATTAAAAGAGATTAACAACTGCTACAATATACATATTGTTTTTTAATACTTTTGCTTATTTAAACATTTTACCGGAACAGAACGGACAAAACCTCAACTCAACTGGAACCGGTAATTCTGTCGGTTTAATTTCTGTCATTAAATCAACTTGTATTTTTATGATTCCGTAAATATGTTGGAAAATTAAAATATCTTTAGGTCCTCCAAAATGAAGTCCGGTTTATTTCAGAAATCTCTAAAATTCATGTTATTTATTATTTAATTGATATAATTTAGTGAAGCTCTTAACTCTGACTGCTTTAAAAAAAAGTAATTTATCTGGGAGATACTTTTGGATATTTCAACTTTAATAAAAAGCAACAAAATGCAGTTAAATGAATTTATTTATTTTCAAAATATACCAATAGATGTTATAATTGTAGTTAACCATTTAAATTTCTTAGATATGTTTAACAAAGTTACTTTTATTCTAAGTAAATATTTGTATATCTCATTTATTTACAGGGAATTTAATATTCAAAAGGATTCGGTACTGCTCTGTTAGATCTTGTTGCCTCGTATCGAGATACTTTTGCCAAAAGGAAGAAATGTTGACAGCTCATTAAAGTGTCGGGAATAGCGAGCGGGGCCACAGAAGTCCAATTATGCGTACAGAGCAATTGCCCTATGTGGCGTTCATGAGGGGTGGTCGTGGCAGGGGGTGTCGCAAAGTTGTATATGTTTGCCTTCCAGCGTACATAGCATAGATATCTGTGCGAAAGTATCTGCCAAGACAAACACTGAAATTTTATAGTTCGCTGCCTAATTGCACTCTGGGGGAGTTTGAGCTTGTTTTTTCTCTTGCTCCTCCCTTGTTCATTGAGCAAGTTGTAATCGCTGACGATTGTACGGAATCAGCAAGTCGGAAGTATAATGAAAGCCGTGATTAAGACCCGGAGAATGAGAGACATAACATACATGAGCGAATAGACAGAGACGTTGCTCATATGCAACTGCTTGGAAGTTTATGACGTGCGAGCGGCCTGTGGGAGGCCAACACGATGTCGAGGTAGGAGTATTTGGTTTTCAGGTCAAACGGAATATTTCAATAGCTTAAAATGAAGAAAGTCATGCGTGGCAAACAGGTGAAGGTAAATATTGTGGGTTCCCAAAGGTCGAGGCCAAATTCAACTTGCAAGTCAAATTTTAAGCAAAACAAAGAGAAGAGCAAAAGTAATGGAAAAGGAGAAGTCAAACCAGGAGGGGAGTGTATGACATCCATTTGAAGACGGAGCTGGGCACTACGTTTGCTGTCTTCTGTCAACCATTAAATTTCCCCAAAATACAAACTGGAAAAATATCCATCGCACACGCATTAAATATTAATCATTGTCGACGAGGCCGCCATTTCCCATTGCCTTTATTTCCCGCTCCCCAGAAGCACTCCCATTTCACATGTTGTTGTTTTCTGTGTATGGACTTGTATTTGTGGGCGGGTTGCAGGTCTTATTTGGTTAGTGAAGATACGCGAAGGTTAGTGCATTATTAAACACTGTTTATGCGACATTAGGAACATAAAAGGCGACCCGAAGGCGGCGTAAATAACGAAACGAGCTGGCAGAAGTTTCAATTTTAAACAACTAACAAATTAAATGGGACTTCAGGCGTATCATGTATCTACATATCTTAAAGCTGGTCCACATACTCGTACTCGTACTCGTAGATAGGAGAGTCTCAACAATGAAACAGATTGGACAACTCTCACCCCTGTACGAGGGATGCATTGCAACAATGGCATCTTAAATTCGCATTTCAAATGAGGCGCTGGTAAATTGATTACGTGGCACTTGCTCACATCATCAATTTTCGTCCATATGCGCGAATCCAGCCCAGGCATCCGGTTAAGGGCTGCTCTGTAACTGTGACTATGACCAGCATTGTTATTCGGGTTCCCCACCTCCATCATATTCGCAGTCAACTCAAACTTGTGAATTGACACTCGAAATTTGTGGGCTGCGTTAATTGCGAGCATTTGTTGACTTAGCTTGCTTATGCGGTTGCAGTTTTTCACTTGATTTCCACTAATTGGGATAAGCATCGGTTAAGCGGGTGTTGGCGGGTGTGGCTATAATGGAAACGGGGATGCTGTGAACTCGGCGAGTACTGCACGCCTAACTTGTAATTCGAAAATAATTCTGTAAAATTAAGAAATACTTCAGATATCGCACCCCTTACACAATATTGGATTAACTCCAAAATTTTACAGCTTTTATGGAATACAAAAAGCTGTTGTGCTTTTCTATGGTGCCAATTCACCTGATTATGAAATCATCTATTTTGTGATGGTGGAAATATGACTGACAAACCTAAGTCCTGTTTAAGGATGGACTGATGCCTATTTGGTTTAAGTGGGAAAACGACATGAATACATAATCTTTTTGGCTAGTGTAATCTATTGGCTGATTGCAGTTCAGTTTCAAGAAGTAAGGTCTCAGTTGAAATTTAACTAATTTTTTTGTTAAACAACTTTGGCGAACTTATAAAAAGATTAGATTTTGGTTCTTTATGCCTGAAATAAAATTAAAATAAGATTTTGAAAAATAAGGAAAATCTGGTACAAACTAAAAGCTTTAACAACAATCGCAAAGGCATTGGCTACAGGCACCTTGACCACACTGCTTTGCATAAATATCAAAATCTTCCGACTAACAAGATTACCTGGGTTATAAAAGCTCAATGCGATCTTATATATCTGCAGGCCAACAGCTTTACACCACAACAAGATAGAAGGTGCACTCAATGTAAAGCTGGTGAAACTGAGAGTCATTGGCATTATCTTGGCATTTTATGTCCTGTCGTGAGTGATATACGATTGCTCATTTTCACCAAAGTGCAAATTATGGAAGATGAAGTTATGGGAATGAATCATGAATGATTCAGATGGCAACCAATGTCAAAAGCTTAAGAAATATTTACAACATTCTCTTTTTAGATCTACACAGTGCAATAAGATCAAGTATTTCGTACCTAAAACGGCACATTTTAAACTTGATTTCTCACTAAGAATGAAAATACTAAAGTCAAGTGTTTCGATCTTATTTGAAGTACGATATTACGATAATACGATAGTGTAAAAGCTTTCAGTTAGTGTAAAAGTAAGTGAAGACTAACTACAGAAATTATGCTGTTAAATATAGTCTTAATTTCTAAATGCCCGTCAAACTGCACCTCATAGCAGACAAACCAGAACCCTTTGGGAATTCTAAGCCATCGAACGTAAAATAAATATAAGCTTTAAAAAAATTGATTTAAGATTTTATTAACTTGATCTGTGGTTCGAGCCTGAGTCCCGAACTTATATTAAGAATATTGGTACTCATTTCTAGTAAATTTAGAGTTTTACTTGCTTCAGTAGTACTTGCTTTTGTAGTACTTATATCAAGATTGTTAGTACTTGGTTAAACAATTTGTATGCTCACTATCAGTAATTCATTCTTATATCAAGTATACTTTTTAAGTATCGAAAATAATTAAATCGCGTCCATTCAAACTTATTTTATCACGGATTTGTTTTTCTTTGTGTATATAAATCTTCTAAAAAATACCTCTTTACGAGGTAAAATTCTAGTGACGAAAACATTTCCATGCCCCAAAATTTCTGATATCCACTTTTGTGACGAACGATATTAAATTGAATATATAACTTATTCCTAAAAAAATGATTGGCATTCGGCACTGCGCAAAAAAGGTTATTTTTATT
The DNA here is from genome assembly GCA_035043635.1 of Drosophila rellima. Lineage (NCBI taxonomy): Eukaryota > Metazoa > Arthropoda > Insecta > Diptera > Drosophilidae > Drosophila > Drosophila rellima. Next base: position 267,441 of record JAWNMV010000236.1, on the reverse strand, counting down.
AGGTAAGAAGGATGGGGACTTTATTGCGCAATGTGCCGAATGCCAAACTTTTTTTTTAAGAATAAGTTATATATTCAATTTAATGTCGTTCGTCACAAAATTGGATATCAGAAATTTTGGGGCATGGAAATGTTTTCGTCACTAGAATTTTACCTCGTAAAGAGGTATTTTTTAGAAGATATCAGACGTTTTTGAATTTGCCTGAATCAAGCCTAAGTACCATGAAAAACAAGGGGACTCCGCCCCCTGCTCGTTTCGCTCGCCTGCCCCCGGCTCGCTTCGCTCGCGAGGAGGTGCGGCTACAGTCGAGTGTGCTCGACCTATGACAGCTATATGATATAGTTCTCCGATTTTAACCAAATTGGATTAGGATATATAGGTCCATTCCAAATGCATATCCTGTCAGTGTGGTCGATATATTTCAAACAACAAAAAAGTTTTTTATACTAAAACTTGACTTTGGGATGATCGTTCCTATGGCGGCTATATGATATAGTGGTCTGATTTCAACCAAGTTTGATCAGGATGTATAGGACCATCCCAAATATATATCCTGTCAGTTTCGTCGATATATTTTAAACAACAAAAAAGTTGTTTATACTAAAACTTAATTTTGGACTGATCGTTCCTATGGCAGCTATATGATATAGAGGCTCGATCCAAATTTCAAAACAAACTTGACAACAAACGCCCGCTATCCAGGAACTTAAATTCCAGGTTTGAAGTCTCTAGCTCTTTTAGTCTCTGAGATCCTTTGGCTCATAAACACGGACAGACGGACAGACAGACAGACGGACATGGCTCAATCGACTCGGCTATTGATACTGATCAAGAATATATGCACTTTATAGGGTCGGAGATGCTTCCTTCTGCCTGTTACATACATTGACCATTTTCAATGGGCACAGGGTATAAAAAATAATTAAGAGAATAAGAAAAACATTTAGTCAAAATGCGTTCCAGGAAGACCCTACAAGTCCAGCTCATTTGAATAAATTAAATACTGCCTTCTTGCAAAACAAAAACAAACTATCTGGCATCACTGAAACAAAAGCTGTCAGCTGTGGGTTCTATTGTGCACCGCTTGCACTGCTTGCAATACTTGCATTGTTGCTGCTGCCATCATTCAATGCTAAGGAATTAAGATAGTCAGGCAATACGTAATATCTTGCCGACACGAATTTTCACAGATATGTGTTGTATGTCAAAAAACGCGGAAATAAGCTGACTATAACATATAATAATTTCATAGTGGTTTTGAGTGTAAATTTTTTTTAAATCGCCAATGAAATCTTAATTCACCTGTAGCTTCTTACCTATGTACTCCAGAAATTACAGGTATGCCTAAAAGATCTTCAAAATACCTTTTCAACGATATATAGAACATATCTGTAGCTTCTATCGTTTGGATACTAGGGTGGTTTTATGTTTAGCAAATTTTAGCGATTTCCCGCTAAACTAGCTTTTTTCGAAAAAGTCGTAGAACAAAAGTTTCTAATCCTATGATTGGGAATAGATCCTCATTCCCACATTTTAGCTATTTCAACGCTTTGATACAAACAAACACACAAACAGACAAACTGACTTTTCATCTCATTTTGGGAAGGCTACTTAAAATTTTAAATTTAATTATCTTTTGAATCACTTAACAGATATTTATGATTGAGGTGCATTCGACGCGTATTCTTAATAAGAATTGTAGAAAATTAAAAAAATTTACCAAAAAGCTTCAACGGCCCCATTTGCGGCAATCATCTAAATTTCGCCCCTCCCATTTACACCTGTTTATCTCACGAACCAGGTGAGCTTCCAAAAGTCTTAGTATGCACTTTTGTTAGCCTTTCGATCGGTATATAACTCGATCTAATCGGGCAGTTATAGCAAATTTTCCATTCTTCCTGTATATATTGCTAGTCGCCTTTCGCACCCTTCGTAATGCTTTCGTCACTAGCGCGAACTGCCGTCAAATCAAATAACGAATAAAATTGATGATAGTTTTTATGTTGGCAAAATATTTTTTAGCCGAAGCAAAATAATTTTTGATTTAAATTGACTATGCCGAATCTGAAACTATAATAGATTTTATCATACTGCCAGCAAATTAGTACCCACATAGATTTACATATGGGGGAGTTACGATACAACTATAAAATATCAATGAATATTTCATAACAGCTGCAAGGATCTCTGTCTTTTTCCCTCTACCTCTCCTTTTTTCTTTCTGACTCTGCGTTAAATTTCTGTTGTTGTTCAATTCTATTATTGTTTTCACTTTTGTCGCATAAAAATGACAACAAATTAGTTTGACTGCCGCGTGGTTTCCCGCTGTGTTTTTCACAGTTTTCTTGTTGTCGTTTTCCCATTTTTTATTATGATTCCTGATTCCACGTCCTTGACTGTTCAGTGCTCAGGTCCGGACAATAAATTATGTGGATGCTGTTGATGTGTTGCCAGTTGGAACTTCCGATTGCGAAGGTATCATTGAGCAACCCCTCACACCCCTAAAACGGGCTGGAATGGGCAAGAGGGAAGGGAATGGGAAAGGGCAGGGGAGGGGAACTTGGGCGTGAAGCGCTTCAGTCGACGTGTTTGATTAGCTTTATTAAATATGCAAACAATGAAATTCTGTTTTGTTTTTGGTAAAAAAGTGGAATTTTTTTTCGACAATTCAATTATATGCAAGCAGAGAAGAAAAATTAATTTAATTTGAATACCTTTAGTATTGCCATTGTTGAGCCCCAACGCGGTATACATAAATTTATAAAAAGAAACGTAATATATTTCCTCTATTTTTATTTATTTATAAAAACATTTTTTTATTTATGGATAAAAAATGGGAGACATAAATAAAAATGTTGGAAACAAACTTTGATGGGCCCAAAATAGAAAAAATATAATGGAAAGTACACTTCAGATTTATGAGTCTAATGAATTAATGAATGGACAAAATTCCTTAAAAATCCTTCTTTTTCATTATTACCCTATTATACCGTACCACGCATTTACATACATAGATTAGTTTGGTTTAAAGATGAAATAAGCCAGAAATGGGCTGCGGCCATTAGATTTTCTTTCAACGACTGCGAAAAGTGCCCAAGCACCAATAAGAAGCAGCTGCGGGCAAACGGCAAGAGCGAGTCTTAATGTGCGATAAGAGAGAAGACAAATTGAAAGAGAACATACGGTATGCACGCACTGCTTTATCGACGCGCGCTCTTTACATTGTGCTCACGGCAACAGCAAGTGGTCAAAAATAAAAACTTCGCACTGTGCGTTTTTAAAGCGCAGCTAAGGGGATTTCATTAAAATCTAATATTATTAAGGTTTCACGCAATAAATATCAATAATATATAAAGTGTATTATAAAGAACTAATCATAGCTGTGATAGCATAGCAACATGTTGCCAAAGTTTCAGAGTCTCCAAATGTGTCCAGCACCATTGAACTTGAAATTTGGTTTTATATTTCACATTTTTTCTTGGTTCCTTGTCTTTTTCATTCGTTGCATTGTCAACCATTCCGTCGGCGAGTAGGTGGATGAATAGAAATTCCCCTGGGGCCGTCAACCAAAATCCCAGTACGTTCTCTAGTTGACATGTGTATGAAAATGTATGTGATGTGCATGCTAGTATGTTGATATGGTGCTGGAAGCTGTACTTTTGGGTCAGATTCAACCCTTTTGAGATCTGGAGAGAAGGGATACATTCATCGTTCGTTAACAGCCCAAAAAATATCAAATAACTAAATGTGAGGAAGTGCACATACTATACAAAAAGGTTAATTAACAGCTATACTTAAACTTAACAAGCCAAAATAATTGTTTAGAAATTGCATTTCATAAAACCATATTTCCTGAATAGTGTACGTTTCTAATACAAACTTTACATGCATGTATTTATTTATAACTTACTTAAGTACGGGGTCTTAAAAACTTTGCTTTCATTAAAAATTACAAATTAGTCTTAATACGATTCAGATTTGAAAACTGTAGCTTTAAAATTATAATTAATGTCAAAACAATAGATTTTTTCGCCCATAGAGCAAGGGTAGAAAATTAATGACACTTGTTCTAATTAAGTAAGTAACTAATGAAATGTGCAAATGTGCCTATATAATTTCGGAAATTCATCTTCTTGGTTGGGAAATGGACAGTTCAATTTATTTATTTTTTTTTTCGTTTAGTTTGAAGCATATTTCAAAGCACAAAATGATAAGTTGTTGTGATCAGTGTTGTTTTTATTTTTTTTCATTCATAGCTAAGATGAATTAATTCTAATACATGACTGCGCCAATGCAGTATTTCTGCAATATTTATTAATTTGTATGTCCATGGCGCAACCCAAAAATATCAAAATGCTGAAAAAGGGTTTCAGCAAAGAAAGAAAACATATTTATAATACAGCCATATTTTGACTCCAAGCATAGAACTACGGTTTTTTGTATTGATATTTTAATTAAAGCAATTAATTTTGTAGACATTTTGACTTTTCTTAACGTTCAATCCACCAAAACCACCATGCTTCTCAAATTTTGGCAAACTTGCTGATAATAAATACTTCTAGCCACGTTTCAAGCATTTGCCTCTTTTTTATCCTTCTGCATTTACCTATATATACATTTTCAGTTGATTCTGTTGCTGCCTCCTTTCACTCTGTTTGAGCACTTCATCAATTATTCCAGCATCAGTCAGTTCGACTCCATCACAGTGCCTGGATTTATCGCACAGCGTTTGCCAGTTCAGTCTGAGCATTGTTTAACAATTAAGGGTACAAGTTGTTTAACTTTACCTAAACGATTTAAGTCAACAGGCAACTGAAATGCAGTGCCGTGGCCTGTGAGGGAAGCTAGAGGACCGTCGGTGGACGCCGCCGTGCTCATCCTCGTCCTTGTCAACGGCTCATCAGAATGCTGTTGCCTTCAGTTGCTTCCGCTTCCGATGATGACGACGAGAAACAACTTTGACTTTTTTTGAGTTTTGCCCTTTATTTTTTCCGTGTCAGGTCCAGGAAAATAATTTTTGCTCTTGCATCTGCATCTGTGTTCATCCCGAATGGCTTTGCTGAAATGGCAAAAATTTGTCAGGCGATTTTCGTTGACGTTTGTTGATTTGAAAACGTGTTGTTTTTATCATTTCTTAACTTTGACCGCTTTGTTTATGTTTTTTATTTTTTCAGTGCCGTAGATTGCCCTTTAGCTAATTTAAAGCTGCTCCGCCTGCCCGCCCACAGAGATTCCTGGACATCATCGAGCAAAACATCGATCCAATAATTAAATTCTCGCTCAGTCAATGGAATTAACTGTTGTCAATTATCCATGTGAGGACCCGCCGCTGCTTTCATGCCTCTAAATAGCAAAAACGTAGCCGTCTTGCTCTTAGCCGCCAATAAAATGTCACTTGGCCAGCGTTGGAATCGCCATTGGCATCGGCATCGCAAAAGCAAACGCAATCGCAATCGGCGCTCGTGTCCGGCGGCAGTCGGCGCTCAGTTTTGTACACTGAATTTGGCATTGCATCGGATCGGCGTATCGGTGGCCACTCTCTGACCAGGTGGCGTCTTCTGCGGTGGCCCGGACCACACAAGTTGCTTAATTTGTTGCGCTCCATGCCCCAGCTACAAGTTGTCTCCGCTTGACTCCCCATCAATCAGTAAGTTTGTGGCCCGCTTTTTGTCCCACCGCCAATCTCGTTTCATAAAAATTCAGAACACGAGCGACGCTATGCGCTTTTTGCGTACGAGTATTGCCCCATTGCTTGAGCATTCGATGGGTTTTCTCCTCAGCCGCTATGGTCATGACAGTTCCATCACAAAGCCTCTCTTATTTCCCCTTTACCCACCGTCCTGCCCTCGCCTAACGTCAGATCAACAGCAATACAGCGATCTACTTTTCCCCTCCTCTTCCTTTCTGTATTTACATATTTGCGATGCTTTCATTTCAGTTTCAAGCTTTGTGATATATGGGTCACTTTTATTCATGAAAAGGGCCTTAGACGAAATTGTAAATTGGATCTATTTAAAATCCATACAAAATAAATAGAAGATTAATTCCCTTTACTTTGCGAATATACTGGAAACTAGAAGAGCAGAAAGGATTCGACTTTTGGTATCACTGTACATTTTCTAGGCATCAGTTACTTCAAATATCTAAAAAAAATATGGCAAATATAAAAAAAGTAAAAAATAAAACTATTTGGCACAGTGAATGATTAAAACACAAAATTTTTCTTAACTTTTTCTATTTTAACAAAAATGGTATTAATAGCCACGTTCAATAGGAAGCAAGCGTCCTGATCAAGTATAACAATATGTTACTTTCTGAGTCCCAATGATTCTCTATATATATATTTTGTATATCGTTGTGTGTGTTATACACACTTATAGACACTCAACAGCGTCAGTGATAAGACCTTGAAAAGTATACCTTGAATGCACTGTACTTATAAGAAAAACTAAAACAATTCTTCTATCTATCGAATTAATCATGTCATTTTTTTTACAATCGTGTAATAAACACAGAAGTTGTTTAACTAACGAAGTTATAATTAGATATGGTACGCCTTGATTATTTTCTGTCTACAGTCTTTGACTCATTATATTCTTTCACTTTGCTTCTTCGAATACCTTGTGTCAGATTCGAGCAACTTAGATACAGTTAGACAGCCTGACGACTTTTGGATGATCGAATCATCAACTGTGATGTGATCATGAGTAATTTTGGATCGTATCGATGGCATTATTTCCAACAAAGAGGAATAATTAAAATATAATTATAGCTAACTTAAGGATTAGGTAATAATTTAATTTAGTTAAGACTGAGTCAGGGCTTAGTTGGAGTATCACGTTAGTCGGTTAAGCAGGTGAATTCCATGCCTATAAGAAATTGACAGTCTCGTTTGAGTTTGATTTAATGTACACGCTAGTAAATTCATTAGACTTTCAAAATAACGTGGAATAAATTATAATAAAAGACGTAGAGCACACATGGCACCAGGATGGGGTTGAGGATGGGGCTGAGTGGAACCCGAAGCAGAAGGCATCATCTAAACGAATTAGCCGTAAACCCCAACATAATCAAGTAAATTAATAGCTCTGCCAACAGACATCAGACAACAGGCAGGAACAGAACAGGAACCAAAGACTGTAGTCGAGATCAAAGTAATTAATTATAATAATTAAAAACTTTTGGAAAGCCGTGCGCCAAGTCGACAACCAGCGAAGTTGAGGAAACTTTTCATCATTTGCATGTCACACGCGGAAAAGGGAAGGAAGTCAGGCCAGCAGAAAGTATAGAAGGCAGGAGGGAGATGGAATGCTGTTGAGGTCTTGCGCTCGTGTGGACTTATTTTACCCCTCATGTGAGTTAGAGAGGGTAGATTGTGGTTGTGAAAGATGAAATATGAAATATGGGAGAAGCTCCCGACGAGCTAAAGCCAATTTCATGTTCAGTGTTGTGTAGGGTATCTCGCTGTCGAGAGTTGTTATTTTAGTTTTCAAAAATGTGCGCTCGTGTGAACTTATTATACCCAACACTCGTGCTTGAGAATGGTAGATTGCGTTTAATAACGAAGAAAGTTTGTTATCTGCCTTTGGACAGTGTCGTGTAGGGTATCCCGTAGTCGAGCTGCCTCAGCTGTTAGTGTATTAACTTGTTTGTGTGGCAATCTGTGGCCGACCTGCTGGCTGGTTAAGCAGCTTGGCGCTGCTCTGGTGCCAAAGTGCGTGTACCTGTTGAGATTTGGCCAATTCCCCAAGCAAATAACATATTCATATTTTGTTCTGGCTGCAACATCTTTTGATTTGCATGCAACGTGCCACCAGGTTGAGTCCATTAAACAGCCGATGCCTCTACGTCTACGTCTACGTCTACCTCTGACTCTGCCGCTGCCTTTGCCTCTGTCGCAGTCATAGTTTGCCATTTGTCATCCCGGAACTATGCGTAGTTTTAATCAGCGCTAAGAGCCCCCTCAGATGGTGGTGGGCGTTAAGGCAGCGACATCAATTCCGCTTGGCTGGTTAAATGCGCGCTGAAAGCATTTACCAACACTGGAGCTACGCCCACTTCCCATTGTTTTTGCTCAGTGGCGCAGGCGGTGCACTTTTTGCGAGATTAAACAGAAGCAATGGAGCAGCCTGACTGCAATCATACAAAGTGTCTGCCTGGCAAAGGAGCCGTCAGTGGCAACTGGGCGTTAAGGCCACGCCCACTGCAAAGCCCCATTGAAAGCACATGTGGCTGGATGTGAAATTTAATTCTTATTACACTTCAATTGGCCAAAGGCCGTAATTCTATGGATAGGATTAGTGATTTGTGCTGTGCTCTCTGTGCTGCCATTGTCCCCTATTGTCAAGAACGTGTTGATTCACCTTCTGTTTGGTATGACCCTTGGCATCTGTGGTCTGGGTAAGACTGATAACAGCTCCTTGGGGCACCGCACTGGCAGTATGGGCCGTATTGCTGAAGCCGCTTGTTGGCGAATCCTCGCCGAAGCGTTGGCTTATGTCAAGAGCTGGCCTGAAATGCAAATGGTTAAACTGATCCAATGTAATGATGCAAAGTTGCACTCACTGAAAGTGCGCAATGGTTGCTTCAACGACTCTGGAGCCATCGGTATTCAACCTGGTATGCGTAACCTCTTGGTGAACGACTCCATTGCCCGATGATGAGCTGGACGACGAAGATGATGACGATGAAGAGGTCTGCACCTGGCGGCGCAAGCGTCTCAGCAAGCGGGCACTGACTGGATGCACCTCCGACGGATGACCCTCGGAGTCCAACGTGTAGACTGCTCTCGGGACAAACTGTCCAGCTTCTGAAAGATTTAATTTTCAAAGTGTAATGCGACTGTTAACTTAAGACAATTCGCGTGAGATATACCCGGCACTCCGTATTATGAGACCTACAATTGAGAACATGAGCTGTCTGTTCAACTGAATGATAGACTGAGTAAATGACAATCAATTAATAAGTAACAAAGTACGATCAAGAAAGAGTGTGAATTCAACTCTAATTGCATTTCCAAAAATGTATATCCAAATTATCCAAAATGCCTGAAAGTTTTTGGTATATGTATATGATAAGAAATGAATATTGGGCATACGATTTAAATGAATGATTTTACTTATTAAACGATTCTGGCATTTGATTGAAGACTTCAGGACCATAAGCAAAAACTTGACATAAAATGCCATTTCAGTACTCGCTAATTATCTTTACCTCAGGAATATTTTTGAAATACAAGTCCCTACCCATTTATTGTGTTTTACGCAGTAATTTTTATTTAATTGTTATTATTTATTTATTTCTTGTATTTTTATTTTCAATAAACACATTAGCATACATGTCTTGAGAGATGCTAATAACGAATGGAATCAAGATGAAGATGATAATAACAATAGATTGTGTATGTTTGTTTTTTTTTTCACTAAGAAAAACGCGTTGCTAATAGACGGTGATGTAATTGCGAGTTTTTAAGCCAAAGTCAGTTAACGAACTTTACTAACTTAAGTGTTTATTGTCTGCTTAATGACGCATGTGGCAAACACCTCGAACTTACCGGAAGCGGCGTGCACGACGACGAAAAGAGCGAGTGCGATGATAGCGTACTTCATGTTGCCCAGCAGCTTTCTATACACAGATCTAACTATAAGATTACAAGGCACAAGCACACACAATATTTATTAGCGGTGATGATCAGCAGCAGGTTACGAAGGTGCGGCGACTCACAGAACGAAAGACTCAGGCGACGAACGTGGTACGTGGAGCGACAAGTAAAGTTCCAAAGCGACTAAACTTACGATGCCGACATGGGTCGCTTTTATATGGAAATTTATGGAGCTGACGTATTGCGAATAATAAGAAGAAGAAACTTCCAAAGCGCAAACCTGATACGTCTCCGGCCCAGGCCATGCCCTGCAGCTGAGACAAAGAACTCGATTAGTAAAATAAAGATGCGAATATAAGAATATGTAAGTATCGTACACCCAATACGCAATTATATCGCTGATTCTCAGATATATAGACATACATGATATGCTAGATCTCGACCGTACGGAAAACATTTCCATCTCAACAGAAAGTATTATTAAAAAATCCCCATTTAAATGATAATATAGAAACTTGCTAAACAAGATCTGAAATAGTCGGACGTTAACTTGGTTTATTTGGGGATTTTGTCAAACTCGATTTGGATTTACTGTTTGTCATATTTATTTTGTTTGTTTTTATTTGTCTGAGCTTGCTCAGGGCTCTTGGATCAGGGGCTCATCCACGTGAAGCTCTCTCGACTTATTAAAAGCATTGAAAAGCTCGTTCTTCTATAAACTCGCAAGTTGGCCAAGTGTAGCTCTGTTGAGTGTGAGTTGAGTGTTGAATTTATTTTCGCTGACCTTATTCGTGGCTTTTCTACCACAAACCTCTTCCCATGCTTTTGCGGGCAATAACCTCACTCTTTGTCTGCAGTTTAGAGTAAATAAAATAATATCGACAAATGCTATGTAGCTTAAGCGCTGAGGTGCAAGTATTCCCCAGAGAGAATTGATACTGACATCTGAAAAAATATCAAACAAAAGATCCTTTCAAAATTATCAAATATATCTCATTGTATTTTAATAAAATCGATATTAATCAATCCAAGCAATCAATGTTCTCAAAAATGTACTGACAAAATGAGCTAATCAAAAAAACGAACAAATTAAAAAAGCCCAGGTTTGGAATAAAGTGCCTAACTGGCTTAGAATTCGCAATTTGTTAAAAAAGTTCTTTATCTGCGCCATATATACGAACGATTCAGCTGTTGTAACTGATGAAAAATGTGCCTTCAGACTACTTTAACGGTCTATAAAGGAATATATACATATTTAAAAAATTCTCAACTTTATGAACTATCGAGTTCAAATATCTAAACAAGTTCGATAACAAATAGTAATTATCTGAACTTAATTATTAATTGACACAAAACTAATTAATAAATCGATTTATATGCTGCACGCTTTGAGTTTCCAGCTTAAGGTATTATGTGTTTTTATAATTCGATTATAAAATACATAACATATGTAGTATTTTCTACAAATATATACAACGATAAAGCGGATCAAAACAACAAATTGTCCAGCAAAAACCAGTCAAAAAAAATGCAAGTCATATCGAATATTCAAACAACTATAAATCTGACTCTGAATCGAGCATTGCATAACACAGCCAATTCGGTGATGTATCTGAATATGTAAAATTTCCATTTCCATACTTTCCCCTACCTTAATCGGAGCATTTGGAGCTAATTTAAGCAAATATTACGCAAATATCATCAAATATAAATAATTTCCCTGATCAGAGATTGGTGTATCTTTCGTTTTAGTTTTTCAATTATCCGATTTAAAATTCTTATAAAAGTATTATGCCAGAAACAAATCGACACACGTTATAAAATTTCATAGAATGATTTACTGGATGGGCAACGGAGATGTGAAGATTGTTTAGTTGAGGGTATTTTTATATCCGATAATATTATAAGTGCACTTCCAAACAAGCAGGATAGCCATTAGCATATTGACTTCGACTCTCACAAAGGTTCATCACAAAGATTGCGATATCTGGGACGGAAATAGTCACAGCAGATTTTAGTCACAGTCTGTGATATCTAAGCGTTTATAAATACAGTCGGAACGGCAAACAGACGGACATGGCTATATTGATGTATTTTAACGAATACAATGTATCCTGATATATATTTTTAAATCAAATCAAAATCTAAGCATCGGCCCATTAAAAATTGAGTTGTCTATATATCGCGAAATAATAAAAGAAAACAAAAGAAAATTTATAAATAGAAATAAATAAATAAGAAAATCATCATACATAAAAATTACACAAAATATATAATCATCTAAAAAAAACTTATGTAGATTGATTTTGCATTAAGTAAGGGCGCTATTTCGGTGAACATGATAAAAACTTTTTTCTCATATCTGTACAATTTTAGTTTGGATTAATTTTTGGAGTAAGAGCTAGAGGAAAAGTAATCAAGGCAAAACGAGCCAAAATCTGAGCTGGTAGATTAGTGCATTTTATAATACAAAAGAAGACAAGTCGAATATTATATACATATATATGTTTTTGAATTTTGCACACGTTTATGGAAAAAGATTAAATAAAATCGTTTCTGCAAATGGTGACAGGCAGTTTTCATACCTCGATATTTTCCTGTTTTTTAGTGGGAAAAATAGAAGGAAAAAACAATTTATTATTTGGGAAGTTGAGCAGTTGCTGGTGAGCACATTAATCATTTGTGTCCGAGATGTGGACACTGGCGAAAACTCGCAGCATTTGAACAACATTTTGGGGCATGCCAAAAGTTTTCGATGTGCCGCAGCATCCCTCGGCTTGTTGGTCTGCTCGTCGGTCTGCTCGTCTGTTGGCCACAACGTGTTGAAATTACAAAAATTCTCTACAATGTGTTAAAAACCGAAAAACGGCCCGACCATAATAAAAACCAAAATAAAATATTTCATTCACACAGATACAAACGGCATAAATTTCCTTTGAGAATAGATTCGTTTGCTCCGAGACAGACAGACAGACGGTCTAAAAAACTTGCACTGTGATGAGCGGAGGGTGTCGTCTTCTGTTCTTGTCGTTTCCAGGGGCACTTGCGGATCAAGGTGATTATGTTTGACAGCCGACCTGGGACAAAGTGCCTGGACATCTACGGGACATGGGTACTAAGTGCTAAGCTCGAATTCGATTTCGACGACTTCAGACTGGTCTCCGTATTGTGATTTATTGGCTAACTATCATTTTATCAATATTCAAGCTACACTCCTATAGCCTTTTAAATAAGGGATTAATATCGAAACAAATATCGGTTCCGGGGTAGGTTGGGGTATGTTTCAAGATGACTATATTGGTAAAAAGTTATATTTCCAATTTGTCCATTCGGTTTCAGACTTAGTATTATTAAACTTCTAAAAAAAACCCTTAACGAGGTAAAAGTCTAGTGATAAAAACATTTCTATGCCCCAAATTTTCCGATATCCAATTTTGTGACGAATGATTACAAAATTTGATATCAGAAATTTTGGGGCATGGAAATGTTTTTGTCACTAGACTTCAGAAATTTTTAAAATTGCCTATACCAAGCCTCAATAGGATTAAAAAAAAGTGGGGCTCTGCCCCTGCACCCTTCGCTTGCCTACCCACGACTCGATTCGCTCGCAGTGAAGTGTGCTTGACTGTATGATACCCTGTGCACTGGCACTCCGATAGTCTAATACGTATTTGCCCGCCGTTAGGCACGCCGAAGGTTTGATGGTGTCGCATTAAATTTTCGACTAATTGTTAGTATTACATCTTTATGTTCTACTGAACCGGCTTAAACCAAATTCGATCATAATGTAAAAGATAATAGAACATTTCCAATCTGTGACTTAGGCTCAGATATCTCCAAAAACAACAAAAAACATCATACTAAATCTTAAATTTTAATTAATCGATCCTATGGCAGCTTTATGACATAGTAGATCGATTTCAACTAAATGTGTTCATTATATAAAGGACAAAATATGGTCAGGATGTATGGAACCATCTTTTATGCAAATTCTGTCAGTTTTCTTGAGATATCTCAAGCAACAAGAAAGTCTATCGTTTTCAAACTTGATTTTCGAAAGATGATATAGATGATATAGTAGTCAGATTTCAATTAAATTTGGTGAGGACGTATGGAACCATCTCTAATGCAAATTCTGTCATTTTGGTTGGGATCTCTCAAACAACAAAACAATTTTTCTTACTTAATCCCTCTTTGATCATTTTCAATGGGCACAGATTAGTTAAAAGTTCATATCTTCCAAACCCACCCGTAAATTTGTATGTGTCATACATCTAAAAACGCGAAATTCTACATAATAAAATATATATAAAAATAATATATAAGGAAAATATATCCACATTCACAAATATAAGCTATTTCAACGCTTTGATACAAACAAACAAGAGGACTAACTTTTCATATAATTTTGGAAAGGCGACTAAATTTAATTATCTTTCGAACCAGTGGTCGGGTTTTGATGATCGAGGTTTTATTCGATGCGTATTTTTGATAAGAATAGTAATAAAAATTACCAATTGCCCCATATGTTTCAATCATTTATATTATGCCCCTCCCATTTACAACTGCTTTTCTCACGAGCCAGGCGAGTTTCTGAATGTCTGAGCAAGCACTTTTTTTAGTAAGAGCTATACCTTCCGATCGGTATTTAACTCGACCTCAACGGACAGTCATTGCAAATTTTCCATTCTTTCTGTATTTAGTGCTAGTGGCCTTTCGTTTTATGTACAACAGACAGCTTCGATTCAATCGAGCTTTAAAATCAATTTTGTAGTTAAGGTGTAATCATTTATTTTTACTTTTTCTTACTTTTAGTTTAAATATTGATCTCATTACATGAATCTTCTTTTTGGAAATCAAAAAACTTCTTATTATATATCTATATATTTCTTAACCAAAATTTCTTAAAAAAATTCAAAACCAAAACATAAAATCCCGGCAACCGTTACGAAATTGATACACAAAGATATTGCTAAGCAGTTAATTAAAAACCTAAGTTTAAACTTAACCAAACCCGTAAATGAATCCGATACACTACACTATTTCAGCAATTTGTTGCCAACACGAATTCAACATATTTAATCATATAAGACATATTCGAATTTAAAATTTAAAATGTAAAGTTAAAAACTAAGCTAATCAGGTAAAAAGTTTAGTCTCTTTTCGTTAATTTCTTACCTTTCGTACTTTTTTATTGATATTTAGAACATATTTGTAGCTTAAGTGATTTCTAGATTTATGATTGGGAAAAACTCCACATCAACATCAGAAAGATTTCTGATATAAGCAAACAAGCGGACTGACTCTATATCTTATTTTGGGAAGGCCTATTAAAATCTCAAATTGAAATTTCTTGAAAAAGTCGTAGGATGGTAATGATCTAGACTTCATTCAACTCGAACTTTGGATACAGAAAGTTGTGTTGATGAATTACCTGATTAAATTTGATTCAAATCGGTTCACTGATACCTTGCGCCTGAGCACAGGGTTTCCTACCGTCGAGTGCGTTTGACTGAATCCTTTCCCGCTTCTTTTTCTTTGAGAATAATTTTAATATTTGTGATTATATGTAAGTTCAGCTTAGTTAAGTTTCTGTCGTCGGAGGGGATTTGCTTTCGGCATGGAAAAGAAAACCGATGCAAGGACATTTTACTGACTGAATGAGAAGAAAGATGAGATGTGGATTTTTTCCGGGTTCGAAGTGCTCACGCACTTTGTTGATTACTCCGGTGATTTTGCAATCAGAAAATGGCCACAAAATAATGCATGGCAGCTGGGGCATGATTAGTTTCTTGGCAACAATATGAATAGCAAGTGCCAGGACCAAACATTTCGCAGGGACGCAACAGCGAGCAGACTGTTCACATCTCCAATGGAATGCCATGGAATCAAGAAATCCTTCAAATTAAAATGTAATGAATGCGGACAATGCCATTTCGTCTGCCAGCTACGTGATGGTCAAACTGGAATACAGTGAGGTAAGTGAAGTACGCGGATTGCATAAGAATCAGTAAGCCAGTAATACTCTAAGGACAACGTACCAAGTACTTTATGTCTAACTCCATTCGCAGTCCTCCTGCCTTGCAGCCTTGAGCTGTTGTACTTCTTTAATAATCCCTTCTTAAGACTGCGCTGTATGATGACCTTTGATTTAGTGGATATGATGAGCATATGCCACATCTCTTTATCATTATTATTATTACTATTATTATTATCTGGAACTGCATTGCTTCTTTTGTCCCTGGGAAAGGCAAATAAGCGCAATGCCATTTTGGCAATTGGCACACGCCCAGGCATGATTGCATCCGGTTAGGAAGCTGTATACGAGACAAGCTTCCTTCCTTCCGTTCTCCCTCCCCTCCTTGTTTCCATGTCATCCGGTATCATCCGCAATTTTCACGCCCACTTTGTTTGATGATGACAAATCTAGTTGCGTGTTTGCCGATTTGCGACGCTTATCAGATTGGCCTTAGACGGGGCCAGTTACGTTGCATCCCGTGGCTTCCCTTAGTAGCCGTAATTATGTTTATTTTCAGATACTGTTCCCGGGCTCATTTAGGTCACGTGGCGCACAGCCAGCTCCACGGCGGGGGAGGTGCAGTTCGAACGAGCGGCACGTGCTAATCGGCGGTCGCATGTTCCATGTTGCATCCCCCGATACGAGCTTGATAATTGAAATCGCTAAGCCGAACATCGAATCGGAATGGCTTCATTTAACTGCCCATTTCAGAGCCAACAGACTCTTAATAATTTCTACGTACTGTTTTCCAGCACTTAGCTGATTGTCTTGGTCAATCTCCAAATATTAATTTACTCACATTTCGCATATTTCGTCATAGGCATAACATGCAAATAGCATTCCTAGACCCTATACATATATTAGTACGAGACAGAACCAGATTTCGCGGATCATTTCAAGTGTAAATGTTCTTGATCAGGACGTCGCGCTAAGTTGATATAAGTCTATCTAAGTCTTTCTGATCCTCTCTTTATCTGTTAATCCCTCTACTAATTTTAATAGGTTTCTTTTTGTTTTAGATTTGTCAACAAGTCTCTCAGAATGTGCCTAACCTTTAAAAGCCTGCCTTTAGGCATGGTCAATATAAAAACAGATTTAAAAACAACATTTTGATTTGGAGAAATGTCAGTTCAAGTCAAATAAGCAAGTGATTGAACGTAAATAAATAAGTGTAAGCAACCAAAGATTTTTAGACAAAGAAAAATTAATACTGACTGATAGGAAATATAGTTGCTTATTAAATATACTGGAGAAAACCCTACTATAAAATAATTTAATTTAAATTCATTTTAAGTTGTAGTATGAATGTCTTTTCTATTCTTTTTTTAGATATCTTAACTAAACTCTCATATTATGTATTTGGTCTTGTTTATACATGCTGAAACTTGAATACTACGATTTTTATTTGCAGCACTTTACATAATTTGTCTTTAAATTAAATACATACTACATTTTTGCAGAGATCTGACCAAACAGTCAATTAATCGGTTAATCACTTTGTGCATTGCTCAAATCAGTCAGTGACATTATGGGCAAAGTTTTTAAAGTTATACTTGGCATTAAGACTCCTCTGTTCATTGACAGCTTCTTAAAGGTTATTAAAATACATCCCCGTACTCACACTTATAAACAAATATGTGTGTGTGTGTGTATGTGTGTTGCCTGTCGCCCTGAGGACGCATAAATTATGAATTAAAACCTCACACAGGCGGGCGGCTTTTTCGAAAGTTGGCTGCCAAGAAGTGTGCTAAATATTTTAATACGTGAAACCATAAACCTGAGTACGATGAGTATTTATAAATTAGCTTTCACACACACATGCACTAACAAAATGGCTGACCCTTTCGTGAAGGACATAGAGGACAAAGGACATGCCGGGGGCTTCATTAGAAATGCCAACTAATGTGCTTGACTTAATAATAATCAAATTTATATGCATGGTTATGTGCTTTAAGTGATCCTGTTGCCAACAACAAACAAACAAATAAACAAAGGATAAAGGACGTAGGATTGAAGCTGATACTGAAACGGAGACTGAGACGCATATTGAAAGAGGTTTAGAGAATGAAAAGTGCCAATATCCCAGCTCAAACGAGTCCTTAGAATTGTTAGGCTGGGTCTTGAGACAGCCAGACAGACAGGTCAGGATAGGAAAGGAGGAGGACGAGAGAGAGGTGCGGCTGGCCTTCTGCGAAGCCACGCCCACAAATCCAAGCCCACACGATATGCACGTCGTACCGTTATGTTATGTGTTATTTGTTGTTTGTTATTTGTTATTTGCTGTGCTGGACGGCACTAAATGGCCAAAAGGTTGCTCTCCTGGGAGTCGGCAATGTATCCTGCACTTTGGACCACTGCAGTCTAATGATGAGTCTTGAAATTTTCACAAAAATTAATTATGAATACCGTAAGGATATGCCATAGAAATCTGCACACACACACACACAGCTGGAAGTTGTTTTTATTATTTTGACAAACAGTTTTTTATTTACGTGTAATTTTACTTGACTGTCTCCTGGTTGTGCTCGGGCTCGGGCTCGGGCTCAGCTGAGCCAGGACCAAGACCAGGACCTTCGACTGGAAGTTGCCATCCAGGAGACAATAAACACAAATTACAGTTACAAATAACGCATATGACCAAATTTTTGTCCACACTTGCTCGTAAATTAACATTTTCACGTTTATCAGAGAGTCGAGCTCACATTAACCCCTTTTTGGCAGGGATGACAACGCTCAGGACTCGAACGAGGGCCAGGGACAGGACGAGCCGTTGTAATCTATCGCCATGGCAGGAAAAAGAAAAAAATTGAAATAAATTACCAAAACTAAAGGCACAACTGTTCGCATAATGAAGTCAAATTATATTTGCCGCTGCAAGGGGCACAAACGAGCTGGGCGTTTGCCATTTGGGTGCGCCCGAGAGACCTCGACCGAGAGCTACTTCAAATTATGCAAATCGCGGACGTCGCAGCAGCAACAATCGAGGCTCGATAGCGGACCAGCTCCGACTCCGTCGCGACGATGAGGCATCGATAGTGTTAGCGTCACCCCCGACTGTGCAACAGGCCGTAAATAGTGACATTAGCGTCAACAAGCATTTGGGCCGCCATCCATTCCGTGGCCGAAAGTGTGACATGTCACTTGAGGCGTGGACGCAGAATGGAAAGTTGCAGGGAATAGGGACGGTAATGGGAAGGGGGTTTGGGTCCAGTCTACGGGCTAAAGGTGATGTTATCATTTAATTCGTTGAAATTAACACGAACATTGTTAACTGTAAATGAGCTAATTAATCTAGTAAATGTGTCGTGCCATGTCTCCCCAGCCACGTTCCCCATCTCCGTCTCCGTCAATGTCGCCATGTCGTCCTCATCATCAGCCCCAAAACATCATCAACGACGTCCTCCTGCCACCGACGAGTCGCCACATTGCATGATGCAAGCACTTCGCGTTTTTGTGGTTCTCCAGAGGATCCTCACACGCACGCATGTTTACACTCTCACTTCCCCCTTCCCTGGTCCCTCGTTTCCTCCCTCCATATGTGTCTTTCAACTGCATTCGCCCGTTCCCAGCGGGGGCCACTAAGCCCAAATGAGATGCATGAGGCACATCGTAAACTTGCCCCGAATGTACTCTAAATAATTTAATAATCATTTCAAAGGAAAATAATAGTTTTAAACTCAACTCTTCCGCGAGATGAGAGGGAGCTTAACACATAAAATATGTAAGAATAACAAGCATAATAATTTATTTATTTATTTATTATTGTGCACTTTCAACTTTTAACAGATTTTACTATTTTACTTTCACTATTTTCACTATGACAAATTCCTGGTCACTGAACAGCTTGAACTGTTTTTTCAACTGAAATGTGTATTTAAGTATTATTTGAGTAAAATAACAGTCTCTTTCTATAGATAATCAATTATAATTGATTCTCGTTCTCCTTAAATAAGTTCACCTAAAATTAATTGTTTATCTTAATGAAAATATCATTTATTTCAAAAGAAAAAGTTCAATTTGGTAAGTTATAAATAACTCCTTTATTAGATTTTTGATTAACTGAACCATTAAAATATATAAAAATTGTATTTTGGCTAACTCTGATCTGTTGGCCAAAAACTATTTGAAGCTTCAACTGTCAAACCAATTTTGGCAGCTTTCGGCCTGAAGCTAATGAACTTTGTCCCCAAATTTAATGTATTTTCAGAAACGCATTTATAATAAGATTTTTCACGATTTGATTTGGATGCGATCGAATACGCGTATTTGGCATGCAATCTCGTATTTATGGCATGCTTCAAAGTTGTTTTCCCTTCTTCAACTTATCAGACGCTGAGATCGCTGGGAGTCCAAACAACTGGTAAATATTTATGAAATGGGCATATTTTTGTTGCTTTTGGTTTTTGCCAACTTGTCGCCGGATCGGCCGGAGAAACAGAAGGAGAAACAGGTCTCTTCTCGGGTGATAAGCAACTGGGGAAGTGCAACACAGTTGAGATGTGCGAAAAAGTTCAAACACCTTGACTTGAGCTGTGAGAATATTTTTATAGAAGTTCTGAGCAGAACGCGATGAACGCGGCAATCTGGGCAAAAAGCTGAAAGAATAATATTGTATTTTTCTCTTATGTAAACTCAACCTTTTTTTTTTGCAGAACCCTCTGCCAAACCCCCTTGACGGCGTTTAGCAAGCGCTTTGTAAATATTTAAACTGTTCTCAATTGTTTCGCAAAATCGTTGCATTTGGTCAAACACGTGTTTGAGATAATTTAATTAAATTTACTTGGCTTTTGTGTTGGTGCTGGTGTTCACGTAGTTGTTGTTGTTTTTTAAAGGCTGTCTAAACCGCCGGCTTCCGCACCGCCAAGGGCGTGCCACGTGCCGCGTAAGCTTAACTGGGCCCGTTTCATTCGACCCGCAACAACAAGTTGCACTCAAGCCCGAACCCGACTCAAGTGGCAAACACTTCTTTCATTTCACTTCGGTGGGGGTAATTTCTCGTTTGTGGCAAGTGTCATTGGCTCAGGCTGGAGGGCAAAGGGCTAAGGGCTAAGGGCGGTTCCATGTGATTGAAAACTGCAACTAACTATTATCTCTTGCAATCGAACCTCAATAAAAACTTCGGTGGTCTCTTCGCTTTGTTTGCTCCGTAGACAAAGCAACTGTCATATGTTGTCATTTCCAAAGATACTTTTATTGTCAGGCATCTGGCATCAAATCCGCTGAGAGATCGGCGAGCTAACCAAACAGATTCCATGAATAGATGACGATGACTTGAGGAACTTGAGCACAGTAGATTCTTTGACTCTTCTCTCCCTAGGCGTATCAAAGAGAGTTTGAGACAGAGAGAGGGAGAAAGAAATTGAGAGAGAGAGAGAGGGACTGAAACTGCAATGATTTATGTGCGACTTCTGCTTCCCTAGGCATTACTCATAGCTAATTTGCATATTGCCAGGATTCCAGTTCTACTTCCAGCACCAGGACCAGCGGCACACTTGAGAAAAATGCATAAAAGGAAACTAATTAAAATGTTCGCGCCTCAAATTTCCACTTTCCCTCCTTCCCTCCTCTTCCCCTCTTGCCGTAAATTTATGGCTTGACTCTGTGAATGTCTTACATATGGAAAGTTAAAATTATCGCCTCTTCCTTTCCTTATGACTGACAAATGGACACATTTACATGCGCTGTTTAGTTTTCGAGCATTAAGTTTCATTATTCAAATTATTCATGACAATTGGATATATTTTGTATTTGTGTAATTCAAGTGGAACCTCATAAATTCATAATTACTAAAAATGGCGAAAATCAAACGCGGTGAATTCATTTGACTAATTTCTACATTTCTATTGTTTTATTTATAATAAAATATTTTGATCGATTTAGTTTTATTGAAATATGCATTGAATGAATATTTCGCATGGTTTACAGATTTTATTTATTCAAGCTAGTTTAAGATGTGACAGTAACTAGAGGTGGTCGGGGTCCTCCTACTAATAACTACGGGTTTCGTGACTTAAAATAGTTAATAAGTAAGCTCTTTTTATTTAATCTCTGAAAACATATGTCTTGAGCTGTTAATACCTGACAGTTTCATCGTTAACATGCCAATCAAATACACCTAAGAAGGAAAGCAAGGCCATTCTAAATCATCTAAATCTTAATCAATTCACACAATTTTAAATTTCTTGTTCTGTCACATTACTAGCTCATTATGCGATATTTCATATGAAGAAGTCTTTGATTAAAAATCAACTAATTATAACATTAACAACCAACCACTGGCTTTTAAGCCCAACTGTCACATCACTCCTTTGTTGAAATATCCCGTTATATTTCGTTTGTTTCGGTTAAAAGTCAATCCGCACAATCAATGTAAGCACTTGTAATGATGAGTGTCAGTTCCTGCTCTTTTCGGGGGAAGTACAACTTTGTTAATCTCTTAAGTCGTCGGCGAGTATTTAATTGTCAGGCAACCGAGTCAGGAGCCGGAGGGGTGAGGGGATTACATTTCTGGCAAATTATTTAGCAATCGGGCAGTAAGACTCTTCCATGTAATCCAATTGAAAACAATTCAAATTTGCTTTTTGAGTGATTTTGAATGGTCGCCGGGAGCCGTGAAGGCAACACAGAGTTGACAAAAACAACAAACAAACAACAAAGAAGAGGGGTGCGACAGGAGGGAGAACTGAACTTAGGCCAGTGCTCAGGGACTGGCACGGGGCGAGGTGTTCTATGACAGCTGCCAGGCGAGGCACACAAGCTCCGCAGTCCCGTTGAGAATAGCGCGTGATAAAAGGGGTTAATCGAACGTCCGCCGAAGTTGGACCGGACCAGCGACCAACGACCCAGCTGACTGACTCGCTGGCTGTCTGTCTGACTGCCTGACTGTGACTATTCGCTCGGGAGCATCGAAGTCGCATGAAGTCCCTGGCACGGATTTTGCGGTCGACGGCGGCGCTAATGAGGGCCGCATACTTCGGCACGGTTCAGGCGCGGAAAATTTAAATTTTTCCTTGACTTTCGCCGAGGAAATCCAAACATTTTGAGATGGAAACTTTGTTCCAACATTTGGTTAATTAGCGACGCCTGGGGACATCTTTTGTTGCCCTTTTGATTCGAGCATTAAATATACATGTACTTGGAAATTCCTGAGTTGCCTTGGGAAACATTTCGACTGTCGCTTGGAGTGCTCCAAAATAGGTATCCACTAAACACTGAGTATGCATTTCCATGCGAGGAAATTCCCAACTGCAGCTCTTGCAGTTGATGAAAATACAAGCATGACAACCTTATGAGATTAAAACACCCTTCAAATTAATTCACAGAAGCGCAAACAACTTACAGACCAACATGTGTGTTATCTCTCTCTACCTGAATCTCTCTCCCTTTCTCTCTCTCTCTCTCTTTCGCTAAAGTGGAAATGGGCCTGCGACCGCATAGTGTGAAACCGCAAATGCGGAAAATGCAAATTGTTTGCCTGCTGACGAGGCGTGATAATTTTGTGGGTGGATTCGGTTATGTTTTCAGTTCGAAGATGACACGGCTTGATGCTAATCCGGGAACGAGTGACAGTGGGAGTACGAGTACCTACTCGAGAATGTTTGACAACTTGCTTTAAGAATGAGAATGGCCGAGAGAACAGACTCAGCTTCAGGCTCCTTTCATCAAGTTACTGTCACTGGTATATGAGGTTATTCAATTCAAATAAATGATTCATGTATTGAAAAATAATAAAACTAGCATAAACTAGGAGAACAAGTCGCTGTCAATTTATGAAATTTATTTACCTTTTCAATTTAAAGGCGCCTTTTGTTTCGTTTCAACATTCCACCCGTTTCACTGCTGTGCACTGCTCGAAGCAGCACAGACCACGGCACTGCTTTGCCGACACACTTGGGTAAGAGCAGCATACGCTCTCTGTCTCACGCGCGCGCTCTCTTTGGCAGGCGTACTGTGAGCCATTGAAAAGGCAGCGACCAATCAGCGACGAGCAGACAATGACATTTTGTTTCAATTCCCAAATGGTTTCACGTGTATTGCGCTGGAATGGGGCGTTGACACATTGGTTACTGTTGTTGTTATGGTTGTTGTTGTTATTGATGTTGCTGGCTGAGCTCCCAGGGCCCGAAATGTTGGCAGTAGTTGCTGGGGAATAGCCATAGATAAGCCACCGTGCAAGGGGACCTGGACTTGGGGACAAGCAATGGCTCAAAGGGGCTGTCTGGCAACACGCCCCTCAAGCTGGCTCTTATGGGGGCACCCACTTGGTGTTTGCCGAAGACGTAGGCACCGTTTCGTTCTGTGTGCCAATTCACAGTGTTCCAAAGTCCCATAACAGGTCAGCGTCGGCGTCCTGGTCCCGTACTTCACACACACACACACACACGCACACGTTCTCTCTCGCTTGCTCTCACTCTTTCTTTTTCATCGTGTGCGAATGTTTGTATGTGTGAGCTTGCTCTGTCTTGGCTCTCTGTCTAGCCCACGTCCTTGCCTGCTGCCGTCGCATCGTCGTCGTCGTCGTCGTCGTCGTCGTCGTCGTCGTCGTCGTCATCATCGTTGGTGGATGGTTGCTGACAGTTCGGCTCTCGACGGACTCGCACATGTTTCCCTTTGGCCTGAGCCTGAAAAACCACCACTCCCAGCGATAGGTTAGATTTCCATTCGCTCTTGCCTTACGCGCTTAGACTCGCAGTCATGTCTTATTGTCTTGTGCACCCTCTCCCGCACCGCCCCTCTCGATCATCGACATGCACATCATCGACAACCGCCCGCTGTGCTCCTGCGGCGCACACTCGTTTCGTTTCCACCGCGACTTCAACTCTCGTTGGTCGTTGCGGCTTCACTTGCGCTGCTGTTGCTGCTTCTGCTGCTG
This sequence comes from Drosophila rellima, assembly GCA_035043635.1. Taxonomy (NCBI): domain Eukaryota; kingdom Metazoa; phylum Arthropoda; class Insecta; order Diptera; family Drosophilidae; genus Drosophila; species Drosophila rellima. Next base: position 242,949 of record JAWNMV010000236.1, on the reverse strand, counting down.
TTGCTGCTGTTGGCGTCGCAGTCTGTAGCTCGTTGCTGCGCAGTTGCCTTGGCCGTTGCCGTTTGGACGTTCGGTTGCAGCAGCATCGCAGCGGACTCGGATTCAGTTGGGGTTTAACAGCCACTCGGGACGGAAGCGCGCGCCGCTTAGACTTGTTGCGAGACCAATTTTCCGAAAATCCCAAATTCTCCGCGGTGCATTGGCATTTACACATACATAAGAGGCATACTCCCACACACACACACACACACACATCTATACATATACATATATATTATACTAATACTAGGGTAAAGTCAAATCGAGCCCAAAAGCCCCTCAATTACAATTGCCTTCAGTGTCGATTTGTGCGTTGTATTTGCAAATTGAGAGCTCAGCCTCAGTTCGGCTTCAGCCTTATCCGCGTCGCGTATCATTGATTGCTGTGCCTCTCCAGAGAGATCCAAGTGACCCAGACAAACCGAGACCGAGCCCTTGTGTTTAGTGCCGTCAAATCACGATAATTTCAGCAACAGCAACAGCAACAACACCAACAACATCACCACGGCTGCCACAATTGCAACAACGCCCGCGGCGAGCAACTATACGAAAGTGAGCGACTACCCGTACGCTGATCTCCACCAGCATCATCACTTCGCTAGCACAGCGCCCCTGACCAGCGCCGATAGCTTCAAGCTGCGCTCCGAGGAGCCGGTGCCGGGCTTTAGCTCGGCCTCGCCGTGGCCAACGCTTGAGCTGGGCATGGAATGGGGACGCAAACTTTACCCCACGGCAGGACCCAGATCCGCTGGCGGCCTAATGTTCAGCCTGCCGCCCACGGCGGCGGACATGAATCAACCGCGCGGTCCGATGACATCGCTAAAGGAGGAACCTCTCGGCGGGCGCTGGGCCATGCAGCCAGTTGTCGATCAGACCAAGTAAGTGCAAGTGAAGATACCAGACTCAAATACTGATCTGAAAAGTGCCAGGCAATCAATTTAAAAGTAATCGAAGAATAAGCTGTGTATAAACCAGATCTAAATGACATCCTATAGTTACAATTGTCCAAGTTATCGAGATTAAATCAAGTCATCTTGAAGTTGCTCTTCTGCCTAATCCGGGATTCTTTCCTTCTCTTCTGCCTGCGCAACACTTGCGGGCTTGGCAACATTTGTAAATGCGTTTAGCAACATTTCGCATGTTGCGGCAACAAAAAGTTTGGACAAATAAAAAGTCTCCAAAAAAGCGTTTGTTTACTTTTGCCAATGCCGGCAACGTGTCCGATACGAATACCCCGGGGGGAGCTATTCGCAGGAACACAGTCAGTTAGTCAGTCAGACAGTCAAGCAGGGGGCTTTTTATGGGCTTTTTATACTCCCCGCATCCCGCAACCCACCCAAAGGCAGTGTTTTGTTTTGGCGAAAACTTCACTCAAAGTTCCACTCAGAAAACCGCTCACGCACCCGAGCCGGAATGCGGCTAGACATCTTCACGCACTTTCCGGGATGCTCGCAACATCTGGAGCGGGACGTGCGTGCTTTTTGGGGGCTTTGTGCGCTCAGCTCAAAGGGATGTTTTTGTTGTCGCAGCTTGACTTTCACTTTTACTTTCGCCTTGGCGTTCATTTCAATTGAATTAGAAGGAGAGCGCCCCCGGCTTTGAGTCTGTGGGGTTGCTCTGGGGTCTGTGTGTTGGCTAGAACTTCTCAGGAAAGCTTCTCTCTGCCCGTTTCGCCACTCTTTGTTTAGTTGTGTCTGAGATGTTTCTAGCGTGAGATGTTCGCGCCGAGAAGAAGTGCGCGTGTGGCCGAAATCGAAAGTGCGAGTCTCAGTGTCGCATTGGTTAAGATGACAGCGGGCTTTCATTCTGTGCATTCAGCGTCGGCAAATCAACAGCAGCAACTGCAGCACTCACACTCCCAATCCCATTCGCATTCACATTCACACTCACAACAGCACTCACAGTCACAGCTAAACACTCACACTCACAACAGACAGAATCATCATCAGCTTTTGCTGCAGGAGGAGGACAATCTAAATCAGGATCATAATCACAGTCAAACTCTAGGCAATACAAACGATAAGATAATGCGCTGTGATGTGAGGTAAAGTTTCAACTAAGAGTAAATATGTATATTCATTTACATTGACAAATTATCAACTAAATAGAATTATTAACAATAATAATAAAAAAACATATGTGTAAAACAGTTCTATAATATTTGTCAACTTGTTTAATCGACTTCAAACTAATTTTCTTGTTTGTTGGAAAATCTGGGTTGAAAAGTGGAAATTTCCCACTTTTAATCGCCCATCTGTATACATTAGTGGATTGGCGTTATAATAAGAATTAGTGTGCTCTGGTTTATAAATTATGGAAACAATTGTTTTTTTTAAATTTCAAAAAGATCAAACTAAAATATGTTTAAAGTCAAACGACAATATGTTGCTAAAACATAAATGCGAAATAAACAACTTATATATACTTTAAACATAATATATATATTCTTTTAACGTTTTACCACTTAAATCGAAGAGTTCCGTTCTCCCAAGTGACAACTTTTAACTGCAATTAGATTGTTTCGAGTAAACTCCAACTTGAGTTCAATTTATGGCGCAAGTTTTGCACAATGCAGTTGAAAAGTTCGAGCGTGAAATAAATTTGACAATTATCGGGTCGAGTCAATATTTGTTATATGTACTTTGGTCATTTATTTATTTATCTGCAAGCATTGTCATATATTGTACTAAGTACTAGTGTGTTTTGTAAACAAGCAAAGCAACAAGAAGCTGCAACAATTTCGATCATAAATCAGAAATATTTGAAATTTATTTCAACAAAGATTGTGGGCAAACTGCAATCGAGCAGCTCCTGTGTTGTGGCAACAATGCAACAATGGCCATAAATGTGCCCAGCATCAGGAACATCATCAACAGCATCAGCAACAAGAACAACACCTACAACAATATTGTAAATAAAGTGTCCTTTTTAAAGGACAATTCGAGCATTCGATGCAGTTCGACAGAGTAAAAATAAGAAAAGAACAACGACAAAATGAAATGAAATGAAATTTCACGTGCGCGGAATTGGAAAAACGTGACCACGACTCGTGGAATCCCAGTCCTATTGCCAGTTCCATGCACTCCACATGGTCACCTGGGCATCGATTTCCGACAATTAAATGTTGGCATAATAAAATCAACAGCAAAACGGCCACAAAACGTTTTTCGCAAATTGGCGGCAAGTGCAAACAAGCCATAGAATGAAAATGTTCACAATGCGACCGGAGTCGGAAAAGTCAACAATCGACTGTCGTTCTCCAGGCTCGCTTAGCTCCCAATCGCAGGCCCGGTTCGCCAAGCTGAGTGGCAGTGGCAGTGGCAGTGGCAGGAGCACTGACAGGAGGAGGAGCAAGAGCAGGAACAGCAGCGGTGCGATGTGGAGCAGTCACTGTTTTTTATTTGCCCGCTTCCACTCGCTGCTGGCGCCATAACAATAACCTTTCCTTCGCCCAGAATGTAACATGTCTGGCATTTATGTGTCGTATTTCCCGAACTCGAACATCATTCGGGAGTTGTTTGGCGTTTGCCATTTGAAATCGCATCGAGCATTGACATTGTTCTCACTCTGTAACTGTATTTTGGCACTGTATCCTGTGTCCTGGCATATATCCCCCTCCATGTTGCAGAACTCAGACTCAGCAGCCGCAAATTGTCTAATTTCATTTTTGCTTTCGCAAATTGTCAAATTGAAATTGCATTTATGTATTCCCCAACTGCATTTTCATATCCTTAAAATTACTCTAAGATCAGATCACATCTTGAAAGGCACTTTCAGATCAGAGTTTCAATTAAAGTCAAGCTAAAGCAGACGATCGAATCTGGATTAGAAATTAATTAAGTAAATGAAAATATATACGGAGATTATAGGCGATGATTAATTTGGTCGAGATTGCAAAAGAATATTTCTAAATCGACTTTAGTACAAGTCAAAGATTAGTACTATATATAGGATAATTGCAAGACGTAGCAGGGGATTAAGATACTTCGAAATGTGTTTAATAATTCAATGAACAATAATAATTGGTGGAACTTTAACTTACATTTTGTTTTAGGAACTGAATGCATTTCGGAGTATCTTAATCCCCAGCTACGACTTAAAATTATCAAAGTGAACCAATTTTATTCACAGTCCCAATTACTACAGTCAAGTCCTTTGAGTCTTAATCCATGTACGCATTGTACAAATAGCGTTCTCATTTTTGTTTACATAACACGAATCATATTCGATATATTGGGTGCGGGGTTAGATAATATTCAAGCGATTTATCATCGGAACTATCATTAGCTGGTCCCAGTCCAGCCAAGTCCACCTCCAACTGGCATTATCCTTTGGCAAATGTGTATATAATTGCAGGCGCCGAGAAGCGCGACAAGTCGCAGGAAACGTTGGTAATGGGCAGGCATATGCGATACTACTTGACATTTCCAGAATAAATAATAGAAATCTGATAAAATCAGCATTTTCTAAATTAAATTGTTCGTTATGCATACGAAACGAAAGCGCAGCAGGACAACTCGGCCGTGTCCGAGGGTCGCAGCTCGGCGCAGTAGTTAGCATTGTCCGGTAATTGCGCTGACAGCCCCAGACACGGACAGAGATGGAGACGGAGACGGCGACGGAGTCGGAGTCGGAGACAACAACACAGACACGAGTCAGCCATAAGGTGAGCAGCAGTCAGCAGTCAGCGGGATCAGGAGCAGGAGCAGGGGCAGGGGGGACAGTGAAACCATCAGAAGAGGGACAGGAGCAGTAGACACTAGTGCTGACATTTGGCATATGGAGTGGACAAGCCTTTGGCCCATGTGTGTCCTAGCTATGGCCTTATAATTACACTGTTTGCTTGGCCCACATAACATAAATATTGTTGTTGTTTGTTTCTCTCTCTCTCCTTCTTTCTTTGCCTCTCTGTCCTTGTCTGCTGGTAGCTGGTGAGTGTTAATTCCTGTATTCATCAGGATTATTGTGTCACGTTGAAGTTACTTATGCGCTTTTAATGATAGCTGTCACTGACCACTGACCACTGACCACTGACCACGAGACACTAGCTCACTAGCTCAACAGCTCCGGCTGCTGGTTAAATGTCACAGTCAAGTAATTGAGTTGTCCCAAAACCAGGAGGCACACAACATTGACCAGAGCACTGCTAATTGCCCAGAGTAGACCCTCTGTTTACAGTGCTAATAGCATAATTAGATGTCTCCTTCTTTCAAAACACATTCATACATTCATATTTGGTTGTTCTTGTTCTAATTGCAGCGTGGGCATTGGCCGTGCCCACTTTGAGAAGCAGCCGCCCAGCAATTTGAGAAAGTCCAATTTCTTTCACTTTGTGATTGCGCTCTACGATCGCGCAGGACAGCCCATCGAGATCGAGCGTACCGCCTTCATTGGGTTCATCGAGAAGGACTCGGAATCGGATGCCACAAAGACCAACAATGGCATTCAGTATCGACTACAGTTGCTCTACGCTAACGGTGAGTAGCGCACGTTGGGCGCCAAGAGAAACTCCATTAACGATTCGCATTATTCTTTCAGGCGCACGACAGGAGCAAGATATTTTTGTGAGGCTCATCGATTCGGTAACCAAAGCGGTAAGTTTGAATAGACCTCTTAAAGTGTGAATCTTTCCCTCTTTTCTGTTTTCTGTTTTCTGTTTTCTGTTTTCTCTTCGCTTTTGGCTCTTGCTCATTTTTTAGTCGGCACGCAATCGAAAACTAATTCCTTCCACTTGGCTGGCCACATCCTTCGAGCAGTTTGGTTTTGCTGATTCGAGCATAAGTTGCATTCGAAATTGATTGTCACGGCTAATTAAGTGTGTCCCATGTCCTTTGTGCAAGTCGCAGTACGCAGTGCCAATAAATTGAGTCGTCAATTGACTCGTCCTGGTCCTTCTGCCTGGCCAAGCAGCAGCCAAACGAGCAATTCATTCACACGACACGTCGCCGTCAGTCGCGCCTCCGAAAGGGGTGTAACTGAGACTACAACTGCGACTCTGGACTGAAACTGAGCCGAGGACTGCGACCCGGGCCCAATCCAATTGAACATGGCTAATGCGCTTTGTTGTGGGTGCCCGCTGCAGGCACTGCTCAGGACAATACTCAGGACACTGCTCGGACCAGTGCACCATATGTCAGCATTGTGGGCCTAATGCGTGTGCCGCGTCTCCTGCCCCTGCCAGCTTTCTCCCTCTATTCCTTTTCAAGGGCAATTAATTTCTCGAGTGACAAATTTTTATAGACGTTTGTTCGCCTCTCGACGTTTTGCTATCGTGCTTTCTTCGTATTCCATTATTTTGTCGCCCATTGTGGGCGTTGCTTTCACCCGATCGCAATAAATTTATCCACAAATTATCGATACCCTGCCCGTACCGAACCGAACCGAACCGAACCGACCCGGAGCCGGCCAATGTCGACAATCCATTATACGAGAATTTTTTGCAAATGAAATTTAATCACATAATATTGCGGACCCTTTAAGAATTTTCCCATTGATGGAATTAAAGAGCTATTACGTCATAATGCGAATATTGCCTGATTCGTTCGGTTCAACGTATGCGATAAGACTTTCATAATTTATTTGCTACTTTGCAACAGATTTCGCTGGAATTTGCAAAGCAATAAAAATATAATCTAAAAAGCCAATAAATAGAAATCAGAAACAACAGTAAAAAATCAAAACATGGCATTGCAATTGCTTCAAATCATTAAATATACTTTAATTATAGCAATATAACGATATACTTAGCATATTATTATTTAATATTGAACTTGAGGATAAGCTGAACCAAGGTCTGGATTTTCTAATCCATATTAATATGATAAAGTCACCTAAATACTCAAATTCTGCAAATAGAAATGTGGCTAAACATGGAAAAATTACCAATTCATGGTATAAGGTTTGTCATGGTGTAAAAGGTTTTAAAATTTATTTAATATTAAATTAATGGAAAAACTAATTTTCTTTTAAATAGATAAAACTTTTAAGATTTTATGAACTATTTTCTGGAAATTTAAGGCTGCATTTTTTAAAGTTTGATATACGTGAAAGGCCCACCTATGGGTGGTCAACTGTCAGATATTCAACTTGCATATACCTCGGCATGTTCTTTATGTAAAGGACAAAGGAACTTTAGTAAATAAACTTGGGTTTCAAACAAAACAATCACTATGATATTTAAAGACATTGTAACGTAAACTTGCTCAAGACTTTGTCTGCTTAGCCACCCTTAAAAAACCGAGAGTAACATTTAACTGTCTGTCAGTTGTCAGGCGAGTTTAAAATGGTTCGCAATTGGGCGGGAATAAGGGCCGACAAAAGAACAATCATTTGATCGGATTAGTTGGGTTTTAGAACTGAGATGAAGCTGACGGGGTTTCCATAAGTTAAGCCCGAATAAAAACTCGTATGTAGACCTCGACCTGGTCAGATGTCGTTCGTTTCGTCATTTTTTTCCCTTTGCATACGCGTGGCGGGCGTTGGGTGCATTGTGTTTTATCTGAAGCACAAACAGTGCGTAACAGGTAAACCAGAAGGCGGACGTTTGCCGATTGCCATTTGCCGTGCCCGGGATTGTCGTCCTTATCAGGGGGAGGGTGACTGCAAAGTGAAACTTGAAACTGTTCAAACTGAAGCGGCATTGCGATTAAACAAGATCAGACTCGACATTGTCTTAGGCATCCATGAGAAAGCAATGAAAAGGGAGCACAATTGTCACGTGCCGCAGTCGCGAGTCCCGAACCCTTGCATGCAATCCGCGATTTTATCGGTCTGCCCTCACTTCGCTTGCTTGGAGGCTGGCAAACGTAGCAAATCATCGTCATAATCATAATTACATTCGATCAGATAACTGACGATATAACACAGCCAAGCAACCACCAGCTCCCCGTACCGCCAGGAAGGCGGCGCAATTGCAATTTGAGCTAACGAGCAGGAGCAGGACCAGGAGCAGGGCCAGAAGAACGACTCAATTGGCGTGGCATTCGCTTCATTTGCGCTCATATTTCACACTGTGTTTGCTGCCGCTGACGTTGTCGCGTCCTAGTCTGTCCTGTTCCTAGTCCTGTTCCTGTCTGTGGGCCCAGCATATACATAAAACAAAAGCGAGCCAAACTGCGACAACTGCCCAGAATCCTTTTGGCTGCCAAAATCGCGCTTATCGCGATTTACACGCATTATGCGGCCGGCCAAAAAAGCGCAGCGAAATTCTAAACCGAAATAGCGAAGGGCGATTGCTTATTGCCGATAGCAGGCGATTAATGCAGCTAGATAAGCCGATGTCAATGCGAATCTGGATGCGGAAGTGAATGTGGACACATTAGGCCTAAAATTATGTAGCCTTTTGGTTGGACGAGCTAATGAGCCGTTTCCTAAAAAGTTGTTGCTGTAGTTGGGCCGCCATTGTGTGCATCAACAGTCAGTTATAAGAGATGCGCATAATGCAGCTGTTACATGTCACTACATATTCATAACATAAGCATAATTTTTCCCGATTACTACAAGATTTTTAAAGCTCAAAATTCGGCATTTTGCGAAAATCACATTTAAAGTTTTCAATTGAGTACCATCTTGCAGTAACGGAAAAATACCTTTGACAATATATCTTATATGTTTATATAGGTATATAGTATTTTTTCAGTATGCTAGTCAAAATCACAGAGTTGCTCATCTCTAATGAATATTGGCGCATATTAAAAGCTCCAACAACACATTTATCAAACGCCATTGCATCTGTCTGTCTGCCTATCTGTCTCGCTCTGCAGTTTGCAAGTCTCGCATCTGCCTGCATGCAAGCATGTACGAGTATACACGTGTGTTGGTTTCTCGCTGTCTCGCTTCCGCATGCGAGGCTTCCTTTGTCTACTCGCGCTGTGTTAATTAAGCGATAATATTAATTTGTATGTCAACACTTAAAAATAAAGCGCGAAAATTTTCGATTAATAACACATTTCACATTTAATTTTGTCATTTTATCCACTGCACAATTGCTTTTGTTATTATTGCTGTTGGAGCTGTTGTTGTTGGTGTTGTATGTTGTTGCAATAAATTCGACAGATTGCACTGAAAATCTCCACATTTGCATCTCTACAGTGAGCGCCATTTGCTCTGTTGATTTGTTTGGGTGTGTGAGTGTGCATTTGCATGCATACACTTGTATGTGTGTTTGTATTGAGTGTGTGTTTTGTAGCTGTTGAGCGGCAATACGATTAAAAATGCTTTCACAGCAAGTGCATTTCCATTTCTGCGGTTGGCGTCGCTCGACCGAATGCCAAAAAAAAGCTGCTCTTCATATCGCCCTCATTATGCAAATGTAAATTTCTCTGCGCTGGCGATGAGCGACTTCTCGTTCATTTTTGGGGACACGAAAAATAAACAACACGAGTCGCAATTTAAGACTAAAGACATTAACAGTGGAGTGCAAATATTAACAAAGTAATAGAATAACATGTAAATTAAGTGCGCTCTGAATCGTATGCTTATTGATGAATTCAAATCAAATCAAGTTCACTATTAATTACTTCTAGCCCCAATTGGTATTCCACATTAAAGAATCTTTCTATTAGTCTTCTTTTAGTAGACTGGATATATTTGCAATGATTTTCAGCAGAAAGTGTTGAATCGAATCGAAATGTTGGATATATTTAAAGAAAGAACTCGCTATGAAATCGCGTATGCAACGCCACTGCAGATACATACGTACATACATAGGATCCCATGCGAGTCCTCGTGTGGCCTTTTGTTAACTTGCTGTGCTTTTTGGGTAGAGGCTGCTGCAATTTATGCGGTGCCCAGGACCCGGGACAACGCTGATAAATGGAGCTTTAATAAATTAAGAGTAACCCTCAATGTACTCTCTTTTTTTTGCTCGAAAATGTTTTTATGCTCATTTTGCTGTCGCTGCCTGCGATAATTTATCTTGTTTGGCGAGATTTTTATTTGGCACGTTAAATATGCAACATGCAAGTGCGTGAATAATGCAAAGGCCGCTGTGCTTTTTATTTAAAAAGCGATAATAGCAATTTGGAAAAAACAAAGCATTTAAGCCCGTAACGCTGCACATTTTTATGCAGAGCGTTTAAATTTTAACAGCCCCGTCAATCGGCAGCTCTTCAGCCTCCAATTTCACGTCGACGGCCATTGCAGCATCCCTTACCTTGGCTCGTCACATCATCACCCGTGTTTTATTTTTTTGTCTGTTGATTTTTCTGTTTTCCTTTTTTGTTTGCTTTCCGGACTCTGTCGCTGTTGTCCTGTCGCACTGCTCCAATGGATGTCATCCAGACCGGGTGATAAATCGTAGTTTAAACGCTTTGAGTCCAGTTTTAGTGGCATTCGTTTAGTTTTTTATTAGATGCGCCATTTAGTAGCACTTCGCCATTCAGATTTGCTCCAGATTTTCAGCCGCACTAATTGTTTCAGCTTTGGCCACAACGATGATTGATGGCTTCGTTGCCAGTATCTAAGCTCGGTCTCAGTTTCGTTACTGGTCAAATAATTGACAGTTATACGGGAATTTTACAAAAAGTGACTTTGACAGTAAAAATCTAGTACTAAAAGTTGATTTTTTTCTTTTAAACTTAACACACTTAACTGTAAAGACCATAATTTATATAACATAAGAGTTGAAAAATATTCAACTTTGTCTGTGTGTTTAAAAAATTGGAAAGAGTGGAAAAAATAATCCAACATTTTTCTTGCCATTTAACCGTAATGTTGATTTACGTATTATGCCACTATCATTATCAGATTTACAGATTTACAGTGACTTCGACTAAGCAATACAAGGTAACATAATATTCAAATATTTTGCTAATGTATTTCTATAAAAAATGTATTTGCCAAACATTGAAAGTCCATTAGCTGAAAAATTTGCCCCAAATCCTTGACGAAGGATGTGTCGTTGTTGTGCGGGTCCAGTTTTGGGCCTGCTTTATAATTAGCTGCACTTGTCCCACAGAAGACGAACTGACACCCGGGAAGGTGAACCAACTGGTTCAACTATTGTACTTTAAGCCGGTCGACATTGGTCGCATCCTTTACCGCATAGTTGCTGTTATCCTTGGACTTTGTGAGCGAAAGCAGGAGCTTCATTTTAGCAGGACAGAAGGCGAAGGGCAAGGTTGTTAATGTTTTTTCGACGTTATTCCTTTTTATGTTTAGCAAAGGGGGAATTATTAACCTAACAAACGGGATAATAAGGGATGATCATAATTTTACATGTGCCACTGATGCTGTTACCGTTACCTAGGCACAGCAGGGAGTGGGGAGGAGGGGTGCCCGACTGGTTGCAGTGAAATTAATTTCTGATTATCTGTTTGGCTTGGCCTGGCTTCCGACTGAGCATGGGCACGAGGATGACGATGAGTCTGAGTCTGAGGAGGAAGATACAAAAACAAAGCACATATGCTGATGACGTCAGTCTGCGCCGTCACTCGTCCTTGACGTAGTGCGGCAAGTGGCAGCATTCGGGTGGATGAAATGGTAATGATTGCCATGTATCTAGTTATTGTTATTACTTTTGCGTGTACACGGCACGGGAACATGCATTTTTACAGCTCGCGTCCTGCAAGGACGCTGATAGTGATGAATGAGTCCTCAGCTCCGACTGGCCACCCCTCTCGTGGCGCGCATATGCCGTGTTTTCATCTTCCCCTAACTATTCATTGGATGAGTGTTGGATTACAGGGAGCTGGCAACCCGCTTTAATCATTTTTAAATTAGAGAACTATGCGCCTTTTCCAGCGCCCCCCTCGGGCCAATTCATTTTGCAGTGGTTGCATCGTTTGTTTATCTATTTGTTTTTGTTTGCGGAGGCGCAAACACACTCGAGAGCTCGCCCTCCTCCCCTCCTTCCAGTTGGCATCTCAATGTCTCGAAATTGCAACAGATTGTCTGACGAGAGAGTTGCACTTGCGGTTGCCTCCTGCCTCTGCCCTGCCCCTGCCCCCGCCAGCGTGTGCCTCGCACATGGCACGATTTTGTGTAGTCACTGTCACTGACACACAACACTGACACTAAAATGTTTTGCTCTCCTCCCCATCGAGGCAAACAATGTCTACTAACAGTTTTTATACCGCCTAAGCAAATACAAATACAACATACCAAGTTATTATTAGCCAAATTTTGACCGGTCGCGGAGCCGTTTACGTCTCGCTTCGAGTGTGTGTAAATATTTGCCTTGTGTGTAGTCCCATATGTCGCGACCCGCTGAACAATTTGAAACTCTCGAGTAGTTGCACTGTAATTAGCATTTATGTGTGTGCTCTTGTATTTGCCCTTTGAGTGGGAATTGGGAGTTGGGAGCGATGAGACTTATCCGGTGGATGGAGATGATAACAGGTTTCCGTTCAGGGGTGCGCTTATACTAAGTCCTGTGGCACAGAGATATGTAAATAACAGAGGTAAACACACAAAACACAAAAACAGCTAATCAATAGAAATAGATCAGCAATTAGTTGGTAAAATGACGTTCACATTAACTATATCTGGCAGCTAATGATTTTCTCCATTGCTTCAGCAGATAATTATAAGAGATGTGCAATTCTCGCAAGTATGTTAACTATAATGAGAATGAATTTGACACAATTTGGTATTTTCCACTTTTAAAAGGAGTCCATTCCAATTCACAATATTGCTCATCTCTAATGAATATTGGGGAACGAAAGCACCAACAACACATTCATTCATCAGGCGCCATTGCAACTGACTGTCTATCTGTCTCGCTCTGCATTTCATGGAATTTGCATCTGCATATCTACATATGCATGTGCGTTCATTAATCTGTCTCCCTTGCTCCCTCTATTTCGCAAATCTGCCAATCACAGTTTCACTGATGCTTCAAGCTTATTTTTGGTGAAAGTATACTTCGTTCTTCGAGTTCATTCTGCTTTTCGTCTATTTCTAACTTAATATTTTTACTAATATATCTTATAGGATTGAGCGAACCTAATATCCAATAATTGTGAATGCTTTTTCTTTATTACAGGCCATCATCTATGAGGGTCAGGACAAAAATCCCGAGATGTGCCGTGTCCTGCTGACGCACGAAGTGATGTGCAGGTGAGATTAATCAACAAATTCGGAATTCCTCCAATAATCAGCAAATGATTCAGATGCATTGGCTTTTACTTAAAGTCACACTCGCATTGTAATCCACACCTTTGGTTCCCTTGTCTCAAGGGTGTTTAGTTGCTTAGCTCCCATGAGCTTTGCCTAAGTATTTATATTTGGCTTGTGAGCTTTGTATTCGGTCTGCTCCGACACCCCCTTTCCCCTTTCCCTTTTCCCAGCATCCCGTCTTCTCTTTAACTACTCAAACTGTTGGTCGACTTCTGTTCTTGAGCTGTTGAGGTTTGGGGCCGGAAACGGCATCTTCGCTCATTTGTTTTTAAGCGTTTTCCGCGTGATTTTTCCAGTACGCAGCTTTCAGTTTACTTTTTTTTATTTTCTGTTCTTCTTTGTTTACTTTGTGCTTTTGCGGCTGCTTCACTTGCCTGCTGCTTTAATATTGTTGACTTTTAAGCTTGCTATCCTATCCAATCCTCGCCTCCACCGTTCTGGCCTGTCCTCTTCTGTCTGTCGGCCCATGCGTCCTTCGTTTTATTTTTACGCTCAAACGCACGCGAGCTGAAACGTATAAATGGCAGCCACTCTCCAGGCCCCCTCTTCATCTCCCCCTATCTCTATCTCTATCGCACTCTCTCGCTAGCTCTTTCTTTCTATCGCCATCTAGCATCATCATATCTCTGGGCAGTTCACCCTTCTATCGCCCAACCGAGGCTGACAGTTGAAGGTTGCCTGGAAATAATTCGAATGAATTTTTGCAAACGCATGACCGACTAGCACATATCCTGGAATTTTTTAAAAATATTATACAACTTCTAATCGACTCGTATCGGATAATTATTCGAGGTTACAATAGTTTTGCAATTTGAAAATAAAATAACTTACTTTTAGGTAAAGTCAGATTCAACCAAGTGTTATCTGTAATAAGAGAACAAAAAGAATGCAATAAATGAAACCGTAATCATATTAAAGGTTGACAATACGATATACCCAAATTAGTGCCCAAACAAAGTAATGAGTATGAAAAGCAAACGCACAAAATAACAAGAACAACAAAAAAATTACACAGATTCGTCCCCTTTAGCTGCCACCCGCCACCACCCCAATGTTACCCGCCTCCTCTCCACTCCTCTCCTCTCCTCTCCTGTCCTCTCCGCGGACAGTGCAGCTTCAGGGTGCGCTGGCCGGCCATCTTTTATTATTTCGGATTGGCACCCAGTTTTTATGTTTGCGTAGCATTATCAAAACAAGGGGACAACGCACCAGCTTCGCACAGGGGTTGACTTTTGGATCTGTCCCTGCTCCAGCTCCAGCTCCTGCCCCTGCCCCTGCCCTTGCCCTTGCCCCTGCATTGTCTTCCACTCCTGCTTTTGGCTTTGGCTTTTGCTTGGCCAAGAAACCAGCAAAAATCAACAGCTTCGCGTAACACAAAGCAAATACAAACACAATGGCGTCGACGTCGACGTTGGCGGCGCTGTCGCTGTCGACGACGACGTCATCGTTGTAGCTAGCAGAGGCAATGGCGTCTTCTTTATCGTTTGGCATTTCGCCCATTTTAGTCATCCATGTTTATGTTGTGCCCAGGACGATGCCAAAGCTCAAGCTTCAGCTAAAGCCACCCAGTTAGTATGACACGCGGTGAGACCCAATCCCCTGCCCCCTCCCCCTTTCTCCACCCCCAACACCACACCCCAGCTCAGAGCTCTGCCCAGAGGCTGTGCGGCCAAAAATTACGCAGCCATTGAACCCAATCCGTGTTGTGTGAGTGTAAAAAAAAATTATTTCAAATTGCATAGTCCAGAAACTAGAATATTGCGTCGTAATTTTCAGAAAATAATACGTAGTTTCACTTAGCTGTTGATGGGCAATTGAAACAACCTGAGACAATTACTATTTGTATTTAACATAATTAATTTATGCATGTGAAACAAATTTTTCATCAGCGCTGAAAACTTTCGAAAACTATAAATTGTGTCTTGTAAATGTCGATTCCTCTTTATTCTCTCTTTATTCATTGTGTATTAGCTTATCATAAAATTCTTTATTTTAATTTCGTTATAAATTTAAAATTGTACTTAATTAAATTTAATTGTAAATTTTTATTTTGTTTCTTATTTAAATTTCAATTCTTAATAATTGCTTTCAGTCCACTGATTTTGTTTGACGTTAACTGAACAATTAAATAAATTCATTCTCAGATTTGATTAGTTTAATTGCCCTTCTTGTTTTACTTCTCTTCGTCCGTTAATCTTGGACATCACTGATTTTTTATTCACAATTATTATTTGTATTTAACATAATTTACTTATGCAGTGTACATTTATATTTAGTTTTTTTTTTTAATTTAAGTTCTTAGTAATTGCTTTCAGTCCACTGATTTTGGTCGACGTTAACTGAACAAGTAAATAAATTCATTCTCAGATTTGCCTAGTTGAATTGCCCTTCGTGCTTTACTTCTCTTCGTCCGTCAAAGTTGGACATCACTGTGTTTTCAGTCACTTGATGGCATCTGCTCCTTCTTATTCAGACATGTGTTGCACAAGTGATTAGAGTGTGTCAAACATCAAATACACACATACATATGTATATGTAACTACCTTTAAGATATCTAACCAATTGATTTCATTTGTATTTTTTGCAGCCGCTGCTGTGATAAGAAGAGCTGTGGTAACCGCAACGAGACTCCGTCGGACCCCGTCATTATTGATCGGTAAGTAGCCGTAGCCATAACCGTACCCGTAACGGTAACCGTAACCGTTGTCAATAACACTGCGCACTCACTCCGGCTCGGACTCCATACAAAAGATGACATTTTAAGCTGCTTTTCATCATCGTCGCAGCGTCGCTTTTTATTTTGCCAGACTGCTCTGCGGCCTGTATGCGTACGAGTATCGTTGATTTATTGGCATTATTATCAACTGCAATATAAAACATGATGCGGCTAAAGGAGGACTGACGAGACTGCGAGACTGGGAAAACTCGATAGCGATAGCTCTGGGAGTCCTTCAATGAACTCAGAGTTGGCCAAAACAAAGTTCATCAAAATGGCAACGGCAAATTCTATTTTCATAAATTGTAAATTGTAAATTGAGATGAGTGCAGCACTCGCAATCCGACACCCCCCGCACCAACCGCTACCCCCACTCCTATGATCCTGTCTGCCACTTCGCCCCTTGTGCGGGGCTGTCACGTGTCAGGCGAATTATGTTAATTGTATGCACATCCTTGCGGCTGCCATTCAGTGCGCCTGAGGCATCTCCAGGGCGAGAACCGCAGCCACTTCCCTGCCGACTCTGATGACGTCGACAAGGACGAGGCCGACATTCGACTGTCGACGGCCGGGAGTGCGTCGGCTCTAATTGCCTTCGGAAATATTATTAGAGAAATACAAATTGTTTGTACAAAAATATAAGTAGCCACAGTGGGTGGGCACATTGAGGGCGGTGCATGGAATTCAGATACTCGCCCTTGATTCATTTCAATTATTTTCCATTATACGAACAAAAATAATATGAGTGGGCTTTGAATCATCCTTTCTACAAGGAGAATTTCTTATGTACATCATGAATGCTTACCCATTTTTGTTTTTAATGCATTTCCCGTCCGAGAGAGAGACTCTCTCAAAAAGTGTCAGCTAATTGTTCTCCAATCATAATATCTTGAACTGTCAATCACCCACCCAAAGGGGCTGGGTTAAATTAAAAGCATTTAAAAGGAGTCTAGATATTTTAGATACAACCTTAATTAAACATTATTATTTATACATCCTTGGGCTATCCATTTTCGTCCTAGAAGTGTGTTTTTCGCGGAATCGTTTATTTTCGACATTGCGAATGAATCAAGCTTCCTAAATACATGGTCATGGAATTTCTTACACTCATTCACAAGTTATTCAACTCATTTTAGAATTACATACATTGTATGTCAAGCCCATCTGATTGTTTAATGTCGTTACCTTATTCGCTAGCCCCACCACGCGATCGACTTGTGAAGCGATATCACCTGGCCAATTGAATAGCACCTTATGCAGATAATGATGACAAATCGAAGGAGAGCAATATCATTACAAACTCTGCCCTGTAGTCCTTTGCATTGCCCCAACGGGTGTCTGGAACTATTTGCCTATTGTCCACATTTGATGAGGGAAGCTAAAAGATGGCAAGACGATTGCCTACCATGGTGGTATTCCACGAAACCCAGCTGGCTAGAGCCAAGACTTAATGATTCTATTACAGAGTCAGGACTGAGATGGAGACGGAGACTTCGACAGAGACTCTAACTTCGACTCTGTCTGTGAATTGAAGGAGAAGAAGGAGACTCATTTCTGCCTTGGCTGGTTGCTGGCAATCAGACCATAATTGGTGTCATAATTAAATTTAATTGATTGCTGTTGTTGCTGCTGTTGCTGCCACATAAAAAGAGAGACTCTGCTTCGGTTTCAGTTTGCAAATTAGGAAATAGATTGTAGAACTGCCTCGAGCCTCGATTCACCATGAGATTCCAATGAGAGGTTCGGCAAGATCAGAGCCCACTTGCATTTATGATCTTGTTAAAATTACTAAACGTGTTTCAACGCGCTACGTGCTCCACAATGTGGTAAGATACCTACTGGTAGTCGTAGGTAGCCGTTGCAAGAACAGTTAACAGTTATATGTGGCCATAGTCGAGTGAATCCGGCTTCAGGTCCAACTGCAGCCACGTGCGCAGGCGCGACACTTTGCTCTTGATATTTACGATTATTAATTCATTTTTCGCCTGTTTATTTGCGCAATGCGATCGTCATTGCAAGATCGCCTTGTTAGCCACAGCTGGCGAGTTGGCATTGACCAAATTGGTTAATCCCGTCGCATTCCCAACTACGACTTGCGCCTTGCGTCTTGCGTCTTGCGTCTTGTGTCTTGTGTCTTGCCTGGCATCTGTGTGCATCTCTCGGCACATGTCGCATTTGTCAGCCGGGCTGTAACTTTTGTCGGCAATGACACAGCCAGAGGCACAGTCTTGGCCAGGCTGGAAAGACGCATATCAATCACAGCTGCACACTCCGCCCCAATCAGCAATGGGCAACGGGGCGGCATGGATCAGTCAGTCGGCCAAAGGCAGCTCCAGGTCCAGCTTCAGCTTCAGCTCCAGCTCCAGCTCCAGCTCCAGCTCATTGATATGCCAGTAGATCATGCCGCCACAAACACAAAACAGAGACTAAGTCTCAACTCAAAGCCGCGTTCGCGCTCTGCTTGGATAATCTATGTGTTCGCAACTAAATTTTGCCAAGGCCTACAACCTAAAGCGCTAACTTGGCTGGGGGTCCAGCACATTTTGCCACTCAACCAGCGACTCCAGCAGCTGCTGCTGCCCCCTTCGTCGATCCTTCGTCGGAAACTTGTCACTGAGCGCGCAACAATTGGAACTGATTGAAAATTCCGACTCTGAACACAGGCAGCACTCAACAGTCACCAGTGAACAGTGAACCGACAGCGGAGAATGGGCCACAGTCAACAGCCGCTTGCATTTCAAAGTGGTTAGCTAAGTTGGCCAAAAACTGATACATATGACAACAACCAGAAGACAACACCAATCGCCCTCCCAGT
This sequence comes from Drosophila rellima, assembly GCA_035043635.1. Lineage (NCBI taxonomy): Eukaryota > Metazoa > Arthropoda > Insecta > Diptera > Drosophilidae > Drosophila > Drosophila rellima. Next base: position 224,260 of record JAWNMV010000236.1, on the reverse strand, counting down.
CGCAATATCTGTTCCTATTGCTGTTCATGCCACTTGCATGACGCTCGAACGTGTGCCGTGAGAGCAGCAACATCAAAAGCTACTGTGGCAGCAACAGGGGCAGCAAAGGGGCAGCAAAGGGGCAGCAACAGGGGCAGCAACAGAGGTAGCAATAGTGGCAACAACTTGCAGCCGAGACTTGGCTCTCTACATGTTTTATTGATGAATTTCTGTTATTCATGCAACGATCTGCAGTTGCCGACCGCAGCGGCTTTAGAGATGCCGAAATTGTACAGACAATGCGCGTATTACGCACAGTGGGGCAAACAATAATTAAAGCAAAATAAATATATGTAAATTCAGATGGTCAGATAGATACAGATATGTATATGTAAATACATAGATCTAGAGAGAGATGAATATAAAAATATAATATATATCTGTTAGTCTTAATTAATCTTATTAGTTGTCAAATTATTCAGCATGAATAAAACTACATATCCGTGCTATCCCTAACTATCTTTCTACCTTTTGCACTAAAATCCATATATTATGTTTGATATCATATCTAAGATTTACAAACCCATAGGTAGTTTAACTTTACCAAAAGCAAAGCAACTATTTCAACTATAAGTCACGGTGGCTAAGATGGATTGGCAATCATCAGCGCAGGCTAAGACTCGCTCAATATCGGTCTCTGTCTCTCTCTGTTTCTGTCTCTGTCTCTTTCTCTGTCTCAGCTGCAGTGTCCAGCTTTGGGGACAGTGTCTCTCGGTTTCCTTTTGTTTATGATTTGCGAGGACACTCGAGCATTGTGTTTGGATCGATTGCAATGTTTGCAACGCATTTTTTGTTGATTTTGTTTTGTGTTTTTATTTTTTTATTTTTGGTATGCACTTCGTGTGTGTTCCATAATTAAGTGAATTTAAAGCGCACTTCGGCGGTGGTCGCATTGTCGCCACCATGGGCTCAGCGTGTCCAGCACTCCGATGTTCTCCCACTGCGGCATTTCAATTCTTGTTCTCAATTTTGTGGTTCTTGTTGTTGTTGTTAATCTTGTTGTTGTTGTTGTTGTTGTTGTCTGTGTCGTTTGCGACATGTTCCGCGCTTTTTTCACACATTTTTGCTGATTGCATTTGAACTTGAATCTTGGATTTCATATCAATTATCATTTCATTCTCCAATGGGCCCATCTGGCGTATGCGTAATGAGGCAAATTATCCCCACGCATACATTGACTGCAAACATACACACACACACACACGCACACACACACTCGTTCATGCAGCTATTCATGCTATTAACGATTATCGCGTGTCAAATGCCAGCTTCGACTTTTTAATTTGCGTAAATTGAAGGAAAACAAAAACAAAACATCTGTTAAAAAAGCAACTGAAAATTGCCATTTGGAAGAGTGGCCAAACGACAAATGACGAAAAAAAAGCATAAAGCAAAAAGCAGAAGCAGGAGAGAAAAAAGCCAAGAGTACAATCCAAAATTTGCCGCTTTTGCATTTATCTACGTCATTGACATTTTCTTCGCTTTATTTCAATTTTCTATATTTTCCCTGGCGTGGCAAATAAACTAAGTGCAAACTCACGGACAAATGTGGGCAACTGTGCACCGTCCCCCATTACCCCTTTCTCCACTGCATCCACTTAACTCCCACAGAAGTCCCACAAGCAGGACGGCGACAAATAGAATTGACATTTTGTGGTGTCCAATGGCAACAGTAGCGGCGAAAATAGTAGGCCAATCGATTGCAGTGTATAATCATTTCACTTAACAGAAAGCAAGCATAAGCAATCGAATGACTAACTTGAAAAGATATATTTATGACATCGAATTTATAAAAGAGTCAACTTTTAGCGTTAAACTATTAATATGGCTAAGGAGGTATGCCTAATATATGCTGCCACGATTGTGGCATAGGGCATTGGCTGCGTGTGGCAAGCAAATGTTTTTGGCCGTTGCATGCCTTGATAATCGCGCTAAAAACGATGACAAAACTGCTGCTAGTTGTGGCTACAATTTTTAATTTTCTAAATGCATTCAGGCACACCATTCCCAACCAGGTATTGCTCTTACCGGCGGTGTCACAGACGGAGACGGAGTGAATTATTCCGGGCTGCTCGCACGCAGTTCAATGGTTGAAATGGCTGAATGGATCAATGGATAAGTGCGAGTGCGAGTCCGAGTGCGAGTGCGAGTGCGCATCTATGTGGCCACTCAAATATTCAGAGAGAGAAAAAAATGAAACGCAGACTCAAATTTGACGGCACTTGTGGTCAGCCTTCGACAGGCCGACGCAGTCAGATGAAATATTGGGCGGACAGACAGTCAGACAGTCGGATGGTCGAAGAGTCGCAGAGTCGCAGAGTCCATAACAGTTAATTATCGATAAAGATAACCGCCTCGTACATTCGCCTTTTTATCGCTTGTCCAGTGCCAGACAGTCCCCATCCCAATCCAATCGATGGGAAGTTTGAAAACTTGCACACATCTTTAAAGTGGCTCGACTCTTCCACGACCGCCAGCTACTTCTTAGCCGGGCCTAAGCTGCGACTGCACTTGATTCGCATCTCATAAATCAATGGTACAAAAATTCGAATTGAATTTTGCATCTCAAAGAGCGCACAATTTGCATATTTGCAGCGTGTCTATTGAAATTGAATTATTAATGCAAATTCCTGCTCTGTTCTCTTCTATATTTGAATGGTAAATGGTACTCGTTGTGAATCGTTAGCTCTTGGGAAATCCAGTTTATTAAATCATAAATATCTATTTTTCAATTTCAATTTCTGATAAACGTGTTCATTCTGGATATTTGTGCAATGCTTTAAAAAGAATTCCATAGAAAACCACTCGGATAATAATTTGTACCACTTCTAGTAGTTTCTGACATAGATACACATTACTTATTGGTGCATTGACTGCACTTTAATTGTCTTAAGCTTTGAATTCGCGTCATAACTTAAGTTTTACGATTTAATTTTAGAACTTTAAGTTACAGTATCTCATGTGAAGCCAATGAATTATCTATATCTTGAGGCAAACTATCCGACATGTGCATAATTGAAACGACCACGAAGTTATTTAAAATGTACAAATCCTGGTAAAATGCCTTTTGGAACGTTCAGCTAATCTAATCATCATCACCAACGACATTATGAACACATCGTCGTCATCTTTGGCATCTTTCGCATGTGTGCTTCGTGTGATTATGTTGTGGCATTTCCTCAGTCATTTACGCATGCTGCATAATTAATTATATTAAAAGCGTTAACTGACAGTCCACACACACTACCTCACATACTCACACTCACAAACACACACACACACACACTCACTAGTGAAAAGTAAGAGCGAAAATAGTTAGCATAATTTGCGCATTTCAATAAGGTCGATAATTTGATGGCTTAGTTGTTGGCCAAAGGTTAGAAATGGACGCGAATAAGACTGAGGCTGAGAGAAGGCAAAGGGATAAGCGAAAGAGTAGCCAAAAGTTAAAGGCAACAATGTTAGGGATACACAAATACAGCTAAGCTACAAAAAGATACTTTCGTATTTGTTTCTTGTTGTTGTTGTATCTTTGTCTGCTTGTAGCTTTTATCGATGTCTGATATTTAACCTCGATATGGTATTTTTATGGTCACACACACACGTACATCCTCACATGCTTGTGCTTACAAAAATAATCAGTTTAAGGATGAAGAAATCGCAAACAACAAGAAGCTGCCATTGTCGTTGCTGCTCTGCCCGGTGAAAACAAGAAGAGCAACAACAATAACAACAGTTACGAGGTATTTCCCTGGTCCCAGCGGCATGACATTGAATCCCAAAGCAACCCCAAAACACACACACACACACACACTCGCGCACTCACGCACTCTCACGCAGAACAACACAAAGCGAAAGCAAGACAAACCCACAACAAACGAAACTCTGCCAAAAAGCATCAGTCGCCTTTCTCTCTTCCCATCCTCCTCCCTCACCCCGGCCACTTCTTAGTGCGATTCATTCACGGAATGAACGGAATGAACACAGGCACAAAGCTCCACTCGAAGAAGTCACTCAAAGAACTCACTCAAATCTCAACTCACTTTCGCTCTCGCTTTCTCGTGAGGCTCGCAATGTTGCTGTTGCGGTGGAATAAACGAAAGTGTTTTCAACAAGTTCCATACAAATGCTCTCTCTCTCTCCCTCTCTTCCTGCCAAAAAGGATGAACCACAACGAAAACGAAAGCGTAACAAAAATACAAGCACAATAATAACAACAACAACAACACATAGAAAACCGCCCTCAAAGTCTATTATAATACAAAGACCCAAAAGCTATGAACTCTCAACAAGCCGAAGATGTTCAACTCCAAGTCCAAGTGCGATTTTGATAAGGATTGTGCCGACATTGTCGCGGAGGCGGGGGCGGTGTTGGCGGGTGAAATCTTTGCAACAACTCATGGGTGTTTGGGGGGAGGATTCTCTACGTTGTTGGGTCTTCTGCGTGCGCCGCGAAGCGTGCAGCGTTAAGCCGAGAAAGAGCATAAATAAATAAGAGACGAACAACAATAGAAAACGCCAGCAGCCGCCCTCTCAACCCCAACCCCAATCCCACCACCACCCCCAATCCCAACCCCAACCTCGACAGCAACAACAACAAAATGGTGACGTCGGCCGCCATGTTGTGCGTGTGTGTGTGTGTTTGTGTTTACCTTGGCGAAATGGCGCCAAAGTAAGTTTTGCATTACATCTGTGTCTGTGTCTGTGTCTGTGTCTGAGCTATGTCCGTGTGTGTGTGTGTGTGTTGGTGTGTACGAGTATCTACGTCTGTGTTGGTGTCTGCCATAGTCATTGACTTTATGCGGCAATAAAGTTGAAAATTTTGAATATTATCGTTAGTGAAAAATTAGCGCCAAGTTGCCCGCAGCGGCTAAAGCGACGACAGTGCAGACGAGGGACGAAGAGAGTCGAAGGGAGGAGAATCGGAGGATGAGGTGGAGTTACGTGTCTCACCTGTGCTATGGCGCAGTTGGCGTGCGCCTGAATCGCTCCCGGCCACATGCTGTTGTCGCCATCTCACCTCGTCCTCGTCCTCCGTCCTCCGCCCTCCGCCCACCGCCAGTGTCAGCGAGATAACATCAAGAGTCGACAGCTCCAGAGCCAAAACGCAAAGCGATTTATGTGCGTTCGAATTCATCATTAAATGTTGTGCGAGCGATGCAGAGATACTGCCTGAAAGCTCTCCTCTTCTTCGTTATTGTTGTTGATTCACAAATTCACTGTTAATCGTTTGCACATTCAAGGAGTTCTGTGAACGAGTGAGATAGACATTGATAGTGAAAAAAGCAACTGAAGAGCTTGTATTTTTCTCTTTACTGATCCAAAAGCGGGCAACCCTGCTAAGTACTTTAAAATCTTAACAAAATAAACAAAAATGAAGGAGTAGACACATCTAAGACAAGACAACTCGGGGGTAAATATGAATGGCCAATTATGCACTTCGTTGGCTCTACGTGCTCCAGCTGCCAATGGGCAAATGGACGCCGTTTTTGGCCAGTTTGGTAGCCAGGCCAATGTCATGTGCGGGCACTTGATGATGCGTAGCTTTTCATTAAATGAAAATTTCTCCTGGCAGCCAGAAAGAAAAGTTAACTTTGTTGCCGCGTACTCAGGACGAAAATGGAGACACTTTGATTTATTGGCAGGACGCGCGCTGAATTTTTAATTGACCAACGAGAGGTGGAGCAATAATAAACGCAGAGAACAGAGCGAAGAATCGGTTCAAGGTCCGAGTGCCAGAAATCCTGTCAGATTGAATTGAATCAGCAAAGATTCTCAGCAGAGCCTGAAGCATTTTCTAGTCAGCCGGGGCATATGCAAATGGGAATCCTAGACCAGGACGACCCCGACACACAAACAACACGATTTATGTCCGCCCGCGCGTCAGTGTCGGTCGGGGAATTTATGCGTCCTGTCAGGATATTTGAAAACATTGTAATTCAAGCGTGAGACTCCTCGGTACTTCCGAGAAAGTCAATTAGCTCTCCATAAAGATGCGCACAATGGTGACGACGTAAATGATACGAGTATGATCCGTAAATGAGTTAACCTAGGCGGACAGCTCTCAATATCCACTCGATGCGTATTCAAATTTCGACTGCAGTTGCATCTGTGAGGGTTCCATGTAACTCGATATTGTATCTGACAGATACACGGCGCTCTGTCCCCTTGGGATCAGTGATGGTCGTGGTAATGATGCTGCTCTTGCTCTTCTTCTATGATGTTCTTTCCAGTACACCAAACAAAAAAACAACAGCATCAACGCATTCAAACATAAACACACATCTGTTTTCATTCTCATCCAACAGCGAGAGTCCAGCTTTGACTTCAACAAGATCTACAATCAGCACACGTGGCCCCATATACAGTATATACAAATATTTATAAATGTCTATATACCAAATGAACTCGAATACGTACAAAAATTCATAATTATTTTGCCTTTGCCTCGCATCAAGTTTCCTGATAAAACATTTGCGTCTGGCAATTATAATTGTTATCAACTATAGTTTAAAATTTCCCATATTGAAAATGTCAATTTCGAATGCAAATACCCTGTATTCTTAAGAGCAAGCAGGGTAAGATAGAGCAACAGAAAGAACGACATAAACTTGTTTGCATTTTTTGTCATATGCATTTTATAAAACTACAAATGCTTTAAATTATGTCAAGTTTCGGTTAATTATAGTTGAGCATTACAAATAGATTTACGAATAAACATAGAGTATATCCAAGTCAAGCATTTCATATTTGATACCATTCTATTTTTAATTTAACAGCTTTCACAAATTGATAAATTTATTATAGGGGTAATTGTTTTGGTTCACTTCCGATTTCATTTGTTATTCAAAGATAAATACTCTTTGCATGGGGTATATGTACATATATTGTGAATCTCTTCTATAAAAACATAATAGTTTTAACCAAATGCTGTGCAAACCGGTTGCATCTCTCCGTCGATAAAGTTCCATTTTGCATATAAATACCAATTAAAATAATAGAGGGAGATTAGGTATCTCAAATGAAGATTAAATTAATTGTATTATGTGGACTCCTATAAAAATAAAGTATCAGTTGAGATAGTATGTATCTATGATATTGTGAGATCTGAAGCGGAGGTGGAACACAAGACGCAGATCTGTCAACACATCTCCCGCTCAAGAGGCACACTTCCTGTTGAAGTACCCGTCCATGGACAGTCCACAAACTGATGGCACCCCAACGGAGTGCACATATGCAGATGTCGAGCAGCGACGATCCTGGCGCAGGGGCAGGACACGCCCCCTGAGCTAATTTGTCCAATTTGTCGAGTGAGAAACAACAAAATGCTCGAAAAAAAACAATAAACCGAAAAAATACTGCCTATTTGTTGGGTCGGGGAAAACCCCCTGTAGCGGAAACAGCAGGAAAATATTATTTCTGCAAATAAAATCAACGTGTGGCAGGGCGGGGGGAAGGGGTGTGAGCTGAGGGGCGATATGTTGCCGCTGTTGGGTATATTTTACCATTTAAATGCGCGACACACGGGTGTCAATTTCGAATATCCTGCCTGCAGGACATCACATTCACATAACTGTCACCCCAAGTCCAACACCGACTCAGACTCCATGTCCGTATCCGTATCCGTATCCTTATCCGAGTCCATGCTCAGCGCTTATCGCACGCTGCGATGTTGCGCCTCGGGCAAGCAGAGGGCATGTGGCAGTAGCGAGGGCAAGTGGCTGCTCTTGTGGCCCCGGGCCAAACATCTGCTGCAAAAAGCGTCACCAGCGGCCAGTGGCAAGTGGCAAGTGGCAAGTGGCAAGTGGCAAGAGGCAAGTGGCAAGAGGCCAGAGTGGCGACTGTAAAAGGCGCACTCGATCATTAGCAGCTCATAAAGGAGACACTGAAAATGATTCGTCTATTGAGTGGGCCTCTTATCGCAATCGTTGTAACTGAACGAGTTTAACATTGACTTTTACATTTTAATTAATTAATATACTAGCATCTTAATGTTTAAATATTTCTTTTGCTTATAGCTTTTTCCTCAAGTTCTTCTTGAAGTGCAACCAGAATTGCTTGAAAAATGCTGGAAACCCGCGGGACATGAGAAGATTTCAGGTGAGAGCCAATGCATTATCATAATATTTGTATTTAAGATTATTTAACGCAAATGTTGCTTTATATTATAATTTCAAGATTTATAGATGGGTTTTGATGGTGACCTTTCTACTTTGATTGAAGTTGAGTTATGGTTGACCTCGAGCCAACCATAACTCAACTTCACAATATCAAGATCTTATTAAATGTCAAATTAAGAGCAACTCGATCTGATTTTTATTTACTAAATATTTTTTAAAATAACGTCCCATGCACCCAAACAGAAATGTTAAACCTGCTCTTAACTCGATTAATTTTATTTTTTTAATGGGTGGATTTTTAAATATCAAACAGCTCCCTTCGATTCTATGTTGTTAATTCTTAAATTGCACATGAAAAAGGACAGACCTCTAAGAATAAAAGGCACAAGAGCGAAGAATCCCAAGATATCTCAATCCTTGGCAAGCATATATAGTTTTCGAATAATAATTTATATTATAAATCAACATTTTAAGAGAAAACGGTCTGTCCTATGTTCTTTGAGTGATTTGAACTTCCCTTTTCCGTTGCAAATGTGATTGGAAATGATTAGAATTTGCATGAGCATTAAGTATTATTAACTTTCTATACCTCTCTTCGACAGGTCGTCATATCCACCCAAGTGGCCGTCGATGGTCCACTGCTGGCCATCTCGGACAACATGTTCGTGCACAACAACTCGAAGCACGGGCGCCGCGCCAAGCGACTGGACACAACGGAAGGTACAGGCAACACATCCCTGTCCATATCCGGTCACCCCCTAGCGCCCGACAGTACCTACGATGGTCTGTAACAAAATTCCAATTCATCGATTACTAGTTGTCGATCTCTTGCATTCATTCGTCGTTTTAGTTTGATTTTTTGTTCGCTCTTCATTTCAATTCCGTAGCAATTGGCAACTCGAACCCGTTTCTCATTTCTCTTTGTACTCGTACATCCAAAAACAACAAAAAAATGCCTCGAGCAGTTGCAATACACGAATTTTTACTGATCAACATGTTTGCATGAACCTTTCAGGACTCTATCCTCCGCTGCCCGTTGCCACGCCCTGCATTAAGGCGATATCGCCCAGCGAGGGCTGGACCACAGGTGGCGCCACCGTGATCATAGTGGGCGACAATTTCTTTGACGGATTGCAGGTGGTCTTTGGCACGATGTTGGTGTGGAGTGAGCTGATCACATCGCATGCGATACGGGTCCAGACGCCGCCACGTCACATCCCCGGCGTGGTCGAGGTGACGCTTTCCTACAAGAGCAAACAGTTCTGCAAGGGATCCCCCGGACGCTTTGTCTATGTCTGTAAGTAGATGCTATTAACCCGCTTCCTCGTATTAGCATGTCTAAGCTTTCCGTTTCTCCTACCCGCCTCTCTCCCGCCCTCCGCCGATCAAGCAGCACTCAACGAACCTACAATCGACTACGGCTTTCAGCGTCTGCAGAAACTCATACCCCGTCACCCCGGGGATCCGGAGAAGCTACAGAAGGAGATCATCCTTAAGCGCGCTGCGGATCTCGTTGAGGCACTCTACTCCATGCCCAGGTAAGCGCATCCCTGCAACCCGTCCGCAGCTGTTCTTAACGCTCTTCCCTTTGGTGCAGCAGATCGCCTGGTGGCTCCACCAGCTTCAACTCCTATGCCGGCCAGCTGGCAGTGAGCGTGCAGGATGGAAGCGGTCAGTGGACGGAAGATGACTACCAGCGAGCCCAATCGAGCAGCGTCAGTCCACGTGGCGGCTACTGCAGCAGCGCCTCGACGCCCCATAGCTCAGGTGGCTCCTACGGCGCCACAGCAGCTACCGCCGCCGTTGCTGCCACCGCAAATGGATATGCGCCAGCACCGAATATGGGCACACTCTCCTCATCTCCGGGCAGCGTTTTCAACTCCACCTCAAGTAAGTGTATGATGCACCCAGAAGAACGCCTGTACTCCCACAGCTACTGAGCTGACACCACATCTTCTTCTGAGCAGGCAGTGTAGCCAAAGAGTTCCATATTCTTAGTATATAATCTGATGAGCTGGCAATAGAAAAGATGAATCCCTTGAAGAGATTCACGACGATTTACCCTCTTGCTTTTATTATTGATTTTGCTCTTCTTGTAGATATTTATGTAATTTTATAGCCAAAACAAACATGTTATACTCGTACCCATAAGCATACCATCCACATGCGATCCACAAGCTCGTATTTCTACTTACTCCAAACAAAGTGAAACAAAATTGCTCAGCAAGTGCATTTTCGCCATTAATCCTTAACAGTGTCCGTATCGACGCCTTGGCATTCGGCGCTCGTACAGCATCACCATGCAGCCGCCACCCATCCGCATCATTATCCACATCCCCACCAGCCCTGGCATAATCCTGCCGTGTCAGCAGCCACAGCAGCGGCCGTTTAAGTGCAAAGGGGTAAACGAGGACGGGAGGCAACAGCAACGGCAGCATCAGCATGAAGCGATGGATGGAACTTGGAGCATAGATGGTGGACATGAACACACACACACACACACACACACACACACACAAGCACACACAGCCATATACACAAAGCACAAGCTTATCGGCTGCAAAGCTAACGACGCCCCCAAAAGTGACATTGCATCAACAACAACAACTACAGGAATAACGGCAACTGCGACAACCAGCAATCATCGACTGATAACAATACCGGCTGCCGTCGTAATTGTCATAAAACACAACCACTACAACAACAACAATAGCAACAACAACAACAACAAAACACTATCAACACACGTTCAACGGTATTTATAATTTATTTCGACATTTTTCAATGCTATCAAACTTATTTTTCTAACTTGTTTTTCCAACGATTTCAAGTGATTTTTTTTTGTTAATTTCTGCGATTTTTGTCGTAGGCCAAGTATCTGATGCCCATTGGCCCTCATTTTAAAATTTATGTCGCATACTTTTAGGGTCACGTGTAAAAAGTCTGCTTACTGAAAGTTCATAGAGCACTGAAAAGTATGCTAAAACAAATACTGAGACACGTATGCGAAGAAAAGTAATAAGCAAAGAATACCTTTAGGCTGGCCAATAAATATTCATTTAATATTTATTTTTATTCAGTTTAATAAATAATTTAATTTTGTTTTCTTTTTGTTTTATTGACTATTTCCTAGTGATACAAGTAGGAGAACTTTTAAATTCGTGCACTAGTCACACTTGAGAAACTGATGTAATTTAATTCAATAATCTTAACATCAGGTCAAGTCTCTAAACAGTTTGTTTAACATTTCAAGGCTTTAGATCACCGACAATTGAATGATTTGCCTTTAGTATTAATAGCTTAGTATGTTAGAAATGAGAATATCTAATAGATAGACAAACAAACAATTCTACTACATTCTAATTTAGAATAATTTAATGATTTTATATTTATTTTCTCTTTCCAGGGGTCAGCAGCTTGAGTTTTAATCCCTTCGCTTTGCCCACCTGCAATACACAGGGATATAGCACCAGCCAGTTGGTGACATCAACCAAATAATATTATTATTAAATGAGGCTATTGGCCGCTGTTGTTCTTACCACGCCCATTCGCTCCGAGACACCCGCCCCCAAATAGCACCAATGAAAATCAAATCAACAAAAGACGCTCGAAAGTGCAATAAGCGATGGAAATGTTTCCAAAAGTAAACAATTACGAGTACACGAGTACATCAAATATTAAAAAAAACAATTTGTTTGTTTATTTTTAAATACCCTTGTAAATTAATGAAAATTCTCAAAACCGTTTACCCATATCAAAAAGAACTTAATACATATGAACAAAATTGCAAACCCATATCACGCTCGGGCTACGACCCACGATATAACTTAAGATATATGATAATGCTGTGTCCATTGATCGAAACCGGCTGAAGCTATCAGAAGGAATTTCCGACGTAGAGTTTCAGTCATTTTGGATATTTGCTTGATTAATCGATATACATATGTAAATATATATATCAAATATTTATTGGATGTAATAATCAGAACTGTGAATAGAACAAATTATACCAATTTACATACATTACCTATGATGATCTGAAAGTAATACGAAAATACTTATTATACAAAACTAAAATATAAAATTAAATACATTTTGGATATATCTAAATGCTTGTATACGAAAATTTAATACCAAAACAAAAAATCAATAATTATATCGTGCTGCAAATATCCTCAACACAAAATTTTTCAAAGATCCATGAATCGAATATGCCATATCATTTTTCAAAATTTTACGAAAACACACTTAATGCCGATGCGTTGTCGAACTGACAATGTAGAAGAAACCATAATCAAAATGATATATACCTAAAAATATACAAAGATTTACAAAAAAACATAGTTGGGCTATATAAGACTAGCTATTTGGGAACCCGTTAATATCCAGAATACTTAACTAAAATTTGCATCGTATTAGAAACATAGATATCAAATTTTGGCAGTCATATCGTGCACTTAATCAATCCCATCAGAACACGCATATATAGATATAATTAAATAAATTCAATATCTAATCTAGACTTCATTCAACTCAAACATCACATTCAACACATCCGCTATTAACGACTCAAGCGAAGATTAATCAAGTACCGATTCAATGCCCAACATTTGTTGACTAGAGTTTAAACACATAAATTTATAATGTACTTAAATACATATATAATAACAATAAAAATAACTAAAATATATATATATATATATATACACGATTTTGGGGTGCATATACATAGTAAGATTATTGTTTATTACTCGATCTGTAGGGTCTATTTTAATTGGTATTGTATTATATACTTACATATTTGTATGTATGTTTCTAGAGACTCATACGATTTATTATTGAAAACTTTCTAGAAACAAAATAAAAACAATAATAATAATGCATAAATGATACGAACATATTTATAGTTATAAGCATTGCATAAGGCATACAAATTAGCTCCAGAAATCGATTTGTAAATTATTATTCTAGTAATGCTCTCTGTTTTGTAAATCTCAACAAGTTATTTAAATAAAATTTATTTAAAAATATAAATAATAAAAATTAAACAGTCCTAATTCCCAATAAATTTAACATATTTTATTATATACATAATAACTTGGTTCTATCACGTAAGCATATTCCCATCTTCCCATCAACTGATTCAAATGAAATTTTAAGTTTTAAATATTTAGTGGCCCTTCTAAAATGAGATGAAAAACAGCCAGATTCTAATATAAACGAAACCCATAGGTTTTGTAGATAGAACTTTTTTGATAGCATTTTTAAATTTCGTTATCTGCTTTTTTCACGTGAGCTTGCATCATTACTCAGGAATGCAATACCCGATTTTAAAAAGCTTTGAATTTTCGGAGAGTAAATATAAATACCTGTTATTTATTCGTAAATTAATTTTCTTCATAATATTGATCTTAATTCGTTTGAGCTATCTCAACCAGTCTGACTAAGTATGCATCTGTGATGGTCCTATACATTCTGACCAAATTTGGTTCAAATCGGACTACTGTATCATATGCCTGCCATAGGAATTAGTTAGAATTATTCAATTTATATTTGATGCATGTGTCCGAATAAGATTTGTTGCTACCTGTGGAGAATAAAAGGCAATTTTGTTCTGTGAATGAATACTTGACTATTCGAACGCCTGTATAAGTTATATTTTAGGTGCGTACCTACTAAATTTTAAATGAGTAGTTTATTTGTGCATCCTGTATCTGTACCTGAATATTGGGATCCGACTTTGGCAGCGGGTCTCAGGTAAGTAATCGAATTAAACTGCCATTTTCAAACTATTAGATCATACTAATTGTCAGTCAAAAGATTATAGACTGTAAAATATAAATCCTTAATCTTAAATCAAAAAATAACGTAGCAACAGCTTTTCACGGACAATCTCTGGAACCATGTCTTTTTGACCTTTTTTGGAATTGGAACTTTTTAAATTCTGTAAGGGAATAATCAAAGAACATATTTTGAAAATATTTTATTTTCCATAAAAATTTAAAAATAGTGAACAAATTGATAGTTACTAAATTGCGATTTACCTGAAGAAACATAAAGCAAACAATAAACTTTTCTTTGTGTTATAAATACATCAATCAATAGAAACAAAACTTAAAAGAAAAAATTAAGCGTTTGACACTGCGCAAAGCAGTTGTTTTTATAAGGTAAAAATAATTCGGATATTTTTTATTTAAATTTATATATTCAAATTTACTTTGTTTGGGGAGCATGGAAATGTTTTCGAAACTAGACTTTTTCCTGATAAAGAGGTTTTTTTAGAAGATGTCTGAAATATTTTAAATGTTTTTAAACTGTGGTTGTAGAAATCATAGTACCATGACCAAGAATTTAAAGGGAATAAGAACACATTAAATCAAAATGCTTTTAACTCATTTGAATAAATTAAATCAAAAACAAGCCAAAGACAAACTATCTGGCAACACTGAATACTGCATTGAAATGCATAAGTATTAATGTCAGTAGGCCTCTAAAAGGTTCAAATTTAAATGATCGAGGTATTATTCGACACGTATCATATGCAACCATATAAATTTTACCCTTTCACTTACAACCCCTTATTTCATAAACCAAAAGTCTTATTATTCACTTTTGTTAGCTTAAACTATACCGATCGGTATATAACTCGTAGTTTTTCATTATTTCTGCTAGACGTATTTCGCACCCTTCGTGATGCTTTCGTCACTAGCGGGGACTGCCGTCCGTAGGGATATTGTTGGAAAGGTATTTTTAGCAGGGTATCAAACCGAATTTAACATAACATTCGTACGTTTTTTTAGATCCAAATAACCAATATTTTTGGGCCTTTAAAAGATATACCATTAAATATTGTTCGTAATGTGTTGTGGCGCATGCAACACAAAATGGAAGTTTCTTTTAAATTTTCTATTTCATTTGTAAATTTTAGAGAATTATGCATAATAAACCACACAAAAAAAAATAGAATAATAGAATGCAGAAATAACTTATTTGGAGTCAAACAAGTTTATGGTTTTTATGCAAATTCCGCACAGTGTAAGTTTTTGACAATCTAGATGGATTTAATTGAAAAATAAAGATTTTTAAGGTAAATGAGCTTTTAGAAGTCAATTTAGAAATTTTCAAATGGTACAAAAACAAACTAAAAAAAAACCTAAATTTATTGTCTAGAAGTTAACGGTTCTCGAACATGTGCATTTGAAATGCATGCAAAATTGCATTGGATAACGAGCAACAGTTGACAAAGTTTAGTCTTTTCAGTTGAATCTTGTGGTCACTGTGAGCCGTCAAATTTATTTTTTCCATTATTTTTTGATCATTTTTGATTGCTGGAGCTATAAAGGGAGCTTTTTAAGTGGCCTAGAACATTTTTATTATTTGTTGAAAATAATTGCCAAAAAGTAAGTATGTTTTTAACAATATTCTATTTTTGGTGGAAAAATAGTAACAAAATTCAATCACATCAAATCAACAAGCACTTACTTCGTTTGCAGAAAATCATTCGAAATCAGGATCAGTAATAAAAGGATCAGTTTTTCGAGGTTTGGACAAGCAACGTAAGAACCTTTAAGCTTAACTCACTCCTAGAGCACGCAGATATGATTTTTGGCAATGAAATTGATCATAAAAAGTTGAAGTTGTATTTAACAAAAATGTGCCAGGAATTTGAGTTGATGTGTAGTAAATCTAGGAGAGATAAATCCAGATTTATGACCAATATAGCAAGTTGGCTTCACGGAACAATAAAACACGTTGATTATAAGATTGATGTCGCGCCTTCAACCTGAAACCGCAACGGAAGAACTAAAAAACCATTTTCTGATTTTTGCTCAAAAACACAAAGAAATAGTAAAGATCTGCAAAAGTTATTTCGTCTTTTTATCTTTTTTAACATTGGGTTTTTTTAATTTAATAAAATAGTGAAAAATATGAAAATCGCTTATTTCTTTCAATAAATTCATCACCATTAAAACGAAAACAATTTTTTCATTTGTTCGCCCAGTAATTTTTAAACTACAATCAAAAGCTTGAGCATATAACAAAAGTAATCAATTTGAAAAAAAAAATTGTTTTTATTATTAATTTAATTGGCTAAAATTAGAACAAAATACACTAACCCGATACTTAAAAAAAAAATTTTGTCTTTTTTATTGCGGTTTGTATGTTAAGAAAATTAAAATTTTCTGGGTTTTCCGTATTTTACGCTCTTTAAGGTACCACGCCCACTTCAACTTTTTTTCCAAAAATTTATTTGCGGTTTTTGAACATACACTTCAAAATTCAAGTCGATAGCTTTAAAACTACGACCTCTATTAAATTAAGTCCCCCTAGATTGGCAAAACCTTACACTGTGCGCCTTGAACCCGTGTGTCGTTCGGTACGTAGCGCACGCGACATTAAAATGGTTAATGTTACAATTACTGGTCGCCCTTCCAAAATGAGATGAAAAGTCAACCTGCTTGTCAGTTTGTTTGTCTAGTTGTTTGTCTGTTTGTTTGTTTTTATCAAGGCGTTAATACAGCTTATACTTGTGATTGTGGATCAATTCCCTATCAAAACACTAGAAACGTTTTTTCTACAACTTTTTCGAAAAATCGCTAGTTTAGCGGGTAATCGAGTGTGCTCGACTGTAGGATACTTTGTGCCTTAGCCCTCTGATAGCCCCATACATATTTGCAAGCCGTTGGCACACTGAAGGTTTGATAATGCGGCATTAAATTGTCGACTAATTGTTCGTTTTACATCTATATGTTCTACTGAACGTATTTAAATCAAATTCGATCATAATGTTAAAGACAATATAAAATTCCTATTTTGTGACTTCTGCCGGGATATATAAAAAACAGTAAACAATTTCATAATAAAACTTGATTTTGGACTGATCGTTCCTATGGCAGCTATAGGATATAGTCAATAAATTTTGATCAGGATCTATAGGACCATCCCACATGTATATCCTGTTAGTTTGGTCGAGATATTTCAAACAACAAAAAAGATTTTCATACTAAAACTTGATTTTGGACTGATTTTTCCTGTCAATTTGGTTGAGATATTTTATAAAACAAAAAAGTGGTTTATGCTAAGTCTTGATTTTCGACTGATCATTTCTATGGCAGCTATATGATATAGTGGTCTGATCCAAATAAAAAAAACTTGATCTGCGCTCGGTATCCAGGAACCTACATACCACGTTTGAATTCTCTAGCTCTTATAGTTTCAGAGATCCTTTGACTTAAACAGATGGCCGGAGGATCGGAGATGCTTCCTTCTGCCTGTTACATACATGTCACAAAACCATTATACCCTTTTTGACCATTTTCAATGGGCACGGGGTATAAAAAGTTTGGCTTTTTATAAAGTCCCTATCCTTCTAACGGCAGGGCCGAATGCCAAACTTATTTTTAGAATAAGTTATATATCCAATTTAATATCGTTCGTCACAATTGTGTAATACATCCTTACCAAATTTGATTTTAGTCGGATAACTTTATCATATGGCTGCCATATTAACGATCTGACAATAAATCGGCAGTTAAAAAAATCGAAAATGCTGCAAGATACAGAAATTAATTTTTTTAACTCAAAACAAGAGAGAAATATTACAGTATATATATATAATATTTTGAATTGCATACTTCTGGGCTCTTACGTTTCTTAAGCACTTAAATCGGGCATTACTATAGGGTTGGAGATGCTTCCTTCTTCATGTTGTGCCCTTATTATTATTTTTTAAGTAACAGGTATAAAAACAAATTTATATATTTTAACAGCGGTATTGGGACGATATGAGTCTCCACGAATCCCTGCCTTGCGCGTCTCTGCCAGTTGGTAATACCAAGCTGAAGTTTCTTTTTTCATACGTACAACATAACACAGCCAACGAAGTCGCTGGATGTTCATTATATCATATAATATATATTTCAAGTCCTATATGCGAAAATTACGTAAGCGCCAAAAAGCAAATTTTAAAGGCGAAAGTATTTTATAATTATTTTAGATTTCGTTCGTATGTCGTGTGCCGCTCACATCATAATTGACAGGCCAACATCTCCGTAAATATATTTTAGGTGCCGATGCTGTTGGTTTTTATAAACACATTTGCATAAAAAAACAAGTTTCGGAAAAATGTTGCTTACGACATTTTTGCAAATAGGGCACGATATAAGCATTTAAAGCAGTTTAGTGAAAGTTTACTTTTGTTCGTAATGCTAGAACTTTAAGTTGCCTGGAAAAAATCCAGATTTCATGGAGCTCTTAGAAATTCGGCAAAACCAATTTAGGCTATCGTAGAGAAGACACATAAACGAACAATGTTACATTAATAGTTAAGACCATCCAAATAAAAATGGTAAATACCATAATATTTACTATCATATTAAATACACTTAACTTATATCAGGTAAGGCAGAAATCTTAGTATTTCTGAGCTTACTATTCCGGAAGAATTCAGCGTTAAAGTCATAAAGGCAGTAAGAGTTTAGCTAACATGAACATCAAATTGTAGTATCTTTATCACATAAAATTCATTACGAATGGACTTTAAAAATAAAAACATTATTTTAGCAATAAACTTAAGAAGATAAATAAACATCTCTTACAGATAGACACACGGACATGGCTACAAAGACTCGGTGTTGATTCTGATCAAGAATATATATACTTTATAGGGTCTACTTTGCCGCCTTCTGCATGTTAAATATATTTGTATAAAATCATTATACTCTTTTAAGTTGTAGAACAGAAAATGTTGCAATTCAAATTTGGGGTCTCTTAGCCTGACTTGTTCAGGACAGGCGAGCAGCTGTCAAAACGCTTAGGCCATAGCAAAATACTCTTGAAGATTGTTGAAATTCAAATAGAACAGATTTGAAACTTGATTCCAAGGTTGGTAAGGCATCGATTTTGAAGGTCTTAGATAACTTTATTAGCGGTTTGTAAAGGGTTTGCATTAAATATTTGTATCCATGAATATATGTATATACACATACATATACGCTTAACTATAATTAATTCCAACCAAATATTATGAATTGTACGTAAGCAAACAAACATACATGCTTATTTTTTAACCTACATGAATAATGTTTGTTAAGATATATTTTAATTTCTTATTAAAATTGTAATATTAGGGTAAATATTGAGATTTATCTTATCCGTATTATACCCTTGATCTATTATTCAGTTTTAGATGAAGTCTCCTCACTCTCTTTGTACAGAATTTCATGAATTTTCGAGCGCACGTAAAGCTTGCGGTTCACGGACAATTGCCGCATAATTGGTACAAGACTTAATGCAAAATAATAGTCATCATCCTTGGTCTGCTGTTCCTGTTGCTGCTGAATGACATAGCTCAACTGCTCGCTCACCGTAGTCAGACGCTCAATGGATGTTTCCAAATTGTTCTTTAATGTTTTTGCCGCGCTTGTCGGAGCTGAGACCACGGTGGCAACGACAGGACCAGTGGATGTACGGTTGCTGTTCATCACTGTAACTTTATCGCCCGAGTCTAACATCTCATCTTCGACCACTTGTATGGGACTGTAACAGAGCGGATCTTCACTATATATAATGTCCTTAATGTCCTCGCTTATTTCCTCGTTTTGCTCGTACTCCTCCCACTTCTGCGGCAGAGCTCCGGTTATAGTTACATGAGCCTCGGCCTTTGGTTTTGCAACACGCAACGGCTCCCGAACAACCTTCGCCTTGGCGATGCGAGATGTTTTTTCTGCAATGTAAATATTCTTCTTAATATAAGTATATAAAACAAAAACAATTTCATCATGTAAATCATGTGTCAATAAAATGCCGGCACCCAGCTGTAATGCAGGGCTGGGCATAATCGTTTTGCGATAGTTTCCATTTGGGGACAGTCGCAGGGGATCGATAGGTGCGTCAATAGGTCACTGTATGTTGTGATAAGGGCAGCCGATTGCATACCTTTTTTTAATGTGACAATCATAGGTCGGCTAATGGATCGCTGTTGGACCGGATTAACCAGCACCTCGTCGGCGTGCTTGTGCCTTAAGTGTGTCCACAGATTGGTGGTATTATTGCCCTTAAGATTGCTGGCCATGCCACCACGCGATATATTATTGCCGCAATAACGACAAACCGCAAAGTTTTCACACTCTTCGTTGATGTCGTAATGCTGCCAAACACTGCTAACACGTCCTTTAGGCATTTTAAATATTATTTTCACAAAATAACTGTACTCAATTATATTTTTTTCATAAAAGCGCAATAGCGATGTTAGCGTTGCTGGCTCGTGGGTGTTGGAAAGCGCATTCGAAAAAAGTGTTGTAAAATGCTGGTTTTAATATACCAAAACAAAGAACTAAAAAAATTATGAACAAGCAAATTAAATCGCATTTGATTTTAAAAGTTCAGCATATGGCTGATAGCAGCACATTTTATATTATTTAAAACACACTCGCCTTACGGGCTTTATTGTTTTCAATGTTTTATCCACTTTCCACTCAGTATTTAAATCTTGGTTACGCACAGCTGATTATTGTATTATGATCTGAGTACATCTAAAATGAAGCAAAGTTTTTACCGACTGGATTGCACAATAAACACTTCTATATACCGCGTAAATCTCCAGTATATATAACAACACTAGGACAGGCTGTGGCGATGACAACAACAACGCTTCCCGCTCTGAACACGCGTGGCAGTGTGAGGGGACGTGCGTGAATATCAGATCCAAAACTTACCGTTAGTCGTGTGTAAACATCTATGCCGCAACAAACTGCCAGTTCCTGTTTTCCCACTATATGATAATAGATCGCCACAGGTTTTGCAGCAGGCATATGGCTCTATTCGATCATCACAAGACACCAAGTTGAAGAAACGCCAAACACAACTCTTTGCATTTCGTGGCTCCACTAATTTACACCGCTTGTCACCTGATTTCAGAAGACTTCTCAATTCAGATTTCTTTTCAACGTGCATCTTAGACGTCCTATTCAAACCGTATTAACAAAAAATATGTAAAACTCAAAACGTAAAATTTACTAAGCGACACGCATGTCACGGTTTCTAGTCACGCACAAAACCGTGTTGCAAAGCACGACAATCCACATAATGCGATATTTGGCAACACTAGCCTGGGCTCCAAAAAATTATGGACCTCACAAATTAAAAGTTTGACCATTTACTGCTCGAGTATCAATTAATTGATATGACTCAATTAATAAAACAAGGTAGAACAATAATAATTTATAAATTAATTAAAACCCACAAAAACCTATACGGTATAAAGGAAAATGTGGCAAACTAAATAAGTCTTAAGTTCATATCTACGTTACCAATTCTCAGTGAATATCACATTGAGTGTTAAATAAGGCGCGATTGATAATATTCATCCTTCGGACCAAGGGTCTATGCGTGCGAATATGTGTATTTTCGTATTAATTCACATGATGATCGTTCGACTGCTTAGCGCCGATAGCTCTTACACGTATATTGTGGCGGCTAACCGATAGTCAATCGATGAATGATGAATCACGAACTCGGACATACATTTGCTAAATTTTAAATACAGATTACTACATATTTTTAACGCTCTATAATCTTTCCTTGATGATTTCGCAGCCCAGTTTGATAATTTTTTCTGACCATTTGCAGTTTTTGTAATGTTGTGATTGCTCGGAGGATTTAAAAAGCTTCTAATTTACGCGAGTAATTGTTTTAACAATAATTTTTTTTTTCGTTAAATAGAATCTGGCTACTATGATATTGCATTTATCAGATGCAAAATTGTGAATGGTAAGATTAAGGTAATAAGCAAGAGAGCCCGAGGCAAACCGTGGGACACTTTCTGCCGGGTTGTAGGTCAAAATGATATTGAACTCAATAGGGCCTTATGTCAAAAGGCAACAAATGTAAAAAATTGCCAAGTTCAAACTGAAAGAATCTTTAAGAAAAATGATTGGAGCGAGATCCCGCAATAATCTTGAATGCACCGAAGATCAGGACTACAACACAGACAATATAGATCTTTTGGATGAGCAAAGTGAATCGGAAATATCATTCAATGATGAAGCAAAAACCGTAGTTGCAGTGGAAAACAGTCGAAGCTTGGACATTGCTGAGAACACCGGACTCAAAAAAAAAAACTCTTGCGCATGCACATTTAAAGTTATCTTGTGCTGATGACTGTTTCCAGGATAGGTTGGAAATGGTGCGGATGGACGAGAAGCTAATGTAAATGCTTATAGCAAAAGCTGCGACAGCTTGACAGCTTGCTCTCTGTTAGTAGCTCAGATAATCAGTCGTGTGCAGGCAAGTAAGATACTTACATATGAATTGTACTTGATAACACTTTAAGATTTATACTCATTAGAACATCTAATCTTTGTGAAATCTGTCGGATCGACTTTCCTCGGAGATGGTCAATTACACAATACTTAATGAAGTCGCGAGATCAAGGAAGCTTGTGTGGTGCGTATTTGAGCATAAAGAATGTAAAACTATTTGGCTATTCCCCAAAGAAGGGTAATTTTACGTTAAAGAGAAAAGATGCGAATATGATATTCATTTTAGGCTGTTGCAGAGGAGTAAGACCCGATGGGTATTTTTAAAATAGATTAAATCTTTTAAGTTGTACACATTTTAGGTTACTTTGAGAAGTGTTGCATTAATTTGGAAAATGTTAATTCCCCTACTGTAAAAGCTAAGTGGCCGTCCTTGTGAGATGCAGATTAATATCATCAAGTTCCATTAGATGGCCTTGTACTTCTTTCGATAGAAGAGAAAAATGATAGTTGAAGAATGATATCCAGGGAAACAATTAGGATAATCTCTTTTCAGATTTTATAACCTTACAATCGCCTGCATTTAATAAACGCTGACGTATTAAATTGGTGGCATTCGAACAAGGATAATTTTCTATTATTACACTAAATAAGTCGTGGACTTCCTCGGAGAAGGAGCTTATGAAAGCCCTAATTTTAATAACTTTCACATATTGCATTTTGTTTTCTCTCTATGATATAGTTAACAGAATATTATTTACACATAATTGTGACTATCTGTTCCAATCGAGTTAATTGTATTTATTTTTAACATTTACACTTATTTCTAGGACTGGCTGTATCAATTATCAGAGTATGCAAATTTAAATAAAACAAATTTCAAAATTGTTTTTACCGCGTGATTAATATCGGACGAGAAGTAAAATTTAGTCACAATGAATCCATACATGATTTAAAGGAATCGATAGTTGCGGTTAACTTTGAGTAATTGTGGTGGATGGTCGATAACAGTTAGAGGTTTCAGTGTTGATATGTGCCAACACTTGGGTGTTGTACAACACGCGCAATCAGAGAAAATTTTGGAAGAGAAGAAGCAAGCTGTTATTCGATTCGTTTATTTGAAATAAAAAGAAAGTGTAAAATAATTGTAAATCGAGCGCGGATCGTATAAAATGCACTTGTATAAATCCAAGCGGTAAAGCAATGATAAATACAATAACGAAGTGTGTGCACCACGCACACATACTTAGCTTTTTCGGTCATCATTCCGTTGTTGCTCACAAACTGACGTCAACGTTGGCGTCGCTGCCGCAGTCGACGTCGTCATCATACGCCTTGCCCTCAATGAGAGCGAAGAGCATAACAGTGTCTACCAGTTTGGCAGCCTATCGCGCATAAAAGAGAGAGAAACAACGGCGAGCAACAGCAACAACACAAGGCATAAGAAAAATGTTTTCATTTATTACTGCCTGCCATCGCGGAAAAGTGGAAAATTGCAAAAAACCGCAACTGCCACGCTGAAAATTATGCACTAATTAGCCAAAAATTGACGCAAACTAAGCGATAAGTTCGTTTCTCTGTCGACAGTAGCCCCAAATTGCAACAGCTGATGCTGTAGACACCACTAAAAATCATTGCCACCTCTGCCGCTGCGTCAACTGCTGCTGCACTGCGCTGTTCTGTTCTGTTATTGTGCCAAGCACAGTTCCACGGCAAAGCAACCCCCCGTCGCCGCCCATTGCAAAGTTCGCCCAGTGAATGATTCACATTTTTCCTTTACTAGTTTTTTCTCCTCTTTCTATGTTTTGTGTTACTGTTCTTCTTTTCTTAATGCTGTTGTTGCTGTGCTGCGCGAATTGTTTGCAAATGCGTGCGCGCAATTAATTTGCAAAAATTCAAAAATAGTTGTAAAAGTGCTTATAAATATTTATGTATATATGTATGTACTAATTTATCGCTGTGTGTGTGTTGTGTGAGTGATTTTAGGCTTTACGGCTAAAGTGAAAATTCCAAGCCAGAGAGAGAGAGAGATAGGCTTCACAAAAACATAATAAGGAAAGTGTGGAAAATACGACGACAACAAGAAGAAACCGCTTGGCCAGTGAAAAAAGAAAAGTGAACTGCAAGTGCAGCGAAGACTGGGCGTCGGACAGCCAGTGACATCCGTCATTTGTTGCTGGCGTCGCCGCCACTGTTGCAACAGCAACATTAATTTCATCGAAAGAATTTTGTTTAACTCTCCGACTTGGAAAAGTGCAGTGTCATCGTCATCTGCAACATGGATGCCGAAACACAGGAAATACGACAGGTAAATATTTTTATTTTTAGCCATTATATACGTTACTTCCAATCCCCATACTCACCTGCTAACCAGCTAGAAAAGCAATTCAGCTACTAGTGTGCGTACACTCCCACATACATATACATACATAAATACATAGGGAGTGCTTTTAATAATGTGTCTATATACATATGTGCAAATGTATGTATTTGTGCTCGCAAACTAAATATCGCGTTCATTAAAATTCTTGCCCTGGCTGTGACGTCGACGTCGTCGTCAAAGTTACTCCCCAAAGAGTTCGACGCCAGCGACGCTGTCTTTGCCGTGAGCTTACTTAACGCCTTTGCAATGCGCTCATCAAACGCTGCCTGTGCCTCTGCCATAGGCCATAAGCGTAACGGCTTTGTGTCCGACGCTGACGCTGACGTCGCCGCTCAGCCACCTACTCTCTTTGCCAAAATGGTGCGCTGAGGTAACCACACGCCACACCGCCGCTCCCACTGGCTGGCCACTTGAGCGCTTTAATATGCGACCGACACCTACTTACGGTATGACTGGTTTTAAATTTGAAATATCAATGCAAACAACAATACCAACAACAACAGCGCAGCGACAGAAGTAGAAGCAGCATTGCCAACAATACGAAGAGCAATCATCAGTGTGGACAGCTGTGCAGTATTGGCACTGGCAACCCGCTGCTGTTCAATCAACTTCAAAACTCCATTCATAAAATGTGAGTGCGCATTCCGCATAAATTGGTTCCACAGCCGGAAAATGATGTTTCGATGGTGTTGTTGCTTTTCTTATTGCCACTTGGCGCACATTTTTGTTTGTTGTTTTAACTGCGGTTGCATGATCTAATCGCTATGTAAAGGCCAGATATATATATGCACACTATGTAAATATATACATAAATATTCATACATACATACATAAATACTATACACGCATGCAGAAACTTAACGAAAGAGATGGAAAAAAAATTTGTCTCTGATAAACTGACTGTTAAATTGTTGGACAACCTTCAGGGTGCCCAACAACCGAAATCGTAGGTTTTTGGGTAGTAACTAGCATTGCCTAGGTGTGTGTTTGCGTGCGTGTGGCGTTTCTGCCTCTCTAATTCCAAAATTATAACCAACTCCTTAGAAAGTCAAGTTAAACGCCTCTCATACAATCGACTATTTCTCAATTTGCTGTTGCTGTTGTTAATTCTACTAAGCTCTTTAAGTAATTAGCGCATTATGGGCTTTTAAAACTAAAAATGGAAAAAAGAAAACAGAAAAAATTAATATTGAAAACCATTCAAAAATTGAAGCTCACGCTCAGCAGCTTTAAGCATTTGCCGTAAATGTCTGCTTTGTTCGCTCTCTGTATCTTACTCTCTCCACTCTCCATGGAGCATAAGCTCCAACCAAAAACAAAGACGAAAACAAAATACATATTGCGGTTAATTGTCAAAGGGAAAGAGTTTTTGTGTGTTCCTTTTGCATTTATATTTAGCCTATCGTCGCAGTTCTCTCTGTCATGCGAGCAGTGCGAGCTAGCAAGAGCTAAACTGTTGTGAGATAACGACAAACAAAAAATATAACATAAATGCCGCCAAGCTGTAATTTCAATTGTAAGAATATAAACACACACACACATATGAACTATGAGTGTGTATGAGCTTATTAATATGCATGCATTGAAGACCATGTGGGCGTCCAAACCAAAAGCGATTTATTGTTTTACCCCGAAATGTTGACATTTTGAAATTCGAGTTTCACGGCGTATTTGTGTATTATGCGAATATGTATCTAAAAGCAAGCGAAAAGACAGACAACAGAAAAGTGCAGTTCGTTGTTGTTAGTGGATTGGTGAAAAGCATTAGAAGACAAACTGGTTGCGCAGGAAGTGTGTCCACCTGTCCGCCAAATAGCCTGTTGGCAAATTCGCATAGTTCGACGGTCTACGACCTACGCCAACATATTTGACACTCTTTAACCTGTTGCTCAAAATCTTCACTCGATTTCACAGTCTGACTGTTAATTACGAGTAGTCTGCAGAAATTTAGCTTTTATTTAATTTTATATTTTATTAAGTACTTACAACAATTTCGGATCTAACAAACAAAAGGCATATTTAATGCCATCATTAATAATATGTTTTCCATGAAAGTCAACTACATTTTCTAAGTAAAAATTAATCGAATGATTATTGTTTGAATATTTTACTTGGAAGATTAAAATTGCTGTATTTCTTAGTGTAGCTCTCGAAAGCACTAAAATATATTTGAGCAGCTCTTATATTTACTCATATTATTTACTGACTTTTATATTTTGTTAAGATTAAACAAAGCTGTATTTATGTAACACTCCCTTTCAGCTCCTATTTATTCAGTGTATGTACATATTATGTCTTTTATGTACTGGTCAAGCGTAAGTTGAAGATCGCACAGATTTTCTTTTCAAACATGATGCCCAGTTATTTACAGTGTTTGTAAATAGCTAAAAACCAAAGTCCCTCTGCTTATCAGATACATTCCTTAGAAAGACGAAAGTTGACACATGTGTTCGATACGAAAGTTTGAATCGTAGTTAGAAGAGAATTATTGTTGTTATCTCGTGTGGAGTGTTGATCGTTAGACTTAATCGATCGATCTGTTCTCTGGCAGGCTATCAAGCCTATGGCATTTTAGTCAGTTTCTATTTAAGTAAAAACTAATAAGGGGCATTTTTCCAGCAAAATCTTAGAAAACAGATAGGAATTGTAGCCAGCCGGAGACTGCAGCGAATTGATGAGTATGAAGTGCAGTTGCAAATGGAAATTGCTTTTGCTGGCGAAGCTAAAGGCGGCACTTGAGATTTCATAAGTCAGAATAACACTACTTTCTGGGCATGAGTCTGGGGACTTGTGATTCCCTCTTCTTCATGCTGAGTGACCATCAGTGAGAGCTAAGCACAGACACAATGAAACAACGGCGCACGCCAAGCTAAATACAACACAGCGAGTTTATCGAACTCATATTGAAGATTGAACGCATGGCTTCACACAGATGCAGCGGCGGCTACGTCTACGGACAGATACAGATTCAGATACAAGCACATAGGCACATATACACAGATACAATTATACAGACTAAACTGAAGAGTGCGCTACTTAATTGCTTTAATATTAAAATGCAACGTTAAATTTACTGAAAGGTTTTGACTTAAGTCTACCCTCCGCTATCCTCAGTATCTTCGAGTAAGATAAAAATGTATCTGTTAAATTCAGTCTTTTCTTTTAACCGGAAACTGTCGTTTTCTACTAAAACATAAAGTTTTTTGCATAACTGTGCAGTATATGATAACTTTTCTACCTTTTCTTTGGATATTATACTTTTTATTGGGTTTTTATAATGGTAAATTTATATTGAATGAGACATGAGGTAAGTCGATATGTCTGTTAATGAGAAAATTAGTCTTTCAGCTTAAAATGTCTTGTGACATGATACAGAAGTTTATCATATTTGCACTGCTATTAATTTGTAATAAGTAATGAGAATGTCAGGAAATAATTTCGGAATCGGTAATAATTTCGGTAATCTTAAAAAAAAAGATAACCATTGCATCACTCCCTTCTTTATCTACATCATCCATTGACGGTCCAATGGTCTAAGGCTCGGCTATAAAGTCGTTTCCTTCATATCGTCAATATTCTGTTTTAAATAGGTTTGAATAGCTGGAGATATTTGCCTTAGGCGGGATACAAAATTCTAAATATTTTTATTTGATTATTCCGCTAAAGGTTAAGGGTAATTTTATCTATACGTGTAATAATGCGTTTATTTGCAATTGTGTTTCAGGCTCGTCAACGTGCTTCCGTCAAATGGCTACTCTCGAAGGCATTTAATAATCGGGTGCCAGATAACCTGAAGGAGCCCTTCTATCGCGATCACGAGAACCAGGAACGCCTCAAGCCGCAGATCGTTGTTGAGTTGGGCAACGCGACGCTTTATTGTCAGACATTGTCTAACCTGTACTCCGATCCCAACTACCAAAGCTTAAATCACTGGTCAATATTACAGACGCTAGCTCGCAAGGGTGTCCCTGTGGCCGAGTCCTCGGACATGCCCATTACCGAAACGGTATTAATTCAAACAAATCCGTTGCGAATTGTAAGTAAAGAGAGTGCTTTCAAATAAAATGCGAACTAACTCAGGATCTATTTGAATCTTTCAGAACGCCCACATGTCTGTGATAGAATCGTTGATGATTCTGTATGCGAAGGAAATAACATCGGGTGACCGCATTTCGTCGGCCTTACGGAGGTAAGCAGTAGATGAATCCTTTATAGAATTGCAAAGCTGACTCTTCATTCAATTGTAGAATATCTGGCACCAGCTATCAGGCGCCCTCTGTCCAATCTTATGAGCAAGCGTTGCTCGCTTGGATATCGCATGCATGCGCCGCTCTAAAGAAGCGAATCGTCAAAGAGCTGGAGTCAAGCGTGCCGGATGAAATCGTAAGGATTCGATGACAAAATCAAATACTGTCCTATGAATTTTATTAACTAATTTATGTTTCTCTTTGAAGGGCACGCGTCTACAGACGCCGGATATACCGCCAGTACGTGATTTTCAGGATCTTTGTGACGGAATCTGCCTGGCGCTACTCATTTCCTATTATTGCCCCAAAGTGGTACCGTGGACGAGTGTACGGATCAATTACTTGCCCGCCGTGGAGGACTCGATCCATAATATACTGCTGGTGAGCAGTTTTTCACAAAAGCATTTGCCATACGGTGTCTTCCACATGACACCCGAGGACATTACATATATGCGAGGGTATGTGCATGAATCTAATATTCCAATGATTACATATCTTTATATGACTGCATTTTGTTCGATAGCTCGATGAAACTGAATCTAGTCTTGCTGCTGACGGATTTATTCAATCTATTTGAGATACACCCGGCCAAATGTGTATGTTATCCAGGCATGGATGGACAGGGTAAGTGACAGCGCCTACATAATCCATCCAACTACGCACCGCATCGCATTCCAACCAAATAGTTAACCAACCTACCAAGTACCCTTCCAAACCATTGGTCGAATTGCGTGATTTTAACCAAGGCATATTTTGGAATGTCGTCTTCGTCGTTGTCCTGTAAAATTATTATTGTTTTGCATTGCGTTTATGTTTTACTTTCGTTTAATTTTGCTGCACTTTTCTTTGGCTATCTCTAAATAGAAAATCAATTCGAATATACGTTTAACATGTTTCCAATGAAATTAGGATCCTTAAGGCAGTTAGGAAAAATATCAATTCTTAGGTTTACACATAAAAATGCACCTAATAATGCCACGATTGGATCGCACTAGGCACTTTTTCAACAGAGTAGAAATCAGCATATAATTAGATTACATATAAGAGAACAAAATGCAATGTGATTCTATGGTTGCCCCTCCAACAATAAATTATATCAATTACAATCGCAGAAATGACACCCCAATCACCTCAGCCTCATTCATTCGATTTTTTTCATTTTTCCGGCTGCTGTCATCCCGCACCTGTTCCATTATATGGAAAGCAATTCCAAGTAGATAACCTAATGATTAATTCAATTTCAATCGATTTTATACTTGATTCTCTTTCTTTGTTTATATGCAAAACGCTTCTGCAAACCACAAATCATCAACTGAATGGGTGTTAACACTATGCTCTCTTTCTTCTCTCTACATTCAACACACTTATGCAACAACAACTAAAACAACCACGGCAACAACAATCCATTATTTGCAAAATATGTGATCGATTCACGTAGATGTCATCGCCAGGCGCACCATGGGCGCCAATGAGCACGGAATCTGCCATCGACGGGGCCTCACAATGCAACCCGTAACGCCCATACCCGATTTACGGAGTGATCTTGACCAACCGCCCGTTGGCTCGCCTTCGAATCGGCCACCGTTTCAAGGTTTACTTCACTTCTTAAAATTCCTCTGATCAATTCAATGCAGAGATACCTGTGCTTATTATCTTTTTGTGTGTGATCCTCCCCTCAATTAATATTTGTTGTCTAGTTTCATAACGTGAATGTTTTTCATTGTTTCATTCGTTGTTTGTGTTGCTTGTTTATCTGTTCGTTTGTTCGATTGCTTGTTTCGTTGTTTCTCCATTTTTGCCGCTGCTTTTTCATGCCGTTATGTACTAAGTCTGTCAATAATTGTAGTCTTAAGTTAACTAACAACATATATCTGTTCATCATTATGCTGATCCATCTCTGTCATTATTTACGATATGAAAACTCCCACTGTTTATGTCCCTTGCACTCGAGAATGTTGCACCTGTTCATGATATTTGACGAGCCTTGTTATAACTAAAAAATATGATCTCCAGATGAGTTGGGAAAAGCTACAAGTCTGATATCATCAAGTATACAGATATTAGAAGAATAAAAGAAGATTACAATGCTAAATCTTGAATCTATTTATTCTGCCCTTTCACTTTTTCTTCCATCCATCGCTTTATGAAATTCTGAATAGGCCTTGGTTTTCCTTGGATAAGTTAACTTGAAGTTAAAGTTATTATGTATTTCATTTTATTTAATTTATTTTTTTTGGGCTGAACACATTTTGTAATTTATTTGTTTCATCTTTTGTATTCGTTTTTTAGTTCCGCACACAAATTCCTTTAGCGGCGGCGGCTTAAATCGCAGATCAACTCCGCCCACCGAATATCAAACTATGCAATCAAATAATTTTGATGGCAATCAAGCAGAAGGTAACTATCGATAATTAAGCACTTGCATTTATCATTTGATTATTAATTTGATTTTGAATATGTTTAAACTTCTGACTGCAAGCCATTCGCCTACTGCAATCCCAATACTATACTAGCAATTTATTTATAATTCTATTATTTAATTTTTTTCTTTTATCTCAACCACCGAAACACACACATTGCCGCCAACTGCGCATTTCCGCCTAACTGACTCCGTCTCCAACACCCAAAATTCATAACGCCCATCCCAACGCCTTTCGATTCGCATGTGGCAGCGTTCGTCGTGCACAAGTCGCGGGGCATTACCACACTATCATCCATGCACTCGCAACAACAGCAGCAACAACAACAGCAACAGTTTCATCACCAGCAACAACAGCACCAGCAGCAGCAACAACAGTCCCAGCAGGAGCCCTTAGTTCCAGCTCGCTTGCGACAGGCTAAAGAAAAGAATAATGTCGAGTCGAAGGCAGACGAGAGAGGTTTGGCTGTCTTTTAACTCGTATCTCATATACTCTTCCTTCACCCATCTCTCGTCCCATCAATTACACTTGAATTCTGTTATATTACTTCATTACAAATCTATATGGAATATATTATAATAGATTATGAAGAGCGTTTCAAAAATAGGATTAAGTTCAAGCTGTTCCGTCTGCTTATTCCCTTCCCGTTGTGTGGTATACAAAAAACTCCTATCTGATAATTACTTGAGAGGAAAGTTTTTATTGAACATAATTTCATTATCATTTATGCGTCATATACTTAATTTGATTTCTTTTTTTTTATATTGCAATTATCATCAATTTTATTTGCTGA
The DNA here is from genome assembly GCA_035043635.1 of Drosophila rellima. Taxonomy (NCBI): domain Eukaryota; kingdom Metazoa; phylum Arthropoda; class Insecta; order Diptera; family Drosophilidae; genus Drosophila; species Drosophila rellima. Next base: position 192,000 of record JAWNMV010000236.1, on the reverse strand, counting down.
ATTTCATTACTTTTAATTTTTATTAATTTTGTTCTCGTATCAACAATCGAAACAGGCGATTTTGTTGCTGCGGGTCGACCAAGTAACTGGGAACACAGCCGACGTCCGAGCTTTGCAGGTATGCCAAAAAGAATATCTACAGTCGGTGTTTAATTCCCTGTACGAATGTGTGATGTATGTGCTTAAGATTCAGCTTTTGTTTTCGAACTATGTTCCCAATCCTTCCGCAATCATTCATAGCGCGTATGTCCTAATTATGATCAATAATGTTTCAGGTCGCCGTTCACGACGCAATTCCTCCAGCGAAGATTCACAGTTGACAATTGAGAATTTTGGAGGCTCACAGGATCAGCTGAATACGCTGGGTCGCTTCGAACGTGAACGGGATAGGGACCGGGAACGTAAGCTGTCGAACACCAGTGTGGGTAAGTAAAGGGATCTCAGAAATAGTCTTTAACCTAGTAACTTGATTAAATTGTAGAACCGACTGTGGCAGTGCGCTCGTCAATTGCCGATGCTCGTGGCACTCTTCAGTTGGGATACGATACGGATTCAGGCTCCGAAAAGCAGGATCGCGAAACTGAGAAGTATTCAATGCGTAGACAAGCAAGGTGCGCTTTCTTACACACAGCATGCTGGGCATAAAATAAGAGTTTCTATTTTCTATGTTTTGACAGTGTTGACAATGTGCCCACGGTCTCGTCCCACAATCTGTCGAATGCGGGCAGTCCGTTGCCGATGGCGCGTAATAAACAACATTCCACCGACAAGGATTACACTAATGTCGAGCCCTATAACGATGCCAGATCAAGTGGATACGATCCAGAAAGCACGCCCGTGCGTAAATCCTCAACCAGCAGCATGCCTGCAAGTCCGGCGGCCTGGCAGTTGGAAATCTGCGACGACGACTTGCGCTCCCTAGAGAACGCGAATAAGTTATCCACGATGCGCATGAAACTGGAGGAGAGGCGCCGTCGAATCGAGCAGGACAAGCGTAAAATCGAAATGGCAGTGCTGCGGCATCAGGAGAAGGTACGATCTGAATTACATCATTAGTATTTTAAGAGCTTGAATTTGATGTATCGGAATGGTTTAAGATATCATTTCTGATTTCTGAGACTGGCATCTCTTGAAACAGCTGATGTTGACATAGTGTCATATCGACAATATATTAGACCTCGAGACAGCTAGACTCACCTACAAATTTCTGATTATTGTTGCATCGATTTTAGGAGGACCTGGAATCGTGTCCAGACGTCTTAAAGTGGGAGACTATGAGCAATGAATCGAAGCGTACACCGGACATAGATCCAGCTGATATGGACAAGTATCAGGTGAGTGATACCTTCGTGCCCCTCTGCATCTCACGCCAAGCTTGTTCTAACCCCTGATAAATGTTAATTCGCTTGTGTCTCTTTCTATACTCTCCTCGTCTCCCATTATCCGCAATGCTCAATTTCCGTGTCTGTGGTTGTTCTCCCACATAAAAATAACACCTCTACACGACAATACATTACACTACTCTAAACACACATGTAAACATTAAAACACACATTAACACACACTTAACAACGGTCATGGATGTGTGAAACAATAAACAGCAAAGCATCGCTATTATGAACATGAATCTGCAGGATATCCAACAGGATATCCATCGGCTAGCCACTCAGCAAAGTCAAATGCAGGCTCAGCATCTGCAAGCGCAGCAGCTGATGCAGGCACAGCAAATAGCCAACATGCTGAACCAGGTAAGCATCAAGTCCGCCTTGCACCTTGCATCTCACAAAAATTACAAAATTAACTCAATATTCGCTTTATCGGTTTTAATCGATTTCGTTTGTCGTCTTTGTTTTTTGTTTGTCTGCATTTGTTTTTTGTTCGCTCGTTCGTTCGACTAACTGTATTGGCTTCCTTCCCCAATCTAACCGCATCCGCAGCAACAAACGTACGGCTCGCAGCAGCATTTGTCTGACCACCATTATCAGCAACGGCCTATGCAGCAAAGCTTCGGCTCATCACCACATCTTCCACAGGCCTTCAATGCGCCCGTCAGCGCCTACAGCTCCCGTCCACCTAGTCGCGATCCCTACCAGCAACAGCAGCACCAGCAGCAGCAGCATCATCCACACCAGCAGCCTTTGCAAATGCCCCCGATGCAGTACGTCAACGAGCATGGACAGTACATGTCGCCGCCAGCTCACTACATGCAACCGCAAAGCCTCTACAGCGACAATGGCGCCCCCTACAGCAACCACTCCCCTTACGGAGCACCCCCGCCGCCACAATATCAGCAACGGAATAGCGTCTACGATGACTACGGCCAGCCGGCGAATCATTTCTATCTGCACGAGTCACCGCCTCAACAACATGCACATCCGCAACGCCGCACCTGGGCGCACTCGGCCGCAGCAGCTGCCTATGAGCAACAACATCAGCAGCAGCAGCAACAACCCTTGTTAGATGTGAATGCCTGGCAAACCCAGAAGAAGATGCAACAGCAGCAGCAGTCGCAGCAGCAAAATTGGCCCAATCGGCCGCCCTCCAGCGCTGGCGCATCTCAGGGCTTTGTGCTGCATCAGAACGGTGGAGGGGGTGGCGGTGGTGAGTTGCAGCATCTGTTTCAGATGCAATCATCGCCGCAACACATTCAGCGTATGCATGGCGGCAGTAACAATGCCAATGGAGTGCAACGCCAGCAATCGCTGACGAACCTTCGCGACAATCGCTCACCCAAGGCCAACACCGCTCAGCCAATGACGATGGGCCAGCACGAGGATATGATGGCGCCTCAAAGTATTTGCTTTATTGGCGACGAGGAAGACGTCGAAGAGCTAGAGCGCAACATCATCGAGTCGATGCAGTCAACTCGCATCTCCGATTTTGTGGTGCAGCAACAGCAACGCCTTCATCAACAGCAACAACATCAACAGCAGCTGCCGACGGCGCATAGCGGACGCGGTAGCAGCTCTGAGGATTATGATAGCGGCGAGTTGATTTCCAATAAGCTAAACATCACCAGCGGCAATCTCACTTACCGCATACCGTCACCCTCGCGTCCCTCCATACAGGCCAACAGTTTTCAGGACCCACGAGGAAATGGTGGTGGTAGTGGCGGTGGGGGGAGTGGTAGCGGGGATGAGCAGCGACCCGAAAAGGGCTTTTACATATCCTTCGACAACGATCAACCGAAGCGACCAAAGCCGCCGCTGCGCGCCAAGCGGTCTCCAAAGAAGGAGCCCAGCAGAGATAGTGTGGACAACCAAGTTGTCCTTAAACGTGAATCGCTAAGTCAACTGCACAACATCAACAATTCTGTGAGCGATGAGATCAAAAATGCTTCTGTTGTCAGGCACAGCATCCATGGCCTTGCCGGCGTCGCATCCAATGCCAATTTCAATGCTGGCAATGCAACATACAACAAGTACACAGACGAGCCGCCCATCCAGCTGCGCCAGATGACATCTTCAACGGCCGAGCCCTTGTGCTTGGAGCGCCGCCACTTGGAGGACCTCACCAACCAGCCGCTACAACAACCACTTTCGCCTACACGGCTGAGGTCCGAGCAAAGCATCAGCATCGCAGAGGCGGCAAAGAATAAGGCGCTGGTTATTGGCGTGGATGCGACCAATCTTGATCCGGTAAGACGTATTCTGCACCCATACATATTAGGAACAGTTCTAACTTCCTTCTCGTTTGCGGGAAAAAAATCAAACAGTAGCACAAGTTTTAAAGATTTTTAAATAATCTTTAAAGTGGCAAATGTGTGTATTTAACCATTTAACTTTACTTTCAGGAATCTGTAGACGAAATGGAACGTCGCAAAGAGAAGATAATGTTGCTGTCTCTGCAGCGTCGTCAGCAACAGGAGGAGGCAAAAGCACGCAAGGAGATTGAGGCATCGCAGAAACGAGAAAAAGAGCGGGAAAAAGAAGAGGAGCGTGCGCGCAAAAAGGAAGAGCAAATGGCGCGACGAGCTGCCATATTGGAACAACATAGACTAAAGAAAGCCATCGAAGAGGCTGAGCGAGAAGTAAATGATATGAGATTTCCTGAAATAGTGATTCTAATTCAATTTGATTTAGGGTAAAACCCTGGACCGGCCGGATCTACATGTTAAGCTACAGCCACAGAGTTCGAGCGCGTCCACGCCACGTCTTAGACAGCAGCGGGTGACTAGACCGCGTCCCAAAACAATCCACGTTGATGACGCCAGTGTGGACATCAGTGAGGCTTCAAGCCTATCCAGTCGGGGAAAGAAGGGCTCCAGTTCAAACCTAACCGGTGAGCTCAGCGCTAGATTCCAAAGCCGTTTCCCCTTTGGATTTCTACACACTACTAGACAATATTTATATGTGTTCCACCATTTTATACCAATTTGCTTCCACTATTGTCTGATTGTGACATAAATGAACGAGACTCCGATTAAATTACATCAAGTCGTGCTCAGATGCGACCTTTTAGTTTCTTCCTTCCGAAAGTATTAGAATCAATAGAAGAATTGGATTAACTTGACTCGCTCTTGAAAAAACTGTCAGTGGTCAGTGGCTAAATGGATCTGTTGAATAACTAAATTGATCTCTCTAAAAAGATCCCAAAAAGAGTGGACTTTAATGTTTGTTTGTCTAAAATTTTCGGCAAGTCGAAATTGCAAAATTTTGTTCTGTTCATTTTGTTTAATTTCGTACGCCTTATTTTAGAATTTGTGTTTAATTTGTTTATATTATGTTTTTGTGTAAAACCCGATCGCCCCTAATTGAACAGGCTACGGTCAGCTAAGCTCAAATTCCATGAAAAGAGATTATTACAGGGGATCCCAAGACTCCCTCACTGTTAAAGGTAATTTGAGGTTTTGTTTCCATTTATTTGTACATGTTTACATATTTTTTTAATTTACTATGTTTAGTTTATGTTAAGCATGCGTTTTTTAATTATTTGATTGGTATTTTTATTATTTATTTGGTGTAATCTCGTTTTGATATGATTTCTGGTTAAGGGGCAACTTTAAATTTTGGTAAATTTGTATTTCTTTTTTAATTTTATTTAAATTTGGATGCACTTTGTATATTGCCCTAATTGTAGAGTAAGTGATGATATATCTTAAGTCGTAACCACTAATCTTGTTCAACAGAGTCCCCCGACGATTATCCCAGCACAAGCTCAACTCCGATTGGACGACGGGGATCTTACAAAACTTCCAGAGGTTGGTGCTGGGTAACAAGTACAAAGTCTTCTATTTTTTTTTCTACTCTTGCTTTTTGTTGGTTGGATTGTTGTGTGTTAATAACAGCTATAGGGATAAAATCAACTTAAGAAGAACAACGTTGATTAAGTCGGAAGCTCTGATTAACACAAAGCTTCCTTCGAATTATTCTTATATTTTGTTTGTGTCAATTAAAGCGTGCTTCGCGCTTCAAAGCACACACTAAATCACCCAAACTACTAAAATTTTAGTTCAGCAAACGCACAGTTAACATACTTTAAGAATTAAAATAACAATACTAACTGCTAACTGCTAGCACCTCTAATTTGAGGTTATGCACCTGGGGAATCTGATTAAGAGAACACCATTGGACAGGACATACAATTGGAATTGGCTCTGGGAAGATATATACTATACAAGTTATTATATACGATTATATAATATATTTAATTATATTTAACACTTGTGTGCTTTGGGTCGATGGTCAAATGCCAAGAGACATGATTAAGTTAACCTTTAGTTTAGATTTCATATTTTGTGTTCTTGTTGTATCATCATACTTGAAGTGAACTATACTTGATCCATATATACGTATTCCATACGCCGCGGCGCCACTTCTTACAGAGCCAACCGTCGAAAGGGGCCGCACCCTGTCACGTATATCAGTTGCTAAGGGGAGCACACTTAATTTCCGTGGCCGAAAGTCCAATTCGCTTATGAATTTGTGCGGTAAGAAGAGTTTCACAGCTAAAAAAAAAAAAAAAAAACAGCTGCTTGCCTTTTACTTTTACTCAATTTTATCAATTAAACTTATTATCCTGCTTACTGGTTTAGTTTGTGATAGAAGATATTGTTTTTTTTCGGTACTTTTAACTGGTTCTCATATTTGTATTTTTTCTTACCCACATTGGTGGTAGCTCTTTACTTCTTTTTTATTCAATTTATGTACATTTTCATACTATGAACTTTTGGTGATTGTTTTATATTTCCTCTCATAATTTGTATTATTATTATTTATTTTAAAATGTTTGACTTAATGAACGATTTTAGTTCAAGAGTAATGCAGGCGTAACCTCCGATTGTGTGCATATGTCTGACGTATGTATGATGCTATGTATTTATTCTTAAGTCAATGAATGCTTAACCATTATAACGAAAATATTCTAAGACTTTGATTCAACTTAAATTCTATCTTATAGTTAAGTCGTTTTCTGAAAAAAATACATATTTAATATTTTTGGATTTTAGCGATGTGTAAATATTTTGATCAATAATTGCTTTAAATAAACTTCCACATGCATTACTTTTGATTCTAAATCACTGTACTGTTTAATAAAACAAGTGGAAAGTGAGAAACTTGGCTTTGAACGACTTTCGTAGCTTTATTTTTATAATTTGTGCATCAATTATATTTTTCTTATCCATTATTTGTTATCTTCGAAATTTTATATTTTATTTGCTAAGCGATATGTTATTTAATGACTATTGAAATGACAGCGGTGGCGGTGTTTCCAGCATTATTTGTGGATCTGTCGATTGTTTACTGTTAGCTGTCAACTGTTAACTTGCCTACATAGTTCGCAACTGGTTCTGGTTTTGTTTTATCTACTTTGTTTATATTGTCCGCATTTTTGGGGAATGGGATTGTCCCATTTTTGACTACGCACACAAATATGACTGCACACCAATCATAACCGAAAACACACTCACACATTCAAGCACACATTCAGACAGATCATATATAGATTTTAAGCTACACTGAAAGATCTTCCAAACTGCTTAACTAAATTCAATGCACACATTCTCTTCTTTTTTTCTTGTTTCTTTCAATTCAAAACTATGGTGTACAATAAAAACGAAAAAAAAAACAAAACTATTGAAATTAACAACAAATGTGACAAATGTATTAACAAAATTGAAATATGCCTTATAACATTCATCGCTCTCATCGATATATTTCGTATGGCGACTAACAAAATCTGAATAAAACGCATCAATCGAATGAAATTACGAACTTACTGCATGGATGACAACCCTGACACTGTTGCTCTGCTCTCTCGCCCCCGCGCTCTATCTCAACTCTTACATGCACTGTGTCTGGGGCTCTTTTGTGGCTGTGGTATCCGGCAATGCATGCTGTGGCTGTTGATGCTTAATGATTGATGATTCATGATTGATAAAACTCGGTCGGTCTCGCTTCATGGTTAGACACAGATTCGGGATTGGGACGGGCCACTCCTCCGCGTCGAGCACCGTCACCAGGAATGGCGGCATCAGGTAGGCATATGCCATCTCCCTCTGGACCAGGCTCTTTGCCGCCAGGTTTGATATCGAAACGTCGCGGATTTGATGATGGATCAAGCGATATCTCATTAACTGCGAATGCAATCATGGAATACTCGGGTTTGTACCTAGTGTCAAACAATCCTCAGTTATATCACATCCACCACATTCAGCATAATCGTACATATACCATACATACATATTGGTTCTTCATACATCATTAGTACATTTCTCCCCTCTTTTTTTCATACAATATGAACTTTATTTGTCAACTGTTTTTTTTTTAATTTCTTTTCATTGTTCAGTTGACTTCAGTATCAATTGGCATTATCAACTTCATACATAGAAATGATTTACTTATACATGCATACCAAGTGATGTACTTATGTATGCGTATACATATGTATACTCCCTATATACATACGTATGTGTAGGGACTGCGACAGTTTGTGTGTGTTTATACCCTATTCCAAAATGACTAGATAACCGATCTGTAATCCATTCGTTCGTTCTTCCGTTGCGTCTTCAAATCCACGACTTCGATAGTCAAACCGAGAAGTGTTTTTTATCTACATTAATACAAATAATTTAATATTATTAATTTAAAAAACCTTCGATTGACTCCTTGTTTAACCGCTTCACTATTGCAAATGTTAATACGAACAACAACAATTTTCAAATTGAATGCAAAATTGCAAGCATTAATTATTACTAAGTTTTAATTAAGTTTTTTTGAATTGATTTTGTTGTATATTGTTTGATTTTAATTTTCATTCTGGAATGATTAACTTTTTGTAATAATTTCCTTATTAGCTAGTTGACAATGTAAGTATTAAAGTAATGTTCAGATTACAAGGGTTTTTTCATCAAGAAATGTATCTATTTATTATCATGAGAATTTAAATTGCTATCTAAAGAGAATATTAAAAAATTATTCTAAAATTACAGCTCAACTTCATGAGCGGGTAATGGAATATTCATATTAAAATATGTAACAAGTAGAGACATTACTTTGTGAAGAACCCCCATATGCTACAACTCCTCAAATCTAATCGCCATATTGCAGAATGGTGATCTGAGGATGTAGCTCAATTTGCACGTAGAGAAAGCAGAGAAAAGATTAAAATAAAATAATGTTAAATATATATTATAAGGCGGCTTGCCATTAACACTGAGTAGAAATCTACGATAAATGAAGTTGAATTTATGTAAAAGTTTTAAATATATTTTTGTTTATTAACAGGTCCAAAACTTTATAAACAACCAGCGGCCAAATCAAATCGCGGCATTATACTGAATGCCGTTGAGTACTGCGTTTTTCCAGGCGCCGTCAATCGCGAGGCCAAGCAAAAGGTACTCGAGAAGATCGCACGATCGGAGGCAAAACACTTCCTTGTACTCTTCCGTGATGCCGGCTGCCAATTCCGTGCCCTCTACAGCTACGTGCCTGAAATGGACCAAGTGACAAAGCTGTACGGCACGGGACCTAGTCAAGTCGACGAAGTCATGTTCGATAAGTTCTTCAAGTAAGTTGGAACTCTGATAATCATAATGAACTCGTAATGATTCATATTCATTCTGCTATTCAGATATAACTCAGGTGGCAAATGCTTCTCACAGGTGCACACGAAGCATCTGACAGTCACGATAGACGCCTTCACAATACACAATTCGTTGTGGCAGGGCAAGCGGGTGCAATTGCCCAGCAAGAAAGACATGGCGCTTGTGATCTAAATCGATTGACTGCAAACTAAATTGCCACCTTTAAGAAAACCGGAAACTGAAAGTGAACGGCGAGAGAAAAGACAAAAGTCTTATTGTGGCAACGAGTCATTGGCAGTTCGCTTGGGTTTTGGGCTTGGGCTCTGGGGACAGGGTCCGGCATAATATGGCTTAATAACTAATTGCACACGTTTGCGCAGCAGCAACAAAACATTGGAATTTACATAAAATATTGTATTCAATTGATAAACAATGCGATAAAATATTTATTTTAAATATTCAGCATAAGCAAAACGAGAACAAACCATAATTCTTTAGGAATAAAAATCCCCCCACACAAAAGCCAAAATAATATCCAATGGATAACTTAATAACTTTGTCATATACACCTACACAAACACACAATTCAATGAGGAAAAGAACAACAAACAATGTAGAAAATCTTTATCTTATTAATTTGTTTTAAATTGTTATGAAGTTTTTTAATACGAATATTGTTGCCCCTCTTTTTTTGTACCAGACATAAGGCGGAGAGATATGAAAGGGCAACAATTTCGCCAGTCGACACTAATTTTAATGCCACTAGCTATTTATTTTAACACTAATTAATAGTTACTTTTATGCAAGTTTAAAAAGGATAATACAACTAATATTATTAAAAGGATACATACACACATGAAAAAAGACTTAACTGACTGAATTTGAGGAGAGCGAGAGCTTTGTCTTTGTTTTGTACAAATTCGGTGGGATCGCGATTCATGGTTAACATAAACACATACAGACGCCATACAGACGTGTACTTATGTATGTGCATATGTATTGATAGCAAATTCAGATGCTATAATCAAGATGCAGTCGGACTCTAAAATTCATAAATCTAAAACTATTTTGAAAACTTCTCTTAAGATTTTTTGCGAAATGTATGTTCTTTATTATTATTATTTTTTGTTTCGGTTTGGGTTCGGATTGGCCAATTGGATATAGATACTACTTTAACATGTACACGCGTCTAACTGCCATCGTTATAACCATTGAAATTTTAACCGTTGTTTTTTGTTTTTAAGTCCTGTACACATTTTAGAATTCGCTCAATATATTGCACCTTTCCCTGTTAGCCCTTAACCAACAAGTATATTATAATTAAAAAGCAATACTTTTCATTGCATTGATTTGCTTATTTCAAAAATTTATATTGATATTAATCTTGGAAATGTTTTTTTAACATATGTTTTCTCGCTATCTGTACGTTTTTTTCATATTGAGGGAGTGCTAAGTAACATTGTAAGTGACAAACCAATAATAAGCTATCAACTGTATACGGACATTCTCAAGAAATTATTTGCGATTTTGGCATTAGCAACAAAGAAAAAGTACTAGGGAGAGTTGATTGAATAACATGTTTAAATATGTATGTACCATATATATAATTGTATGTATATGTGTGTGTCGGACCAGCAGAGTCTGTAGCTCCAGCATAAATGAGTAATATTAATGCGATCTGAACATTATATAAAATGTAATAAAGTTATTAAAAATTATAATTTAACAAATTGCAATTAAATGGTTTTTCTTAATCGAATCAAAGCGTTTTACCTAGCCCGGCCTTATTTACTGTGAGCAGCTGGTGGAAGCCCATACACAAGGCTTAGGGATATTACGCTTAAAGTTAATTATTATTTCGGAAAATTGAAAAGGTAACAACAACAACTTCATATAAACTGATATATGTAATGTTGTTCTTAAGGTGAAGTTAAATTAGAGTGTCTTAACATTTGGAAATTATTGCATTTCAAGGCGCTTATCTTGGATCCGTCAAGAAGACAGCATCTTCGTCTGGATAGAGCTACGCATTCTGCCAGAATGTGCACTAAGGATTCCGATGCTTGTAAGCTAGCTTAATTATTGATATCGGGCTTAAGGTTATTATTTATTTGATTATTGAGTTTCATTTTCTTGTGCGTGACACCAAGTTGTGCACCAAGGAATAACTTGGACAAAAAACATGACCGAACTCAACGGATTCTCCATATTTCGGGTCCTAGAAATCAAACTGCATCATTACTTTTTTTAGTTATAATTTTAGTTTCATGCAACATTTTTCGCGGAAGTTTTTAATCAAGTTTGCCATTTTTAAAGGACATTCTTCTTTGGCCTCCTGCTTAGATAAAATTTCATCAGCATAGTTGTTCAAAATAGTTGAGGCTACAAGTTTTGGGATTATACTAAGCCTCTAAATGGTTGTTTTGGTGGTTCTTTGGGTCAATTTGTCGACAAAATCTAATGTTAACCACGTTTTTTATTTTGATTTTTTGTTCATGTTATCCATACTTATACCAATATATAGATCCTGTTACGTAGATTCTTGTTATTCAGTTGGTCCCTACCCACGATTGGGGCATGGCCTGATCCTCGATATACCTCCAAGTGTCCCTGACTAGCGCGCGTCTTCTCCCTCGGTCCTGCCAACGGACCCGGCGTCTTCCTCTGCTTCGTTGTCCGCCTACTACTGCAGCCAGGCATCGACTATATCCACATCATCGTATAACTCATACAGCTGATCGTTCCACCTTATTCGATAGGTCCCGCCAACACAAACAGTGTCCTCTCAAACACTCTAAGCGAAGCTTCTGATTGTGTTAGTGTCCAGGCGCCCGCACCATATAGAAGCACTGGATGGATGAGCGTCTTGGAAAGTTATGTCTTCGCCTTTCTAGAGAGGGATCTACTTCTGATTTGCCTACTGAGCCCAAAGTAGCACCTGTTGGCAAGTGTTATTCTTCGCTTAATCTCCAGGCTGACATTATTGCTACCAGTCATAGAAGAGCCAAGGTAAATAAATGTCTTGGCTGCTGAGAATTAAGACGCCGCGATTATCTGCTAGAGCACTCCCTAAACATTGTCTTGCCCATATTTACTGCTAAGCCGACTTTAGCCGATTCGATTTGCATGGATCCAAAAGCAGAGGTAATTTTCAATTTTCTACTTGATTTGTAATTTTTAGCGAATTATGCATAAGAAAGCACACAAAATCCAATATCTAAAAGAAAGCTGTGAATAATAAAATGCAGAAACAATTTATTTGGAGTCAGAAAAGTTTATGGATTTTTAGCAAACGCTGTGACCCGTGGGTCGCACATTTAATTTCATAATATATTTCCGTCTCTCTGCTTTTAAATTGTATTTCGAAAGCAGCTTGAGAAACTTGTCTCAAATTCAATAAATTTTGTATGTTTTAAAATGGTTTATGTTACATCTTACTATCTCACTTAGTGTAACCGTTATAGGTAAGCTAATCCTGATGAAATTCTTCTAGGTATATTGCTTGAATATATTTCTGGAAGAGAATTTCACAAGATGTGAATTTTTTATCAGTTCTAAGTTTTTGGTCGCACGAAAGCTGACATTCCCCTTTTTCAAGACTGGGCAGATCAGACCTGGTGCTTTATTGTTCTTCAGTCTCTGGATTGCGAACTTGACTTCAGAATGGCATTGAATCGGAACGTCGACCTCATCATTATCGTCAGTTAGGGGGTTAGTGGATCATCTGCTTCAAATTCTATACTCGGATCATCGCCGGATAAGAAACTTGAGAAGCGATCCCGCCTTAGCCTCAGTACATTCTCTGCATCTGCGACCAAGTGTTCATCATCATCTCTGCAGGCAAGCCCTCCAGACGTTTCTCTTCTACTTGTCCTGTAAATATCTACCACAGCTCGAGTAGCTCCAGCTTGCAGTGTTCTTTGGTGAACGGCGTCCTTTGCAGTCTTTGCTTCCCGGTACTCCTGGTCTTACCATGGATTCCTAGTAAGACTGCTCTGGAATCCTCGCAGGGCATGAGATATGTGCCCCCTCATGTCGATGATGTTTTTAGACATTGGAGTGGGCTGGCTCAGTAAGCCAGAGAGTCGAGTGGAGAATACATCCTTTATATGCTGTGACTGCAGCTTCCGACGTCCAGCTTTCTTGACAAGCCATACTTCGACGGCAAATTGTCGGGACACATAGCCGTGCGAGCCTTCTCTGCAACAAGGTAATGGTCAGCGTCGACGTCTGCACTCCGACTCACATGATCGATCTGATTCTGAGTCAGTCGATCGGGAGACAGCCAGGTTGCCTTAAGAATGTCTAGATGATCAGATCAGTAGCTTTTAGCGTTATATATTTCTGAGTCTGCGATAGCAGAAATACAATACGATACAGAAAATCAGTAGCTACAAAGGGGAAGCAGTCGGATTCCTTGTATTGGATTGGTAGAATTGATCACTTTCCCCCGTCTGGAAAGGATCACATTTGATAAGAAAATATACATGATTTTTTTTTGGGAATATGCATCGATATTTTGATGTGCTTAAGTGAAGTAAAATTAGTTAACTTAGGTTTTACATTTGGAAATCGTCGCGCAAGTCATTGTACCGCAGTACATGCTCTTTTATCTTGGATCCGTCGACCCAGGTGACGAAGTCTTCTAAATTGCGAGAGACAAGAAAGGCGGGATCCTTAACCATTTCAGGGCCCACACGGACATGACCTTGTTCAATGAGGTCTGTGGCATGCTTCAGACCCTCAGACATTCTCACTGAAAGAAATTAGTCATTTACATTAATTACATTATTCGACGCATTCAGCCCAACTACTACTTACGTTTGACCATAACCACTGGCAAACGACGCCGACAAAAGTGACTTGCTGATGTCTTACTGGCGCTCTCCAGGGTGAGATGATCGTTGGCGACACCCATGGCATGCAGCTTGTGCATAAGCATTTCGGTTGCATCTGCTTTAAATGGATCTGAAGCATCGAGTCTGGCTATTTTCTCAGTAAGTTCTCTGATTTCTCGCGATAGTTTATTGTATCTGCATAGAAAAAGTTTAAGTAATTTTATATTATTTACATGTATTGTACATATGTATGCTAATCTATGGCCGACTTACTTGGTGTAATCCTCACGTTTTTGTATGTGATAGCGACGTAGAATTTTATTCTCCTTGCTGCTGTTGTCGACTTTCCAAGTTATAAAATCAACCTTTTTGAGCAACTTCTGCTCATGAAATTTTAGTTTTCGCACCATTTTTGTGTTTGTTTTCTTTTGCTTTGCTTGCACATGTGCTTTGTTATGAGAGTGCTAGAAAACGTTTGCGCAAATTTGACGGCGTTCACAGCTGTTTTTAGATCTCTATAAACAGTGTTGGAAAGTTAAGCGAAATAAACTAGCTGTGGGAACCGCTAGCTCAATTGAATAACTTCTGTGACTTTGTTTACATTTTGCTGAGTTCCGCAAGTATTATAATGGCGGCAACTTTAGACGAAGAATCACCACCAAAGCCGGCATTTGCGAATGAAGAGGACCCTCTTGCCGAAGAGCGACTTGGCTATGTACGCGAAGTAGGCGCTCAGGCAGTTTGGAGCTTGTCCTCATGCAAGCCAGGTAAGATTCCACGAGCAAAGCATAGCATGTGCATTAAAGCTCCACTTTAAAGGATTTGGTGTTGAACGATTGCGTGACAACATAATGGACACCTACTGGCAATCAGACGGACAACTACCGCATTTGGTTAACATACAATTCCATAAGCGCACCAACATTAGCCAGATCTTTATATACACCGATTACAAATTGGACGAGAGCTACACACCATCGCGCATTTCCATACGCTCCGGCACAAACTTTAATGACTTGCAGGAGTTGCAAGTGATCGACTTGACGGAGCCGAATGGTTGGGTGCAGATTCCCATTAAGGATGGTAACGTGAAGTCATTGCGCACATTTATGCTGCAAATTGCAGTAATTTCAAATCATCAGAATGGTCGCGATACTCACATGCGACAGATTCGTGTTCATGCTCCCTGTGGTGGTGAGGGGAAACATTATCCACTGGAACTGTTTGGCAAATTCGGCACTGTAGACTTTCAAAAATTTGCTACCATACGTTAATTAAGGATATCCATTATAAAACAATTATCGTTCGCAATAGGTAAATAAAATAATCCGCATAGAATTAAATTTCATCTTAAATGATTATATTCAAATACTATTATTCTTAGAATTTTCAACGAAATGCCGTGTCGGTGTATATAGTTAGTTGATTATATTATTCTCATGTCTTAAGTACAAATTAACGAATACGATTGCGATATTTGTGTTAAAATTATTATCGTTATTGCGATGCAAATGTAAACATGGAAGTGTCAAGAAAAGAATGTCTACAAACTAAGTATGCAAGTTTGTGCGAGGCTCGAGTCGAATTCCGCATTGAATTGTCGCAATAGGTCACAACTATGTATTCGGCTATTTAGCTGCTTTTAATGACTTATAATGGCTTTTCTCCTCAGTGCCATCCGGGGACTCGCAGTCATAGGAGGCTTTTATTAAAAGATCCTCAGTGAAAGCTTCTGCCTTTTGCAAATAGGCAACAACATTTGCCATCTGTTCGTACGGGCAATCCAGTTGTTGAAATTTGTAAAAGTTACGCAGTTGTGCGCCAAGGAGTAAGCATTTCTCGAAGTTAAAGAATCCGTTGGCCAGCCTGAAAAGAAACACTACTTTGTTAGTTACATAAATTAGACTATGCTTGATTTTGCATGCCTGGTTTCGTGTTTCTCGTTAATTAAGTTCAAATCCTTAAAAAACAGCGAGCAGAATGGTATAATGGCACACTCAATTTTCTTGGCCGATTCACGTTCAGATCGCCAAACAGCAGCTTTCATCGTCGAGCGGTAATTCTGATAATCGCAGTTGGAATCCATTTGATGCTCTAAACCATCTAATTTTGACCTCTCCACTTTTGACCACTGCAAACAGAGCTGATGAAGATCTTTATGTTTACATGTTTATGAGTAAAATTTACGGTTTTCTTAAGCCGCGTCACGGCTTTCATATTTAGAGCCGTTAATATGGCCATAAGGCTGTTGAAATTGCCCGTGTTGAAGCATTCCAATGCGGTCTCTATCCAGAACTCAACCATCTGCCCTCGCTGAGATTTTTTGCCAAGCTAAAAAAAAAAGGCAAATCGTGTTAATAGAGTCCATTTGATTTGGATCCGAGAAACTCACCTTTACTATCTCCGTGGCAGTCAAACGGGAGAGATGATTGAACCACTGTACATATGCGGCAATGTTGATCTCGGGAAGCTTTGTTGAGCTGCAGATTGATCCCAATGTACTTGCTTTCTTTTGTGACATGCCAGACTTAAGCTCACCCGTGTTTAGCATTTCGACAAGCTCTTCTAAACGTATTTGCGAGAGGTGGGCATATTCGATGGCATAAAGCTGATGCGCCAACTCAAAACCGCTGCTGCACTTGCTCAACACATTATCCGTTTTATAGACACTTGTTGCGAATCGTTTAAGTGATTTAATACTGCTTTGTCGACCTAACGAACTGGCCGATGGCTGTTTGCTCACTAAATATTGGAGTTGCGAGTGTCGGCTTTTATCCACCTGCTCGATTTTATCGGCAATTCCGTCGAGAAAAGAGCAAATGGCTTTGCTGTGGTTTTGCTTGCGAAGCTCTTGCAGCAATGACTCATTGCAAAAATCATTGGGACATAAACTTAGCCAATGGGTAAGTAAACGTATGAGCAACTCCTCCTCTCCATGGCACTCTTCAATGATTTTCTGCAGCAACTCTTGAATTTGGACAAACAAACGTGCACACAGCAGAAAGGCGAACTCCTTGTCTTCGTTGCTGGACCTGACCAGGAGCTTGGATAGTGTGCCGAGATCACCGGCGGCTGGCAACTCTTTGGCATAAACTGGAGGCGTTCGGCAATCACTGGCTACATTGCAGGGCTCTTTAATCTGAAATTGCGTGCTCTGCAAAACAATATCATTACAATCGAAGTCTACTTATTTGATTTATCTCCTTACCAGCAGAGCAACCGAAACAACATCAGCCTCATCTGCTGAGCTGGGAATGTCACAGTACATAGAATCTGTTTGAGTGTCACGACCCTCGTAATGGGTGTAGGGAGCGCTCATTGAGACACTGTGGAATAGGCCATCGTGTCCCGAGTCACAGCTGCTAATATTTGAACTCTTGTCGCCCAAAGTTGTGGCAGTCGATATATTGGAAGTTGAGTCGACGAGCTGATCCGACCCGGTTATGGCTGAGCTGCTGGACATGAGTGAGACATTCGAGAATGTTTGATTCAACTGGCGACCAACACGGCCTGCAGCCTGATCTGTTTCTGCATCGGTAGTTGCTTGTGACGCACATGTTGAGTTCGAATTTGTTCGATATTTGAGTGCGTTCTCCGGCGTCGCACGGGCTATTGTATTTTGTTGCTTCAGTGGCTGCCATATTTCCTTCTGATGCGACTGATGATTAAACTGCTCTTTGGTTTCGACGCTTCGTTCGTCAAGCACCTGGCCGTTGCGTGAGACCAGAACCTCTTCGGTGGTAGTTAGCGAAGACTTTACTGTAAGCGATGTTTCCACTTCAATGGGCTGCTGGGTGAGGCCAGCCCGAAACAGCAACTGATTTAGATGCTCTACTGCCGGCATCTGGCCATCGAGAAGAGCGCTCTTAATGGCACTTGCGTCATCGGCCGGCAGACCATCCAATTTGACGGGAACACCGTTAATTAACAACACCTCTTCCTGTTGAACAGATGACGATGTCTCGCAGTCCACAATTTTAACATCTTTGCCAAAAAGAGATTCCACAGCGTTCATAATGTCTTCGTCCATTTTCAATTAATCAGTTAGTCAAAATGGTATGACAATTAGATGGTAATAAATTTTTATTTATATTGGTAAAATGCATATGATCCTGGGGTTCTTTGGATTAATATCAATACATCAAGTACATTTCTGTAAAATTGAATGGGAATTATAACATTAAGCTACACATATCGATGCATGAACATACATAGATGCAAAACTATTAATGATAAGCAATGCACAATGGGATTGTTAGCAAAGAGAACGAGAGCAGCATTGTGACGAGGTGACAACGCCCACCACTTTCCTAAAAAGTGGGCTGGTCCCTGGGCTCTAACTAATTACAATTTTAACCACACACCTGCAGGAACAATATTTGGTATTTGCGTTCCATTAGACGCGCAGCCGCATTCGTTATGGCTTCCTCATTTTACTGTACATTAATTGCTCGTTTTTATTTTCAATGAACTGTTTTGTTGTCGATTATTTATATTTATTTATGACCCACTCGAGCAGTGTTGGGTTTAGGGTTGTTGATATAATATTGATATATCGATAGATATATTTGGCGATGGTATATTTTAAAGTGATTTTTCTTAAAACGATTATATCAATATTGATATCATTTTGTCGCCACTTTCGTTCTTCGCGAAAGGAGGAGTCAAACATTTATTCTGATATAATAAATGATACTACATCCAATTGCAAATTTTGCAAGTAAATTTTCTTTTATTTGTCAAAAATATCAAAAATAAATATTATTTTTTCATATCGAAATATTTTCTATAATGATATTTTTAAAAAGTTGGGTTGCTCAGAAAATTGTGAGCTAAGGAACTTGAACACGAGGAACTGATTCAGAGAATGTACCAATATTACTTCACAGCAACAGTGCTGTCACATAAACCTTTTCCTGGACAGATCCGTCCCTATTTAAAATCAATTTGTTCGAAAAAATTTATCGACAAACGCCTATAACGCGAGAAAATACTTTGCCTTTCCGCTCATTGTACCTAAAATACCTGTGCGAATTGATTATATTTTCGGTTAATATTTAAATTTAAGTAAATTCGATAATTATCGATAGATTTATTGTAAGCCAAGTTGGCAGTCTGAAATATAAATAATTTGGTATTTTAAATTATGATTGTGTTGGCAGCACCGATAAACGGTAAATTATCAAGCCGCGTAAAAAGAAGAAAAAGACGCAATCACGTATTTGAAAAGCTTATTAGCAGATAGCGAGACCACGCTAAAATAAACATTATATATACCTGCGGCGCCCGTTTTGATTTTGACGATTGAACGAAATACCAAATAAAAGGTATTGATTATTATTGATAACTATCTCTGCTTACATTTGTCGAAATCAATGCAAATTATTAGCTTCGAGTACTTACTTTCAAAAGTGTCATACCATGTCTCCACTTTTGATCTTTGTTCCGATGTTCACTAGAAATTTCATCATATTTGCATTATAAGCTCAAAAATTGTAAAGAAAAAGTTGGTTTTACAAGGGACCACTAAAAAAAGTTGAGCCGATTGTAGTAATTTATTTATGGTTATTTTAAAATTGAAATGGATGGATGTCAAAATCAATTAAACTATGGGATAACTGCATTCGCTGGCAATACCGCAGAAGTTCTGTCCGCGTGGCAAACGGAAGTAACCCTCCTCACCCCAGTTCTTGTCCCACGAGTTCTTGACAATCCAGTAATCCTTTCCGTTTTCAGTGCCATAACCAACGACTAGTATGGAGTGATTCACTTCGCCCTTGTTGCATTCCTCATCCGCATAGATTCCGCTTTTGTACAGCAGCAAGCTTTCCAGACCGTTTACAGAGCAAGCCAATGGACCCTGAGTGGCAATTACTGTTTTCATAGATTGCTCGTCCTTTGGTGGAATTGTGGCAAATCCAGTGATTTGGGCGCCAGATAAACCCTTTGCATACTTGCATGTATCCTTCTTATCCACATAGGGGTATTTCTCACCATCGGCAACACCGCTCTGCTGGGTTATAAAATTAAAGGCGTACTCCTGGAAGCCGCCATCGCAACCCGCAAGACCCAGATTTTCCTGGCCACAATCCACTAAATTCTGTTCTGACAGATTTGGCAATTTGCCGGTCTTACGGAATACATGACCTTCAATAGCGCCGGTAGCGGCAAACGACCAGCAGGAGCCACACTCCCCTTGGAACTTGACTGGCGTAACTCCACCCTTCTGACGCCAATCGAAAGAGTCGGGAAGAGCCACATTCGTTGCCAACTTGGGAAGCACACGATTCGCCTTTGCGCTTTGCCTGCAAGCCAAAATCTTTATTGAAGCAATTTGAACGTATTAATAGTCTACTTACTCGCCCGATGGTGACTTCCTCAAGCCTGTAAGCTGCTTAAGGAACTCCGCATTCGTAAGGTCAGCAAATGCATTCACGGCCAGCTCATAGGTTGAAGCACCATTCTTGAACGCCAAGTTCTTGGCGTCTACTAAGCTTTTACGACCACTGAAGATTCCCTCACGCAGTTGGCGATCTGCCGCCGAGAGGTAGGACTTGCCAGATTGTGCCTATCGGGAAGTTGGTAACAGATGGCACACGTGATAGTTGACCAAATTTTAAGCTTACCACAAAGTCGCCAAAGTTTTGCACATTCGTCAGAGCGGGAGGTGAGGGAATTCTGTTGGCAATGTCCGAAACTCTCTGCCTAAAATTGTTTGCGACATTTCCAAAGCCTCCGCCGAAGCCGAACTGAGCTGACGCCAGGGCCACAAATGCAAGTAGAACAATCACCACTTTCATTATAATCTGTAAAAAATCTACGAATAACAAAATATGAATATTAGGAATACATTTATAAGGACTGCAAAACTGGTTCTGAACCGAATCTCACAGAACCAGTTCTGCTTAGGCTTTTGGGATAACCGAACCAGATCACGAAAGGCTTATTTTAGTTGCTTGCAGCTTTCATCTTTATCATATTGTATTTTTCGTAGTCGTCCTTCGATGGAGCTTAAGATTTCCCAATGATCATTGATAGAAGCGCGATATTGAAATGATTTCAGACTTTATTACATTATTTTTAAATGTTTTATTCAAGCTTAGTTTGCTTAAAAGGCCCCAAACAGGTAAGCAATAAACCGAAAATTTATTAACAAATTAACATTTAAATTCACTCAATTATTAGCTTATATGTGTGAGTATTTTCTTAATTGTTGTATTCTTATGTCATGAGCTTAGACTTGGCATATATAGCTCTGTGAAAACTGGAATACCTTGCACCTTATAAGCACCCTATATTTAAAGTGATTAAATCATAAAGCTATGTATGTATTCAATAGTGCAATGTTGACTATTACGTGTTACAAACTTGCATCAGCGATCGACAATTAGAAAATACGTCTTGAATAATATTAAATAAAAAGTCTTATAAAAGTCGAATATATTTTTAGTCGCACTTATTTTTCACAGTCACTTTACATATTCTTTGATCACATAAACTATTCTAAAACAAAAGTATAGTCTTATAAGCTCTATATGATATAATGACTTTTACCTTTATAGAGTAACCTTTCTCGTCAGATCGTGCAATACAAATGCGAGAGCCGTTGCTAGAATCTCTGTTTTTATAGAAGCGATCGGGGCATCCGCGCTCTCACGCAAATGAGGAATCGAAATGTATTTGTACATATAAATTTGTAAGTCACAAATATTGTTATCAAGACATATGTATACACAACTGGCTGTTTATAAGTTTTCGATTTGATTACTTGTATCATCTGAAATGTCGACTGGTTTGGCGATTTATAGCCGTTAATTAGCGCTATGTTTAACATCATTAATATATAGATATCTGTATAATAAAAGGTTGCTTCCATTTTTTGTATTTCTATACCCTTAACATATTGAAATAAATTAAAAGTATCATTACTGAACGAAACACTTGTAACGTAAAGTAAATTAATCTCATAGCACTCAACGCAGAGTACGCAGGTTAGGTTTAATCCCAACCGGGTCAAAAGTTCGGTAATCTCGAATTTCCCTTTATAGAAACTATAGATACCACAATCGGAAGGTCTATACCTGAATTGAATTTAAATTTTTTTTCAAATATAAATTTCAAAATACATGTATATAGCTTCGAAATCTGGTATTCTACACAGCGTATCTGACAGTCGAACACTCTATGTTACGGTTTTTCTGTTTGCTTTTTCATAGAAATAATCCATTGGAACCTGTTTTAGTAAGACTAAGAAATGTTTTTCAATTAAAAATATTTTCTTTTTTCTTGATTAAATTGTTAAAACATTTATCATTGTGAATTACTGTTTACATTTAAATGGGATTCCCATTTTCACAGATCTTCGTATATTTTGGACAAAACAAGAAAAAAACTGTTTTCCACACGTCGAAGGCCAAATACGGTTAGATATATGTATGTTTATAATTGCCGAGCTATATTTAGATACATATACTTTTTATCTTTAAATCTTAAGCTTCAATGGTGGAAACTTTTTTAAGAAACACTGGGGCCATTTAGCATTATTTTTACTGAGTAATCTCACCTTTTCATGTGATGGATCAGTAATCAGTACTTCCTGAATGATAACATAAATATGATAACATTGTTTGCTTTTAATCAACATAATAAGCTTCACAGAAGCGCTATTCTGTTAACTATTGCACGCTGGAATTTGTAAATCTCTACTTTTTTGGCAAGCATCGAGATCGGTTGAGTTTACCTCGAAAATATTAAATATAAAAGTGGTAATCAGGTGACATGATTGGTTATCAAAGTTATCTGCTGAATGCAGAGTTATATGTAAAATTTAAAAAATAGTGTTAGTGCTACAAGCAAATTGACCGCAAAAATTTAAAATAAACTTGAACTTTATGAAGTTCAGTAAAGTCTGTGCGGATAGACGATCATTGTAACAAATACAATATGCTTTTATATTCTATAAATATCGGGTAAAATAAACATTGAACTTTCGTTCAGTAACGGCAATAAAATGAAAAAATTATTCCCATGACAATCAAAATTGATAGGTGCCTCGGTGTAACTTTTTCGAATTGATAATTTCAGGCAAAATGTTACATGCTGTTACTTATCTGCATACAAGCTGTTAATTATACTAATGAGTTGTCGGACAGTTGATCACCTAACATTGTATCATTACAAATTGCCGTTGTAAAAGTTACTCACCGCTTTTTGTCGCTCATTCAATCTTCAATCATAACATTTAATTAGAACAAAGTTTTATCAAAATATTAAATCTTGAAAAACGTCAGATATTTTGAACTACGACGTAAAAGTCTAGTGACGAAAACTCGAAAACTCCATGCCGCAAAATTTCTGGTATCCAATTTTGTGACGAACGATATTAAGTTATATATAACTTATTATTTAAAAAAAAGTTTGGCGTTATTTATCTTTTGAACCACTAGACGGATCTTGATGATTGAGGTGTCATTCGATGCGAATAAAAATAAATTAAAATTGAAAAATTTGAAAAAAGGCTTCATCGGACCCATTTGCTCCAATCATTTTAATTTTGGCCCTCCCATTTACACCTGCTTATCTCACGAGCCAGGTAGTTTTTCCCAAGTCTTAATATGTACTTTTGTCAGTCAGAACCATACCTTTCGATCGGTATATAATTCGATCTGATCGGACAGTAATAGGAAATTTTTCTGTAAATAATGCTAGTCGGCTTTCGTCACTAGCGCACTACATATAATTATAAGACTGTCTAAACTCGTTCTCTTTCGTCACTAGCGCACTACATATACTTATAAGACTGTCTAAACTCGTTCTCTTGTCAAATTGTTGTTATGTAATCATTCGTAATTTTACCTTATATTTAAAATCTTGTATGAGTTTAACAAGAAACAAGTTCAGACTGAATTAAATTTTACTCATTACTTAATAATTTATTTTTTTTAGCTTATACTAAATAATTAGGATGTGTTCTATGTATGTGCTAAGTTATTTTAGCCTGTTTTGCGACTCGATGTGAGTTTTGGTTCCTGTGGCGATTCAGTAATGGGTGTTGCTTCTGGCAACAATACTACGGCTTGACTCAAGTCCACAGGTGGTGATGCCCAGTTTTCAGTCATAGCAAAGCGCTGGCGATGACAAAAGTTAAAGTAAATATATATATATCATTAAAGTTGTCTCATTTAGAAATTTACTCCACTGGGTGCCAAAACGGAGCCTCGTTCAATCTGTGGTAGAGCCGATCCCAAAGCCAGAATGGCAGATGCAATAAAAACCAAAACGATAGTTACTTTCATTTTAGGAATGAGTATTGTGAGTATTTAAATTAAAGATGTTCTTCCAATTCGGATGCTGTCTTTGCAATGAATCTGCATCTTCGAGGATTCTGTTTATATACCTGCAACTTTCTCTTCGCAAAACGGATGCGGAGTGCAAGCATAACCTGCATTTTTATTCAATTATTTGTACTTATTATACGAAGCTTCCGTGCTGTGAATCATCTGATTTATATTGAAATTGTCTGGCATTATTGATTTTGCAATTGAAGTACTTGTAAACGTGTATCTCACATAAAGTGGGATTGAAAGTTATTAATACTTATACAGCTTTGCTGTTGTCTTGCATTTTGAAAGGCTCGTCACAATCAAGCCAAGCTAGCTCAGACTGTTAGTTGATAATTATTTTTACTCAAGTTTTCACCCTTTTCACTCAGTTTTCTTTCATTACTGTATCCGATTTAAATTTGTAATTGTAAGTGATTCCAAATCAAGACTTTTTTATTATATTGAAACTAAGAAATCAATTTAACCATTCAGTTACCGTCTTATAATCGTTTCTCAAAATATTTTGACAGTTTTTGTTATTTTTTTTTAGCCTATGTCACAAGTGTCGTGTTTGCAAATCCAGGAATGCCCTGATATACTGCAAAATCTTAGAATAAAGTGATCCTGCCTGACATTATAGGGAGTCTACATTCCAAATTTGTTGGTCCTAGCTCTTACCATCTCTAGCGTAGATTGATAAATGATATAGAAATGTATTAAGCTAGTATCTCTAATTGATACAACAATTCTGTTATCTTCTTATAATCGATTGTCAAAATAATTTTATTTTGTATCTTGAATTCGAATTAATCTCATTAAATAAATTGTATTTTTTAAACGAAAATTTTTCATTTGTGTATAAAAATAGTTTTAACATCTAATACAATAAAATCATCTTTTATGAACCAAAATCATAACGGTAATTTGAACCCGAAATATTCCAGAATATTGGGTTTCTCTTGTTTATTGTCAATATATTGAAAGTGTCTTATCGACAGAACTTACCATTTGGTTTAAAAATAATCCTAGTATGAAATACTATCAACAAATTAAAATAGGACAGTTTTTCTTATCCTATTTTAGTCTACGTCACAAATGTCTTGTTCGCGATTCCAGGAATGCCTCGATGTACGGCAAAATTTTAGAATAAAGTGATCCTGCCTGACATTATAGGGAGTCTACATTCCAAATTTGGTGGTCGTAGCTCTTATCATCTCCAGCGTAGATTGATAAATGATAAAGAAATGCATTAAGCTAGTATCTCTAAAAAATCCGAAAGGTGGCCCAAACCGTCCTTAAGATAGTATAATTTTTTAGGTATCTAAATGGAAAGGGTAAATGATAGCTCTGTTTAAATAATTTGTAGTTATCGGCTTATTTAAATTGAACTGATAATATCTACACCGACTCATCCATCAATATATTAATAACAAGAGATTCAAGAAAAAAGGGAAAATTCAACAAGTAAATCGTCAAGAATAATGATTTTTGAGTTGCGAACCCAATTCTTCGTTTTGTTACCTGTTTATGAATCCGTAGCTGTTATTGTTGTTGTTGGAGTTGCTGTTTCTGCTGCATTTCAAACATGTTCGTAAGGAATGTTTGCCTTTTTGTTTGTCTGAGATTGCCGTTTCAGCAAAAGAGAAACTTTTTATATTCGTTCGTTGGACCCTGCTATTCTTTTCAAGGTTGTCTTTAACAACAACAAAAACTCTCTGGCCGTCTCTCTCTCTCTATCTCTCTCTCTCTCGCTGACTGTATGTGTAGATGTGCAGAACTAAACACTGTATATGAAAGAAGTCTTTCATTAACCACTTTCCGCGGCTGTAAAAACATAAGTCATCACAACTTTAAACGAAGTCAGACTTGAAGTCAAAGTCAACGATGTTCGTTCTCTGGCCCATCATCTTCCACTGAGTCTTTATCTTCTTCTGTTTCTGCGTGTGCAATCAGAATCAATGAGCAGCTCAAGATTCTGAATTGAGCTGAGTTGGCGGGTGGCAGTGTCTGTCTGAAGTCTCATGTTTCATATTGGCTGTCCATTGTCCACTGCTCATTGTCCAATGACCTGCGCGTCTTTTTGGTCAAGGAATTGTGATCGAGGCCAAGAGACACCTCAAAGCTAATGTGGTGTGTCTCCGCAAATCCTCTTTAAATTAAGAAAAATGATTTGCGAATTTGACTGCAGACAGGCACAGGCTAACCAAGTGTATTCATGATTTTCAGTTATTTGTATTTATTGGCCATTATGCTCGCGTTCATCGAGCCTAAGTAAATAAATTGCAAGCTGCAACAGCAACAGTCGGAGCCGTAAAATAAATATTCTCATCATGATGATAAGGATGAGTGAGTGAGAACGTCAGCTTTATCTTACATTTACCAAATTCGTTTTATTAATGAAGAGTTTTGTCATACAATTAAAGCATATAATAGTAGGTATAAAGTAAATATTTAAGTTTATCTTAACTCATGTAAGTTCTCTCTAGTCGATATACTAGTGAAAATCCGTATTTGTTTCTACAGAGAGTATAAACTGTTGTGGGTCCGCAGAGAGAAGTGTCATTTATCGTTGATACGAAGGCCAAGACGAAAAATAAACATTCCTCAGTGGAACCCAGAACAGGGCCCCACCACCTGGAGGAGCTCACCACATCGCATACTTATGGAGTACAAGAAGCAGTACGAGTATGAGTACGAGCAGAATTAAAAGCTATGGGGCTCCGGGAGCACCTTGAACTTGCGCGAATCCTCGTTGTTGACTACGGCCGAAGTCTTTCCGAGCACACGCATGGCGTTGGAGTAATCAGAGTCGATCTGGGGAATGATCTGCTGCTCGTTGGGACGCAGCGTGCGTATGAGATCGCTCAAAGAAAGCGATGACTGAGGCGTCATCTCATCCTTGCTGACAGCAGCGGCACGCTGAAGCTCCTGCGAGCTGGTCATCTTCTCAAAGTCCTGTGCAATCTGCTTGAGACGCACCTCAATGGCCGGCGACTCCGTGGAGCTGGGCAACACTACTGAGGCTGGTACATCGCTGACCCTAGCAGACGACTCGAAATGTGAATCTGTCTCAGTTTCAGTTTCAGTATCGGGATCAAATTCAGCTTCATGCTCTACGCTGCCGTGCTCATCCGCATCCGGAACATCCTCCTCGTGCTCTTGATGCTCGTCGGTGTCGTGAGATTGCAGTTGCAACTGTAACTCCTCAATCGAGTGCATTTCATTGTGCAGCTCGTTATCATTCAGCGGGAAAACGTGCTCCTTAACATTATCGCCATCGCTCAGCTCGCGCGCGTGCTCATTGGATGAATCGCCAGTGTCGTGCTCGTGTTCGTGCTCGTGGTCGTGCTCCTGCTCGTGCTCCTGCTCGTGCTCATCGAAATCGCTCTCGCCGTCAGCATCATCGCGCTCTTCAACATCCGCCTCCAGGTCAGTTTCAGTTTCCACATCAGGGACACCCGAATCGGTCAAAGAACGATCGTGATTCAACTTGAACCATACGGTCGACGGCTGTTGCGAGGCATCCACGGCATTGTCAGCCAACGATGACTTTGGCTTGGCAAACAAAGTGTTGCCACTGGCGATGGTGGACATGATGAGTGGAAGAGGCGTTGTGGTCGCCAGATTGAGATTCAGCAATGCGACGGGCGGGCGTGGTGTCGTCGAGGTTATGGGGCGGCTGCACAAGGCGAAAGAAGATGCGAGATGCAAAGTAAATCAATCAGATTACACAGTTTTTATGCCACATTCTCATATTACATACTAACAAAGAGTAAATGTGTATGTCGATCGACTAGCAGCGAGCTTGGCATTGGGTTAGTGCGAAAGTGCGAGATTGAATCTAAAGTTAGTTAGTTGAGCACAAATCTTGATGGCAACAACAACATCAACGCCGCCGCCAACAACAACAACAAGCTAAGCCCCAAACCACCAATCAAAAGTGGCCTCCCACAGAGCCTTCCTCCCAGAAAAAATTGTGCAATTGAGAAAGAAAGCAAGAAAGATCTCAAGACCGTTCCCATTTCAATGGCAGGTTTGAAATGGTCTATGCTTTGACTCTCCATGTTTCTACTGGAAAGTATCTTTCATGATATCTTATTCGTCTATTGCACAACATTCTGTGGGGGGAGGGGCCACTACAGGAGCCTCTCAGACAGCAAAAGGAAGTTTTCGTGTTTTGTTCGATATCATGATATCAGTTTTAGAGATCTGTAAGTTAGTAATAGGCTGATAGATTCGCATTAGTCTTCTGTATTAGGTATAAGACAAAGTATACGGTACGGATATGCAGATGCCAAAAAGCGGATTCGGTAACTGTATACCCGAGTATACTCGTATGAGTGTGTGTAGTGTATATTTGTATTTGTAACGATTTGGGGTTTAGCTCACCTATTTGATTAAGTTTTGTATTACTTTTTGAACAGAACGTTCCATTGTATTTTAAATTTCTTATTTCTTTTTGTGGTCAACTAAATTAACTTTTATTAATCACGATATGTTTTATCAATTGTTAATGTTTATTTCTCTGCGTTTTTGTTTTTTGTTTTTGTTTTTTAATCTTAATTAAGAACATTCTCTTAAGCATTCTCGTATATCGATTCATTATTTTTATGTGTTTATACTTATGAATTATTAAGGTTTATTTAGTTATTGTTTGATTGCTTGATTGATTGATTGATTTAAATCGTTTAGTGGCGCCCATGCTCTCTAGTTGTCCTTACCCCTGCGCAGATGACACCGGAATGCTGCCATAGTTATAGTAATAGCAACGAGTCTGCTCGCAAATGAAGTCCTTGACGTCCGAGCAGTCCTCGGGCATCCACTTAAGCGTCGGTTGCTTGAGGATGACGCATCCCTTCTCGGCACCACTGCTGCTATAAAAAGAAAACATATTGCGAATCGTTTAAAAGTAGCCTCAGGCAGCTGTATCTCAATTGTACTTTGGAGCAAGCTCCAAAACGAGACTCGAATCGTGTCTTACCTGTCGCGGGCCGTGCGCTGGGGGGAGGTGTTGCTATTGTGATCGACGGGATCGAGTAGACCGGCCTGGATTGCATCAGCCGAGTTCTCGAAGAAGTCGAACGTGGCGTTGAACGGCAAACCGGTACTCATCCATAGGAACATGCCCGTGCCCAAGCGATTTCCGGATGTCCAGAAATCATAATTGCCGTAGCCGGCATTCTTTAAATACGTGGTCATCGACTCGGCCTTCTCCTTCGTCTCGAACGAGGCCAACTGAAGGCCCAGGGATCGGCAGTACTGATAGGCGAGGAAGTAATTCAGTTCCGGCGAGTACGGATTCATCCGGCTGATGAAGTACTGCACACCATCCAGATGAATAGTGGTAATGCGTTGACCTAACCAAAAATAAAAACAAAAAAGAAAGTTTTAGTGATTTCACTAGCAAACTTGCCGCAAGATTTGTTAGTTGTAGCGTTAGTGCTCCCTTGTTCTACACTTGATCTGATGCTGCATATATACAATTGTCTTTTCAATAACTTTGGAATCTAGAATCCTCCGGTCGAACATGGAAAATTGCAAACCGATCGGATGATTAACTTTAAAGTTATTGAAAAGCATTTCATATATTTTATACCAGATTCCCTGCTTCGAGCTCTTTACATCACTGAGATTTGCTTTTTATTACAGACAGAGAGACATGGCTATAAATAT
Source organism: Drosophila rellima (assembly GCA_035043635.1). Taxonomy (NCBI): domain Eukaryota; kingdom Metazoa; phylum Arthropoda; class Insecta; order Diptera; family Drosophilidae; genus Drosophila; species Drosophila rellima. Next base: position 162,142 of record JAWNMV010000236.1, on the reverse strand, counting down.
TGACTCGGATATTGATGCTGATCAATAAAATATATTCTATAGGATATGCCACGCCTCCTTCTTCCCATTACATACTTTACGCATAATTATTATAGGCTCGACACTCGGTATCAAATCTACCAAGCCAAATTCAGAAACCGAATTAGTTAAAGCTCAAAGACGAAAGCGGGGGCCACTGAACCCTCCAGTCCGAGGTCCGCTCTGAATATTGAGTAATTGCCATGTGTAACCGTAACGGTTTTGCTTCTATTCGTTTCGGCATCGAATGCGTAATCAAAAGATATCCAAAGAAAACATCATTGAATAGGATTACCAAAACGAGCAATCGAATGACAAAACACATTTTTTAGCGTATGCTATAAAAAGCAGAAGACAGTCCCTTGTTGGACTTGTACTGAAAATCGAATTGTTGGAGCCAACTAAAGCGCTTGATGAATCATTGCAGAGCTTTAATGATGATGGTTACCAGAAGAATTTATCGGTCCCTGACCCGCAGGTCATGCAGGCAATAGTTAAAGATACAGATACAAAGCTAATTACACAAAATCCGATGGGGAAATAATGACGCTGATGACATTAATTAGCCCAACAACCAGAAAAAAGAATGTGGCTAGAAAAGAACGTGATAAATGAAAGTAGTTGGCTGTCTCAGACTTTAGAGGTCTTTCATTTTACACTCGTATAATCTCCCATTAAAACAAACAAAAAAACATCTTCAGCGCTGAAAATGACTTGACTGCTTGTGCTTCGGACTTGGGCCAACAGGTAGCTGGCCGGCCACAGTCGGACCTAAAAGTATCCCTCTTTTTGTACTTAACTCTTGCGCAGACACTCGGAGCGTGCTAAACAAATACAAATACAAAAACAACATCTACTCATGTATGTGTTTGTGTGTTTTTGTGTTTTTGTGTTTTAGTGTTGGTGTTGGCCTTACTCAGCCAAAATGACAAAGACCACAGCCAAGGAAAAATACGTTTTCGTTTTCAATTCTGATTCGGAGCCTCTATGCAAACGGAAGGCTGCCCTCAGCGGGCAGTTGACTATTTATGGCACTTGTCATGAATATAGGTACAAGAATGCCTTTTGCTCATATATCTATAGACTGCGGGCCCAATCTTTTACACTCAGATAGTACACATAGTACATTCGTGTTTAAATGTGTGTGTGTGGTTGTATATTTAATTATTTCCGGCGATTTAAATGCAAGACACACGGAGTCGAAGCCGAAGCCAAAGACAAAGTCTTCTGAATTTAATAAGCAAGCGGAGGACTGGCAAAGAGACTGTCGAAGATATACTTTGGATGCGTATCCGAATATAATATATACGATATCCAAAAAGTGGTCAAAATAGAATAGAAAATAGAGAAGGCTATCTCTATAACAGCAGTCGCAAATGCTATACTTATGAATTTCCGTATAATCTAATGACGTAGTTTGATCCCAATTTAGTTTAGTTCTTCCGACTCCAACTAGAAGTGGGTAAATCACGATTGAGATTAAGCACAAATGTAGTCCGAATCTTTGTGAAAGTGGGCATCTTAGAATTGCAGACAATTTAACTTAGACTGGATGAACTCCCCATCGCATAACCCAACAATTGAACTGCATTTTGCCCAGCTTCCCGTCTCCAAACCTAGTTGAGCACTGTAATTTGTAGGTAATTACGTTCGACTGGCTCCCATTATTCTTGTTACCAAAGAACACGAATCTAGCACGTCTCTAATAATGCATTCAGAGTCAGTTCTGGTGTATGATATGGTCAGATCTGCGATTCGCGAGGCTCGGGGCCAAATGTAATCAAATGATGGCAAGCCTAGTTATTTGTTGGCACCTAACTTCCCTCCGGTTAGCATTGAAATGATTATTAAGCACGGCCAGCTGCAGATGCAGATGCTGATGTCGGGAATCAGATCGAAATTGATAAAACTAAAAAATTGCTTGGGGCAGCAACAAAAATATTCACAACAGTAAGCACGCGAATTAAATTTAACAACTATCAACTCCCTTGAATTCTCAATAAAATTAACCTGAGTTGTTTATACGCATATAAATATAATTTTAATCTTTTTCACCATTAATGTTCTAATTAATGTTTCTATAAAATTAAAACAATACTTTTTTTTTTAAACCTTTTCCAATATTTTCTAGGACAATTCATACTCATATTAGTTCCGCTTATTAAAACAATCCATATTCTAAGCTGCTATCTAATTATTCATTAGTTAACTAATAAATATTATTTTTTCTCACATTCTTCATTAATACAGTTTGCTAAAATAAAAATTAATTTCTAACTGTTCATTATACAAATTCTGCTCAATTTTGCGATTTCCAACTAATGTTAACAATAAATTGTTTTATTTTCTCTTAAGCTACTTCATTCTTTTTTTACATTAGTTCAGTTGAAAAAAATAAAAATAATTTTGTTTTCTGATTCATATTTCTTCATTCACTTGTGTTATTCTTAGTAAATATAAATAGTACATTTCTTACTAACCTGCAGCGCAAGCCAAAAGGCTAAGCACACAAAACAAAATGATTTTGGCCATATTCACTGAAAGAGTTTGTGGTTGTGACTCTCAAAGGTCTTTGAGCAAAAGCGATTTGTGTAACGAATCACGCGATGATGCTACTGATGAGATCGAGGAACCGTGGGCACTTTTCGTCGCGTTCACTGTAAGCCTTCGACTGAACAGACTGATATCCAGGCTGTATCACGCAACCGAGAACCGAGAAAACTGAAGAAGAAACTCGCCGCTACTACTTCAAGAACTCCAACACTTCCAATTCCAATTTTATTTCCAGTTTCTGTGAGAACTTCCTCTTCCAATGCGCGCAGAATGGAACGAAGAGCAACGATTCAAGGCGATGGACGACGGCGATGACGATGACGAATACGAAGACGATAAGTCGCACCTAGTCGCACACATACACAGACACACTCTCAGACACTGACACACGCACACACTAAGGCGTCTTTTATCCTTTGACCAATTGGACACACAAAAGTTATAGCTTAAAGATGAGGACTTTTGACTGCTGCTAAATAGAACTATCTCCTGTTCTTAGCTTATTTCGGAGCTGGCTATCTTGCTTGGCCGAGTACACAAAGGTAAATGTCGTGAAGAGGGCCAGATTGGTAGCTTAAAAAGGAAATGGATGAAGAAACTTCAGGTCTGATTCTACAAGTACAGTGCGCATGTATGAGTGTATGTATGATCATGAATGAATGAGCCAGCAATGGAATAAGCCATGAAACACGAAAGAAGCAATCCAAAGAATATGAAATGTGACATTGGCTATCACGATAGTAGCACCAAAGAAAATACAAGAACCAACCCGAACATGAGCCCGAACCCGAACTCAAATCAAAGCCCGAACCCAATCCCATACCCGCGTTTATTCCCATTCCCAATAGCAAACTCCAAGCCGAGCCAGAACAGTGGTTTGAGCATTTCGTGGATGTGATTGGAACGCGTTGTGGATATGTGCAAGTGTGTGTGTGTGTATGTGTGAGAGAGCATGTGTGTGTGTTCCTTTGTGTGCGTGCCTGCCATCGTGCGGCAACTGGGACTTGATGACTTCTTGGCCATGGCTTTGGCCCGAACTCAGTGCTAGACAAAGAGCACAATAAAGCCGCGACTGTTTTGTCGTCGCAAAGGTACAGACAATCGGGCCAAAAACGAAATACCAAACACACACATACCCACATACCCACAGACACATACACACTCGCATACATGCATACATGCCTGGGTAGCAAGTCGTCGTTGCCATCATTCCAATGGGAGTCACAGCCGCATTTCATTGTTAGTTTTATTCTTTCTCCCACAACGTCGCATTGGTTTTAGGTTCTGCTGGTCCCACTTACCTGGCTTGTGGCTTGTGTTAGGGCCCCATTCCCTTTCCGTCCAGTCCCGACCCGTCACGGCCTCATCCCCACCGCCGCCTCTGGCTACAAACACAGCTCCAGCCCTGCGCGATCTTTCCATTAATTTGGTACGCTATCACAGTTACCGACGACGTCAACGTCAACGACGACGTCGACGTCGACTTTTTGACTGGTTTGTGGTCTCGGTTTTACGATTCCTGCCTGGAAGCGTGAAATGTAATAATGATCTTCTCTTTTGCATTTTGACATAAGTCTGCTGGTGCCCCCACCAAGTGAAAAAATAATAACCAAAAAAAGACCCGCAACATAATATGGTAATATTCTTTTAATATTCGTATGCCGTCAAATGAATGTTCTTGTATATACATATGTATATGCATCTGTTTTAGGCTAAATAAGTTCATATTTGTAATTTCTCATACTTGTTAAGCAAGCTTACGTATAACTACTCGTATTTATTTATTTATTAAGGCTGTCGCATACATCTAAACAAAAATGACAAATATTCATTAGTCGATTCTATGTACTTACATCTAATTTAAATAAATGAAGATTTTCAGCTAGAGGTTGATTCTTCCTGTGGCAGATATATGTTATAGTGATCCGATTCAGTCGGTTCCGAAATAAAAAAAGACGGACCTGTACCAAGTTTCATCAAGATAAGCGTCAGAACTGAGGCTCAGTCTATTGCAACTTTGAATGATAGAATTGTAGGGCTGCCAGAGTTTTGTCGTTTCTTGTCGAATATTGTTAGTGACACTTCATTAGCTAAGGCTGTCACTTCATTCTAACTTGCAGTTTTCGTGGTGCCTTCGGGTTGTTGGATCTTTTTCGGAGTAGAGCTTAATCAATGTTTAATGCAATTCGACACATGGATTGGTAAATAGCTAGATAGGTGGGTGTGGGCCATAATTATATACAAGTCGGAGTGCTAGTAAATACAAGTACAATAATGGCCAGGTGATTAAGAGTCATGGGAAAGGGAATGCGTTCGTTTTCCCAGTTGGGCCCGGGGCCTCGCTTCCTTCGATCGGTAAGCATTGGCATTGGCACTGACACTGGCAATGGGACTGGGACTCGTACCTAAGTAGGTTCTGAGCCTCAGCTTCGGTCTAGGCGGTTGTTGACTGGTGCAGGGCATCAGCAAAAAGTTGGCATTGCGACTGCCACCGAGTCAGAGGATAGGGATATGGGGGCTAAGGTTGCGGCAGCGTCTGTGCGTGCGTATTGCAATCAAAATTCTATCGAGAAACGCACCAAGATTTCGGGCCGCCCTACGTGCATCGTTTATTGAGTTTGTTGTTGTTGTTGTTGTTGTTGTTGCTGCTGTTGTTGCTGCTGTTGTTCTTGTTGCTGGATGGTCGAGGATGTGGCTGCCGCCGGGCCGACGCCGACGCTGCTGCTGACGCCTGTCGACGCATTCAGTTTAATGTGACCGCCGAGTCGCGTTGCGTCGGGTTGGATCCTCGCTATCTGGATTTAGTGTTTGTGCTGCTGGGCCACAGAGTTTAGAGTCTAAAGGCAGCTATTTGGATGGCCTTCGTCTTAACAGCATTCATCCATATCCATCTATACATGTTGCCTCTCTGCACAGGGTTCTTTTAATGCTTCTGCTGCTGCTGCTGCTTCTTCTAGTTGATCTTGTGATCTTCACCATTTGTGTGCTCTGTGCTTACTTTGTTGGTTCCTGTTCGTCTTCGTTGTTTTTGCTGTTTCCCTTTTCTCTGCTTTATTTCATTGCTAGTTTTCACAGTGACTTGTTCGGGGACCGCGTTGTTGTTCTGTTGTTCTAAAAATAAACTTGGCACAAGATTGAGGAATTTAATTCGCCTTTTGGTAGAAATCCTCGACTTTGCAAACGGACTTTGGTAACACGCAGACGAACTGCTAGCTAGCTTCGATTTATTTTTGCCTCTCAATATACACACACACAGACACACACAGACACACACACACACACATACGTTCTCATATGTATCTCAGGTGCGTGAGGCGGAGCATTGCTTCTGTATCCAGAGTATTCAGAATCCACTTTGGCGTCAACTTCAGGAATGATGATGATGACATGGTCATGGTATGCTGTTCATGCTGTTCATTCGCAAATCAGCGGGAATGCTGCCACTAGAATTTGTGAAGATTTTCCGCTTGAGATCAAAGAATTAAGAATTCTGCATACCCAGATATCACGGAATTAATTCCGGCTTTTTTTACTGCCAGCGAAAATGACACGCCTGATGCTGAAGCTGAGGCCCGAGTTGAAGCTGATCTGATGCAGACATCACATTTCTACTTGCCTGATTTCAAATTAGAATGATCTTTCAAACGCGATGATTTGGGAAGCAAATAACTTGAGTATCTCATAGTGAAGAACCATCCCAGCCAGTTTGCTTTGATATGTTCGTCGGTTTGTGTCCTTGATCCACGAAGGTCATCAGCATTTGCATCTTGGCCAGCACTTACCATAGCTGCCACGTGAGTGTCGTGAGTGCCGAACCCACAAAACCACATAAACAATACAGAACTGCCCCCTCCGGAGTTCCAGGTACATTCATACATAAATTCATATGTACAGCCTCATCGATATTTCCAATAAGTTATTAAAATATGCAAAATTGCAGAAGGGATTTGCAATAAATGCTTAGCATAACAAACGAATTATCAACTTCAACCATATTGAAGACGAAATGGACATACCCTTACAAATTGATATATGGCCATTTTCACAAAAAGCTTAATATTGTTGAAAGCTCACGTCTTGAGAATCTTTTCTTCCAGAAACATACTTAAGATAATTATTTAAATAATTTTCACATGAATAATTTTATTGGAATAAGCCTTTTGGTAAGTTTACACCACTGTGGACGGCAGTGACGCGCTAGTGACGAAAGCATCACGAAGGGTGCGAAAGGCGACTAACAATATATACAGGAAGAATATTCGATCAGGTATGAGTTATATACCGATCGAAAGGTATAGGGCTAACTAACAAGACTAAGACTTTTGAAAACTCACCTGGTTCGTGAGATGAGTAAGCCTTAAATTTTTTACTATTCTCAATCATTAAAATCCGACTAGCCGTTCAAAATATAATTTAATTTGAAATTTTTAAGTGGCTTTCTTACAATGAGATGAAAAGTCAGTTTGTCTGTTTGTGGGTTTGAAATAGATTACAAGTTTGAATAAGGACTTTTTTTTATCAAAAGTCTTGAAGCTTTTGTTCTACGACTTTTTAAAAAAGGCACAAGTTTATCGGGTAATCGTTGAAACCGCAGTATCCAAACTATAGAAGCTACATATATGTATGTTCTATATATCGTTGGAAAGGTATTTTGAAGATCTTTTAGGCATACCTTTAATTTTTTTAGAGTACACAGATAAAAAGCTACAGGTGCAACGATTTCTTGGGCGATTTAAGAAAAATCTACATCTCAAATCACAATATATTATATGCTATAGTCAATTTAATTTCGCGATTTTTGATATAAGACACATATCTGTTAAAATTCGATAATTTCTGTTAACTATATATACCTTTATATTGCTCGTTTTCTAGACTGCAGCAACAAAGTGTCGTAGCAGCCAGAGCTCTAGATTATGTCAATGATAGCTTTTGCGTTGGAGAAAAAACTAGTGTTGCCAGAAAGTTTGTTTTTGCTTTGTGGCAATGCAAAAGAATTAAATCGTTACAATATTCCTAAAACTGATAATGATTTAAATTTGATTTGATTTTAAAATTTGGAGTATGCATATTGATGACCTTCTATCAAAGTAACATTTGCCAGAAGGGTGTACAGGTGTACAATATTTCTGATATACAGATTCTTCTTACATAATAAAAATAACTAATTATGGCAGTGCCGAATGCCAAATTTTGTTAACGATGCCGCATTAAATTTTTCACTAATTGCTCGAGCCGATTTAAGCCATATTCAATCATAATGTTGAAGTCGACAGAAAATTCCCAATCTGTGAGTTTCGTTGAGATATCTCAGAAAACATAAACTTTTTTTTGTACTAAAACTTCATTTGCGACTGATCGTTCCTATGGCAGCTATACGCTGTAGTGGTCCAATCCAAATTTCAGGAACCTACATACCAAGTTTGAAGTCTCTAGCTCTTATAGTCTCTGAGATCGACGCGTTGAAACAGACGTACAGACAGTTTCTTGACACATTTTGTTGTACGAATGTCACATTAAGTCGCATTGCCAATTTCCATATACTATTATTCTACCACTATTTTTTATAAAAAAAATATTGTGAATTCAGAGTCAAGCCCTAAAATATTTGATATCCAATTTTGTGACGAAAGCACAGGCCCGTGCCCATCTCTACCTTGTACTTAAAAAGAACAAAAATTAACCTGTACCACTCTATTTATTATTAGGTATAAGTCCACAAAACTTGAGAAGGCAATCTTAACGCAATCTCATCTCATTTTAAAATTTAAAATTGACGACACTACCCAACAAAAGTGTTAACCACTAAAATTGAAATGTATGTTATGTAAATACGTGTAATGTAAATACATATGTATGTTTTTATGTCAAACAGTCTCCCTGAAGAAGACGAAAAATGTCGCCACACCGTGAAGAGAAAATTTGTTAATTAAAATGTATATTTATTAAAATGACCAACAACGGCCTGAAGTATATCAAGACACTGGCATAAATAAAAATTTCAAATTTAAATATAATTTGAGCGGTCTATCCGATCGGGATGAACGAGTAACTATTTCATGTGATATTTAAATTCGAATATTTGTTAACCAACAAGTTCTACAAAATTGTCCGTCGTCTTCGCACCCTTCGACATGATTCGAGGCTGAATACGAAAGCTTTGAGTGTGCATTCGAGTATTTTCGGCTTATAAATGCGTTTATTCATGCGTTACAAAAATCGTGACATAGCTGTTATATCTCTATGCCTGAGTATAATATCTCAGATCAGGCTTATTGCATTGACCGTGGTCATATCAACGGTAAATAATTTCGATCACAAAGCAAAGCCAGTCAAAAGACATAAGCAAACGAGGCAAATGAGCATTTGGCATGGCCAGTGCCCAATGCTCGGTTCTGATTCCAGATTCCCGATGCCTTGTCTATGGTGCCTAATGGACAATGGCTGCATAGAGTTAGCTGGCAATCGAGGAGAATGAGGACGAGGCAAATTTGGCCTCCGCCGATGATGCCTATGGAAGAGCAACCGAATCAGCAACAACAACAGAAACGACAAAGCAACAACAACAACAATTTGAAGTCTTCTTTGTGTGATTCACGTCATTTTGAATTCGATGTCAAAAGGTGAAGCCAATTCAGCGATTCTGGCGAACTGGGCACAAAAATCACGACCAAGAGCCACAGCGTAACAATGCCAAGACTGAAACAAAATGAACAACAGCAAAAACACGAAAATCGCGTTGAATGAAGATTGTTTCTACTAATTTGGGAGTCTGACTTTTGGACTAGATACACGTACCCCTACATGATCTTAGACTCTTTGCACATTGGCCCCACGAAGCTGTTAATGTCACTAATATGGCCATTACAAGTCCACAAAACGAATGAAGTATTTTCAGCGAAGGAAATCAAAATAGAAAATAGATATAAGACGGAAGTTGTCTTTTATGTGCACATTTACCGTTTAAATGGGGAAAACAGTTCGAGAAGTTTATACTTATGTTCCTATGCTCATTCGAAGTGGTGTTAAGTGGTGCCAGCCAGACCGATGGCTCAGGCTTCTTTTTCCGGCTAGGGTCACACACACACACACACACACACAGATACTTTCACACCTACTGGCGAGTCTCTATTTGCGAAATTGAAATGCCACTGCCAACATCTTCTCGGTATTTAAGCAGACATTCAGTGTGATTGTGACTACGGATGCGGGTGTGGGTGAGTTCAAGAACCTTTCTGAACCATGACTAACTGAATGACTGATAGTTGAAAGCTGAAGTGCCGTGCAAAATGCCCGATTCTGCACTTGACCGGTGTCCAGCAGGCAAAGACCTTAGTATACAGAACGCAGACCTTACTGACATCAAGTATCGAGACAGAGTTTAAGTATGAGCTGCTCGCAATAATTACATACAATACGAGTATGAACGAAGACTTTTTAGCTTGATGTGCTTGTGCATGGGCTTAAGCCATGGCCCATAGGCCATGGATGGGCCTTCAGCTGCTGGAAAAGATGGTAAGCCGAAAGCCGACAGCAGAATGTGTTTGTGTCGCCTACTACCAAGTCATTTGCTGGCTTCAGCATAAGCTTAAAGCACGTCTGTGTAGTTCTCACGACATCAGCTAGACCAGCAACTATAACATCAGTAGCAGCAGCACCAGAATACGCCAGTAGCGCCATTGAGCCAAGGTTGAGGAAGAGGGCCGAAGCTAAACCGCTGCTTGCATGCGAGAGCACATTGGGACAAATCTAACATACGATCGACCTATGCTTAATGCACCAAAATTCCATTAATGATATCGTTAATGATAGTTTAACGGATTTCAAACGTGCAATACGTCCATTTTCAGATCTGAAAAGTATCATCATGATATCTTTTGCGTACCTTGTATGATTTTACAAACGACACCTTTCTAATTTTAAAAATCTATAGGAAATTATATTTTCTCTAATTAGTTTATTTTTTATTATCATACTTTTCTTTATTTTAGCTACAATTTTAAATAGAGTCAATCTAAAAAATATACATATTAACTTATAAATTTCGAGGTCGTCTCGTTGTGTGGATGAACTGATCTCTGAATTTTGTGTGCTATGCATGCCGCCTTCCATCGCCATCATTAGTTTTGGGGTTGCTATACAAATTTACATATATTACCTTAATAACTATGTGATTACTTACTTACTTCATTTAACTTGTGATACTCGCAAATACTGGCTCGAGAACGCATGTTTAGCGAAAGTTTGGCTGTCGCATGTTTTTTCGACCGTATCTTGTCGGTTTGTAAGCCGGGTTAGGCGAGACTCTCGCTCAACGTCTGTTGCCTGGACCACTGGGTGCAGTCCTTATGATTTCAGAGTTGGAAAATTAGTAAACAAAAACAAGAATGATGTCATCTTCGGCTCGCCGATGATTTGATAACTTTGAAAAGACATGAATATTAAAAAAATCTTGGTATACATAAACATAATACAAAAAACAGGATTTTTTAAAAAAAGTTTATAACTAAAAAAAGAAAAATAATTTTATACAAATTTTGCAGTTGTGGAGCTTTAACTCTTCCTGAAACTTTAACTGTAGAGAATTTAACATCAAGAGACACAATTACTTTAACACGCATACAATAGATTTTCTCTTAATAGAAACTTTAATTACTTTGATGTATAAATAAAATGATTTCGACTAATGAAATTTGTCTGTCATTTATACTTCCCACCGAAATATGTTTTAAGCAACTTCTCATAATTATCATAGCTGGAGGAATTTTTCAAGTGGTAGGAGGATTTCATGAAAGAGAAGTGTAGTCTGACCACCGACGAATTTATCCCAAAGCGGTGAGGACTATATCGAGTATAACTTGATCTAACCAAGTAAGTGAGCTGTTTATCAGTGCGTGCCAGTTGCAAAGAAACTTTGGCACACACACATGTTTTCAGCCAAGGGCATTACATAATAATGGAAGGTCAATGCACAAGCTGGCGGTGCGACGACCCGATGCTCGAGGGTAAAGCAATTAACCAAATCAAAAAAAAGTTAACGAAACTGCGCATTAGAACAGATCATTAATCTGGCACTCGGACTGGTCATGTGACATTTACATAGTGTAAGCACATAATCTTGGCATTGTTGACAACTAAGAGCTTATGGGTTCTTAATTTATTAAAAGTATTGGCAAAAAGGTTATAGGTTGAGAAGATGCGAACACAATTAAAACAAATCGAGTCTGAGATCGGAATGGGGCGCAGGATTTGTATACTTTTTCCACAATAGATATCCGTTGTTCTCGTTTAGGAAAGACAATCTTGTGTTCCTGGAAGTATTTTGTTACTATTTCTCGATCATTAAGGCGCATAATACTGTGCTGCGTTTCTGGTCCTTCTTTGAAATATTTATGACCATCCCCGCCATTAAGTAGAAATGTCGGAAATATCACCCCATAATATTTATGCTTATCCAGTGGCTGATAGTACGGAATCTCACAATCAGCGCAGAGCACAAAAATTGATGTAACGCGTTTACCTTTCGGACGATTGAAATTTAAAACGAACCGCAAGCCAGAAACTTGGAGGAAGCCTCCATCCGAGTCTGAGTTGCGCAAAGATGCCGAATGCTCCAAAGACTTGACAAGATTTGCGCCCTTAACACGGACAACAGATATGGTATTGCCAAAGGGTAATACGGTGGCAATATCTTCTCCGGTTACAGTACCATCCGTTCCTGCATCAATAGATGCGCGGATTCCTATAAATGGGATATAATCAATTGAACAGTTTCCATTGGCAGTCACTCACCTCCTCCATTAAATAGGGCTATCGATGCATCAGTCCAATAAAGTCCGCCAAAGTCTTCAGCCACACGGCCATACACCAAAGTGTCACAAATAAAGTTACCAAAATTGCATTCCATTTTTCTACACGACATACGATCGCCGTTAAGAAGCACCTTAGTAGTACCTACCACCTGACCATCCAGTTCATCTATTTTCTTTCTTTTTAAGTCCAAGAGAGATTTCATATTGCTATCGAGTTCCACCGACGAGTTCAACAAGATTGGACTGCCTTTAAAATTGATTAGGTTGCCTCCATTGTCAAACTAGAGAAGAGGTTGTGTTTACATAAAGAGCTCTGACTCGTTGTTTCATTGAAGAGGAATATTCGTAGGAAATATTATTTACTTGCCTCCAGATGAATTTTACCCAAATATTTGGTATAAGCATATGCCTGGAGAACTGGCACCTGTCGACCATTTGCTTTGGCGACAATAGTTGGATAGTTTCCCTCGGGCTTATCTTTGGACGGAGGATTGCCCGTGTAGAGAAAAGAATGCGAATGGCCACCGATAACAACATCCACTTCTGGACAATTGATGGCGATTTCCTGATCCCTCTTGTAACCAGAATGCCCCAGTGCTATTATAATATTAACTCCATTCTCCATAAGCTTTTTTGCTTCCGCACTGTCCAAATGTCACATGGAAAATACATTTGTCAATTTTCAGTCTCTTGAACTTCAAATGAAATGCAAATAATTACTTAATGGATGGTATCTCATTGTAGTACTCTAGATCGTTCACCGCAACCAGATCCTTTGTTTCAGGTGTAAGATACCCAATAATTCCAATCTGCTTTTCTAATTTTGTAATGATTGTTGAAGGCATCAAGTTCTTTGCACTTTGCAATTGGGGAGCGTTACTAAGGTCCAAATTACAGCTCACTATGGGGAAGTTAACCTTATTGAGAAATGGCAGTAATCCATCGATATTATCATCAAGCTCGTGGCTTCCCAGGGACTGGCCAACGGAGTGGAATATTTATATTGTTGCAATTGATAATTATACGAGTAATACCTACCATTGCATCTGGATTGAGCATATTCATCAGATCAGCTGCCAAATCGCCTTTGTAGAGCGTATACCAGGGCGTTCCTTGATACGTGTCGCCTGCATTTAGATAGAGCGTCGATCCCTCAGCTCTAGCCTTGGCTACACTAAAAGACGGCTAAAGGGTTGTCAAGGATGTGGATCTGGTCACTTACGCTGTAGCCACTCTAGCGAAACCTCCAAAACACAGGCCCCTCTCGTCGTCTCCCCTGGGGCACTTCCCACTGCTTCCTTTCATCGGGTCATACCTGGCGTGCATGTCATTGTTATGCACTATGGTGAACTTAAATCCATGGCATTGTTTAAGAAAGATCGGAAATAGTATCAAACTCCAAAATACCTTGATACAAAGAGCCATTTAAATAACAAGAATTAGTTTTGCAGTTATGCTTTTTAGTATTTTGAATATTATTCTTTTGAAAATTATTTTGTTTCTCATTTGAAAACAGTTGATCAGTTAACTGAGAACATTAAAACTTCTTTAAAAAAAACCTCTTTACGAGGTAAAATTCTAATGACAGAAACATTTCCATGCCCAATATCCAATTTCGCGACGAATAGTATTAAATTGTATATAAAACTTATTCTTAAGAAAAAGTTTAGCATACTGCACTGCGCAAAAAAAGTTTTTTTTTTCACCTGTAGCTTTTTTCCTATGTACTCCAGAAAAAAGATTAAAGGTATTCCTTAAAAAATCTTTAAAATACCTTTCCAACGATTTATAGAACGTATTTTAGCGGGTTTTTAGCGATTTCCTGCTAAAGTAGGCATTTTTTTAAGAATTCGTGTACCAAAAATTTCTAGATTTCTGATCAAGAGCAAGCAACAGACTGACTTTTTATCTCAGTTTAAATACTTTGTGAAACAAAAAAATAGTAAAAAATTTAAAAAAAACAAGTGGGCGCCGACTACAGTCGAGTGTGCTCGACTGTATAATACCCTGTGCCCTAGCTCTCCGATAGGTCATACGTAGGTGCGCTACGATAGGCATGCCGAAGGTGTGATGATGCGGCATTAACTTTTTGGCTAATTGTTCGTATTACATCTACATATGTGATCTAGTGAACCGATTTAAACCAAATTACAAATTCTCAATCTGTGAGTTTGGTTGACTTATCTCTAAAAACCACAATAATTTTCGAACTTTATCTTAAAATTCGTTCCAATGGCAGCTATTTGATATCAGATTTCAACCAAATTTGTTCAGGATGTAGAATACCATCCCAAATGCGTATTCTGTTAGTTTGGTTGAGATACCTCAAACAACAAAAAAGTTTATCATACTAAAACTTGATTTTGGACTGATCGTTCCTATGGCAGCTATATGATATAGTGGTCCGATTTCAACCAAATTTTATCAGGATATATAGGACTATTTCTAATGCATATCCTATTAGTTTGGTCGAGATCTTTCAAACAACCAAAAAGTTTATTTTCGACTGATCTTCCTTATGACAGCAATATGATATTGTGGTCCGATTGAATAAATTGTATTTAATTTAATTAAAATAGTAAATCGTAAATCGTAATCGTAATCGTAGTCGCTGAAATCGATGTTGTTCATGCCAAGAGTAGCCTTTGTCTAAAATTTGCTCAGCTTGCTGAAGTCCGGCAACTCCAAATAATCTCTCCCACTCTTCTTAATCATCGAAATCAGCTGTTTAAGGCTGCTGCATTGCGCGCGCAATTTAATTTTAAGTGCTATGCTTTAATATTTGATTCTTTTTGCAGAATTTGTTAAGCATTTGAATACAATAATAATAATTGAAAACCTATTGAGCATATGTGCGAGCTTACTAGCTTATTATTAACATAATAATTATTATAAATTCAGAGATTTCAGTGTTGTAAAACGATCTGTCGTCGAGGTGTCGAGGTGCAAAATTATAAAGTGGCATTTATACATATCGCTTTTTGCAATGCATACTAATATCTACATACATATATTTTAACACAATCGTAAATATGTATTAACTTAAACCGTGTATATATATATTAAAATAGGATAGAAATTGTAGCCTATTGATATCGATAACCTTGCCTATCGCTCGTATTTGCGTTCGCACTCTGCGTACACGTGCTCACTGTTATGTTTTTGCACAAACAAACGTGCATATGCTATCTCGCTCGCACTTGCCTATGTCTTAATTTTGATTTATGTGAATTAAAAGCAAATTTGAAATATCTTCTCTATTTAATAGTCAATCGCTTTGAAACTTTCAGGGTCACTAAATTAGCTTACTTCTTATCTTCCTGTTTAATAAGAAGTGTTTATATTAAAGATCACGTCTGTTAATCGTTTTTTGCGATTGGCGGGCGAAAGAGGCGTGGCATCTAAAATTTAAAACAAACTTGATCTGCGCCCGCTATCCAGCAACCTTCATACCAAATTTGAAGTCTCTAGCTTTTATAGTTTCTGAGATCCTTTGACTCAAACAGACGGACAGACGGACAGACAGACGGACATGGCTCAATCGACTCGGCTATTGATGCTGATCAAGAATATATATACTTTATAGGGTCGGAGATGCTTCCTTCTGCCTGTTACATACATTGCACAAAACCATTATACCCTTTTGACCATTTTCAATGGGCACGGGTATAAAAATTACCAACTGCTGCAATCAATTAAATTTTGCCCCTCCCACTAGCATCTATTTATCTCACGAGTTTTCAAAAGTCTTAGTATACACTTTTGTTAGTTAAAATTATACTTTTCCATCGGTATATAAATCGATCTCATCGGTCAGTCATACCAAATTTTCCATTATTCCTGTAAATATCGCACCCTTCGTGATGCTTTCGTCACTAGCTCGGACTGCCGTCCGCACTGATATTCATAAACTGTGTGTCAGCTCATTCTTAGTCTACACACGCTATCAATAGGCCAACTACCGATATGAATCTGTGGATTTCGTACACAAGCAACGAAAATGTAAACTACAAGTTCCTGGCGCAATTTTTTTTGTTAATTCAAGTTCGGATTCTCACTTCAACCCAAGGAATCGCTGGCCAAAGCCCACCTTAAGAACAGAACTCGACCACTTCCAAGCAAGGATATTAGATTAAGCCCAAAAATACTGGAGAGACAGGATGACAGCGACAATTCTGATGACAACTCAATTTTCATAGGTAATCAATGAGATGTTCCTAGGAACAAGGAACAGTTCATTCGTGAGCGACAATGACTAAGGGACGGGCGAACTTTACCTTTTGATGAATATGCTGAACAGAAGACACCAAAAAAATAAAACAGTTATTTAATGTGTATTTTTATCAAGGAGTTCTACTTTGAACAATCTAATATATATAAGAAACCAATACGGTCCTAAAGTATATTAAAAACAATAAACAATAAATAAAAAACAAAAAATTATAATGAATTTTTAAATGGGTTAAAATTAAGAACAATTTGCTCTCAAAGTATGTCCAATATGGTCAAAGATTACCTGTAAAAGGTGTTTGAATTGTACCCGTGCTAGTGATGTAAAAAAACATCGATGCATCAAACATCGATGATTTTTTGACGATATTTCTCGATGTTTTTGGTGATACCGATGCTGCGAGATGCATCGATATTTTGGAAAACATCGCTTGTTTAATTTCACGTTTTTGTCGTTAGTTGCCGCACTTTCAATACGCTCTTTTCGCCACACTGCCAGAGGGTTTATAGTAATTTAAGCGGTGCTTGCAATGCCAAAGTAAGTAAATTTATTAAAATTTATCAGAGATACTTATGAAAGCATAAGTTTTTAAGAAAAAAAAGCTACGAAATATTTTTTATACCCGTGCCCATTGAAAATGGTCAAAAGGGTATAATGGTTTTGTGCAATGTATGTAACAGGCAGAAGGAAGCATCTCCGACCCTATAAAGTATATATATTCTTGATCAGCATCAATAGCCGAGTCGATTGAGCCATGTCCGTCTGTCTGTCCGTCTGTCCGTCTGTTTGAGTCAAAGGATCTCAGAAACTATAAAAGCTAGAGACTTCAAATTTGGTATGAAGGTTGCTGGATAGCGGGCGCAGATCAAGTTTGTTTTAAATTTTAGATGCCACGCCTCTTTCGCTCGCCAATCGCAAAAAACGATTAACAGACGTGATCTTTAATATAAACACTTCTTATTAAACAGGAAGATAAGAAGTAAGCTAATTTAGTGACCCTGAAAGTTTCAAAGCGATTGACTATTAAATAGAGAAGATATTTCAAATTTGCTTTTAATTCACATAAATCAAAATTAAGACATAGGCAAGTGCGAGCGAGATAGCATATGCACATTTGCTTGTGCAAAAACATAACAGTGAGCACGTGTACGCAGAGTGCGAACGCAAATACGAGCGATAGGCAAGGTTATCGATATCAATAGGCTAAAATTTCTATCCTATTTTAATATATATATACACGGTTTAAGTTAATACATATTTACGATTGTGTTAAAATATATGTATGTAGATATTAGTATGCATTGCAAAAAGCGATATGTATAAATGCCACTTTATAATTTTGCACCTCGACGACAGATCGTTTTACAACACTGAAATCTCTGAATTTATAATAATTATTATGTTAATAATAAGCTAGTAAGCTCGCACATATGCTCAATAGGTTTTCAATTATTATTATTGTATTCAAATGCTTAACAAATTCTGCAAAAAGAATCAAATATTAAAGCATAGCACTTAAAATTAAATTGCGCGCGCAATGCAGCAGCCTTAAACAGCTGATTTCGATGATTAAGAAGAGTGGGAGAGATTATTTGGAGTTGCCGGACTTCAGCAAGCTGAGCAAATTTTAGACAATGGCTACTCTTGGCATGAACAACATCGATTTCAGCGACTACGATTACGATTACGATTTACGATTTACTATTTTAATTATATTAAATACAATTTATTCAATCGGACCACAATATCATATTGCTGTCATAAGGAAGATCAGTCGAAAATAAACTTTTTGGTTGTTTGAAAGATCTCGACCAAACTAATAGGATATGCATTAGAAATAGTCCTATATATCCTGATAAAATTTGGTTGAAATCGGACCACTATATCATATAGCTGCCATAGGAACGATCAGTCCAAAATCAAGTTTTAGTATGATAAACTTTTTTGTTGTTTGAGGTATCTCAACCAAACTAACAGAATACGCATTTGGGATGGTATTCTACATCCTGAACAAATTTGGTTGAAATCTGATATCAAATAGCTGCCATTGGAACGAATTTTAAGATAAAGTTCGAAAATTATTGTGGTTTTTAGAGATAAGTCAACCAAACTCACAGATTGAGAATTTGTAATTTGGTTTAAATCGGTTCACTAGATCACATATGTAGATGTAATACGAACAATTAGCCAAAAAGTTAATGCCGCATCATCACACCTTCGGCATGCCTATCGTAGCGCACCTACGTATGACCTATCGGAGAGCTAGGGCACAGGGTATTATACAGTCGAGCACACTCGACTGTAGTCGGCGCCCACTTGTTTTTAAATGTGGAAAGGTTTTAGAACAAAACAAAAGCCAACATCGATTTTTCATTTTGAAAGCATCGATGAGCATCGACATCGATGTTTCGACACAAATTTACATCACTAACCCGTGCTGTTCATATAATGCTGTGGACATGTTCCCAAAAAGACCCCTATATGCTCCAGAAGCGAACTGAAATTTTCTTGGATTGTGCACCTGCTGTTTATATAGTGTTTTGGACATGTTTCCAAAACGACCCCTATACGCTCAAAAAAAGAACTGAAATGTTCATAAAATGGTTACAAAAAACCATTAAATTGTTTCAATTCGTTAAAAAAAACACGCAAAAGCTCATGAAATGTCATGAGCAAGCGTTCATGAAACACGAAAAATCATGCTTTCGCTATTTCCATGTACATTTGGTGTTCGACTCGGCTAATGGTGCTGATCAAAAATATATATACTTTATGGGGTATTTTACAAAACCACTATACAATTTTTAGCCTATTTGTAATGGAAACAGAGTATAATAAAAATGACTTATGGTGTTATTATATTTATTCTAAGTCTCAAATAGTTGCGCGTTAATAAAAAAATATGAAATTTATGTAACTATTAATTTTAGATCCGAACCGGTTCGCAGCCTTGCTATTATTACTTATTACTGTTTACTCAAGTGTAAATAGGAACATAAATCTGTTTTAGGCACGTTTTTTAAATTTAACCGATATAATATTGACCTTATATTTAATGGAAAAAAATTTAGAATTTAGAAAAGATGTATTTTAACCTAGTTTCTACTTTTAATAGGTTAAGGAATTACTCCAAATCTCAATTATAGTATTCGAGCTTAAGTACTTCAGCTTCCAATAAATTCACGAATGATTACAAACTGTCGACGAGCTTTCACACTTATGTTTATGTCAAACAGCAGAGAAATAATTGAAATCAACAAAAACTCCAGGAAGCTGATAACTTTTATCGCAGAGCCAGAGGTTTTTCTTTCGATAAATGCCCTAAACTGAATGCGCCCTTCCAACTCCGGATAGACGAAGGTGTGATGCTGCAGATACTGGTTAACAGCTTCGACGACTGTTTTCTGCATACGTAGCGATGTAGGATTAGCTTCATCAACCATAATGTGACCGTCACCACCTTCAAGTAAGAACTGCGTCACAATCACTTTGTAGTACTCGGTCTCGTTAAGGGGGCTGTATGAGGGTACAGTGCAACTGGCACAGCGCACTTCCACAGAGACGACTCGGCTTCCCTCTGGCATATCTGAATTGTAGACAACGTGAAGACCGGAGACTTGAAGAAACGCTCCATCGCTCCAGCTAAATATAACATCAGCCGCATGTTCAAGGGCATTCCGAATTGCTTTTCCACTGATACTCGTGATGTAAAGATCATTATCAAAGGGTATTGCCGTCAATATATCGCTCTGAGTTATTGTGCCGTCAGATTTCTTCTCAATTGAACTGCGTATTCCTGCAATACCGTTATGAAAATAAAAATAATTGGTAATAAAAAAACTCTTTACGAGGTAAAAATCTACTTTTTATCAAAAAATAAAACTTATAAAATAATGAGTATTCTTTGACTTATTGAATGAGTAGTAAAGTATAACTCAAAATTAATAATTATTTTTTGAGCAAATCCATAAAACTTAAAAATTTTAAATAATGGTGAAAATGCATAATTGAGCCTTAAAAATGAATATTGGTATCTTTCTCGCTGTCCCAAAAATAAGATATAAGTGAGTAATTTTTTATTGAATTAAAAATAAATAATCATTTTCCAATTACATTTTCCAACAAAAATAAAATTTTTTGAATAATCAAACTAATTTTATGAATTAAATATGACTTAACTATTATATGTATTATGATATTTATTCGGATTTTTTTTCACACCGAACCTTTTATATAGGTAATTTTATGAGCTTTTACCTTATTGTCGCTAAAATAAAGAAATCGGAGTTTTGCAGCGACTGCAATATAGTGATAATGTCCTATATTATATTATGCCGCACAAGCCCCACGATTTTTAAAAGGGGCCTACCTTCAATTTCAATGAATTCTATTCAACCGAATAAATAAATTTAATTTTAACTCAATATACCCTAAGCCCAACAATTTTTAGACCCCGTACTTAAAAGAAGTGCGTAACAGGCTGAAGGAGAAGTGGCAGACCCAATAAAGTATATATATTCGTGATCAGCATCAACAGCCGAGTCGATATAGTCATGTCCGTCTGTCCGACCGTCTGTAAGTTTGTCTTAGATTTTGGCCATGCCCACTGTAACGCCCACAAATTAGAAATATCTTAGTTAAAAAGACAATTTAAAAGATATCTCAGCCAACCTCACAGAATATGCGTTTGGGATTGTCTTATACATTCTGACATTCTGAGATATCTTAACCAATCTAACAGAATATGCATCTGGGGTAGTATTAAACATTCTAACCAAGTTTGGTTGAAAGCGGTCCGCTAGAAATATACATCTGCCATAGAAACAATCAGTCGAAAATCAAGCTTTAGTATGAAAAACTTTTTTGTTTATTAAGGTATCTTAAACAATCTAACCGAGTATAGATCTAGGATGATCTTAAAAATTCTGAGCAAGTCTAGTTGAAATCGGTCTGCTTTATCATACAGCTGCCATGGGAACAATCAGTCGAAAATCAAGCCTAACTATGAAAATTTTTTTTGTTTATTGATGTGTCGTAACCAATCCAACAGAATATGCATCTGGGATGATCTTATACATTCTGACCAAGTTTGGTTGAAATCGGTCCGCTTTATCATATAGCTGTCATTAGAGCAATCGGTGGAAAATCAAGCTTTAGTAGGAACATTTTTTTGTATATTGAGATATCTGAACAGAATATGCTGGAGTGATCTTACAAATTCTGATCGAGTTTGGTTGGAATCTGTCTACTATATCTTAAGGACGAAAGCATCACAAAGGGTGCGAAAGGCGACTAACAATATACACAGGCAGAATGTAAAATTTGCTATAACTGTTCGATCTGGTCGAGTTATATACCTATCGAAAGGTATAGCTCTAACTAACAAAAGTGCATACTAAGACTATTGGAAGCTCACGTCGAATGACACCTCAATCATCCGTTCAGTGGTTCAAAAGATAATTAAAATTGAAATTTTTAGTGGCCTTCCCAAAATGAGATGAAAAGTCAGTTTGTGTGTTTGTTTGTATCAAAGCGTTGAAATAGCTAAAATGTGTGAAAGTTGATCTATTCCCAATCATAAAATTAGAATCTTTTGTTCTACGACTTTTTCAAAAAATCGCTTGTCTAGCGGGAAATCGCTTAAATTTGATAATCTTTACTACACCGTAGTAAACAATAAAAGCTACAGATATGTTCTTTATATCGTTAAAAAGGTAAAGATCTTTTAGGTATACCTGTAGTATTTTTTCTGGAGTACATAGGTAAAAATCTACAGGTGAAAATTTACTTCTTTGGCGATTAAAAAAAAATCCATTCCTTAAATCACTTTAAGATATGTTACATGTTATAGTCAATTGAATTCCGCGTTTTTTGACAAATAACAAAATTTCTGATATCCAATTTTGTGACGAACGATATTAAATTGAATATATAACTTATTCTTAAGTTAGGCATTCGCCACTGCGCAGAAAAGTTATTTTTATTAGGTAAGAATGATTGGGACTTTATTGCGCAATTTGCCGAATGCCAAACTCTTTTTTTAAGAATAAGTTATATATTAAATTTAACAAAATTGGATATCAGAAATTTTGGGGAGTGGAAATGTTTTCGTCACTAAAATTTTACCTCGTTAAGAGGTTTTTTTAGTATCTCAAAAAACAAAAAAGTTTTTCGTACTAAATTGCTTTTTGATTATTTTCAATGGGCACAGGGCTTACAAATTATAAGGAGTTTAGATAACAGGTAATATCTTCCAAACACATCTAAAAAAGCGTTATGTTTCAAAACGCGCGTTATACATCAAGAAACGCGAAATTATTCATACTAAAACATATTACAAATTAAAAAAAATCGTTAGCGGCGTTTTTTCTAAAATCACCAAAATGTGGGATAAAAAACCTTTTTTCACCTGTAGCCATTTGCCTATATGCTTTATATGTAATTGTGCACAGTACCGAATGCCAAATTATTTTTTTTAATAATACGTTATATATACAATTAATTAACATTCGTCACAAAATTGGATACCGGAAATGTTGGGGCATGAAAATGTTTTCATCACTAGAATTTTACTTCGTAAAGATGATTTTTTTTTTTAAAATTCCAGACACAGCTAGTTGTATCATAAGCATGACCAACATAAAAAGATTTTAGTAACTATTTATTTTTAATCATTTTATTACATATGCAAGAAATTGGTATTAAGTTGTGCTAAAACTTGAAAAAACATGTTTGTGAATTAAACCAAAGTGTGACTTTCGCATAGAGATTTGCCTAATAAAAACGAAAATCGAAATTAGTATTTTTTTCATGAAAGTGTTTTTGAAATATTACATTTTTTCGAATTTTCAAAGTTGTTCCGACATTTCTGAGTATATTTCCAGTTCTATTCAACCGATTTGGTCAAGCAAGCACTTCGATTTAATTCACAAAATGGCTGTAAACTAGTGTTATTGCCCCCAGCAATTTTTTTATTAGAAAAGTTCTGCAACGTTTGCACTGATTGTTCTAACATCTATTTTGTAAGAACAGACGCAGACAAAATATTATTATTTTGCAGCTGGGTGGTCAAACTGTAGTCACAAAAAAGCAAATTTACTGCATAATTTTAGCTTCACAATGTGTGCAAACTCGTTTTGCACAAAATATTGTGTGCAAAACTTTAGCCGGTCTGACGACTGTGTCACCATTTGTGCAAAATTTTAGTCATTTTGCCCCAATTATTATGTGTTTTTGACCATATCTTTAAACGTTTTTGGTGTTATTAAATATATTGCCAACAATGAGTTAAACGGGCTTTTGTTAAATTGGTTTTCAAATAAAAATTAAACTAAATTAATTCTTATTTAAACACGTACCTCCTTCACATACCTCCTCCATTAATTAGAGCTATAGGTGCATCCGTCCAATAAAGACCAACAAAGTCCTCTGCCACACGGGCGTGAATTAGAGCGTCACAAATAAAGTTACCAAAATTGCATTCCATTTTTCTACACGACATACGATCGCCGTTAAGAAGCACCTTAGTAGTACCTACCACCTGACCATCCAGTTCATCTATTTTCTTTCTTTTTAAGTCCAAGAGAGATTTCATATTGCTATCGAGTTCCACCGACGAGTTCAACAAGATTGGACTGCCTTTAAAATTGATTAGGTTGCCTCCATTGTCAAACTAGAGAAGAGGTTGTGTTTACATAAAGAGCTCTGACTCGTTGTTTCATTGAAGAGGAATATTCGTAGGAAATATTATTTACTTGCCTCCAGATGAATTTTACCCAAATATTTGGTATAAGCATATGCCTGGAGAACTGGCACCTGTCGACCATTTGCTTTGGCGACAATAGTTGGATAGTTTCCCTCGGGCTTATCTTTGGACGGAGGATTGCCCGTGTAGAGAAAAGAATGCGAATGGCCACCGATAACAACATCCACTTCTGGACAATTGATGGCGATTTCCTGATCCCTCTTGTAACCAGAATGCCCCAGTGCTATTATAATATTAACTCCATTCTCCATAAGCTTTTTTGCTTCCGCACTGTCCAAATGTCACATGGAAAATACATTTGTCAATTTTCAGTCTCTTGAACTTCAAATGAAATGCAAATAATTACTTAATGAATGGTATCTCATTGTAGTACTCTAGATCGTTCACCGCAACCAGATCCTTTGTTTCAGGTGTAAGATACCCAATAATTCCAATCTGCTTTTCCAATTTTGTAATGATCATTGAAGGCATTAAACTTTTTATGCTTTGCAATTGTGGTACTTTTCTCAGGTCCAAATTGCAGCTTACTATGGGGAACTTGACCTTATTGAGAAATGGCAGTAATCCATCGATATTGTCATCTAATTCGTGGTTTCCCAAGGACTGTTCAAGTGTGTCGAAATCTTGATAATGATATTGACAACTATACGACTAATACCTACCATAGCATCTGGATTGAGCATATTCATCAGATCAGCTGCCAGATCGCCTTTGTAGACAGTATACCAAGACGTTCCTTGATACGTATCGCCTGCATTTAGATAGAGCGTCGATCCCTCAGCTCTAGCCTTGGCTACACTAAAAGACGGCTAAAGGGTTGTCAAGGATGTGGATCTGGTCACTTACGCTGTAGCCACTCTAGCGAAACCTCCAAAACACAGGCCCCTCTCGTCGTCTCCCTTTGGGCACTTCCCATCGCTTCCTTTCATGGGGTCATACCTGGCGTGCATGTCATTGTTGTGCACTATGGTGAACTTAAATCCATGGCATTGATTGAGAAAAATCAGATATAGTCTCAAGCTCCAAAGCCAAAGTGCCATTTAGTATTTTGTGTTCTTAATTTTGATAATTATTTTTTTCTCAATTGAAAACAGTTGATAAGTTAACTGAGAAAATATTGATACATATTTTAACCGAGATTAATTTACTGGCAGGGATTCTAATCTCCAAACACTGCTTGCAGTCTCATGTAAGTACTGCGAAAGCCCGGCTTCATTACACTACAAGACCGACAATTCTCTAAAATTGGTGCGATAAGATATCGGAGAAATACGTGGTGTGAGAAAAAATATAAGTTTGTTAACAAATATATACTTAGGTAGGAAAACCTAATTTAATGGATTGGTATTTCACTAAACTTTCTTATTGTTATTATAAATAGCAATTAGAGAACTAAAATTTTTGTAAAATGCGTATTAACGCCAACTCCGATATCAGTATTATAGGGTGCATTCTATTAGCTACATATCCTATAGAACTTAACATTTCTGGTTCATGGAACTCTTTTTCGTCATCACTCTTCGAGTACATTAAAGTTTTTAGAAACAAATTCCTCTCTTTCAAATATCCCTCATTGATAATATCTATTTTTTTCCGTTTGATATCCAAAAGAGTCTTGGTTTTAGCCTCTTGAGGAATGCTCTTATCCAATAGCATGGGAGTGCCATTAAAATGTATTAGCTTTCCCGTATCGTCGAACTAAAAAGTAAGTACGAGAAGATAAGAGAATTATAGCGGTAATCAATGAAACATTGAAAGGTTCATTAACCTTACCATAAAAGCTTACCTCTAAGTTAATTTTACCCAAATATTTGGTAAACGCATAAGCTTGAAGAACAGGTACCTTTTGTCCATTTGGCCTAGTCATCACAGTCGGATAGTCACCCTCTGGTTTCTCCTCATCTGGTGGATTTCCAGTGTATAGAAACGTGTGCGAATGTCCACCAACGACAACGTCAACGTCCGGACAGTGCAAAGCAATCATTCGGTCCTTTTCATAACCAGAGTGTCCCAGTGCAATAATGATGTTAACTCCTTTCATTATAAGCAGCTTTGCTTCATGGCTTTAATAATTTGAATATATTAATCTATGTTTCTTAAAATAATTGTGCGAACGTACTTAATAGAAAATATCTCGTCCAAGTATTTAATGTTATTATAAGGAACGTAATATTTCGTAAGCGGCGTAATGTATCCAATAATGCCAATTTTCCTGCCCAGCTTTGTGACGATCGTCGAACGAACTAACTTATCCAATCCCTGTTCCTGCTCAGCTCTACGCAAGTCCAAATTGCAGCACACAATCGGGAATTTAGCCATTTTCAGAAAGGGCACCAGTCCAGCCACATTGTTATCGAGCTCATGATTGCCCAGAGCCTGTGCCACGATATTGATCTATAACTATCGGCTTAGTCTATACTATCTGGGGTCCATACTAACCATTGCATCTAGATCAAGTAAGTTCAATAACTCGGCAGCCAGCTCGCCTTTATAGACTCCGTACCAAGAAGTGCCATGAAAGGTATCCCCAGCATTCAGATAAAGTGTAGGACCCTCGGCTCGGGCCATTGCAACACTGAAGTCTGACATTAATATTCAGGGTGCTAGTTTAGATATGGGAGAAACTTACGCCGTAGTAACTCTGGCAAGGCCACCAAAGCACAGGCCCCTCTCATCGTGTCCCTCGGGGCAACTCCCGCTGCTTCCTTTCATGGGGTCATACCTGGCGTGAATGTCATTGTTATGCACGATAGAGAACTTAAATGAATGGCTCTCATCGAGTGAGATCAGAAATAGCATTAAGTTCCAAAGCATTTTATGATTTTATGCCGAGGGTCAGTAAAAAAATTAATTGAAAACAAATGGCATCTAGAATGTACTTGTGGTTTGGTTTCGTACTACTTAATACTGATTTTTCAGTTGTAAATAGGTAAGGAAATAAGTTTTAAGAAAAGTTTACTCAGTTCTAAACGCTATTAACAAAATAATGTAACTCACTTATTTGGTATTCCGATTAAACACATATGGAAATTTCGATGAGCTTAAAAACGGCTTTAAATTATTTTAATTTTACTTTTACTTACAGTATGTAACACTACCTGTTCTAAATCTTAATCAAATTATAGATTTAAAGTTTAAGTAATTCATCTTTAATTAATTTCAGTACAATTAAATACTCGGGCGCGAACTTGCACATTAAATGCTCATCATTGTTATAACATCTAGGAATATACATTGTTAATGTAATTTTGGGATCAGCCATGAGGACACACTTGAGATCAATACAAATGTCACAGAACTGATTACTCTTATCGCAGATCCAGAGGTTACAGTCTTAGGAAATTCTCGAAACCTAATGCGTCCTTCCACCTCCGGATAGACGAGGTTGTGATTCTGCAGATACTGGCTAACAGCTTCGACGACTGTCTTCTGCATTCGTAACGATGTAGGATTGGCTTCATCGAACATGATGTGACCGTCACCTCCTTCAAATAAGAACTGCGGCATAATCACCTTGTAGTACTCGGTCTCGTTAAGGGGGCTGTATGAGGGTACAGTGCAACTGGCACAGCGCACTTCCACAGAGACGACTCGGCTTCCCTCTGGCATATCTGAATTGTAGACAACGTGAAGACCGGAGACCTGCAGAAACGCTCCATCGGAGTCCTTGAATCTAACAGCTGCCGCATGTTCAAGGGCATTCCAAATAGTTTTTCCACTGATTTTCGTGATGTAAATATCATTCTCGAAGGGAAGTACCGTCAATAAATCGCTCTGGGTTATCATGCCGTCGGATTTTATCTCAATTGAGCTTCGTATTCCTAAAAATACCAATAATAAAGTAGTGCATTTGGATCGCCCTTTGGATTTGAATTAACTTACCTCCACCTTGATGGAAAGCAATCGAGGCATCAGTCCAGTAATCGCCACCCTGATCTTCCATAACTCGACTGAAAATCAATGCGTCGGTAATGAGGTTTCCCATATTGCACTCAATGGAACGACATATGGCCTTCTGTCCCTCTAGATACACTTTGCTGTGTCCCACCACGGACTTCTCCAATGCCGTTACATTCTCTCGATACAACTCTAATAGACTCAAGACTTCTTTATCTTGTGCAACAGCAGCATTCAGTAGAATTGGCAATCCATTAAACTCAATTAAATTGCCGTCCCTATCGAACTGTGAAGGACAGACTACGGATAATACTTGCTAACAAAGTCTACTAAATGTCAGCCAACCTTGACATGCAATTTGCCCAGATACTTTGTGTAGGCGTAGGCCTGTACCACAGGAACCCGTTTGCCACTCTTCTGGGTGATCACTGTAGGATACGGTCCATCTATTCTCTCAACGCTTGGCTTATCCCCATTGTAGAGGAACGTATTGGTGTGTCCGCCAATGACGATGTCAACTTCCGGACACTCTTTGGCAATCTCTTGATCTTTTATGTAACCAGAGTGTCCCAGAGCAATGATGATCTTAAATCCTTGAGCCCTCAGTCTTGCCGCCTCAGCACTGTTCAATGTTCGAAAGTTAGGCAAATTTTATACAACCTAAGGATAACTTACTTGATTGCAACGACCTCTTCATTGAATATGACATTGTTTTTAATGGACAACAGTTTCGTATCCGGCGTAAGGTAACCAATTACGGCTATCTTGGTACCATTTGCCTCAAGGATGGTTGAATTTGCCAGGTGTTTGTTGGAAGCCAAGGCGGGTTCGTTGCTTAGATCCAGATTACAGGCCAATACCGGGAAATTAACATCATTAAGGAAGGGAATTAAACCCTCTACTTTCTCATCAAACTCGTGATTTCCAAGGGACTAAAAATGTTAAACCAACTTCAGTTGTGGAAAGATCTAAGACACGCCAAATATAATCTTACAATAGCATCAGGCTGTAGTTTATTAAGAAAACTGCTAGCTATTTTATCCTTAAAGAGGGCAAACCAAGGTGTGCCGGTAAATGTGTCTCCAGCATTTAAATAAAATACTGGTGTTCCCCCCTTTTTAGCCTCTGCACGATATTTTCGAACTCTGGAATTAGAATATATTATTGACTGTACTTATTGAGTATTTCTTTTGGACCACTTACTCGTAGGCCACACGCGCAAAGCCTCCATAACATTTATCTTTATTTACGTCCTCGGGAGGACACTTTTCGCTGTTCACATTCGTCTGCTCAAATCTGGCATGCATATCATTATTATGCAGGATGATAAACTCAGTGGCAACAACAGGCTTCTCTGGTATGGGATTGGCGTATATAGTGAGGGTTAACAGTAATCCGATGGCTAAACGTATCCACTGATCCATATTTAAGCTGTAGATCATTGCAGAATTTTAAACGAAGTAATATTCAAGTAGATCAAGCGTTTCCCAATAAAGGGAAAGCAATTGTATTCGTTCTACACGCTTGGAAATAAGCAAATAACATGTTTCCTAACAGTTGGTTGTCTCCGTGACTTTGGCAAAATTCCCCACGAGCGGAAATAAACTGGATACTATAAAGATACTATATAATGTCAGGATGACTTTGAATAATCCACCCTTACAGTTGGAACAAAGTAAGAATCGTTTTTTCATAAAAACAATTTAAGTTTGTTTGATTCACTTGATAAGGGGCAGTAACATTTTTAGTTTGACACCTTGTAAACCTACACTAATTTCCATAAACGGTTAAAGATATACCATATTGTTTTGTTTTTATTATTTTTATCAGATTATGTAGAATTGCCTCATATTAAGTTAATGGTTTAAACGGCTTTTCTATATACATAGTACTCGTAAAGATTCCTAATTTTTTGTTAAGAGCGAACTCTGTTTATTCTGAGAATCTCAATATTGAGCGTAAACGAGTTTTAAATCTCTCGCGATCTTGTTCCGTTACTATATTGTAAATTTTAACTAAATTAAATTGCTGACACAACAGTTTTGTTAAACTAATTCACTTTAAAACTGAAATCGGTGTTGGTTTCATTTTCAGTTGAGGTTGTTGTTTTATCATAAGTGCCGATGAGTTCAACTTGGAGAGGGAAACAGACACCATTTGTACAAGTTGTATGAGTAAACTTGTAAACTTTAAAGAATTAGCTGACTCTTTGATAAGACAGTCAAAATAATATTCAATCTATCTGGGAACTAAATTAGTTTTACTAACGATTAGTTTTCGATAGTATAATGAATTTAAAAAAACACTTTTTTTTCTTGGTACGGGGGATTTTTATAGATAATATATGTACCTGCATGTATAGTTGTTGCCTTATTAATCGTAATTGCAAATGAATTCAAGCGATGCCAGAATAATTGAATATAATCGGTTTTAAAAATAACACATTTATTTCGCAATAACTTTGATACTGTGAAGCCCACAACCACAATACAAAACACAAGCAATTATTTAAAGTGGCAGAGAATGGAGAAACCTAACTTAACTAAGTTATTGTTTATAGTTAATTTCGATACCTGTGCTTGCAACTCGAAAAGTTACATATAGGTAATGATACTCGTTTGCAGATTCAAATCGATTGTGAAAACGTTGAGTTTTGGTTGCTTGGGAACAAGGCCATAACAAGACCCCCTCCCCCTTACCATACACACAAACAACCGCACACACAGACAGCGTACTTTCAGAGCATACTTGGGAAAGTTATTTCGAGACGCACGTACCTAAGATCACACAAATGCACTTGTCAGAGATTCAACCGTTGCCACCGACGTCAACTGTCGCACTGACACCACGTAGATTCCAAATGCCGGTACAGACTCGAAAACGAACGCAGCTAGAGCGACAGCAGCATTGACAGAGGCAGAGACAGAGACAGAGGCAGAGGCTGAGGGAGAAACAGGTGCCGACCGATCTGTAACTTATCGAAATTAGTTACACTGCTGGACACCCACGCACGCACACTGCGAGTATGAGCGATAGAGATAGTTAGAAGAGCGAGACTCCAACTGCAGTCTAAAACGGTTCTTTGCAATGCTTACTTATCGCCCACAGTCCACAGCCCACCGTCCCCAACCCACAGTCCACAACCCGCAGTCCACAACCCACAGTCCTCATCATTCTGGCTGCCTTATCTGTCGAAGCGTCGGTGTCTGTGCTTATGTCGATCTCGCGATCGCACGTTATCGTCAATATGCTTACTAAAGAAATTGTTTAGTAGCACATACATATATTTACATACACAAACATGTGCATCTAAGGGATTATCTGTATATGTAGCTAGATGTATCTAATGCTGTTGTTACTATTGCTATGCTAAGTGAAAGTAAATGATGTCGCATTTCTGCAATGCATCAGCTCGGAAATTAAAGTAAAGTGTCTGTGAAAAGACCTAAATTTAGAGCGCACAATTTCTAGAGACACGTCAAACGAATACCTAACTCTCAGGAATTGCTAAACAAAGGAGAGCTAATATGCGTAACACAGATGTTTTATTATCTATGAACGAATATTCCTCAAAATCCCTCAAATCAACACGAGGTCTCTAATTAATGTGAGTCACAATAGAGGATTTAAGAGTGTTATTTCAATCGCTATACAATGCTTTATTTATCAACTAAGAATGTTCGATCGGCTGTTTCGTCACTAACTGTTGATCAGTCGAATGAGTTGCATTTTACTTTAAATTAAAATAAGGACTTACATTTTAGGAATTTGTATCCAGCGATTACACCTAGTCCAAATATAGCTTTTCGTATTTATCTGGCTTCACAATAAGATGTGCGTATGTATGTAAGTATTCACATGCCGCAGTTGAAGCTACAAATACAGATGTAGATGTACAATCTTAAACTTGTGTACATCTTTAGATCGCTAAATATAAAAGAACTATTTCGGGCTGTAAGTCTATCACAACAATCAGACATTTATTGTATATTTCACGGTTAAGATTCACAACTCTCGTAAACAGTTTTAAAAATTTGCACTAGAGCTGTAGACACACTTAAGACTAATTAAACAATCGAACGGTAAAAGAGGAGACCAGGATCAGAGCAATGGAACCGATAATGCTACCCGCACCGTCTGAGGGTCCTCTGATGATAATACGACCCTCGTTTTCGGGGTAGACGTAGTGACGCGCCTCCAGATACTGGCCTAGGGCAAATTGATCATTTTTAACTAGGAGTTCAGAGTATGGTTCGTGCTCCTCCTTTAGGTTGTAGCCATCGCCTCCATTCAGAAGAAACTCGTTCACAATCACCTTGTAGTACGCCGATTCATTAAGATGGCTGTACGAAGGCACACTGCACTCGGCACATCGAACTAAGGCGGAGACTACACGGTGTCCTTCCTCCATGTCGTAGTTGTACTCTACGCGAATGCCAGCAAACTGCAGGAAGCCACCATTCGAATCCTGGTTCCGTATGGAAGCTGACCGTTCCAAAGCATTTCGCAATGTTTTGCCAGAAATGCGCGTAATGTAGAGACTGTTCTCAAAGGGAAGCACTGTGAGAACGTCGCTGCCCGTTATCGAGCCATTGGAATTCTTATCGATCGACGCACGTATTCCTGAAATACCAATATGCAATCACAATTTTGCACAATCCCAACGTAAATCAACTCACCGCCTCCCTGTATCAAAGCAATTGGAGCGTCAGACCAGAAGTTGCCGCTCTTATCTTCCAGCACGCGAGTATGAACCATGGAGTCGGCAACGAGATTGCCAAGATTGCACTCTCTCAGGCGACATATGTTCCCTCCCTCGAGAGTAACCTTGGTGTAACCAACAATCATTTGCTCCAGAGCCGTGATATTAGGACGGTATACATCAAGTAAGTCCAACAGATCTTGTTCCTGGGCAACCGAAGCATTCAGCAGAATGGGTGCTCCATTGTACTCGATCAAATTTCCCTCTGAATCGAACTAAGAGTGGAAATATTATTTGGTTACATACTCTTCTTTACTTGAGCTCGTTAACTCACCTGGACATGCAACTTGCCCAGGTATTTGGTGTAAGCGTATGCCTGCACCACGGGAACTTTCTTGCCACTCGGCTGCACCACCGTGGTGGGATAAGGTCCTCGAACGGCTTCAGGGTTCGTGTCGTCCTTGTCGGCAACAGGTTGGCTTGAGTCCAGAAAAGTGTGAGAGTGGCCACCAATGACAATGTCCACTTCTGGGCAGTCCCTTGCTATCTCCTGATCCTTCTGGTAGCCAGAGTGACCCAGGGCGATGATAATTTTGATACCCTGATCCTTCAGCTTCTTTGCTTCGGCACTGCAATGAGTCAACACTCGTACTTTTATCTCAGAGAGTAAACCTTCGACTTAATTACTTGATGGACACGATTTCCTCCTTGTATTCCACATTGTTTTGAAAAGAGAGATTCTTAGTGTCCGGAGTAAGGTACCCTATGACACCAATCTTCACTCCATTGACTTCGAGAATGGTAGAGTTAGACAACTTCTTGGTAGATGCCAGTTCGGGCTCATTTGTCAAATTAAAATTGCAAACCAATACGGGAAAATCCACAGCGTTGAGGAATGGTATCAGACCCTCAACATTTTTATCAAATTCGTGGTTGCCAAGCGACTAGAATATGTTTAAAAAATGGTATTAACAAGAATTTACTGCGAAATCTGTTTAGGAACTCACAATAGCATCTGGTTTCAGTTTGTTAAGGAAAGCGCTGGTAATATTGTCTTTGAAGACGGTGAACCACGCAGTTCCAGTGTATGTATCACCTGCATTCAAATAGAGCACGGGAGTTCCTCCCTTTTTCGCCTCTTCGCGGTATTTGCGCACCCTGAAAGTTGTCCAGAAAATTGTGAAGATTCTCTTATTGATCAGTCATGGAACTTACTCGTGCGCGACGCGTGCAAATCCGCCGTAGCATTTATCCGTATTTGCGTCCTCCTGTGTGCAGGTTCCGCCATTCACATTTGTCTGGTCGAATCTCGCGTGCATATCATTGTTGTGCAGTATAATGAGTTCCGTGGCAACTGCCTTGGGGGCAAGGGGATTGGCTGCGATCGGGACTAACAGCAAACTGCACGCGACGATAACCAGTTGGCAAATCATGATCGAGATGGAGAGCTAAAAAAATTAAGTGATGTGAATGACACCAGAGAGGTGAGCCAAATGAATCTCAGTTATGAAAACTTGAGAATAATCGCAGTAATGGTTATCTTTAAAATTTATTGATAGTAAAAAGGGCTGATTGAACAAACAGCAAAGCCTGACGACTTATCTGCACGACCATTAATAAATTACATCTTATCAGACTCTGCTAAATTCTACAGCAAATCATTATTGCAGTTTATAGTGGGTACTAAATCTAATCGCATATCTCAAGCTCATTTTCTTAGTACGTGTACTTACTCTGTTTACAAATTCATTATGGACAAGTGTCAATATTTCATTGAATGATTTGTGGCCTCTTTATCAAACAGACTTAGGTACGCAATACTTATGATTGTTCGACTAATCTATGGTCTTAATAGCATTAAATCAATGAAAATGACTTTTGCGGGTATATCTTAAAGATGACTAAATGAAACTGATTAACACACAGCTACTTTGACAATGGAACCTTAAATTTGCACGATATCAAAGATCAACAACAACATTAAAGCCATATTCACAACAGAGACGGTCTTAAATACGTTGAGAAATACAATTCAAGCCCAAAATCTGTTGGATACACATACTTCACGTTCGTTCGGTATTCGGTACTCGGTACTCGGTATTCGTACTTACATACATGCTCTCGTCTCAAAATCCGCTAACAAACTGGCCACGAAACGATGTGGAACCGCGGCTATAACCGAAACACTTCAATATTGTCTCACTGAGCGTGTGATTACGATACAACGCAGCGCGTGGTTGTGAGTGTGTCTGTTTTTTCAGAGTGTTTTTTGTTGTGTTTTGTGCTTTTTTTTGGCGTCAGCAACGATTTCAATAGGGCTATTGTATTGTTTTGCAGATACGAGCACTACAATTCTAATTGCTATTGCTGATTATCTCATAAATGCCTTGCTCTCCTCTCTCTTCGTTTACTATCTAAATCTGTCTCGCTCTCGTACTGATATCCGGTATCAGGACACAGCACGAGCATTATCAATTTTTGCAATCTGCAACCTGTTGGGTCCAATCATTTGGCTTCAGTAGCCACAAACGCTGCCACAATTGCAGAAGATATACAGAATATTAAGTTCTATAGTTTCTATATATACCTCTGACACTCGACACGTTTTTGGGTTGTACGAGTTTGTTTTATGTCCAACAGTTGTTCAAACTGAACGTGATGTTCCCACGCAAATATATATGTATGAGTACATAAATGTATTTATTCTTTTGTACATGTTTCGCCACTGTAAGTTACCAACCAAAAAAATGTTGCCATTAATATGTACCCAATAATATTATCCATATGTATACAAACCCATTAATTTTCACGTAGGTCACATTCTTGCATATGTCAGATACATTATTAAGTTGGCAACAAATTCAAATATCTGCTGATGATCTACGACTGTCAAAATCCACCTAAATTATTAGATTTCGTAACCGGGCCATGTCTTGTCTAGCTTTGTCGGGCCCTTAACAACTGCTCATCGGAGAATTTGTGAAGCAAGTGTAATTTTGACAGATGGTTATTAATCAACTTGTTCTATCAACTTTGTAGAATTGAATATTCGATGGAATCTTTGAATATTATTCAAAGTGCTTAGTTTTTGGCTTGAATACGTAATGTACTCGAATATGTTCAAACTTTGACACTTAAAAATGATTTATTTATTTATTATTTAGTCTCTATTCCAAATATAACATGATAATAATATATTTGGTATCTGAAAACTCTACTAAGATCATTTCATAAACATTCGATATTTCCAACAATAAGGAATTAAATAACATTCGATTATTATGTTTAATTTAAATTAAATTCTGTTTATTATGATCAAAATTAAGTCAATCAATCAATTACAAATATTTAATAGTTTACTTAATAACTACTAGTAACAAAAAAAAAACTAATATAATCTGATTCTATTCATAATACCATACTTGGTAATATCAACGAGATTACATTGAATATTTTTCTCTATCTACCTATCTTGATTTGTTGCGATATTTGGTTATATATTTTATTAAACTTCTAACGAGTATATTATCTAAAAGTAGATTACGTGACACTCTGCACATATAGTGAGTAAGCTAAGCTAATGGATTTGATTCACATTACGAACCAGGAAATTGCTCAAAATACTCGGAGTAGAAAATGATTTCAAGTTTCGTTTTTTGTTAGGTTTCCTTGCGGAAATTAATTTCAACATTTATTTTTAATCTGTTCAAAAAATTCGTTTTTATTATAGATTTATTTATAAACATAAAGTATTGCTTATGGATTTTATAACAACAATACGGCCCTCAATCTGAGGATAGATAACATCTGAGCCCTGTAGATACTGTTGCAGAGCACCAACATCATCAGCTTGCAAGACCTCCGTAAACGGATCATGTTCTTCAACAAGTTGATAGCCATCACCGCCATTGAAGAGAAAGCTCGGTATGATCACATTGTAAAATGCTGATTCGTTGAGATGGCTGTACGATGGAGCATTGCACTCGGCGCAACGTACTAAAGCGGAGACGACACGGTGCCCTTCTTTCCTGTCAAAGTCGTACTCGACGTGAATTCCAGAAAACTGCATGAAACCCCCATTGGAGTCCGTGTTCCATGCTGCAGCGGAGCGCTCCAAGGCATTTCGCAATGTTTGACCTCTTACACGAGTTAGGTAAAGACTGTTTTCAAATGGAAGGGTATCCTGTAAGTCTCTCAAAGTTATAGATCCCTGGTCATTCTTTTCTATGCTTGAGCGCAATCCTAAAAGTCGAATTGAAATTTTAGTCAAGTTAAAATAAATATCCGCAACCAAATTAATTTAATACTGACCACCTCCCAAAATCAAGGCAATAGCAGCATCTGTCCAGTAATTGCCGCCCTTGTTTTCCAGAACTCGAGCATGAACCATGGAATCGGCAACAAGATTTCCAAGATTGCACTCTCTCGCTCGGCAGATTTTTCCACCCTCCAGATAGACCTTCGTGTAGCCAACTATTTTTTCTCCCATTGCCGTGATATTAGGACGGTATACATCAAGTAAGTCCAACAGATCTTGTTCCTGGGCAACCGAAGCATTTAGTAGAATGGGTGCTCCATTGTACTCGATCAAATTTCCCTCTGAATCGAACTAAGAGTGAAAATATTACTTGGTTATATACTCCTTTTTACTTGAGCTCGTTAACACACCTGGACATGCAACTTGCCCAGGTATTTGGTGTAAGCGTATGCCTGCACCACGGGAACTTTCTTGCCACTCGGCTGCACCACCGTGGTGGGATAAGGTCCTCGAACGGCTTCAGGGTTCGTGTCGTCCTTGTCGGCAACAGGTTGGCTTGAGTCCAGAAAAGTGTGAGAGTGGCCACCAATGACAATGTCCACTTCTGGGCAGTCCCTTGCTATCTCCTGATCCTTCTGGTAGCCAGAGTGACCCAGGGCGATGATAATTTTGATACCCTGATCCTTCAGCTTCTTTGCTTCGGCACTGCAATGAGTCAACACTCGTACTTTTATCTCAGAGAGTAAACCTTCGACTTAATTACTTGATGGACACGATTTCCTCCTTGTATTCCACATTGTTTTGAAAAGAGAGATTCTTAGTGTCCGGAGTAAGGTACCCTATGACACCAATCTTCACTCCATTGACTTCGAGAAGGGTGGAGGTGCTTAATTTACTTGTGGAAAGCAATTCGGGCTCCTTTGACAAATCCCAATTTGATACCAGCACGGGAAAATTCGCAGAATTAAGAAATGGGATAAGCCCTTTGACATCCTTATCAAATTCATGGTTGCCAAGAGACTGGAAGACATGAAAATGGTATTTAAAGAGCTACATCATTACAAAGTGGAGTCAT
Organism: Drosophila rellima; assembly: GCA_035043635.1. Taxonomy (NCBI): domain Eukaryota; kingdom Metazoa; phylum Arthropoda; class Insecta; order Diptera; family Drosophilidae; genus Drosophila; species Drosophila rellima. The sequence continues at coordinate 123,831 of JAWNMV010000236.1, read as the reverse complement.
ACAATGGCATCTGGTTGAAGTTTATTAAGAAAGGCACTGGTTATATTGTCCCTGAAGATGGTGAACCAGGCTGTTCCACTATAGGTGTCACCTGCATTCAAATAAATTACAGGAGTTCCTCCCTTCTGTGCCTCTTCACGGTATCTGCGCACCCTTAAAGTTTTCCAGCTTGTAATTGAATCTCATGGATGGTTAATTTTTTAAGCTTACTCGTGGGCGACTCGCGCGAATCCGCCAAAACACTTTTCTCTATTCGCGTCCTGTTGGGTGCAAACTCCACCGTTTTTGTTCGTCTGGTCAAATCTGGCATGCATGTCATTATTGTGGAGGATTATGAATTCATGTACAGTGAAGTTCCTGGAGATCATAAGACTAGCACTCATAACATGTCCAAATGTCAAGACTAGTACATAAACCCACTTCTGCATCTTTATTCGAGCTATAATTGTTAAGAATTGGAACAATCTTGATTAACATAATTAGAGCATCAAACCGAAACCTATATCAGATTCTGTTTCAGTAATTTTCATTCCCTGTGCCCATTGAAAATTGTCAAAATGGGTATAATGTTTTGGTGAAATGTATGTAACAGGCAGAAAGAAGCATCGCCGACCCTATAAAGTATACATATTCATGATCAGTATCAACATCTGATTCGATTGAGCCATGTCGACTGTCTGTCCGTCTGTCTGCTTGAGTCAAAGGATCTCAGAGACTATAAGAGCTAGAGACTTCAAATTTGGCATGTAGGTTTCTGTTTGTTTTAAATTTTAGATGTCACGCCTCATTTGCCCAGAAATCGAAAAAAACGGCTTCCAGACTTAACAGTTCCTGCGAAATGAATCACAAATATTAAGGCATTGCATTTAATTTTAAAACACGCGCCCAGTGCAAAAGTCTTAAAAGTGGATTTCGATGATAAAGAAGAGTGGGAGAGGTAATTTGGTGTTGCCAGACTCCAACAAGCTGAGCAAAAATTTAGTTGGCGACTACTCTTGGCATAGGCAAGTTTTAGTTGTTTGAGATATCTCTACCAAACTGACAGAATAAGCATCCTGGATCGTATCATACATCCTTACCGAATTTGGTAAAAATCTGACCACTTTATCATATAGCTGCCATAGGAACGATCAGTCGAAAATTAAGATTTCGTATGAAATTAGTTGTTGCTTTTAGAGATAAGTAATCCAACCTCACAGATTGGGAATTTAGGTTAAATCTCTCGGTTCACTAGATCATATAGATGTATGACGAGCAATTAGTCGAAAATTGAATGCCGGTTTGAACCTTCGGCGTGCCAAACGGCTTGTTGCATATTGGTATTCGTTTATCGGTTAAAATCTTTGTATATCGATTTTGGAACGGCTTCGAAATACCAATATTGTTTTAGTTCACAAAAAATAAACTGTAAGCAACTTGACTTGGACAGTCGGTCGTCGCTTTATCGGCTATTCTTGTCGTCCTGATCAAGAATATATATACTATGAGAGGTTCACCATGCCCCCATTCATGCGTTCCACATTTCAAGAAAAAATCATAATACAATAGTATAAAATTGTTCAAATTATTTTAGCTATAAATTAGAATATGCTTCAATTGAAATAATAGAATCTGTTATCACTTTCTATAAACTTAGCACTTTTTATAATTTTCCGACTTCGAAACGGACTCGTACTTCTAGTGTCAAGTCGTGCACGAACTGGATTCAGAACAGCAGAAACATGATTTAATATTAATAACTAATGCACAAATATTCTACGTACACAGTATATATACATTTTTATTCTCTCAGAGAATCCATAACAGGTAAATTTCTCTATTTTGAAGAGGAAAATGATCTGATAGCGCTACTGAATGCGGACTCAGACTGGCAAATTTACTCTTATATATAAAAATAAAGCTTATGCCGAGCTCAAATAATTCATAATGAACATGTATTAAATATTATATCTCTGTGGACGGAAGCCGGCGCTAGTGACGAAAGCATCACAAAGGGTGCGAAAGGAGACTAGCATTATAAAATGGAAGAATAGAAAATAACAATTGTAAACAATTTTTCATAATCACTACGTATAAATTTTGCAGATTCCCGATTCCGAAATGTACTTGATTCGAAGTTCAAGTCGTGCACAAGATGGATTCAAAACAGCAGAAACATGATTTAATTTAAATAACTAACGATTATTCTACATACTAACTAAAACCAAACACTTATATATTTTTTTATTCTCTCAGGGAGCTTATAACAGGTAGCTGTTTCTCTTTTGACAACGAAAATGATCTGATAACGCTACTAGATGCGCATTCAGATTCGCAAAATCACTCTTATAGACAAAAATATATTTTACTAGGGCTCCGTCCCCGGCTCGCTTCCCTCGCAGAATTGAAAGACTGATCTTTAGCTGTCCGGCTTATCAATATTGTACTGAACAACAAATTAATATAATAAAACATTTTTATAAAAATACGTAAAAATTTAAGAGACAGCCTCAAGCATACTATCAGTGAGTTTGGCTGAGATATCTGAAGAAACAAAAAGTTTTTCAAACTAAATGTAAATTTACATCCGATTGTTCCGATGGTTGCTATACGATATAGTAATCCCACTTTAACCAAATTTGGTCATGATAAAAGAGAGAGTCCCAAAAATACTATCTGTGAGTTTGGTTGAGATATCTTAAAAAACAAAAAAGTTTTTCATTCTAACTAGTTTGACCCACTTACAGGTCGAATATCGCTAAACGCCACCTTATTGCACGATAAAATTGTCTCACATGTTGAATCAATGTCGGTCAGTTAGTGAGTCAGGACAAACAGTTTTATATATATAGATATATTCTCGATTCAACATATACCTTAATAGAGAGTAACACCATAGCGTCACAACGCACTGATAGAGGAATTTCCACTTCCATTATGGAAACTACTTAAAAAGTTACGCGTATCAGGAAAGCCAGAGTCCAAAAATACTTTCCATTTAATAAAACTTGCTAATCTCTTGGAGCTGACAGATCAAAGATCGCTGGATCCACTATGAAATAATGTATGCTTTTTGGCAATCAACCCAATAAGTGTTTTAGTAACGATAATATTTGCTTATTCACAACAAGTAAATGTATTTACTTATTATAAAAGTGCAATGCAGTCCATAATTTTGATCAGTGTATATATAGGTGTGCACTTATCATGACAATGGCAGGTCAAAGCAAACTATGGAGGGGCAAAGCCACAGAAATCGAAGAGATGACTATGAAGCGTGCCAGCTGCAAATGCTCGGTATGGCCTTAACATTATACCAAATACGCTACGATGTATGTATATCTCCACAGGAAGCAGAGTATGTCGTCGTTAGGATAGCCGAACCAGCCGAACCGCCACGAGACAACGAAAGCGGAAGGGGACGTGAGGCGAGGAGAGGCAAGGACGAGATAGCAGGCCGCTGCAGTTAGAGAGTGGCAGATTGTCAGGGGTTGCTTTCGATTGCAGCACAATATCCTGTCTGTATCCTGTTGCCTTCCCGCTTCAGCTGCCGGCAACGGCCGACAAATTCAAACAGCTGCAACAATTTTTTGGCTGCCTTTAATTTTCAGCTCGACACATCCCCTAATGCCGGCCTGTCTCTTTTTCCTTGCACTGCTGGGGTTGCTTTCAGGATCGCGCTGCCTGCAACAGTTCGAGGCGTTCGAGCCACTCTGGGGTGCATAACGCGTTCAGTTGTTGTGATCGCCAGGTGAGCGAAGGTTGTGCCGCGGACAAACCAATTCGAACCAGGATACGAACAAAAGCAAGCAGGACTCTGCCATGTCCGGAAAACTGATAATGAAACGCAAGCGAGCGGATCAGCGTAGAGCACAGCAAGCTGATGAGCATGAAGAACAGCCCAATGAGCTAGTTGCCGAGAAGCGCCATCGCTTAGAGCTTGAATCCAGATCGGTAACACCACCAATGCAGCCGCAATCTCCAGCAATCAGCAATACAGATACAGATGCTTCCAATAGCATTTTGCTCGAGGCATTGCAAAAGATAATGGAGTTGCAGTCGGAGTTGGATTCGTTTGAACAAGATTTGGATGAGCGTGAAGTTAGCGTGCTCGATGCCGACGAGGAAGAGCATCTGAATGCTGAGGTAGCTGCGAACTTTGCACCGCCAACCCGACGCAGCGAGGCTGAGGCTCTGGGATTTGCCATGTGCGCACGCGAAACGTTGCTCTTCCTTCAGAGCGAAGGCGTCTCCACGGAGTCTGTGCTGTACCAGACACTGCTTGGAAAGCTGGTCGGTCAAAGCGATGGACTGCTGCAGGCTTAAGAGACATGAGGCGTCAACAAACCAGCTCCGCTTGCTGGGCGGGTCATTCTAGTCAATTTACTTCAATATCATTGCAAGTGAAACAAAAATGGCTTCAGATGCTTGTCACCTATCTGAAAAGTATCGATGCCAGGATCGTATGTCTGGAAAAATTCAGGAGCCAGTCATTGTCCAATACGTAGAGGAAAAGCCCTGAAAGCAAAGATAGTTTGTAATTTATTTACTCTAGTCAGTTATTGTCAAGCAATATAAAACATAAATACTACGAAATAAAGATATATTATATATTTCTACAGATTATTTCTACAGAACTTTTTTCCGATGTAAAGCAAGAATTAATTTTACATGTCTATTAACACTTGGCTTATGTCTTTGCTGCTGGTTTGACAGCAAGGAAAATTGGAAAGGGTAAATATGTATGTATATGGTTTTTATTAACTACTTTATGCATACAAGTTGTACCTTTGTACACGCTGTCTACTCTGATGGATATGAAAAATATAATTATTTGTTTGAAAATTATTTGGTTGGACAAAAAAAGCATATAGTATAACGGAATATCCGCAACGGCCCACAGTCATATATCAGCAGAACGAAGAACATATTGACTGCAATAAGAACAGTATTCATTTCATCAAATATTAAAACGAGTCAATCGGTGAAAACAATGAAAATGCAGGTCAACCCGAAATGACTATAACTTTTCTTCGCAACGGAACTTTTAGCATGAATATTTTATTCGTAGGCCACTTGATAGTACATTCGAGTCACTTAATGTTAAAAAATATATCTCAGTTTTGGGGCCAACCAAATAAAAAATTAATCGAAAATTTGTGGAAATTTGTGGAAATTTGAAAAAAATGTTCGCTGTACCGAAAGCATCACCAAGGGTGCGAAAGGCGACTAGAAAAATATTCAGAACTAGAGACCTCTGCCCCTGCTCGCATCGCTCGCAGAATTGAAAGGTGAAATGTAGGAACACTTTTTATATTCTTTTATAATAAACTTCTGTAACAAACTCTAAAACATAATTCACTACCATCTCGATTATTCGACATTTGTTGATTCTGGCAACTCGAAATTTTTCTAAGCAATATTCTTTTTATTTTTTATTTTTTAACAGTGCGGCTTGACAAGAATGTACTGAATAACACATTTATATAATAACATTTTTTTTAATAAAAAAACAGAAAAAATTAACTGTTGCTGTTTGAAATTTATCGCATAAATTTTAAGTGAAAGAAAACTTACTTGCGGGAAATAATACGATTTACAGAAAGTTCGATTTATTTAGCTTGTTTTTTAAATTAAAATTGATTATGCATAAATATTTGAACCAAAGCTAAATGTTCTATGCGATTAATATTATTTATCGAAGCCTGATAACAGCAGCTTTATCTTCTGTTGAACAAATTTATACCGCTGCCCTGCGTTCAGTTTTCTTACAGCAACACTTAAAATTTAAAAGAAGTTAATTCAAAATCTTAACGCTAAACGGGAACCAAGTCCTCGACCTCTTAAGTATGAGCCTAAACACATCCTCTGAACATTATTAAAAAATTTTGAATTACAGCGAAATGTTCTTTACAATAAACAACATTGTTTATTGCACACTCTTAATAAACAACATTGTTTATTGCAGACTCTTACACCAGCTTTATCTTCTTTTAAACAAATTTTATTTATAAAGTAGCTTAAATTCTCGTGCACTGACCGGAACTCGAACCCCCGATCTCTTGAATATGAGCCCTAATTATTACCCTCTACGATACTCATGCGATGTTAATATCGGTAGCTAAATACATTTGAACTCGAATTTGACCCCCTTAAATTGTCTTGAATTTGTCTCAGCTATATTGTGTACAAATTTCAATCGTCTAGGACTTACCGTTTGGCCTCTACGTTGATATGACAGCCAGTCATTCCGTCAGTCAAGGCTGAATTTTAATATATATAAAATTTTTTGTAAAAATACGTAAAAATGTAACTTTTGCATTCCATTGCTATAACTATTATTTCCCTGCAATTGGACTTTGGCTAAAAGTCAGGTTTTGTGATTTGGCGGAAAAAGCTAAATCTATAGGAATAGTCGAGATTTGGCAAGAAGAGCTGATCTGCTCTGAAGGTTAATTTGCACCCGATTGTTCCTATGGCAACTATATGATATAGTAATCCGATTTTGACCAAATTTGGTCAGGATATTACCGGCAATGCCAAATATACAATACCTTCTTACTTGTTTCACTGATTGAGCAAATGTCTCAATCAAAGTTCTAGTTCACTTCACTATTGATTGTGTGAAGATGATACTAATCCTTTTAGCAGTGTAAAGTTAAAAGAAATTTCTAGATGTGATTTATTTCAGCATACATTTTAAATATATATTTATTTGTTAATTGTACATGCAATAATTAATGAGAATATCTCAATATTTAATGTTTTTTTTTGTATTAATATTTTTATTGTTTATAGGGCGGGGAATTCAAGTATTTAATATTATAATATTCTGTGTTGTAAACAAGGCTGCAAACCGGTTCTTATCTGAATCTCAATAAAGTGGTTTGGTTCGGGACATTCAAGTTTACCGAATCGGATCATACACCGAACCTTTAAGATTATCTACCTGTCGGGCAAAAACACAAACCCGACCCGAAAACCTTTAATAAATTTAATTTGGTCCAAAAAAAAGAATCATATAAGTTTTTAGTTTTTGTAGTTTAATTTAACTTGATTTTTAATCAATGGAAAAATAATAATAAAATTAGTATTTAATAAGTGTTACACTTTTATTAAAAAATTAGAAAATGAGAAAATAAAATAACTTGACTGTATATAATTTACCCAAGTCTCCAAAAAAAACTTGGTTTAGGGAATCAATCAGAAACGAATACAAGTTTCAGTTTTGGTTCAGTTCGCATTTTGCATTTCGGTTATCGGTTTCACAAAGAAAATAATAAAAATATATAAATTTATTTGAATCTAGAACAGAAGAAAAAATTAGTACACCCTATAAAAATAATTAAATTAAAACCGAGTCTAACTGTTATCCGTGATTTCGGTTTCAGTTTTGGTATGATACTTTTTTTCTGTTGCTTACTTAATATTAATTAAATACTTGACAACGGTTACACGGTTACAGTTTAAGTCCCGGCCGTTCAATCGAACCGATATTTCAAACAATCGAAGCGAACATACTCCAAACATTTTTTAGGCATGCAGCCTTGAGTGTAGTTTTTATTTAAACTTTTGCCATTCATTGATGTACTAATTTAAATTTAAATTCAATTCTGGAATTGTCTTTTAAGTTTGTATGTTTTATATTCTTTTTGTATAATAATAACAATAGTTAGTTCAAATAAATAAATTTTTAATTTTTTTTTATTACTGATATTGTTTACAAACTAGATTTTAATTGTTTTCAACAATTTAACGTTCACATGGTTATAAGTATTTCTTTTGCTTTGCTTTACTTGCAACAATTTGCTTTTTGGACTTGATATTTATTTATCTGATTTAATTAGGTTTTTTTCACTTCCTCAACTATGGGTTCGAATTGTGATAAATGTGTTCATATTGAGATGCGCATCTTATAACTAATACAAATTTAAATAACCATCATTCAAATCATTGAGTCTGATGGGGATGTAGAAGGGAATTTAATTCTCAACCCCTTTTATAAGTACAAAAAGGTTCAAATAAATGTAGAAAAGTTAGACTCATGTAAGCATAAGCAGTTTTGAACTGCAAAATGGGTTATTCGAATAAATATGTATATAACATTTGGCACAAACTTTTGCATGCAGTCAAAATCAGTTTCTAGGCGATAAGAAAACTAAAATTTTGGCATGGTTGTCTTATTTGTTTTCTTTCTTGTTCCGTATGTGAATATCTTTTTTACGAACTTTTTAAAGAAAATATTAATAAATTATTAATGAAATAAATATATAATATGAAATGAAATAAATGTATTGAGTAAGTTTTGAGCTTATCGACTATGCGCGTCTTATTATTATAATTAAATGAGTATTCTTTATTAATATCATAGTATTATATATTTTTTCCATATTGTTTCAATAAAGTAATCATTTGCAGCATTATCCACATACTTATGGGACTCAATTCACATTCTTTGAATAATATAAATATATATTATATTATTTTATGAGTATTGTGTATTTATAAATATATTTTCATTTCAATGTTGTCAATCATTTTTCCAATTGGGTTTGTAAATATTATATTCAATATATTTTATATGTGCCCAATTATATAGTTTTAGTAAGCATCTAAATCTTATAGATTTCCACTCCAACTACGCGTTAGTCATTCATACACATATCTAAATAAGCACACCATGTGTACTGTACACACCCAATCGCCAAAATAGATAGAATTGAAGGATCAATTCAAGCGAGAATATTTCTAGATTTCGTTCTATCAAATCACTGAAGAAACACAAAGAATTGAGAATATTTTCATTCTTTTCGGGGGACCGATTGACCGGTTGGCATTTTCTTGTAAACTTTTTTAATCAATTTCATGCATAGTATTAGCTCTAATATTATATTGTATTACATAGTCAGCTTTAAGCTGTACCGATCTTATTATTTAACGCTTAAATTTTTTAATAATATTTTTAGTTATTCACGCATTTTGAATACTAAGTAGTATCTTAAAGATGATTTACTCTTTGTGTAAATATAGATTTAAAAAAGCGGACAAAAATTGTCCTACATCTGCGTCCATCGTTCAACACAAAGTACAATTTCAATTTGTAGATCTAGCTGTTTTACATTTCCTTTTACTCAAAAATATGTACATATATATATTTGAGTATGTATACCTCAAAGTTTGTAAATATTCATCTTTCCTTTTAGAGTACAAAGTATTGGTAATTCTTGTTTATCTTTTGTTTGTTGTCTGTTGATTTGTTGTCATGTAGTTATTGTTAATTTTATCTGTTAGATTTGTGAATGTGAATCAGAAAATCTGCACTGGTAACAACGGAACTTCACAAATAAGAATCGAAGGATTAGAGGGGCTGTAAAAGAATTTAATTGTTTTTATATTTAGAGTATTGTGTTGCTAGGTGTGCAATTTAAAGTCAACGGCTTTTGGTGAATGCAAATAAACAGATACCCGTGATGTTGAATAATTGCAGGCTTTTAATTGCATATTTGCATATTGTAATATGTATGTATAAGTATGAGCATAAGATATGTATATGTACTAAGTAGTCCAAGCAGCAAGCAGCCATTATGAAATTGATCAGCTTATTTACATTTCTAGAAGCCGTGACTTGTGTTTGGATATGTGCAAGGAACGATGAACTGGACAAGGGATTGCCGTGAATGTCAATTTGATGATTTGTGCTCTTAATTGCGATTTTAATACCTTACTAAAAGCATACTGGGCGCTTTGTGGTTCTCGCTCTTTTGGTGGTTCATGTTGTTGTTGTTCTTGTTTTTATTGCCTAATGTCTGAAAGTTGGTATTGCTGCTGCTAGCAGCTACGAAATACTTCTGCCTATTTATCGGACACTTTTGGTTCAGTGTATACGAGGATACGGAATATGTCGTCATGGTCACATCGATGAAATCATTATTTTTCTTAATCAAATGATTGTTGCTGTTGTTACTGTTGTGCGGTGGGTAATTTTGTTGTGTGTGCTCATGTTGGACCAATGTCATGGATTGTTGTGAGTGTTGTTGTTGTTTTGTTGCTTGTTGCTGTTGATGCTGTGACAAAAGATACTCATAATTATTTTCAGAGCTACTCTATCCCAAAATGAAACTGCGCAAATCTTTCAGTTTTTGTTACCTTTAAACAGCCGTTGTTGTTGTTATTACAGTTGATAATATTTTTATTGCTGTCGTTGTTACGGCCAATGCTGCAGTCATTTGAGTCAGATCCAGGCATTAAAAAGCGGCTACTGTTGCGATTCATGGTCAGATTGTGGGTTTTTGGTATTGGATTTGTTGCAATATTTGCGCCTCTCACTCCACCTCCATTGCTGGCATTGCTGGAACCCAGCAAATTTCACCTGTTAACATGACTGCGATTGTGATTCGAATTAAGGCCTGTTGCGTTGTTGGGATTTGATTGCGCCACTGCGCCGCCACCTACAAAGTAAAAGACATCATTTAAATAAATCACTTGTGAAATTCTATCATATCATACCTGCATAACCGGGTGAGTGCTGATAGTAGTCCCTTCGCGTGTAGTCCGTTTCATAATCTGAAGATTCGTAGTGGCCGCCGCGAACACCACCCCCGCCGCCAACACCACTTATGTTACCAACGCCGCTCAGAATACTCGTGGGTGGTCCATGCCCGTGTCCGTGTACGACGTGTGATGCATAGCTGTAGGCATCATACGACTGATGCGGATCATAGGCAACACCATCTTCATAGCCGCGACTGCATGAGAGCGAACCGGATCAATTAGTACAGGACGAGAATTAAAATTCCTTTAAAGGCCAAACTCACCCGTAAGTTTCGTCCATTGCAGTTCTGGCCTTTTCGAGAATGGACATGACCTTTTGTTTGGGTGCCAACACATTTTTGCTAAACGACGACTGTTGAGTGCCTCTGTAACCATGATGAGCCACATTTTTCACTATCCCAGTGCCACCACCGCCAGAATTTGACGAGCCAGAACCGCCCATGGAGTTGGCCCCAGAGTTTGAGCTCTGCATATGCGGCATTTTCTTGTAGGAGCTTTTCGAATTGGTGTCATTATCGTTGAGGCTAGTACTGTCCATTAACTCACGCAGCTGCTCCTGTCGAATGATGTCGTTGCTATCCGGTATCAGATACTTGCGCAGCTCAGCCATAGCATAGGCGATTCGTGCATATGCCTCTGCGGGTGGCGCAATCGTTGATATTTCTACGTGTAAATCGCTGTTCAGATGCGCATATTTTGGGTCTTTGGAGCTACGCAACTCCTCTTCCTTAGCCCGGTCGCGCATTGAATTGCGGCCAAGCACCGTCATCTTGCAAAGCGTTTCCTCCTGCAACCGTCGCAACGAATTGCCTTTGGGACCCAGCAACTTTCCCACAAAGTTGAACTGCAATTAAAAAAGTGGGAACGATTAATATATGATTTAATATTATATTCATACATACATATGTATATGTTATACATACTCACCTTAGGATGCTCGCGAATGGGAACCAAAACCCGCTGTGATATGCGCAATGGCTTCTCTCGATATATGTCGGCATACTTTTGCTCCCGGGACGGAATGCGTCCAGTGGTCTGCACCTTTTCAATCTCTGCCAAGGACTTATTCAATTATCCGCATTAATAGGTTAACGTTGATTGTGTCTTACCACCCTCTAAAAGCTTCTCGGCAATGGGAAACTTTCGGTCCATGCGATTCTTTTCGGCCATACAGTCGCGTATGTATTCGTTGGCCTTTTCATTGAGCTGCACGTTGCTGCTGCCCTCAGGACCGCCATGATGATCGTGGGCGCCAGTGTCGCCGTTATGTGCACCGACACTGCCAACACTTTTGCGCGGTTTACCACTTCCACCGCCACCGCCACCATACTCGTTGTTGTCCTCTTCATTGTACGTGGAGTAGTCACCATTGCCGTCATATTTTTCAGTCATGCTTACGGATCAGTTGGCAATAGCGTTTAATTTGGCTAATAGAAAATCAGTTTACCTCACAGCAGCTGCAAATATCATGGGAAAATATAGGGGCTCACAATTCTGGGAAGAGTTCTCGAGTCCGCGTCAACCCTTCGACGTTTATAAATTCTAATAACTTTTTATAAACGCATTCAATTCAATTGCAGCTACCATTTTCCCCCTCTAAACAACCTACGCGTCACTCAGTCTCTCTACCCACAATTTGCATACACACGCACATACACTTATGCACAAAAATTCACACAGAGGTAAGAAAACACAAAAATTAAAAACAACCACCATGTTCTAGTCAATTTATTCCCAAAAGACACAACAATTTTACCGGTAACAAATCTAACATTAACACGACTTCTATTATTGAAAAGTCGTAAACAATTTCGCAACTTTAGTAGTCAATTAACTAAACTCTTCTATCAATCTGTCGTCGTCTGTTCTGTTGCACTTTCACTTTTCCGTGGGACGCAGTTGTATCACACATGCATACATACATACGTTTATTGCATTTTTATATTTCACGAATTCCTCCGGATTTCTACTGATTTGATCCTTGTTTCTCTTACTATTTTGAAAACACAAATTACTCAATTTTAGCTTTTGTATTTTAAAACAGTTCACTGGAACGAAAGAAATCACGGATTATATGTAGGTTGGCTTGGCTCCAAAGCACTGTGGCAACCATCAGGCCACAGAAAAACTCATTTTCCATATTAAACTCGTTTTTAAAAAATTAGTTGTTTTTTGGTTTTTACTTAATTCTGAACCAAGAATTTTGAAATTATCTCACAATTTTTTTTTATATTTTTGTCGATTTAAAAAAAAAATTAATTTCCAGAATTTATTACAAAAGTTTAACACGCGAAGCGTAACGTCTTGCAAACGAATTTTTAAAGGAACTTCATTATTTTCTAAAAATTTATTATTGTTTTGGTTTTTTAAATTGTACATTTATTGAATTATATTAAAATTTTACAAAAATATAAGAAAAGCGCATAAAAAGTTGCAACCGTGTGGCAGCCTTGTGGCAAACTAATTTCGCTGCACGAGACTTCTAAAGCCAAACGGTGTGGCAGTCTCAATCATTAATCCTCAGAAAAAGGATGGTGCTCATATGTAATTCTTTTTCATGTTTGCACAAAATAAAGATGTAAAAAGCTCGATAAAATAAAATTTAAATTGTGTATCAATGCTTAGTATTTTTGAGTATATTTGGTGTATTTTAGTGCCAAAAGTATGAAAACAGCTGAATTATGGCCGCCGAAATCAAAAGTCAACTGATTTTGTAAAAGAAATTTAACCGTTTTTTTTTCTTTTATTACAGTGAAATGAACATTGGCTTTTCGAATCATTTAATCGGAAGGCAATAAAACTTTCCTTTTAGGACTCCAAAGCAATTTTTAACTCTTACGCCATATAGGCTGTTTTTTGTTAAAACGCAGCTGCCTGTCCACCTCCAAGATTCGGGAATTACAGCGGAATGGGGCAACTTTAAATGTGGACTGCGGATAGGCAGAGTCCCTACACACTTTCAATTTCACGAATAAGTTTCATCTTTCTAAATCCAGCCAGCACAGGCATAGTTAGCGTAATTATTCAAATCAAAGTAAACAAAAATGTCACGCGGTTCGTATTTGACATTTGCAATCTACAACGCTGCAAATGTCGCGTAAACACTTCAAATTGCAAATATACAGCAATTTCATAATTTAAATTGTACGACATTGAAAAGTGTTGATGTCTTGGCTAAACTAACCCGAGCTCCCAACACCTAACGAAATTTGCTCCACATTTGATGAGAGAAATTTGGTATTTTTGCTTTATCTTTTTTGGGTCATACTGCTCTGTGGTTTGTCTTTGCAAGAAAAAAAAAACAAAGTGAAATTAAATTTAAAACTTTAATTAAATGATCAGTATCTAAGAAATGATTCATTAGCATACTTAGCCAAGATGTCGAACACTGCCAACAGCAATAGTAACTCCAACTCCTGCGTCGAGACACCCACGGAACCAGAATGGCTTTCCAAACTGGAAAGCAGACGTGAACTGCTAAAGCGTTCGAAGCTGGGACACGAATCAGGAGCGGGTGCACCTTGCAGCGAGTGTCAGGACAAGTGTCCTGGGCTAGATCTGCACTTTTGGCGCAAAGTCTGTCGCAACTGCATGTGTCGTAAAGATCAACACCTGTGTACAGATGATGACGCCACCGGATGGGCACAGTTTGAAATCCTAGGACAGATAAGAGCAAAGCCGGCATGTAAGCGTGAGAAAACTAACATCTAACAGGCACATTCTAAATATACACATGTACACATCTGACCGACAGTTATAAAAATCAAGGCTTTGGCCAGCCAACCGGTTCAGGTAGAGTGGGTGCCACCCAATGCGTCACCTGACGTCGTTTCAGATTATATGGAGACTCTGGGCGCTGCACAAATCCCCGTGACCGGTAGCGAAGCGGCCCTTAAACGCAAACAGCAATTGGAGTTTCAGGTGCCACCTCACGATCTGGATGCCGCACTCTGCGACAATCTCACAGAAACCGAGACCCAACAACTTCAGCAATATGTTCAAAAGTTACGGGATCAATGTGTAGGCCAAGGCATCGTTGTGCGTGTGGGCCGCCTGGCACACGGCCACAAAGAGCATGTTTCGCCTTTACAATCGTCCTTAATGCCGTCGGATACTTCCAGGAGTCTGTTGAATTTACTGGGACAGCCGCCTGTTGCCGATGCCACGCTAAACGAGCTGCTGTCGAATCCGAAAGTGGCAAATGCGATTTCCCAGCAAGGAGCAAACCTACATCCGAAACTGTTTGTGGCCTATTCGGAACCATTGAGCGACTCCACAGCACAATTCGATGAGCATTCCGGACTGCGTGCTCAGACTAAGGATAAACTATTAGGTATCAGTAAACCTGCACTGCAGAGTCTCGTTACACATGGCATTATCTATGACAAGCTGTTGGGCATTCTAAAGGTATGAAATGTGTGTACCTATATTTGCATATCCGTTTTCAACACTAGTTTTCGTACAATTGCAGGCGAAGAACCTTAACATTTCCCGCGATCCCATACTGGGACCAATTGCCGAGTTTCGCAAGGAATATGTTAGCAATCCGCAGTTTAAAGCGGAAATTAGTACGGTCTGTCCGCCGCCAGCATTGGTAACAACACCATTGAAATCCTCTACATCTACTCCATTTCATTCGCCGCTGCCAATTAAAAATCCGGTGCACGCTCGTTTTGGTGCTCAATTGCGACAGGACACGCCCATGCGACGTGTCAAGTTTGGTGGCGTATCCACTATCCTCTATGACTGCGGATTGCCGGCCCATATTAACTACGAACGCGATCCGGTGTTTGCCCAGATCGTCCAGGCGGAGCCCTTAAAGCAGGCGCTGCAGGAGGCGCGAATTGGTCGAACAGGACCCTCGGTTATCATTGAGGCAGCTCCAGCGGCGACTGGAAACTTACAGCAGCTTCAGGGATTGGCGCCAGCAACAAAAGCGCAACTCCAGCGCGTTGGCGTGGATAGGCACATGCTGCATTCTGCAGTAGCGAATGCACCTTACTACAAACGCCTGTTCCAAACGCTGCACGACAAGGGCATCAAACATGATCAGTGCCAGTTGTTGGAGCCGCTCAAGCAGATGCACGACTGGCTATTGAACGACGAGCAACTGCTGGACGACATTGACAAGTTGTTTGCGGACATGGCCAACGCTGCTAACGGTGACATTAGTTACGGCAGCGAGACTCTCACGAATTCAGCCAGCAACGACTCCGGATTTAGCTCGAAACCATCAACTCCTGGGCATTCGGGCGATGATATCGCCGCCAGCCTGGGCAAGTTCACAACTATTCCGAGCATTGAGCACATGAACATGTATCCCAGTTGCGCTGGCATGCCGGACCAGTTTCAACAGCTTCAACTGGGTGACGACAAGCAAACGAGGGGCAAGTAGACCGTAATTTATCCGTTCACATCTTTGTTATTCTTCAATTTATATTGCAGATCCCGTTGTAGCTCCTGCTTTGCCCAGCATCAACTGTCGCGACTGTGGCTTCATTATTAACTTTGGCGAAGTGGCTGTCACGGCAGAGCGGGCGGGCAAAGAAATTGCCTGGCATCCGGGCTGTTTCAAGTGTCATACTTGCCGAGAGCTGCTGGCTGATTTGGTCTACTTTTTCCATCATGGTCAAGTTTATTGCGGTCGCGATTTGGCCATCAAGTTGAAGATACCTCGCTGCAAGGCCTGCGATGAGCTAATCTTTACTAAGGAGTACACTGCCGCTGAGGACGCTACTTACCACATCAAGCACTTTTGTTGCCTGCAGTGCGACGAACCGCTAGCTGGACAACAGTACATTCCCGACGAGAAGTCAAACATGCCTCTGTGCCTGCAGTGCTACGATAAGTTTTATGCTGGCACTTGCAAACGTTGCCAACTGCCCATCGGGCCAGCCGATCAGGGCGTCGCCTGGGGCGACATCCACTGGCACGGCCAATGTTTTGTATGCGCCGGCGCCCAGTGCTCCAAGTCACTAATCGGCGGCCGCTTCTGTGTCAAGCAGGACATGCCCTTTTGCAGTCCCGCTTGTGTGCACAGCATTATTCCAGCATAAATTCGATATGCACAACGATCCCAACAGTATTTAAAGAATGCGCTCAAATTAAGAACAAATATACACTGTATTCCTATAGTAGAGTATCCACTGACCATACAACTGTGCCTATTTCTGTGGATGTACTTTTTCGGAATATTAAAGTGCCTATTATTCTCTACATTTTAAAAACCAAACATACATTTTATATATTTATAGTCTATTCAAGAAACTATACACAAACGAATTTTAATTGACATTTTTATACCGCACGTAAACGCAATAAACATTCAAAACAACAAATTGTAAATATATTAATCTTGGAGAGAATCTTTTCAGTTTCTTAAATATCTCTGGAAATATAAATAAAAGTGTTGGCAATATGCTATTCTGTCGAGGTTTTGTACTTACAGTTATTATACTTATATTTTTCCCAAAAAAAATTGTATCGGTAATTCATAGGGACAAAAGTCAAGGGCCGGCAACATGGATTTTATTTTTTACTATTGCTTTTGATATGGTTTCAAGCTACAATTATTTGTTTTAATGGGTATTTTTTTCAATGAAAGCTTCTAAGAAACTTAAATCCAATTTAGACAAGTAAAACATTAGTTTACTTTGTCTTGAATAACATAAATCCACCGTCCACGAAACCCTATCGATTGTTATTGAACCAAAATAATCGAAAATTTAATAAATAAAAAAAGTTTTTAATGGTTTTGCCCAAAAAGCATAAGAGATAAAGAATGATATTAGAAAGGAACTTAATACGGAAATTGTACGGTGAATATTACACCATGCTGGATACAAATTACACTAGTTTACAGCCATTTTGTGAATTAAATTTAAGTGTGATTTTCTCATGGACATTGGCCTCCTAAACACGAAAATAGAACTTAAAATTGTTTTTCATGGAAGCGTTTTCGAAATATTAAATTTTTTCGAATTTTCGAAGTTGTTCCGACATTTTTGAGTATATTTCCAGTTCTATTCAACCGATTTGATCAAGAAAGCACTCAAACTGAAGGTTAGTAAGCTCTACAATTTCATTCTCTCGGTATTAAAATCGGCCCAGTAGTTCAGATGCTACCGATTTTAATAAGGTCGAAAATACGGGTTTTTTTTGTCATTTTTTGAGTTCGAAAGGATGTATAGGACCATCCCAGATGCAGATTCTGTTATTTTGATTGAGATAACACCAAAAACAAACAAAAAAGTTATTCTAAATACCTGATACTGGAACTATTAATCAAAAATTTAGATTAATTGTACACATTTTCGTTAGTGTTAGTGTCCTCAAATGGGTAAATTTTCAAGAAGAGTGGTGTTCAACAATGAAGGAATTGTGTTTTGAAGGCCCGGACCGGGCCCAAAAAAATGGTTAAGGCCCGGTCCAGGCCCTGTCAAATTTTCCAGAGGCCCGGGCCGATATTACTATATAAACTATTTTTTTGAAATATATTTATTCATATTTATTTTTGTTAAGTACATCGATAAGTATCATATCGCTAAAAGAGATGCGTAAATGATATAG
Organism: Drosophila rellima; assembly: GCA_035043635.1. NCBI lineage: Eukaryota > Metazoa > Arthropoda > Insecta > Diptera > Drosophilidae > Drosophila > Drosophila rellima. Next base: position 105,732 of record JAWNMV010000236.1, on the reverse strand, counting down.
CAGTGTCTTATTATAGAAATATTTGTATCAGTCCAATGAAAATTATGTGTTAAATAGTGACTTTTCGGGCATACCGGCTTTTCGCTTAGACCCGGGACCGCACGAAAAAAATACCGTTTTCGATTTTCATGCACGAAGCACGGGGATTTTAAAAGAGGACCGTAAGACACGAAGCCCGATCTCTAGTGTGGAATTTGCTGTCCAGCTCAGATATTTTCCACTGTAGAAAACACTGGACAAAGATATGTATAACTTGGGGGCGTTACTACAGTAGAGCATACTCGAGAGTCGGAGACCCCGTACTTACTATGGATAAGCAACTCCTGATTAAAAGAAAATAATTTAAATCTTTACATATATAAAACATTGTATCAGGAGGTATAAGACAATAGAAATTCCCAACCTGCGAGTCTGATTGTGGTATCTCCAGAAACAACAAAAATTTGCATACTCAGTATACATTTTCGACCAATCGTTCCGATGGCAGCTTTATGGTATAGTAGACCGATTTCAACCAAATAAAACAAAAAAGTTTTTCATACTAAAGCTTGGTTTTCGACTGATTGTTTCTATGGCAGCTATTTGATATAGCGGACCGATTTCAACCAAACTCGGTCAGAATGTATAAGATAACCCCAAAAGCATATTCTGTTATATTGGTTGAGCTATCTTAATAAACAAAAAAGTTTTTCATACTAAAGATTGATTTTCGGTTGTTTGTTCCTATGGTAGCTATATGATATAGTAAACCGATTTCAACCAAACTTGGTTAAAATGTATAAAATCACCCCAGATGCATTTTCTGTTGGATTGGTTGAGATATCTCAATAAACAAAAAAGCTTTTCATACTAAAGCTTGATTTTCGACTGATTGTTCCTATGGCAGCTATATGATATAGATGACCGATTTTAACAAAACTTGGTCAGAATTTATGAGATCACCCCCGATGCATATTCTGTTGAATTGGTTGAGATATAAAAATAAACAAAAAAGTTTTTTATACTAAAGCTTGATTTTCGACTGATTGTTCCTATGGTAGCAATATGATATAGCGGACCGATTTCAACAGAACTTGGTCAGAATGTATAAAATCACCCCAAATGCATATACTTTTAGATTGGTTGAGCTATCTTAATAAACAAAAAAGTTTTTCATACTAAAGCTTGATTTTCGACTGATTGTTCCTATGGCAGCTATATGATATAGCAGATCGATTTCAACCAAACTTGGTCAGAATGTATAGGACCATCATATATGCATATTCTGTTAGATTGGTTGAGATATCCTTTAAATTGACTATTTAATTAAATTAATCATAATTTGTGAGCGTTAAAGTGGGCGCGCCAAAATCTAAAACAATCTTAATCTGCTTGCAATATAGACGGACCCAAATACTAAGTTTGAAGTCTCCAGCTCTTATAGTCTCTGAGATCTAGACACTCTTACAGACGGACGGACATGGCTATATCGATTCGGCTGTTGATGCTGATCAATAATATATAGACTTTATGGGGTCTGCCACGCCTCCTTCTGCCTGTTACGCACATTTTTTATGACAAAGTTAATAGACCCCTGTATTTTTTTTAAGTACGGAGTTTAAAAAATAGTGTAAAATTTGGGGAAAAAAGTAAATAAAAATTATGAAAAGGTGGGCGCAGGAAACTCTACCCATTTGAAACTAGACAATGATCCGAAGATATCGTCCAATTATATGAAAAACATTGTCTGCCAACACTTCGGTACCAGAAATAAATTCTATTTTTGAATTAAGGTAGATATTAGATAATAAAACCTTTAGATATCGACAGAATCGGAGCTTCAGCAGTTTTAATGCATAACTGGTACAAATTAACGATAAGGTCACTCAAAAATGTGTGCATTTAATTTCCAATTGTTTTAAAAATGTATTTCAAACAGGCATACACACAAAATTATTGTTCAAATTTTTCAATGATTTCTGGCAATATTGTTTTTCGGAGCCAAGACTTCTGTCCCTGTTTTTTTTAAACAATTAAAATAAAGTAATCCACCAAATATTTTTAGGAGTCAGGAGATTATGTAGTGAGGATATATCAAAGAATTGATAAAAAAGATTGATTTACTAATATTTAAAGCTTCTTACCTACACTTTTTGACTTTCAATTCGACAAAAGCACAATTGCCAACACTTTTGTCCATGACTGTATATGTAAGTAAATAAACCCAGTAATCTTCCCATTTGGATTGGTTTTTCAATTAATAAATGCATTGGTTTTGTATATTTTACGTATTTACTGGTAGTTTTTATTGGTAATTGCATTTCATTGTTTATTAATAATAATAATTCCGTTTTGTATATGTTTATGTGTATGTATAAGGATTGTTGATTTGTATTTTGTTTGCTGTTGTTTTGACAATTTGAGTTCATTGCAAAGAAACAAAAGTAAAATCACATCATTTGCTGAATTACAAATTGAGAGTTGTTGTTTGCTTCAAGGATACTTTCGTATAGTTTAATTATATTAGTTTATTATTATTGATTTTATGCTTTAGAGTGGTTGCCTGCAAATTTGTTTGTTCAGTTCGTCCCATGCTAGTTTGTATGAATGTATACAGTGGCTCTTAGCTTATTTAACCCACTAACCCACTATTACAAATTTTAAGTGAATTTATCTTTTAAGATAAAAATAAAATTTAATCGCAGATTTGTGCAATAATGTTTAATTTATACGAAATATTTTCGTTTCATTTTTATATATATTAATCTGAATCAAGCAATAAGAACGAACATAGTTAAAAATATAGAGGGTCAAATAATCTGAGCGCCGCTGTGTCTTTCTGTTCTTTATATATGTATGTTTGTCAGTGCAAACACCACATATTTATGTATATACACACAGTATATATGTAGTCAACCCTTTTATTAACCAGAGGTCAACATCACTAGGAAACTTTTTTAAGTGCTCGAGTCATCTATTATTATTGTGGATTGCCTTTATTTTGTTAATGGCAGGGAGGATGATCTTCAGGAGCACGTGAATTCGTGCCAAAATTGGAACTGCTCGTTCCACTGGTCGGTTCAAATGAATAAATTGAGTTTTTAATATATTCAGCATGATTTCTAAGTTCACAAGTAGTATTTGTTTTATTTCTTCTCTAGAGTTACCAATTTGTTGATTTTAAACTTAAATTAATTTGCTCTCGCTTTCTCTCTGCATTATTTTTTGTTTCGTTTAATTTTAATAGGTATGTATTAATTACATTGATAATTAGTTTATATATAATTTCTGTTCGTAAACAATTTTACATGATAGAATTTTAGTTTCCTCTTTTTTTTTCATCTTGTGTAAGTATTTTGCTACAACAAAAAACTATGCCTTAAAATAATACTTTAGTTACAAGTTTATTTTTTTCGCTTTGCATTAGTTTTGTTCGCACTTTTCTGTTTCCTTCTTTTGCATAACTAAAAACAATCAACAAAATGAGTTAAGATCAAATAAAATAATTTTTGTAACTAATTTTCTTGGGATACATAGAGATTTTGATGAGGGGGAGTTCGTGGCTATTTTCAAACGACAACTAAATGTAGACTTAACAACTAAGTGGGAGGGGGTGTGGGTTAAGGATAGGGATGTGTACGGAGAAGGAACCGGGGGTTAACTGCAGTTGCATAAAAACACTAATTACAAAGCGGCATGGCAACACTGGCACACATGAGTATATTCCCATGGCATTGTCATTGTTGCCACACTTGGCGTTCGGGAATCTCGCATTATTTATAGATTTCATATTAATACATAACTAAACATTATCGAATGCGGACAGCAGCAGATACAGATATAGGTTTAGGTTCGGTTGCTCCCGTCTACAGTTGCACGCACACGTCTTAAAGCTATACACAAAAAAATGTCAAGTTAAATGTACGAAAAGATTTGCGATCGCCAACGCCTTCGTTCTTGTTCTAGTCCTAGGCTCAGCTTAACGAGCCACTTAAAACGTGATGCGTGTTAGCAGCTGCCATGTGAGGGAGCTTCTGTCATTTGCCACTGTCATATGTCCCTGTACACTACCAGCATCATCATTATTCTCATTATCACTCTCATCACATCCTGCGCTTTGCAGCGTCGGTTGTCAACAATTCGTGTAGACGCCTTGAGTGTAATACAGCTCGGTGATGCGTTCTGGAAGCGTGCTGTACAGATTGTTGATTAGATCGTGTGGCAAACGCGACCATGCCTCCTTGATGCGGAAAATCAAGTCGTCTTTGCGCGAAAACTTTCGCCCACCATCGAACACCTCGCGGATTAGCCAACCCCAAATGTTCTCCATAATGTTTAAATCATGGGCAATCGTTGGCCATTTTTGCGTCTTAAGACCCTCAGCATTGAGAAGCTCCTGGGCGGTGGGCAGGGCGTGCGACATCCAATTGTGATCCTGTAGAACAAACTCTGTATTGCCGCCCAGTTTGCTAACAATGTTTGGACGCTCTCTCATGATCGCCTCAATGCAGGACTCGGGCCGTTGCTTGGCGGATGACACCTCCAGGTAAATGGGCCCGCCCACACAGATCATCAGGTAGATGTAGACTGAATTGCCGCGCGGTCGCTGAGACAGTTTGCGCTCATAGTTGCGTAGATCGTGAAAGTAATAGGAGAAACCATCTGGGCCGTCCAAATTAAAGCGCCGCTCGTCGTGGAAGATAACACGGCGCCAGTGCTCCTCACTCCACACAATATAGGAGTTGGCAAAGTTGAGACGTTCCGTTTGATTGTATTGTGAGAGCAGTGGCTCAGTTTTCAGTTTCTTGGCACAGTTGGCAGAGCCGGATGTGGACGTTGATGAGGTGGACGACGTAGAAGAGGATGACGACGCGGATGATGATGACGTCGACGAAGCTGGAGCAGTTGCCACTGCTGTCGCCCGTAGCAGAGCATTTGCAGCAGCTGCTATGTTGCTATTGCTGCCACCAGCAACAACGGCACGAGGTTGATGACTGATGATTGTGGGAGAAACGCTGGAGCCGTTTGACTGCTGCGTGGGTGCATGACTGGAAGCAGTACCTCCCGTGCTGGAACTGGCCGCCGAAAAATTCGAGTTCTGATTCAGGGCATGCACAGGCAGTTGGCTTTGTTGCTGTTGTTGGTGTTGCAGCTGCTGTTGACTGTTTGTTTGGACCTGCACCTTGTGTTGTGCATGATGTGTCGCTGGATGGCTGTGGCTCAATTGCGTTTGTTGTTGCTGCTGGTAGTATGGATGATGATGGTGATAAGTAATGTGCTGCTGGTGCTGGTGTATTGTTGGCTGTTTTAGCTGCAACTGCTTCAACTGTGTCTGCGACTGGGCAAGCAACTGCTGCTGCTGCGCATGTACAGCCGCTGCACTATTGCTGGCCGACTGGCTAATCGCTGGCTGGGTGCCCACATAGTTGCCCTGATGATTCAGATAGTAGTGGAGCGCCATTAGCTTATTGGCGCTGTTTACGGTGCCAGTACCGGCACCGCTCATTGTGCCCACTGTTGAGACGGGTACTGCAGTCCCACCCGCCACTAGCTGCACGTTTCCTTGTCCATGTCCATGGGCGGCTGCTGCAATGGCGCCTGCACTAGCGGCCAATTGGGCTGCCGACTTCGGATCGTAGATGAACTTGTTGAAGTTCTGCAGATCGTCTGGACTGAGGACTAGCGTTTTCATTTGGAGTGCTTAGTGTTTAATGTGTGTGCCTCCTCGCTAGCTGATTCTTTTTATAATTGTTATTATTATTAATTTTACTCGTTTACATGTGCCTATGTTGCTTTGAGCGATGTGGCAACACTGGTTGTTTCGTAAATACAGTCGAGTGCTCGATTTCAAGTTGAAAAAAATAACACTCTCTTGTTTACGCTTACGCTCAGCAACGACGCACTTTCACGAATGTGATGCGTCCGACGTTGTATTAACGGTTGTTAAGAAACACCGAACATCAACAGCCACACCGAAGACTTGACGCCAACCAGACTCTCTCACGTTAATGCTCTCCCTTTCTCTGTCTCACTGCCCAGCTGAGGTCGCTCTTTTGTTGATCGCTTGCTTGTGTGCTGTGGGCGTAAGAGTGTGCGTGTGAGCTTGCGTTATCAAAGGGCTGGCCCTGGCCCTGCTTGCCTGTCCAACTAAGCTCAAGCTTGCTCGCGCTCTCGCTTGGTTGCAAAACTATACGACTTTGAGACGTTGTCGTAAAAAGATGTCGGTTTACTTTCCCACGTACATATACGTGTAAGTTGGCAGCTCCGTTGTCGTTTGTGTCTGTGAGCCTGCGTATGCGTGTATGCGAGTGTGCAGAGCTCTTTCAATATGTTATCCTCTTTTGTTGAAGTGGTTTTTCTTGTCGGAGCTCTGCTTTGCCGCCGCTGATGTTGTTGTTGTTGCTCGTTGGTTTCTGTGCAAATGTTTCCTTGTTTCTTTATTCTGCGTGCCGTTGAGTCGATGTTGCCTCTAGTTGTTGTTGCTCTGTTGCTTTTAGGTATTCAGTTGTCGTCGACGTCGATTTACCTGGAATAAAATAAAGCAGGTACGTATGTGAAAAAAGTCTCGTTTCACACTTTGCATTGTGTATTTTCATACAGTGTACACACACACACACACAAGCACACATGTTAAGAGCTGCATCGATGTACTTATATAAAATGCACCCAAATGCACAATAAATACATTCATATATTTGTGTGTGTATTTTTGAATTAGTAGTTGAACGTTGCATGTGTATTCCAATAATTTCTTGGTGAAATCTTCTTTGTGCTCGAAAAAAAAAGACATTTCAGATTGAACAGATGTTCACCACGCTCAGATTACAGGTCCCCGGTTTCCCTATGCCAACAAGTAAATAAAAGGTCTCATTGTCATTATCATCGTCGGGGACTTTTGCATTTCCTTTTAAATGAGAGCATACCTACAGATGAAAACATGCACAAGTGCAGTTACCCTACATATTTTTAAATATTTTTTTCTCCGATTTTAGATTTTTGCGAAAATTACTCTGTAGCTCTTTTATTGAGTTGGTCTTTTCTATTCTCTTGCTTTTGGTGCTTTATATTTTTTTTTTGCATTTATGCTCCTGATAAAACATGCGGTTAGGTCAAAGCTCAATTGTTTAAGGAGAGATAACAATATGTTTAAATATTTGAACGACTGTTGCTCGCAGGAAGGTAGGCGCAGGTAGCTTATTCGGTCCCGGCAGGTGTTGTATACTGAATATTTTCTCCATTCAGCTGGCTTGAAACGTGTTTCGATCTTTTCGAGACTATTGTGTGAAGGTTTACATCAGGAACGGAAACCGGTTATCTCTAAACTAAAGTACAAATTTGAGTTTTTTTATTTTATTTTTTTTAATTTTTTTGAAAAATAGAACAAGTTATAATACTTGCTTGTTATGTTGTCCTAAAACCATGACCAAATAGTCTACTGCATACATATGTATATCTGTAGATGTGATACCGAGCTTTTGATTCAAAGCTGCAATCAGTAGAGCTAACTTATACATTAAACAAAATTAGATTTACTAAAACAATAGCAAAAATAATTGATGCTATTTTAACGTTAATGTGTTTGGTTTTCGTTTTTCAGTTCGACTCAGCGATAAGGCCAGTCAAATATGTATATACACACGTAGGCCACACGAACAAGCACATGCTCCAATCTCCATACTTTAGCGACCCCCACCCATCTGACCAACTAAATAATTTATTTTATTACTCTGTAGTATTAAAGAGCTGCTCAAGATTTGGTAGCTAATGCAACCCGAGATTAACCGGGCATTTGTTAAATTCTGGAGATTCTCATTTCCCTAGTAATAATCAAATGAGAATTAGAAGCTACACAACGGGGATGAAAACCAGTTTGCTTTCTGTTAAGTAGAGTAAGGGAAGAAAGCTGCTGCTGTTTTTCTTGCTACTGTTGATGCTGGTCGGCCACTCGCCTCTTTGTGCGAGAGCTTATATTCGACTGTGCGCGAGTGTAAGTGCACATGTATATGTGTGTATAACATTGGGGTTGTTGTGCGTTTTTGTGCTGTTTCGATTGCAGCGTCAACTGCACGCTGGCCAGTTTTGATTGAACTGGGCTCGGCAGCTGCTTCCCTATGTAAATACCCTAAAACTAAGTCAAATTAAGCTTACAAAATTAATTTAAAGCAATTAAAAACTAAGCTGTTTACTCCAATCAAATACCGAAAATGCCAAATATATTTAGCAATATATACAAATTTAAAGAATAACAAAGTCTGATAAATTTGTTTAGACTTACAATTGTCCTGGTATAACTACTGTGCACTGTCAACAATAGAGATCTATTAGACGGTCAGAAGGGCAAAAGTTCAACTTTTCATAAAAAGCAACATTGTACTATCGTGAATAGTTCACGTTACGATAAAATCGAAATGCATTGCTTGGTGCGCAGTTGGCAAAGCGTGTCATACCTCGGGACATCGATTGTTATTTTTCCAATTTGTATTGTGGTTGGAGTATGTGCATCGTAATGAGGTACACCTGACGCGGTACTTGATAAGATATTGACAAAATACGAGTTGTCGAAAGGAATTTAGATATCTAGTCCGTTATAATTGTTATTTTCAGACTTTCAAAGTTGGCAATGTTAAATTCTGTAGCTCGGGATGTTCCTTCATATACGTTTCGAATCCTTCTTACCACCATTTTATAAAAATCAAAAACAATTTTAAATCTGTTCAACGCTGACTAAGGGAAAATATCATTTGAGTCATGTTATCTTTCCCATTTGATTCGTGGAAACAGTTTTTGTTATTTGCTGCGACAGTGCTGTTTCTCGCAAGTGTATTTGTATTTTTCACGTGATTCACAATTAAGAACTCGTTTTTAAAGTTTTAACTGTTCAGACTTACAATATTTGTTAATATTAGAATCACATCATTCAATTAATCTAACACAACAGCTTTTCATATAGTTAATATATGATAGTTAATGCAGATATATGACACTTAGACTTTAAACAATTTATCCAGTACACAATTAATTCTGAACTTGTTGTACCACATATGTGATATGTGCAAGTGATATGCGTTAAAAAATACATGGATTACTCGTTGCGGGTGGGGATTGAACCGTTAAGCGTTACGTTGTTTTTATGTCGTGATTCACGTTACGTTGCACAGATGTATATAATGAGAGCTCTCCTAGATGCGCGGAGACTGATGTATTGTACACTTACGTATATATAAAAATATATATAATTGTATATATAAACATACATATATGTATGTAAATATCCAAAAATATAAACGAACCCAACGACGGAGCTGCTGTCGCTCGAGCTGTACGTAATAAAATCCCTTGCGCTGCAATGCAGCAGCAGTGGACAGCGACAGCGCAGTTACTGCGCAGCACATGCTTCGCTTCTTATTTATAAATTGAGCCAGCCCTTATGTGTTCAACTCTATGTTATGTACCAGCCGCTGTCGAGACATACATACAAATATATGTATGTACATACATATTGTATCTACGTAGTACGTGCTAACGTGCGTGCGTGAGGTTTGGTTGTATTTGTATGCGTGTGCGCTCTTGTGTGATGCCATCGTCGATATTGAACGTACGTATGTATATATGTATGAACATTTGTACATAATACAACATATCGACGTTGCTTTGTACAAATCGTTAAAAATTGCTTAAGTTTGCGAACAACGGGACGGCGATCTGATGCGAACTGATTCTTTTTTCAGTTAATTTTTTATACGTACAATTGTATGTATCATATACACACAGCATATGTACATATCATTTTCGTTTTTCACGGAACAAATATGGCTGCACAAAAAAAGTTGCGTTGAAAACGCTTACGCTGCTATGTGCTCAAATTAAAGCACTTTTCACATTCACACCATTTTTAAATGCACACAAGTATGTAAGTATACATATATTTCTGGTTTTTTAATCAAATATTGAAAGAACGACCATTAAAAGCTGACTCGCTGATTGGGGAGCGTAAATTCCGTTCGCGTTGTCGTTTGTTGGTTGGTGTTGGTTGGGTGCGTGATTACGCCATTTTCTTTACTATTGCACGCCCAATTTCACATTTACCTTCTTTGTTAAATTTCTTATTTGTTACTTTGCACACGTGTACACTGTGTGAGCGCTGAATTCGAAGAGTTTTAATCACAAATTGTGATCACTTATATTCTTTTAGCGTTAAATTAAATGCATTTGTAAAAACTTATAAGTTTTCACCACTACCACCACACGACTTGTCGACAGACTCACTGAGGTTACAGAGATGGCATTGAGTCGATATTTCATCATTTCCGATATTTTCATATTGTTGAACTATATTTAGTATATCGATATTAATCAGTAGGGATGTGGAAATTAAGATTAACAGTAAATTACAATTAAATGAAATACAAACATATTTATAACGTGTGACAACTTACGAGTTACGTTCAAACATATCGGCCTGGAAGGGGACTTAGATAAAGTTTACCAAGTTTAAGTCAGTTTTATTAAAATTGAGTTAGCTTTAAATTTAAAATTTTCTGTAAATTTAATCATACAGTCATCTGATTTAATTTTCTTTAACGATACTTAAGTCAAATCTTAATATGTTTCAAGAACACTCTTAAAGTGTTTAAGTTGTACTGTTGGAAATGTACTATAACAGCTGTATATATTTTTATTTTTATAACACGCGCAATTTTAATTAATTTTACACAATTTTTCGATTATAATTTAAAGAAAAAATTTAAATTGATTTACTTCTAGTATTCTTTATCTTTCAAGAAAGACACTTTTTTAAATTACTTAGTACGACAGTACTACAAAGTACGAAATTATAAAAAAAATCTATTTAAAAAAACAATAAAATATGAACACGGTCACTACTTAAAAAATTTATTTCCTATATACAATTTTTCATTTAGAAATTTTGAAGTTAGATTAAATAAAAGTTACAATTTTTATACTTGTTGGGTGTTTGTTACATCTCGGGAGGCAGTGAATTTGTATTGAATTAATTCTAATCAAAGAAATTCAAAATTTGACAAATTCAAACAAAAATTCATTCATAGTTTATTCAATACTTAAAACGATGGAACTAAAATAAAACAACTAAGTGAACGAACAAAAGTACTGAGCCATATGAACTAGAATCAGACAGTTCGTTCATTCACTTTTGTGATTAGTTCAATGAATTCAATAAATACGAAACGCTGATGTCGTCTTCTTGTGATGTCATCAGTTAAATGTATTAGGCTGTCTTTAAGGTCTTGGTCATAGGATAGCTGATATGCCTTCGCTCAAGCTGCCTTAAATTGATGACGTTTATTGGAATAATATTAATACTGAATAAGAAATTAATGCGTATTATTCGCATTGAAAGTATTTAATCTGTTGGATTTTGGATTACAATTAGAATGAAGTCCTTGTCAGGTGCAACCATAATTTCGTGCTTTTTTGAGCGAACCCGAAGGAATGTCATGTCATTGGACGGGTCCAGATCACGCACAACACTTCGAGCCTTGTCGGCCAGTTGACTCATCAGGCCAGCATATTGAACGGTCGTCGTATTGTCAAGCGTTGACTTCACCGGAATACCTAATAGGCTAACACTGTGTTAATAAGGCATGCGAATTCGTCAGAAAGCAAGATAAATCTACTCTTATTACCCACCTTCATTATTGACGACAATTGTACCAACAACACCTTTATGGCTTTGAATTCTTTTTAGCGTTTCCTCGACTTCTTGAGACTGTCAATGAAAGCTAATGTTAGCAAATCTATAAGTGAGTTGGATACCATCTTACCATCACGACTAAAAATTTAACTTTACTGTTTGAAACTAATTGCAAATAATAAAAATTTTGTTTGTTCGATAAAGCTGTGTGACCAAATAGCTTTAACTGAAAAATACGATATATCGTGCGATTGCAATAATCTAATAAGCGATAAATTCTACTGTATTGAAAATATCGAGACTGAAATAATTCTTTATTTAAGCATAGTACCCAGTAGCTAAAAATCCAGTTTGAAAGGTATCAACCCCATATAAAAAAAGGTTTGCAAACGGGCTCTAAATTATTTTGTAAGGGTAATTCTAAGCCCGGCTCAGAACATTTTTTTTTGTTTTACCACACAGCTGGTAGTTTTATTTTGACCTTTCAAAACATCGATTGATTAAGAGTTTCGACTAGTCGAAATCTGTTTGAACAGAAATGGCAGCCAACAACAAGCAGCAAAATAACAGCCGAATTGAGCTCTTCGAAAACGAAGAAGAAGAAGTATGTAAATCTCTGAAAAGTTGAATGTTCGCACTGTTGCTGTGCACAAGAAACAAATAAATAAAATTGTGTGGAATATCTGAAACTGATTTATATGGTTTTTTCACATATGCATAGTTAATATCAAATTTATATTTTCAGTAAAAATTCACATTGCGCTACTTTCTCATTTAGTATTTTCGGAACAGCTAACAATTGGGAAATTAAAAATCTTAGAAAATAAAATAAGAACAAATTATAAATTATTTCCAGAGATCGTTAATATTAAGTCTATTCTTAGGTTTTTCTGTAAGATAAGTGTTATTTTAAGACATAAAAAAACTGTTCCAAAATTTGATTTCTCCATTTCTCTTTTAAATTATGTGGTAAACGGATTTCCACCAAATTTGGTCAGGATGATAAAGACCATCCCAGATGCATATTCAAACAGATTGGTTAAGATATCTTTCAAATCAAAATAGTTTTTTGTACTAGAGCTTGATTTCCAAGAACGTTTTATATGGCAGCTATTTGATATAATGGCGAGATCCACATCTAAAAACAAATTTAATAATCGTCTTGTATCCAGGAACCTACATACCAAAAATAAAGTCTCTAGCTCTTATACTGGCAGGAGGACAGGGCTAAATCGACTCAGCTGTTGATACTGGTCAGGAATATATATACTTTATGAGGTAGGCCAGCTTCCCAAAATAAGTGCGATAGACAACATGTCGACGCGGTTCACATAAATAACACATTCAAGTTGTCGTTATTTTGCGAAAGCATAATGCGCTTTATATTTTTTGCGAAAAAAAGAAAAACGGATTTTCTAATGCAAACACCTAAATCTAACAGATACAAACAATTAGAAGCACTCATCGTCAAAAATTGCACCGAAACTTCTAATCGTCAATTACAGAGTCATGTCGATTCTGTTTATATACGAACATGACTTCACTGTTATATATATGCCAGTTACTTTATTTGTAAAAACTTAATAATCCCCGACTAGGGCTTAAAAATAAAATTATTGGTTGTATAGTAAAAAGTAGATTTTCAAATCCTTTTAGTATTTTGTGATCGGGTCACACTTATCAGCGGTAGTTGAGTCGATATTCTTTTTGACCCGGAAACCCATATAACACCCGTTACCATAGAAACTTGCCAAGGCAGCCTACTAAGTAGAATAAAACAGATTAAAAAGTAACTGATTTTTTTGTTGAACATGTTTCAAAACCCTCCAGAAAAAGTAACACAATATTTAATTTCAATTAAAACTATTGTCATTAACTTGTTCTTCTTTAGTCACCCCGATCACATCGATATGTGGAAGAAGCAGTCAGACAAATCCAAGAAAAGAAAAATATCCGTGACATTGTTGTTATTAATGAACTAGGAAAACCAGTAAAAAGCACAATGGAACATGATGCATCCGTGAAATTTATTGGCCTCTTTCAAGAGATTAGAGGCAGATTGGAGAGAGGTATGGAAAAAATTGATCCAACGGATGAATTGTTAATGATGAGAGTTCGCACAAAGAACCACGAAGTAATGTTAACACCAGACTCTAAAATAACATTTATTGTCGTTCAAAATGCGGTAAAATAAATATAAATTTAAATACATAATAAAAACTCTTTGTCCTGGCTGACTCACTGACTGACATATCAATGTGCAGGCCAGACGGTTGAAGATAGAAAGCTGACATTTTCACACAACATAGCTGAGACAAAGATGTCATTTTGCAAAATCCGACCTTTAAGTGGGTCAAATTCGGGGTCCAAAGATATCTCAACCAAGCTCCCAATTCGGATATTTGGGACTATATCTTACAACCTAATCAAATTTGGTTAAAATCGGATTACTATATCATATAACTTCCATAGGAGCAATCGGATGCATATTTATCTTAATTATAAAACCTATCGTATGAAACTCGCAGACTAGCTTTTAAATTGAATTGAATATATAACTTATTCTTAAAAAAAAGTTTGGCATTCGGCACTGCGCAAAAAAGTTATTTTTATTAGGTAAGAAGGATAGGGACTTAATTGCGCAATGTATCGAATGCCAAACTTTATTTTTAAGAATAAGTTATATATTCAATTTAATATCGTTCGTCACAAAATTGGATATCAGAAATTTTGGGGCATGGAAATGTTTTCGTCACTAGAATTTTACCTCGTAAAGAGGTATTTTTTAGAAGATATCAGACGTTTTTGAATTTGCCTGTATCAAGCCTAAGTACCATGAAAATCAAGGGGGCTCCGCCCCCTGCTCGTTTCTCACGCCTACCCCCGGCTCGCTTCGCTCGCGAGTAGGTGCGGCTACAATCGAGTGTGCTCGACCTATGACAGCTATATGATATAGTTATCCGATTTTAACCTAATTTGATCAGGATATATAGGTCCATTCCGAATGCATAACCTGTCAGTGTGGTCGAGATATTTAAAACAACAAAAAAGTTTTTCATACTAAAACTTGATTTTGGGCTGATCGTTCCTTTGGCGGCTATATGATATAGTGGTCCGATTTCAACCAAATTTGATCAGGATGTATAGGACCATCCCAAATACATTTTCAGACAGTTTGGTCAAGATATTTCGAACAACAAAAAAGTTGTTCATAAGCTAGATTTTGGGCTGATCGTTCCTATGACAGTTATATGATATAGAGGTCTGACTTCAACCAGGATATTTAGGACCATTCCAAATGAATATCTTGTCAGTTTGGTCGAGATATTTTAAACAACAATAAAGTTGTTCATACTAAAACTTGATTTTGGGCTGATCGTTCCTATGACAGCTATATGATATAGTAGTTCGATTTCAACCAAATTTGATCAGGATGTATAGGACCATCCCAAATGTATATCCGGTCAGTTTCGTCGAGATATTTCAAACAACAAAAAAGTTTTTCATACTAAAACTTGATTTTGGACTGATCGTTCCTATGGCAGCTATATGATATAGAGGTCCGATCCAAATTTTAAAACAAACTTGACAACCAACGCCCGCTATCCAGGAACTTACATACCAGGTTTTAAGTCTCTAGCTCTTATAGTCTCTGAGATCTTTTGGCTTAAACACACGGACAGACAGACGGACATGGCTCAATCGACTCGGCTATTGATACTGATCAAAAATATATATATTTTATAGGGTCGGAGATGCTTCCTTCTGCCTGTTACATACATTGCACAAAACCAATATACCCTTTTTGACCATTTTCAATGGGCACAGGGTATAAAAAGTAATTAAGAGAATAAGAACACATTTAGTCAAAATGCATTTCAGGAAGACCCTACAAGTCCAGCTCATTTGAATAAATTAAATACCGCCTTTTTGCAAAACAAAAACAAACTATCTGGCATCACTGAAACAAAAGCTGTGAGCTGTGGGTTCTATTGTGCACGGATTGCACTGCTTGCAATTCTTGCAATGCTTGCCATCATTCAATGCTAAGGAATTAAGATAGTCAGGCAATACGTAATATCTTGCCGACACGAATTTTCACAGATATGTGTTATATGTCAAAAAACGCGGAAATAAGCTGACTATAACATAAGATAATTTCATAGTGATTTTGAGTGTAGATTTTTTTAAAATCGCCAATGAAATCTTAATTCACCTGTAGCTTCTTACCTATGAACTCTTCAAAGTACCTTTT
The DNA here is from genome assembly GCA_035043635.1 of Drosophila rellima. NCBI lineage: Eukaryota > Metazoa > Arthropoda > Insecta > Diptera > Drosophilidae > Drosophila > Drosophila rellima. The sequence goes on along the minus strand of JAWNMV010000236.1, from coordinate 89,824 downwards.
CAACGATATATAGAACATATCTGTAGCTTCTATCGTTTGGATACTAGGGTGGTTTTAATTTTAGCAAATTTTAGCGATTTCCCGCTAAACTAACATTTTTCGAAAAATTCGTAGAACAAAAGATAATAATTTTATAATTGGGAATAGATCCTCATTTACACATTTTAGCTATTTCAACGCTTTGATACAAACAAGCACACAAACAGACAAACTGCATTTTCATCTCATTTTGAGAAGGCCACTAAAAATTTCATTCATAATTTTAATTATCTTTTGAACCACTGAACGAATTTTTTGATTGAAGTGTCATTCGACGCGTATTTTTGATAAGAATTGAAGAAAATTTACCGAAAGGCTCCAACGGCCCCATTTGCTGCAATCATCTAAATTTCGCCCCTCCCACTTTTACCTGATTATCTCACGAACCAGGTGAGTTTTCAAAAGTGTTAGTATGCACTTTTGTTAAATAAAACTATACCTTTCGATCGGTATATAGGTCGATCTGATTGACAGTTATAGCTAATTTTCCATTCTTCCTGTGTATATTGCTAGTCGCCTTTCGCACCCTTCGTGATGCTCGTACTGCCGTCCGCAGTGATTTGAAAAATTTAGACGCCTTCCCAAAATTATATGAAAACTCAGTCCTCCTGTCTGCTTTTTTGTTTGTACCAAAGCGTTGAAATAGCTTATATTTGTGAATGTAGATCGATTCCCCATCAAAAAACTAGAAACTTTTGTTTTACGACTTTTTCGAAAAATCGCTAGCTTAGCGGGAACTCGCTAAAAACCCGCAAAATTGACACGCCCACAGTATCCAAACTAGAAATGGGCACGGGCCTTTGCGGGCTTCGTGTCCCGCAGGCTTCTTCAAAAAATCCCCGGGCTTCGTGCATGAAAATCGGAAACGGGCTTTTTTTCGTGGGGGCCCGGGCCTAAGCCAAAAGCCCGGAGGCCCGAAAAGTCATGATTTAAAAAATATTTTAATATCGATTGCTATATGACACTTATCGATAAGTTTGTCAAACTTAATTTCACGTGTGTTTATAAGAAAAAGAAGGCGACAAAGCGGCAAACTGAATAAGGAAAAAATTTAATTTTTTTTTCTATAGTAATATCGGGCCGGGCCTCTTGAAAATTTGACCGGGCCGGGCCTTCAAAATTTGTTTCGGGCTCGGGCCGGGCCTTCAAAGGGAGGCCCGTGCCCATCTCTAATCCAAACGATAAAAGCTACAGATATGTTCTTTATTTCGTTGGAAAGGTATTTTGAAGGGCTTTAAGGCATTCGGCACTGCGCAAGAAAGTTATTTTTATTAGGTAAGAAGGAGTGGGACCTTATTGTGCAATATGCCGAATGCCGAACTGTTTTTTTTAGCATACGTTATTTATATAATTAAATATCGTTCGTCACAAAATTGAATATCAGAAATTTTGTGGAATGGAAATGTTTTTGTCATTAGACTTTTACCTCGTAAAGAGGTTTTTTTAGAAGATAACAATGGACAGCGGAAGTTAAATTATTACAATAGTGTTATTTTATATAAATTTGATATTCAGTACAATATTGATAAGTCGGGCAACTAAAGACCAACCTTTCAATTATGCGAGCGAAGCGAACAGGGCCGTCAGATATGCACAAGAAACAAACAATAAATAAATTGCATATAATTAATAAAGTCCCACAATATTGGCCTCTGTTGCACCTCTTGGATTAGCAGAATTCTCTCCTCGTATTAGAAGAAATCAGTCCGGCTTTTATGTCGCTTGTGGGCGTGTCTCTTCAGAAGTATTTCGACTACTCTAGCCACTGAATCAATCGATGTTTTGAGGTGTCGAAATAATTCTACCAGCTGTTTACCAAGCAGTTCGATAAAATGCTAGTCACTTTTCCAACTATCAAAACAGCTTCAAAAAATAGTTTCGAGCCCACTTCTCAACTTTTTTTTATATGGAGTTGTCATCCTTCAAACTGGATTTCCGACTACTTTACAAAAAAATGTTGTACACTTTCTTTTTCGCGCCATTTGTGAATTCAAGCCTTAAAAATTTAACAGTTGCAGGGGCAAAACAAAAAAAATTGTACACCAAAGTAGTTAACAAGCTTGGTTCTCAAAAAAAAAATGGCATACACATTTTTTTTTATCCCCGAGAGGGGTAGTTAAAATGATCTAATTTATTTGATTTAAATTCGAATTAAAACGTATTGTGAGATTAATTTGTACCTTATTGCACACCAAGCAAAATTAAAGTGTGCACCACCTCGACAACCAGCTTCGGCAGATTCTATTATATAATAATATAATAGGAAAACTAATTAACTTAAGATTGTCCAATTCGTTCGACTATCAAAAATTAAGCAACTGAAATAAATCCTTTTAATGAACTAAAATAACCTTCTCTAATATATAGGGAATTTTCTGCATTTGTCAACGATTTGATAACAGGAGCAACTTTCTGCGTCAATAGTGCGATAAAAACTATCCAAGTTGCAATCGATAATGTTTGGTGTTTGTTATCAGTGCGATAACAGACATTAATTGTTTGCAATAGCGAAGAATATTTTTTTATGAAGTATGCACTGTTAAATAGAAAAATGTTTATTCTGGGTTGTTGGAAATGACTCCAGCTTAACTGCCGCTATTCGGTTTCACATGTAATCGCTACCAATGATAATAACAGAGCCATTCGAGTATAACAGGACCACACTTAAAGAGCAATGGTTTGTATGTTAATAACAGTCCCGTGTGTTAAACGTGTGTTTTCGGTTCGTGTGCGAGATTTACGTCGTAATTTAAGTAAAAATAAGCCCCAGCGCGTAAATTACTAATAAATGTCAAAATTCATAGAATACGTGTACAATTGTTGGTTTTATTTCCTAACGGTGATGCCAAATTCCATGCTGACGTCGCGGTCAGAGTTGGTGACGTCGCGTTTTGCTTAACAAGGCGTTGACAAAAACAAACTGGAAAAGATAAAGTGGTCATAATAACAACAAAAAAATCTGGTTAAGACGTAGATTAAAAGAAGAGCAAAGTCAAGAATAGAACTGTTTACATAAGTATCTTACCATTTTTTGACGTTTAATTGTCTGTGCTTGTGTTTTTGCGAATTAGTGTGTGTGTGTCTGTGCTGAAAATATAATTTTACATACGAACGTGACACCCACACAAAACGTACAGTAAATGCAGCTCCGCAATAATGTGCAGCATATCGCTAAACGACATGGTCAATGTGACTCAGCAGGATTTACACGATCTATTAGAAATTTTCGAAAAAAAATCATTCGAGGCAGTGGCCTTTGAGGAAGGGAGTGCGGTAAGTTTGGTCTACTATACTTGCTTGGCGATACTGTGACAGTCACTGGGGCGCACGTGCACGTGCAGAAACAGTTAAACTAAATAGCAGTAACATCGCTAGTAACAGTGACTGTAAGGGGCTGATCTACCGTCAGCTTTAACTCGACTACTTTAATCACATTAAAATTCTTATGAATCCGGACAAAGAAAATGCCAAAATGCTTCAAAATTTAATAAATTTTTTTTTTTATGACAGCCGGTTAAAGCATCTGCATGGCAACCCCTTTTGATCTAAAAATCGATGAGAGCGACTCAAGACCTTAACTCATTTCTACGTTCATATGTATTTATGCTTGTGAACCGTCTTTTTTGCTTGACGTTCAGAGTGACATTTCGTGCGATTTTTTTTTATAAGCCTCATTTGAAGCTACGATTTGTATAGTCAAGGTGCAGTTGACTTGCACTTGGTGATTGGATTGACCTCCCTAAACAATTTATATAATTAAAATGTTTGAAGCCTTAACATTTTTTGTTAACAGATCCTAAACTGTTAACCGGCAACAATAACAACGAATATCAGTGCATACAAAAAATCGTATGTGTGTCAGAGAGCTGCAACGAGTAAGCAGTTTTCGCTCAGGCTCGAATATCTACTTGTGTCCGTTGTGATTTCTTACTTGTTGTGAATCGTTAACACAAACGGATCAGAAAAGGAGTAACAAATCGCATCAACACTCGCATCATGATGCGAGTTACTCGTTTTTAAAATGTGCGCGACGGAGCGGGCAAGAGAGAGCAGCAACAACCTCGCTGAAGTCTACCTAACTGTGTCGATCTACCCAAATGTGCGAGCAAAAAAAAGAGGTCTACACTGAAAGAAATTATTGAGCAGCAGAATAATTATATTATAATAAACCACTTTTTTAAAATCATAAAGTCCTCAAACCTACTTTATCGTTTCACTCAGTGTACAAATTGCCGCGGCGCACACACAAGCCGAGCCTTTGCTATGTTGTTGTTGTTCATTTTTATGACGGTCATAAATGAAAAGGGTCGAAAATGCCTCGACCCGACTCGAGTCGTGTGTGCGACGTCGCCTGCCCCGACCCCGCCAACCCCCTGCGTGCCTACCGCTGATAAACTCACATTGTATTGTACAGCATAAGCACTGCGAGCGTGCGTTTGTGTTATCCTTTTCGGATACTCGAGTCGGATACTCGTAGACTCGAGTCGAGTACTCGAGTCGAGTAACTCGACTCGGATACTCGTCTTGCTAACTTGTATTGTAACTCGTGTATGTTACTCCATTTGAAACGCTTTGAGTCGCGCATGCTCGTATAGAAAGCGGCAGTCTGTCTTTGATGTGTCTCTTTGATTTATTTTATTTAAAGCCAAATAAAAAGAGTAACACGAAATTAATTTTATAAAATAAAGTTTTATTAATTTATATTAGTATTTGAGGTATTTTAGATATTATATATTTTATTTAATTTATGAATTAAAAGGAACTAAAAATTCGATAAACTAAGCCTATTAAAATTAAATGTACATTTTTATGTTCTAGTACTTAGGTATTAAAATTTTTATAAAATGAATTTAAAAGCAGCAAACTATCAACTGCTCCTGGCATTTTTCTTTTCAAATTTAATGAAGCCTCCCAACTCAAAGCCCGTTTATAATCCTGAAGATGAAGTGGAGAGATACGCTCGGGAAGTTGTGCAAATGACTGACAGCTTTGATTTGATCGAGTGGTGGAAAAACAATGAAATCAAATACCCAAACTTGTTTGTTCTAGCAATGCAAATCCACTCAATGCCAGCTAGCAGTGCAGCGGCTGAGAGATCGTTTTCTTTGGCTGGAAATATAATAACAGAAAAACGAAATAGACTTGGGCCAGGAGCAGTTGATAGTTTGCTGTTTTTAAATTCATTTTATAAAAATTTTAATACCTAAGTACTAGAACATAAAAATGTACATTTAATTTTAATAGGCTTAGTTTATCGAATTTTTAGTTCCTTTTAATTCATAAATAAAATAAAATATATAATATCTAAAATACCTCAAATACTAATATAAATTAATAAAACTTTATTTTATAAAATTAATTTCGTGTTACTCTTTTTATTTGGCTTTAAATAAAATAAATCAAAGAGACACATCAAAGACAGACTGCCGCTTTCTATACGAGCATGCGCGACTCAAAGCGTTTCAAATGGAGTAACATACACGAGTTACAATACAAGTTAGCAAGACGAGTATCCGAGTCGAGTTACTCGACTCGAGTTACTCGACTCGAGTATCCGAAAAGGATAACACAAACGCACGCTCGCAGTGCTTATGCTGTACAATACCATGTGAGTTTATCAGCGGTAGGCACGCAGGGGGTTGGCGGGGTCGGGGCAGGCGACGTCGCACACACGACTCGAGTCGAGTCGAGGCATTTTCGACCCTTTTCATTTATGACCGTCATAAAAATGAACAACAACAACATAGCAAAGGCTCGGCTTGTGTGTGCGCCGCGGCAATTTGTACACTGAGTGAAACGATAAAGTAGGTTTGAGGACTTTATGATTTTAAAAAAGTGGTTTATTATAATATAATTATTCTGCTGCTCAATAATTTCTTTCAGTGTAGACCTTTTTTTTTTGCTCGCACATTTGGGTAGATCGACACAGTTAGGTAGACTTCAGCGAGGTTGCTGCTGCTCTCTCTTGCCCGCTCCGTCGCGCACATTTTAAAAACGAGTAACTCGCATCATGATGCGAGTGTTGATGCGATTTGTTACTCCTTTTCTGATCCGTTTGTGTTAACGATTCACAACAAGTAACAAATCGTACACTCTACTCGAGCGTAAGCAGGGCAACGGAGAACAATTCAACTCGAATCTACCCGATGCAGCACTCTGATGTGTGTATGTCAGGGACACACCACAAAAGAAGGCGGAGAGAGAGCGTGAAATAATTTGGCAATAATGAAATGTCTTCGTGGATATACATAGGTGTAAAGGCCATCCGCTACTTTCTTCTTCCCGCTGAGTATTACAAAAGTAGACTCATAACCTTATACGTTTTGCGCATTTGCTCAGCTGATACACTGCCATGCTTACTTTGTTGCAATTTAGTTGCTAAACCTTAATATTGTTGTTTATTTTATATAGTCTTGTTAATTTATAAAACATTTGTCTCTTATCTCTCAGCGCATATTTCCTTATCAGCTTAAACTTAATCGCAAGAAGCTTATCACAGGACAGACAGATTGTCTAGATGGCAACTCTTCAATGGAATTATAAGCTGTCCTTTAAAATCGATATCTGTGTTAATTCTGGTCTTAATTAAGTTTAAGTCTTAGGACCGATGCTTCAATGTCTAAATATTCATCTATAAGTTAGACAATCTGTCAAATAGGGCAATATCGTTTTTTTTAATTACCCAATAAAACAATGTGATGTTTACATACATATGCTCATAATATTACTTTAGAAAAAATTTTGTTTCCCGAATTAACAAATTTCGAATAATCGATATTTTACTGTATCATATCTTAGTGTTTAATATATAGTGACGAAAACATTTCCATGCCCCACAATTTCTGATATCCAATTTTGTGACGAACGATATTAAATTGAATATGTTCTTATAAAAGGTATGCACTCGGCGCGTTGCGCAATTATGATCCCGATCCTTTTTACCTAATAAGAAAAACTTTTTTGCGCAGTGCCAGGTGCAAAACGTTTTTTAAAATAAGATATAAACAATTTAATATCGTTCGTCACAAAATTCGATATTCGTATTCGAAATTTTGGGGCATGGAAATGTTTTTGTCACTAGACTTTTACCTCGTAAAGACTTTTTTATTTATTAGTATATAAACTCGATGTGATCGGACAGGCGTAGTAAATTTTGCATTCTTCCTGAATATATTGCTAGTCTTGCGTTTCACACTCTTTGTGATGCTGGGTCTCTAGTAAACTGTTGTCCACATTGTCTGGTTGAATTATAATAAAGCAAACTTATATCTCTACATCTATTTTATAGGAGTAGAAGTCACGCCCAAAAAAAACCGTTTAATCTTTATTGCACATCAAGAAAATCTAACATTTATAATTAAGCACATCTAAAAAAAAAATCGTATTTGTACATGTAAATATAGATTTGTATAGTTGCAGTAGACACCATTATCGCTTTTTAGGCAAGAGATTGATGATCTAAAAGCTTTGCTGCAGTGCATGCATCAACTCCAACTCAAAGTCACCATCGACATCGAATCTAACGTTATCGACACAGCCATTATAATTATCCAGCTTACTTTGGGCCCAGAGTATTAACTTGATAAGAAAAACCAGTTTGGGCTCCATGCTTGTAGACTGCTCATGCTTCATTATGGTTAAGTCAGGCTTGCTGTTTTTTTGCTGCCAGAGGTTTGCGGCGGAAGAGGTCATTAGTACTTCGATGGGTGTCATAGACGGAGTGGAATCAGTTTTAGTAGAGCTAACAGCTTTCCCCAGCTTGCGTTGACGAATTAGTTCGATCAGATGCATCTGCTGCATGTGGAAGTACATATAGTTATCGCATTCAAATCTTCGGTAAAGCTTTCTGGCCATGTCCATGGCATATTGAAGTTGCCCAGCTCGCACCGCGTTTCGATATTCTAGACTGTCCATATGATCGCCCGATTCCTTCTTTGCCTGAGCATCAAATCTTCGTGCCGCTTCCTTATAGCCCTCTATCAGCGTGGGGAATTTTGGTTAAGGAAATGAGCTAATCTTTTGATATTTTACAAACCTCTTAACAGGTAATTCATGATTAGTCGATTAATGTCTGCTTGCTTGCACTGATAGCTTCTCATACGGTGAGCCAAGCCAGTTCTCTGACTACTGCCCGCCATTATTAGTTATTGTACTTTCAGCAGGTATCTTAAGTTCCAATAAAGAGCTTTTATAAAGATAAAGACAGAATGGATGGTTTGTATTTAGGAAATTACGTATAAATATTGAATTATAAACTTGAAATACATATTAGAACTGTTATTTGCTGGCACAATGCCATTGTGCCATTGAATGGCACTGCCATCAATAACACAACTCTGCTAGCTAACATCTTGCGAATAACATTACTGGCGAATTTCAGCTCTGTTAGTTATTAAAATTAGCTGTTGCACTTTGACTGAAATGATATTCAACAAAGCAAAATATTAATGTCTTTATTTTTAAATGTTGCGACTGATAGATTATAACAGCAACAAATTGCCTTGTTTATTATCGGACTTAATCTGTTACCATGGTGTCAACTGATTAAATGTTGAACTTCGAATGCACTAAAATAAAGCAAAAAAGTATAAATAGCGGCAAAACTATAGCTTATGTGTATTGCTTCGTCGTTTTCGTAGTCGTCTTCGTTGTCTGACGCTCTTAAAAGAAACTTGCACAATGACATTGTCGAGTGTGCCACTGTTATCGTGTGGGCGCCAAAATAGAAATGTGTTGCTTTTCGGCAGCCGATAAAAATATCTCAGATACGTAGTATATGTGTAACATATGCATATCCAAATTGTATTTCACTTTCTATATAATTGTTTGTGCTTCTATACATTGGCTCACCGCAAAAAATACCCACCTGTTGTTGTTTTTGTTGCTCGTCTTGTTTTACTGTTGCAAATTTCAGTTGCTATGTAGACAAGTGTTAATGGTGGCCAGCAGGCAGCCAAATATGTCGAATGTGACGAGAAACAAACGCACCAGGCAATACAGTTCCAGAGCCAAAAGGCCGAGTGAAGCCAAGAGGATTGAATCCTCCAGCTCCAGATCCATGCAATAATAATCTTTAGCTTGCAATAACAGTTAGTGTGACAGTTGCAATTGCAATTGCAAATATATATTTTTAAACACTTTATTTATTGGGCAGTTGTTCTCGGTCTGTGACCAGGCCAGGATGCGTATACAGATGCGGCTGCCTTTCCGTGTGTTTTGTGTATCTCGCCTGGCAGTTACAATCCAAATCGTTTCCAGTCTGCACAAAACTTTGTACGCCCACGCATCATCAGCGCAGTTGCACTTTTTGGGGTTGCATGCAGACACTGGCACAGTGTTGCCTGGCTAAACTGTCGCCGTATTCGTCATGTTTCGAGTGCGCAGGACGCCAGCGCCATCTGGTTTTGGCTTTTTATTGCCCGGCAGTTTCCGCTCCCATTCCCGTTCACTCTCTATGCTCTGCGAGCATTGCTGTGCGCCTGTGTCGGCTGGCACCACCTGTGTGGGTGCCGCGCGACTAACGTCATCTCTTATACCCACTGTACCGCCACATGCAGCTCCTAGTGAACGTCGATGCACTGCAGAAGCAGCCGTGCCACTGTGTAGGCGCTTTGGAATACGAGACACAGGCGCACATAAATCAAAGACGACGACAAGCTCTGACGATTCTTCCAGGGCAGCAGTTGCAACGACAAATGATTGCTTTCAGTGGCACACACATTAGCGATAGTTTTACGATTGATAAACTAATGGCCATATTACACGTAATGTATGAATAATACTTAAAAAAAAAAACACTTGGCATTCCACACTGCGAAAAAAAGTAATTATTTATGATAACATAATTAAAACCATTTTGTGGTGAATGACAAACGGTTTTTTCAAAAAATCATTCTTTCTGTATGAATTTCCAGTGGCCTTTCTCTTGATGATGTGATGATGCTTTCATCATTAACGTGGACTGCCTACAGTCCAATATGTTTGATGTTGTTCTGTTACATATGAATACACATAAATTGGCATTAGGTTCGAAAGGTACGGCTGGAATAAAAATAATTACATATTTTTTCACTTTATAAATCATTATTTATTAAATGTAATTTTATGTAATAAAGAAAGCTCTGATTAAACACTTGGATTTCAGAAACACAAGACTTGGTATGCAAATTCCTGTATATCCTAAACAGATCAAGTTTGTCTAAGAATTTTGTTACTAACCCTTCCGCGTTCGAAATTGACAAACCAATTTGGAAGAGCACTTGTAAATTTAGAGCATGGTACAAATCATCACCATCGATTAAATGGGTTTCTCACAGTCCACTTTTCCCACTAGTTTATTTTATATTTTTGTTGTAGTTGCTCTTTATTGGTGGTTGCCGGTAACAGTTGACGGACGCGCGTGGGTCGAGCCTCAGACACTTGGCACAGGTGCACAGCAAAGCTGCATAGCTCGTCCATTGGAAATATTTACGGGACTGCAGCTGCCCGGGCGCATGTCCGTCAGAGTGTTGCCATCAGCTGGAGCTGCAGAAAGTTTCAATTGGATTTGTTGGCAACGCAGGAGCCAGTTCCAATAAAGTTGCAATGCTTCCTGTCTGCCTGCTGTTTTCCAGGCGCGGGCTGGTTCTGACTATTGCAATATAATCTTTGATCCAGGCAGCATCGAGTCAAACTGTCTGCTACTGTTCCCGATGCTCTGTTGCATACTGTGGCTTTATGAATGCCTGTTGAGGAGCAGATAAAATCGATAATAATTGAAATGGCGAGAGTCCATCAGTGGTGGCAACTTTTCGTGATGCCATTCCTGTGTCCGACTTCAAAGCTTAAGTTGCCACTATAGAAGTTCGATAAAAAAGATATTGCATAAGCTATCGATAAGATTAATTTCAATTTAACAAAACTTAAATGATATTTTTTTTGTGTTTTTCCATCATATTCGTTTTAAATATTCTGCCTTTGGAGGTCGTCTTCATCTTCATTGCCAATGACATTGACCTCTGACAGACTTTTGGATGAACTGGTTGACAGGCAAGCATAAACAGTAGTCGGCGATCGAAGTCAATACGACGAGAGCTTTCCAAATTGGAAGAAAAACTGGGTGTGCACGCGAGTGTGAATATATATACATACATATGTATGTATGTGCTTGCGTTCACTCGGTGAGCTTAACATAAACTCTTCCTGCCAGCAACAGCCTACGCACTTGATTGCCACTTGTCTGTTTCTAATTATAAACTTATATTAAACGTGCACGAATATTTTATTCATTTATTCTCAAGGCTGACTTCAATTTCCGTGAAACAAGTATTTGATGCTGTTGATATTGTAATTCGGTCTGAATAAGTCATTGACTAAGGCAGAACTTTTGAAACACCGAACCAAATTTTTAAAAAAATAACTGTAGCTGAAATGCAGCTTAACTTTTTGAAAAGAAAATAAAACAGCGTATAAAGAATTTTATTTTAATTTATTTATACATTCTATATGACTAAATAATTAATTAAGTTACAGTCGTACGATAAAATGTGACAAGAAAATATTCGAATTTTCAAAAGTATCTTTTTTCATCTGAGAAGCAATAAAGCATTTTTAAAATGATATTCCTTTATCTTGCAATCAATAAAGTTTAACTTTATTTAAAAAAATTAAATTAATCGATGCTTATGATTAAAAAATATAAGCAAAAACTCATCAAGAATCTAATTGTTTCTTATTATACTTTTTTCGTCCGTCTACAAATGCATATGTCACGGCAATCGCACACATCGCACTTATAATTGATTATTTTGAGGGCTGCCTTTTACATTATTAGCCTAATAGTGTAATAACGGAAATTTCATCATTAAAAATGTTTTTCAAAATATTCTCCATGATGCTGAAAACACTTTCATCCGCTTAATCTAATTTTGTTAAATTGTAAAAATTTTACATCGCAATTTGTTCTTCATTGTTGGGAACAAAAAGAAGTCCTTAGGTGCCAAATCATGGCTGTAAGGCGGGTATTTAGTTCGACGTTTTAAGTGTTCATAAACCTCACTTCTCTAAAAGCAAATGGTTGTATGTTTTACCATTCAGAATTTCTCTAACAGAATAGTTGTCACATGTTTAGTCGTCCTTTGGGACACTGCACTATGCAAAAGTTGTATTGGGAATGAAAATAGTATTTTGAGTGACAAAGCAACCAACATTTTCCCACGAACTTTTTGCGCAAACAAACATCAAATCTATCTGAAAGCTATTTGAGGCAGTACGTATAAGACAATAGAATATGAACAATTTTTTAGTTTGGTTGAGCTATCTTGAATAACAAAAATGATTTTCATACTAAATGTTGATTTTCAACCGATCGCTCCAATTACAGGTATATGAAGGGGGCGTGGCATCCCAAATTGGAAACTTTATCTGAGCCCGGTATCCAGATATTTAGGTACCAATATTGAAGTACCTAGCTTTTAAGGTCTCTAAGATCGACGCGATCATACAGACGGACAGGTTTTAATCGACTCGGCCGTTGATACTGATCAAGAATATATATATGTGTATATATACTTTATGGGGTCTGTGACGTATCCTTCTCTCGGTTACATATATAGTCGAACTTTCATAACTCGAATTTTCTCTAACTCCAACTAAATCGAGTGGCAATAAACTTTTAATAAAAAATTTCGATAAGTCGAAGTCTCTATTATTCAAAATTTTTCTTTGGATATTGGTGATTCGAGTTAGGGAAGTTCGACTGTATTTCACAAAACCATTATACCCCTTGTCCACTTTTAAAAACTGTAGAGAATGCATGTACAATGTGTGGTCAGTGGCCCGGGCCCATGCCTGTGTGCTTGATATGAACTTGTTTCTGGTGCCGTTCACCCTGAATAATTCATTCAAGAAAAGCAATTTCCCGTGTTCAGCCAATGATGAATATGTATGAGCGTACTTACATACAGACATACATACCTATGCTCGAATTTATGTACTCTTGATAAACCTTGCCAAAATATCAGAGACTTTTATTTACACGTTTATGCTGCTTTTTTTTTTGCTTATTTTTCTTTTCTTCTTTTGTCTTGCCTCTGCTCCTGTTGCTGCTGATGCCCTGGTCTTGGTCTGCTGTGCCGTCGGTGTTGCTGTCGCTGTCACTGCCTTTGTCGGTGGTGTTGGTTGGTTTCTTGATTGGTGGATCGACTGGGTTGCAGAAACCGCGGTTGCAAGTCGTGAAACTGTGCTGCGGCTGCAACTAGTATTTCTGCTTGCCCAGTATCGGCAAAGTATTCAAAATCCGGGTTTGTAAGAAAACTGCATTGCTTGAGCCACGGGCCCTGAGAGAAGAAGCCTAACCGAGAGGGAGTGATTGAGATAGAAACAGTGCAGTAAGAAAAGCTGGTTACAGCAATAGTCTTCGTCTCAAATGTGATTTTGAGGTCACTGCGGCAGCTGATGCTGATTGCTGCTTGCTGTGCTGTGGTTAAGATTGCGGCAAAACTATTGCAGTGGCGTCTCAATGTAATCGCAGGGCGATGACAAGAGCCACAATAATAACTAGTTTGCAAAACTATTTTGCTTTCGCGCGCGTCTGTTTGTTGTTTTTAAGTTTTACAGCGCCTTATTAACAGGCGCACAGCGGAAAAAGCACAGCGAACTGCATTCTGTGTTTCGCTGCGCTCACAAAGAAAATGAATACAGTTGTGAACTATACAAAAACAGTGACAGCAGCTGTACAGAAGTGCAACAACAATAACAGCAGCAAGACAACAAGCAAGCATTTCAATACACACAATGCAATATTCTCTTTGTGTGTGTTTGCGCTTGTAAAAAAAGCAATGCAAGTAACACCGACACCAAGTCGCAGACCCCGAAGTCCCCTCCCCAATTGATTTGTTCCCGCGCACTTTCAGCGACGAGAGCGAACAAGTTGACGATAAAACGACAAGACTTTTGCCTTTCCCAGTAAAGACATATGTACATCTATACATACGTACATCTATGGACATATAACTGAATCTGTATGCGTATGTACATGTGTGCGTTATCTGACAACACTCTCGCGCAACTCTTGTATGCGTCCAAGAGCAGCGATTCGAGCGCATCAGCTGTCTTTGTACATATACAAGTATATGTACATGTAAGTATGTATGTTAGTACGTACTTCGATGTACTTCCAAGATAATGACGTTGAATTAGCTAATGTAAACAACAATAAACTACACGTATTACTCCTCTTTTGCCATTCTTACAATTTTATACATAATATCTTCACTCTTGCTTTCGAACTTGCTTGCGAATAATATCCGAATTTAGTTAAGATATCTTAAATAGTACTATAGTAAAAAAACTCGTTACAAGGTAAAAGGCTTTTGAGCATTTCCATTCCATTGAGCATTGGGAAATTGCGCAAAATAGTGATAACAACAAAATCATACTAAAGGCGGTTTTTCAACCGATCGTTATTATGGCAGGTACATATAAAAAGCGGGCGTGGCATCAAAAACTGGAAATAAACTTGACCTACACATGTCAGCATATATATTTTGACAACACTTTAAGTTAAAACTACTCATAAATTAAACTTACTTCATGTACATACATTTTGGAATCAATGGAAAGGTCATTAAAATTCAGTTTAAATGATACAAAACTTTTCTTAACCCATTAAGTACCCATTGAAAATTTTGAATTTTTGTGAAACTTTTTTAGACTTGACTTTACTTTTCGGTCCCAAACTAAAAATGTTTTGAAGTTTCTTCAAACAATTCTAATGATGATGATGAAAAATTTTGTATGAAAAAAAATCAAAAAATCATAAGAAACCAGGAACATATTATCTCATCTCTCATGCCATCGGCATAAAAAGTACAGTACAAAAAGGCGAATGCGCAGATTAAAATTTAAAAAACAGAATTAAATTAAATTTTATTCAAAGAATTATCCAATTATAATATTAAGTATTGTAATGGATATTTGATCAAATTTGCTCCGCCCCCTTCGCTCGCCTTGGAGGTACTTAACCTTGATTTTGAACTGATCGTTCCTAGGACAGCTATATGATATAGTAGTCTGATATCAGTAAAATTTTATCAGGATGTATGATACCATCATATATGGATATTCTGTTAGGTTGGTCAATATTACGCGAGAAATGAAAAAGTTTTTCATACTAAAACATGATTTTCGATTGATCGTTCCTATGACAGCTATATGATATTATTTATTTATTAAATGTCAGGCTAAAAGCAGCCGACACAACAATTTTATAATAAATAAACATTAAGATTAAAAATATATTTAAATTACAAAGTAAATTACAGTTAAATAAATTCTGTGGGGCATCTAAAATGAAAAAGAAATTTATTGGCCCATCATTTGTTGCAAGGATTGGGAGAGAGAAGACTGAGTAAGTGAAGCCTACTAGACTATGACGGCATCTGAATTTCTGAGTTCCAGCCCAAGACACGTAGAGCAAAAAGTAAAAATTGTTTCTGAACCGATTCTATCCTGGCACGATAGGATTCGTATTGAGGAGACCACACACATGATCCATATTCAAGAATCGGACAAACAAGTGAAGTGTCAAATTGCTTGGACCATCGCTTGATAACCCCCATAGTTTTATTGACAGATATAGCAATATGTTTATCAAATTTCAATCTGTGATCTTAAACTATACCCAATTCATTAACTGATCTTTCGGAATCATTCAAGCATTCCAATATATTGCTATTAAGTAAATTCTAAGAAAATTTGGCGCGAAGATTTATGTATATAAAGTCATAACTTTTCATTTCAAGCTATTGAGATTTAATAAATTAGTTTGGCACCAAAGAAGAAATGCATTTAAGTCTGCTTGCAAGAGACTGAGAAAAATGATCACTATACGATAAACAAAGCTTGTCATTATTCGCATACATATGTGCATGGGAGTGAGATAAAATATGGTAGATCATTTATAAATAAAGTTAACAGTAATAGGCCGAGATGACTGCGTTGCGGTACTCCAGAAGAAACTTTGACGGACTTAGAAAATGCATTTTTGAAAATAACACTTTGTGTTCTGTTAGATAAATAATTGGAAATCCAAAGAAAAAGGTTGTTCGAAAAACCGAGAAGATCAAGCTTTTTAATTAGAAGTGAGTGATTTACAGAATCAAAAGCTTAACTTAAATCCGTATAAATAATGTCAATTTGCACCTTTTTCTTGACGCCTTTATACACTAGAGAAGTAAACTCTAGAAGGTTAGTGGTTGTGGATCTTCGTCTCATAAGCCCGTGTTGAGAAGGTGAGATAATAGAACTACAGTTATTATTTTCTCAAAAAACTTCGAATTTGCAGACAACTTGGTAATGCCTTGATAATTCTGAACTTCGGACTTAATACCCTTTTTCATAGTTTTGGGAAAGAAGGAATCAACGGACAAAGTAATCAACTTATGTAGTGGTCTACATAAGGAGTCCGCACAGTACTTCAGCACAGAACCTGGCACACCATCAGGACCTGGTGTGTGTAATGGCTTAATCAATTTAAGATCGCTAAGAAGCGAGCTTTCAGTGATTGGGGGACTGAAAATACAGTTAGAGCAACGTAACCTATAAGGATGAGGCTGTCCAACACGGAGAATTAAAGCTTACAACGATGTAAGTAGTTATTATAGCACTGTGAGTTAAGTACTAGAAAATTTTAGCAGCTGATTACATATCGAGAGAAATCATAGGGATTTCCAAACTTTTTATATTTTTTGAATTGCTTGGATTTGACATTTTTTAATTTGACAAACCTTTTAGAGAACCAGAAGGTTATGAGGAGCTGATAGGAGATAAAAGCGGAACATTGACATCGAATAAGGAATTTAAAGTATTATAAAAAGGCTTAATGGCATTGTCCAAGTCAGAACATAAGTACAACTGAGACCAATCAGAGCATAAAATTAGATTGTTCAGCTTATTAAAGTCAGCTTTACTAAAGCACCGTATGCGCACAGTGTGCTGTCTAATGTCCTGTTGATAGAATTGCAAACAGGATTGATTTGTACCAAAGAAAGCTCCGTCAATAAATTCATGGGAATTATCAGGAAAAAGGGAATGCGAATCATTGGGTGAAATCCATCAAGCATACGACAGATTAAAATCACCTAAGGAAGTCGGTATCGGAAAGTAAAGATTATATAAATTTAATATCAGTCAAGTGATTATCATAAACTATTACATCAGAAAGAGGTGGAATGTAATAAAAAATGTTAAGTAAATGAGAAATGTATTAAAAGAAACTTTCACAGAAATGAACTCAATATCAAAATTAACAAGGGGGCTCTGGCTACAGTCGAGTGTGCTCTGACTCTCCGATAGCTCATACGTATTTGCACTCTGTTAGGCATGCCGGAGGTGTGATGATGCGGCATTAACTTTTTGACTAATTGTTCGTATTACATCTATGTGGTCTAGTGAACCGATTTAAACCAAATTACAAATTCCGAATCTATGAAATTGGTTGACTTATCTCTAAAAACAACAATAATTTTCGTACCATATCTAAAAACTCGTTCCTATGGCAGCTTTTTGATATGTGATTTCAACCAATTTTGGTCATTCCAAATGCGTGTTCTGTTAGTTTGGTTGAGATATCTCAAACAACAAAAAAGTTTTTCGTACCAAAACTTGATTTTCGACTGATCGTTCCTATGGCAGCTATATGATATAGTAGACCGATTCTAACCAAGTTTGGTCAGGATATATGGGCCTATTCTGCGTGCATATTGTCTCAGTTTGGCTGAGATATTTTAAGCAACAAAAAAGTTTTTCATTCTAAAACTTTATTTGCGGCTGATATTTCCTATGGCAGCTATATGATATAGTGGTCCGATCGAAATTTTAAAACAAACTTGATCTGCGCCCGCTATCCAGGAACCTACATACCAAGTTTCAAGTCTCTAGTTCTTATAGTCTCCGAGATCCTTTGACTCAAACAGACGGACATGGCTCAAACGACTCGGCTATTAATACTGATCAAGAATATATATACTTTATAGGGTCGGAGATGCTTCCTTCTGTCTGTTACATACATTGCACAAAACCATTATACCCTTTTTTACCATTTTCAATGGGCACGGGTATAAAAATGGTCGAAATTGGTTCGGATGCCAGCTTAGAGTTCACGGCCAGCAATACCACACCTCCTTTACGAGATATACGATTGCAAATATATATGGAGTATTTGGAAGAAAGAATAGAAAAGTCTGATGTGGCAGGCTTGAGCCAGGTCTCAGTAAAACAGATGACATCGAAATCAAAGGAACGACTGTTGAAAAATAGACTATATAGTTAACTATTAAGGTCTCGTACATTTTGATAAGCTAGAGTGATAGAGGAATTTAGTTTTTTGGTACTACGTTTGAAGATGAAGCAGATAGAGAAGAGCCATCAACTGAGATCGGGGACAGATCTCTCTTTCGAGTAGTATTTCCCGTGTATTCAGCAACAAAGATATGTTCAGGCCAGAAGTGTTGTTGGCAAATATCAAAAACCTTTTCTGAACACGATACTTTAAACGAAGTGATTTCCCTAGGGTAATTAAAACTGAATTTATCCACCGAAATACCAGGATCCTGTATAATGTTTTGGATGTATGTCTTAACATCAGACTGAACTTTGGAAAGCCTAGAAACAAAAATATGCTTTCGAAGCAGAAATGCCTTGGAGGGGCTTTGAAACACGAGGAGTTACGGCAGTCAAAGCTTTGGCTGCCTTTGCAACTGATGTGGCATTTGCTTTAACACTATTAGTGACAGACAAAACAGGTGAGGCGCAATTTACACTATCAAGTGGGTTATGGTTTGTCCTTGCTTGCTGAGAAGTTGATGGCTGAGAGTTTGGTGGCGTCAGATCAAGGTCCGATGTCAGGATTGAAATTGAGATCTGCGCCTGGCGCGGAGCAGAATTACTCTATAGTAGTCTGATTTCAATCAAATTTTAACAGGATGCATATTCTGTTAGTTTGGCCTAGATATCTCAAACAACGAAAAAGTTGTTCATACTAAAACTTGATTGGACTGATTGTTCCTATTGCAGCTATCAGATATAGTAATTTGATTTCAATATTCTAAAAAAACCGCTTTACAAGGTAAAAGTCTAGTGACGAAAACATTTCCATGCCTTAAAATTTCATATCTTCCATTTTGTGACGAAATATAATAAATTTATTATAAATGTTAATTTATAACATATGTTTATTTATTATATATGTATGCTATAAAAAATGAATATTGCCTAAAAGTAATACCTTTCCAACGATATACAGAACATACATTTAGCTTCTATCGTTTGGATACTGTGGTGGGCTCTTTCAATTTCCTGCTAAACTAACGAATTTTTGAAAAAGCCGAAAAACAAATGTTTCTAGATTTTTGATCAAGAACAAGTCCTCATTCAAACTTTTAAGCTAAATCAACGATTTGAAAAAAATCAACGATTAAAACTTTCAAATGTAACTATCTTTTGAGCCACTAGACGGTGATGATTGTGGTATTTTTGATAAGAATAGTAAAAAATTAAATATTTGTACCAAAAGGCTCTAACGGCATATTTGCTCCAATCATCTAAATTTTGACCCTTACACCTGCTTAACTCACGAACCAGGTAATCTTTCAAAAGTCTTAGTATGCACTTTTGTAAGTTAAAGCTATACCTTTCGATCGGTATACAACTCGTTTTGATCGGACAGTCATAGCAAAATTTTCATTCTTCCTGTATATATTGCTTTCGTCACTAGCGCAGACTGCCGTTCGCAGTTATAAAAGCAACGAAAAAGTTTTTCATACTAAAACTTGATTTTCGACTGATCGTTCCTATGGCAGCTAAATGATGTAGTTGTCCAGTTTCAATCGAATTTGGTAAGGATATCTGACAGTTTGGTTAAGATATCTCAATCAGCAAAAAAGGGTTTTATACTATAACTTGATTTTTGACTGATCTTTCTATGACAGATTTATGAAATGGTTGTCCGATCCAAATGTAAAAATAAATTCAATCTGCGGACGCTATCCAGGAACCTAGATATTAAGATCGACGCGTCCAAACAGACGGACGGACATGGCTCAATCGATTCGGCTGTTTTTACTGATCAAGAATATATATACTTTATAGGATCGGAGATGCTTCCTTCTGGCTGTTACATACATTTCACAAGACCTTTATACCCTTTTTGACCATTTTTAATGAGCATAGGGTATAAAAAGTAAATTATAAAAAGTATACTTTGTTATCTGTGCTCTACTATTCTTTGGTCATGGCTATATCGACCCGGCTGTGGATGCTGATCAATATATAAATATGTATATATAATAGGGGACTTTTTTCTAAAGATTTTATGTGTCGTTAGTCCCGAGGAAGTGGCTCAATACTACCCAAGTGGTACTGGGCGCAATACGCCGAATTTAGGGGGCAAACGCAGTTAGAAGTCAAATGCGCAAGATTTGCAAGGATGATGTCTGGACTTGGCTGGTATACATATGTGAGTTGTTTTTGTTTCTCTTCCACTATTTAAATGTTAAGTATTTATTTTAATAATCTACGCTCTCGTGTTATGATTTTAAAAAATTTAAGGCAAAAATTTACATTTGGGTAGATTTTTACTCATCAAAAATAAAAATATTAAATACAAAATATCACCTTCAAATTGATCAATTGTATTTATTTATTGTATTTAAAATAGCCAGCAATTCGGTAGAGTAGATCATTTCATTCCGTTTCATCTCAAATTATAATCAAAAGAACGTAAAATGAATTACTTGGATTCTTCTGTTCAAAAGCTTCAAAGCATTTGGTACAAAGAAATAGAAAAAATTAAATAAAAACGATATTTTATTGAATTAATCAATATGAATATGAAAGGAAATCTTGCAAAAAATGAGAATAATATTGAAAATCGTTTTAAGTCCCTTTACTTAAATTGCCAGAATGTATGTATAACACATTTGCCAGCCTCAAAGCAATCGATCCATGGGTCCGATGATGAAGATAGGAGCCCGTGTGTGAAAGGTTGTGGGTTCGAGTCTAGGAAGTGGCATTCAAATATTTTTTTTCAAACAATTTGGGAATGGCAGATAACTTTGCAATGCCTATGTAATTCGAAATACCAGACTTACCACCTTTTTTGTGGAGAGGAATGTCAAAGCGTTGAAATAGGTAAAATGTGTGAATGAGGATCTATTCCCAATCATAAAATTAGAAACTTTTGTTCTACGACTTTTTCGAAAAAAAAAGCTAGTTAAACGATAGAAGCTAAAGATATGTTCTATATATCGATGAAAAGGTATTTTGAAGATCTTTTAGGCAAACTTGTAATATTCATAGGTAGGAGTTCATAGATAAGAAGCTACAGGTGAAGGAGAAGGTAAGAAGCTACAGGTGAAGAAGAAAAAGTTAGGCATTCGGCTCATTGCGCAATAAAGTCCCTATCCTTCTTACCTAATAAAAATAACCCTTTTTGCGCAGTGCCGAATGCCAAACTTTTTTTTAAGAATAAGTTATATATTCAATTTAATATCGTTCGTCACAAAATTAGATATCAGAAATTTTGGGGCATGGAAATGTTTTCGTCACTAGAATTTTACCTCGTAAAGAGGTATTTTTTAGAAGATTGATGTCTACGAGGAGTAGTCTGAGATGATATTTCATTGTTATGTCAGTTGTTTGTGAAGATTTCTTCTTCCAACCTAAATTTTTAGTAAGCTCTTTTGATTTTAAGTTATTCTGAACAAAACTCACCAACCATCTAAGACTTTTCGGAATTTCCTGACGACCTTTCCCTTAATTTTGAAGAATAACGGCAATCTACTTTTTTTCAGGAGTCAATGGTTTCTTCGACCCATTTAAAGAATTTTTTTTAATTTTGATATACTTAATTATGCCAGGAGCCAATAAAAACCATTAAATCTTTGAAAAAATCCTGATCTGATTACAATTTATAACTAACATCAGTGTACTTAATGTTTTGTCCAGACCAAAAATGACCATCGAGCACAAATTTATGCTTAGAATTCAGTAAAGTTGGTTCACCATTTTCATTTTTGATTTAAGTGCTTAACAATACTGTAATAACTGTACTGTAATGCTTAACAATACCCAAATAATATAAACAATTAGCAACCGTGCATACCCTTACCCTCTCGCCCATACAAACTCACACACACTGACATCGCTAAGACAGCGACTTCTGGCAATTGCGTTTTAGTTGTTTTGCTCGTTTGTTTCGCTCTGCATTTATACGTCTATAAATTGATTGGTATTTGTAAGTATGTTTGTATTATTGCTAAGTTTGTTTTGCTATGTTGTTCGCTAAAATACTCGTTTTCGCCGCAATGTTATTGTATTTTTCGCATTTCTCTGAGTAACGCTTCTGTTCTTCGCTTTTATTGTGAGTTGCAAACCTGTTTGGACGGCATCCATTTCTGTCAAGGTTTTGGTGACTGCGTGCGTAGTTGTTGTTGCTGGAAGCCTCCACCAACCAACCGCACACCCCTTTGGACCAGTTGCTATTATTTTAGCAGCTCTATAATCTTTAGCTTTTCCCCTGATTGGAAGTAAAAATTAATCGCTTTGGCAGAGATGCAGTCTCAATTTGTTTGCATTTATTTCCGTTTCACAAGCTATTTAAGCATTTATTGTTTTGACGTATCAATAGGCAGTTATAACTTACATTAATTAAATAGTTTTACTTTTAATTAAAAATGTGTTTGTTTTTGCGACCTTTTTACTTGTTACTCGAGGTCTAATATCTTCGATATGACAATTTATCAAAAACAACACAACAACATACAAAGCACTTGCAGAAAGCAAGGAGCAAGGCTCGGTGTACAGCTGTTTCAAGAGAATGCCAATGTCTATCATCAGTACCGTTGTGCTGACTTGACCAGCGAAATTCCATTGAACTAAAACCAATTGCTACCAGAAACTACCCACTGGTAAATTTTGCACAGAAAAGTGTACAGAATTGGTACAGCGCGCTCACAGTTCTGCGATCCGAGTTTATGTAAAACACTCATTCGCTTTTATACATGCGTGGCCAAAATTCTCTGTAGGTAATTTATAAACCGCGGAAATCCAGTTGGAATTCTTATTAAATTACCCCACCGCTAGGGAGCGTCGAATCTACACGGCAGTAGAAATATATTTAAATTTAATAATTTTATTTAAGCATTGCTTTACAATCATAGATTACATTCTAATAATTACTTAAGCTAATTTAGATATATGTACATTAACACTGCAAAGAAAGAAAAGCAAACAGTAATTAATTTACTTACCTGGCATATTAATGTACATATATTTGTACGAATACATAAAATAATGGCACTGCTGATTGTCGCAAACTGTAATATATAAATAAGTATATTAAAATACGCAATAAACAAATTAAACTTACCTTTTCTAAATATGGGCAATTCCACAGAGATGTTTTTTTTAGATATTCGTAAAACTGTGGCATGTAAGGATTAGTATAAAAGTTGTTGCCCTTTCTAGAGTTATCTGAATCGAACTTGCTTCGTTTTGCAAGGGTATTAAATCTTCGGCGCGCCGAACAGCATCCACGTGCCTAGGCTCAGGGTATCTTACCGTCGAGTCTACTCGACTGTTTCGCTTGTTTTAAATACTTAGCTTACTTCGAATTCGGACTAACAAATGTGGCATCGCTGACCCTGACTGAGAAAATATAAATCGAAGTAGGCGGCAGCTGATTGCGATCCGATTCGTTTCGCTCCAAATGTTTCAGCGAATATATCTGTGTCAGCGGAATGAAATTGAAGTGAAATTCAAACGGAAGTGATTTCTGTGGCACACCTGATAATGACAACAGTCCCTGGTGCTTGCACTTATCATCAAAGAGAGAATTGTAATTTCACGAATGGTGTAAAATGGCATTTAATTGGACCGCAACTCTAAAGATGACTTAACAAAGAACGTTTTAAGATTTGTAGCATTTTATTAAGAACATCCATTGTTTTCTTTTTTTTTCTCTTCAGGAGTATGGCATCTCTAAAAAATGCGAATTTCTGTTTAAGCTCGACTACAGCCTCATCGAACTGGACAACTCAAATGGGTTGCTAAGTCCGCGATATCCAGGACGTATACTCATTCCGGAATATGAGCACGGGCACATGACCAAGACGCTAATACCCAATAACGGGTTGGTCGGAGGCGGCTCATCCGGTACAACAGCAACGGGAACGCCACAAAACAGTAGCAATGGCAGCTCCGCTGGAGTTGGTATCCAAGCTTTTGTGACATTCGCTAATCCGCTGCAGACACAACCGCTGGCACCAACGGTGCAGCAGACATTGCAGCAACAATCGCAGCAGAATACCATCTATGAAGATCAATACGACGTACAGCGCATGCGGGAGCTGGTGACCATGGCGAAGTACGCACGATGCAGGCAGCGATTTGCAGTGCCTGTAATTATGTTCCGCGGCAAATACATCTGCCGCTCGGCCACACTATCCGTGATGCCGGAGACTTACGGTCGAAAGGTTGTGGATTACGCTTATGACTGCCTCAGTGGTAATTATACTGCACCCAATGGCGAGGAGAACGAGGCGGACACCACAGACGAGTCGCTAATAAATCACATCAATGATCAGTCACAGTCGCAGTTCAGCTACGACGAGGTCATCAAAAGCGACATTCAATTGCTGCACACGCTGAACGTGTCTACAATAGTCGACCTTATGGTGGAGAATCGCAAAATTAAATACTTTATGGCGTAAGATGCTACAATAAAAATTTTCCACTGATTCCAAAACAATTTTAAATTTATCCCATTCGCCTTGCAGTGTCTCCTCGTCAGAGAAAGCTGATCCCAATAAGCATTACAAAAGCTTTAATCTGCTATCACTGCCGTATCCAGGATGTGAGTTCTTTAAGAAATTCCGGGACAACAACTACATGGCCAAGAATCTACATTACAACTGGAAGCAATCGTTCAACGATGCCAACATTAACATACCCAATCTGGGACCCGCTGCCGACATCGACATCATCTGGCCAGAATATCGTGACTGGGATCTGGTCTCAATTACGCAGAATTATCTGCGTGCCACGCTTAAGTACATACAGGAGGAGAATTCGGGCGTGCTGATACACTGTATTAGTGGCTGGGACCGCACGCCACTATTTGTATCATTAGTGCGGCTATCGCTTTGGGCCGACGGGCTTATCCACCAATCGATGAACGCGTTGCAGATGGCGTACTTCACTCTGGCCTACGACTGGTATTTGTTTGGCCATCAGCTGCCAGACCGCCTTAAGCGTGGTGAGGACATCATGTTCTTCTGCTTTCACGTACTGAAGTTCATTACGGACGAGGAGTTTAGCATTGTGGAGCACCGCAAGCGAACCAAAACATCCAGTAGCAGCGGCAGCAGCGTCATTGTCATTAAATCAGATTGCTGCGATGATGAGCCACTCAAAGAGTGAGTTCACATTTGAAAAGACCTAAATTTAATCTATACAAATCGTGTCTTTAATTATATTTTAGGGACTACATTTTGGCCTTCGATCAAGATAGCAATGACAGCTACTCAAACTGTGATATGTCCATAACAGATAACTTCTATGCCACAACAACAACCGCAACAACAACACCAGCGGCAACATCTGCGGCAACTGTACCGCCAGTACTTGTCAACCCGCTTACAAGCCGATCCCCCAATCCCAAGCGGTAAGGAATCGAAAATCTTCTCGCTGCAATATATGGAATATTTACAAGTATTTGATAATCTATTGTAGATCCCGTACCAGCCCCATTTCAGTGCCCGGTGCGAATGTGCGTCAGCGCCAGGAGTCAACATCTTCGAATGGTAGCTGGCAGGTGGTTACAGACACCGGCTCCATAGACTCAATGATGAACGGCAGTTATATGATGCGATTTGTGTCACAGCAACAGCAGCAATCAGATAACATTCCAATATGCAATGGCGGCAATGGCTATCACTGTAATATCAACAGCATGACCGGCGCCTATCCAAACGCCAGTGGGGTCAGCAGTAGCAACAGTAACAGCAGCGCCAACAACATGCACGGTTTCGTAAATAGTTCCTTCAAAGATATGACCAACGGCAGCACTGCTGCCTCCAAGCAATGTATCAATTTGTAAGTGATGCTCTGTCTTTGCCATGGCCTTTATAACTGCCAATTGCAATCTCATAAATTTTCCCCTTTAATTTTGATTTGCAGACGAAAACAACGGCTGAATGCTGTGCGCGCCATCTTTATACAAGCGTATGGCAAAACGATTGGACTGAAATTTAAGGAAGGCTCCTCAATGAACTTAGCTACGTTTATTGGCAATCTGGCGGACCAGCTTTTTTGAGCTGCATCTGGCTCTGTTACTGTGCCTGCCGCATCTGAAGTATGCCACATCCACATCAATTGCTGACTGTCTGCTGGGTTGTGGCTTTGTTGCTTGTTAGTTTTCTTGTTAGTGCTGCGCTTTTTTTACCATGACTGTATTTTGTAGACATGTTGATTATTTACGTTCTTGTGACACTTGTTGATAATATTAATAAACACAAAAACCATATTCATATATACATAGTAGAAGCAAATGGATCATACAAGTAGACAAGAGTTCCTTACGAATTCAGCGAATGGCAACATTTCGGCATTCGGACTAACCACAGCCAATGAACAACAAGCATATTACAATGCTCTAGCTGACCGCCGATCAACGTGTTTCTTTTAGACAACCCCAGCAACATGAGACACGCGTAGTGCAGATACATTTGTTTCGCCAACTAATTGTTTAGTGACTACAAAATCAAATCGGTTTAAAAAATATACCTAAGTTGTAATTTATAGTAATATCTTTTATAAATAAACGTATTGTGCATTTTATGTAAGACTAATTTAATTCGTTGCCATATCAACTAAATCGAGGACAAAGTCTTCCGTATCTTATCTAGCTGAGCTTGACTCTGGAAAAAGACATGTAATCGTCGAGATTAACACGTTTCAGTTTCACTGCAACTCTTTTCGTGTAGTATTTGGCGCTTTTCAGTGGCACAAAGCGTACTTCCAATTCATCAGTAAGATTGGATACTGTTTCTGGGTTAGTTCCTTGCTTGCTTGCTTCACGCGGTCTTGCTGTTGGCGTTTTAATATCCAGTGATGGTAGAGCATTTAGGGTTGTTGTCTCTTCATCCCGTGACTCTAGCAGGCGACACACGCTGCTGATGACAAGATTGCATTCGCTGCTATTGACAATATTTGTCGAAACTAAGTTTTTCTCCCCACATTTCGTATTTGAGGGTAACTCCTTGTTTTTAAGATTACTTTCAATGGAATTGAGTATATTCAAGTTGTTTTTGCTGCTGACGAAGTCCTTTCCAGTCATAATATTCGAGGGCAACTCCTTGACTCGAATCGCTCTTAGAAATTCATCGTACTGATTCTGCACGATATCCTCCGCTTTCTGACTTAGCGCCTCTAAGTGTATGCTTCGCTCATGAGCGAGTATGGCGTCTAGCACCTCAACCTCTAACCGCCTTTGCTGTGACTCCGTTAGCTTTTCCAATATTGGCAATTGATTGGATATTAATTTTTGTGTAGGAGTTGTTAGTTTAGTTTGCACAGGTGTTTTGACATTCATCAATCGATTCATTTTGCAAATTATGTACCAAAGCGAGTCAGGTATTTGCCCGCATGCCTTGCCGAGCGATGGACATACCGGCCTCAGGACTTCCCAACGCCATTGCAGCTCCTCAACGGTAAACGGCGTGTTGAGTTGCAGTCCCTTATAACTCATATTAAATCTCTTGGCTATCTCCTGCCAGCCCCATTCCTCGTAATCCTTGTCGCCATGGGCATGCACAGCTTTGCTAAACAGGAATGGATACGTGTAGAGTAGCTCGAGGAGCTGGAGATCATTCAACACTATTTGAGACTTCGAATCTGTGTTGCAGATATTAATTTCCATTTGGGTAGCCTCCTCTAAGGAATCCATTTCAATTATGTTTTTACCCATCAATTGATTATTTTCCCCTTGTTAAAGTATATGCTGTACGTCTGTGCAATGAGTAAGTGTTTATTGATATTGTTAAATCAAGATTATATTTATGCCAAGTAAATGAGAGAAGAGAAGGAACTAGAGCTGGGTCGGCCATTCACGATATATCGAATTTTTATTTTATTTTTACACTATCGATGTTTTGACTTCGATAGTTAAACGCGGTTTTGCTTCACTGTTTTTGGCGTAGGTACATAATTACTTGGTGTTGGCGGCTGGAAATTGTCCAATTATAGAATTTTTTTTTAAATTTTTTGTTTAGTTTTCTATTTGTACTGTGAACCATTATGTTTTAATATTTTTTTGATATTGTCTTGAAAGACTGAACTATTTTAAAATTAGCACTTCTGTTATTTAAATAAATAGATGTTGGTAAAAAACAATACTATCGAAAATATCTTCACCATCGATGTTTTCCCAGCACTAGAAGAAACGTACAACCACGATACAAAGATTTTGTTATCGATTGATTTGCAGCATTGGTTTTCCATTGCAAAGAAAAGCAGATTGCTGCACTAATCCAGTGTTGCCAAATAACGACAAGGAAAAAATATTAATAAAAAATAAATTACCTTATAAAAAATTCGACCCATCTGCAGCAGTGGTAATTTACAGAGCAAGTTGTTTTTAATATTTTTAGCCTCGAATAACATTGAACTGCTTAGAGTATATATACATATAGCAGAGAAATGTCCAGCACACAAAGAGATGGGTGCACCCAATACGCACTGTGCTTGCTTGCCATAGAATATTTCTTCTATTTTAACATTAATTTACATTTTCCATTGCCTATTCTCTACTCTTTTTACCCAAATCAATTCTGCATGTTCAAATATAAAACACACCACAGTTGACGCATAGAGTTAACACTCAACTTTTTATTTTTTCGTGTTGCATTGGCAACACTGCCTGTCCGCTCGTCGACAGAAAAATATTGAGCATTTTACGGCGCTAAACATTTTTTATGTTTCAGTACTAAGTATTAATGTCGACATACATTTAATTTTCTTAAAATTCATAACTGGTTCCGACTCATGACCATGTTTAGTTTTTCGTTGCTGACGAATCTTTGCTAACTTGACGCACATTTTTTAGGCCGAGAAACATTTTAAACTTATAAAATATTTCGTTGATGTCACGAGTACATTTATTGCTGGAATATGCTACATGAACTTTAAAATATGCTAAATTTATGGCTATAAGCTAGTTGCAAATGTTATCAGCCATTCCATTTTCTAGATACAGCTAGATCTAGCCTTAAATAAGCTAATCTGCCAGCACATGTACTGTATTCTTCTTTTTCGGCCTTACTCAACACTACTTTTTAAGCATCTGCCGGTGATTTGAGGCACCCCTGTACAGAATATACACAATTTGTGAATACTTCTTCTGTGTAAAATAAGTTACGTGTTGAAAACAATACGCCAAAATGAGTGGCGGTACTATGTTATATGGCGGAGATGAAATTGGAGCCTTAGTTTTCGATCCAGGCCACCATTCGTTACGCGTGGGTTATGCTCAGGAGGATTCGCCTAAAGCTGAAATACCTTCCGTTGTTGGAATTGGAACCAGCGCGCCAGACACTAATCTTGATCCAGAGACAAAAACAGACAACAATGCAACGCCAAGCAGTGAGTAAATGCAAAAAATAAGAATTAGTTTACGCGTATACATTTCACGTACCCACCTCTCATCCTGCCTATCACCCATAATAGACGTCGACGCACGGAAGTACTATGTGGACACAAACTATGTAACTGTTCCACGTTCACAGATGGAGGTGCAAACTTATATGAAAGACGGCATGATTGACAATTGGGAGCTTTTCGAGAAGGTCATTGACTATGCATACGCAAATGTCATACAATCGGAACCGGAGTATCATCCGGTGCTTTTCTCAGAGGCATCGTGGAATGTGCGAAACAATCGCGAAAAGTTAACCGAGCTAATGTTTGAGAAATACAATGTGCCAGCATTCTTTTTAGTTAAAAACGCTGTGCTAGCTGCGTTCTCCAGCGGACGTGCCACGGCTCTTGTGGTAGATAGTGGCGCAACGCACACCTCTGCAGTGCCTGTGCACGAGGGCTACGTACTTTCTCAGGCAGTGGTCAAGTCGCCACTTGGCGGAGATTTTCTCTCCCGACAATGCAGGCAACATCTGGAAAAACATGGCATCGACTTGTCGCCTGTGTATAGAATTGCTTCCAAGGACGTGGTGAAGGAACGCGACAATGCACGATTCACGCTGCGAAAACTGCCCGAGAATCTCACACAATCATGGCAAAACTATATGTTGCAGCTTATGATGCAGGACTTTCAAATGAATGTCTTGCAGGTGCTAGAAAATCCGTACGACGAACGCGTCGCCGCACAAATACCTATGGTACATTACGAGTTCCCTAACGGATATCATCAAGATTTTGGTTCCGAGCGTTTTAAAATTGCCGAAAGCCTCTTCGACAATGCTATGCTCGGAGCAGGACAACTCGCGTCAACAAGCGTGGGAATGTGTGACGCTGATGTGCGCTTGTCTCTTTTCGGTTCGGTTGTAGTCACAGGTACAGGTATAAGCGTAGTATTTTATCAGATAATTATTAATCCTGTTCCAAACTTTCTTTAAGGTGGCAACACACTGCTTCAAGGTTTTCCTGAACGCCTCAACCGGGATCTGCAATTGCGTGCACCTTCGAACACGCGCTTGAAAATGATTTCAGCCAATGGTAGCGTTGAGCGAAGGTTTGGAGCTTGGATTGGTGGTTCCATACTAGCCAGCATTGGTACTTTCCAACAAATGTGGATATCATCGCAGGAATATGAAGAGGCTGGCAAGAGTCAAGTGGAGCGCAAATGCCCGTGAATGATGTTTTTAAATAACCAGAACGAATTCCAACTTTAATTGTAAAGAAAATGATAAGATGATAATTTTTAAGTTTTTATTGTGCGCCTAATTCCACGAATTGATTTGTCAACTGATCGATAAAGGTCACATTATCACGTCTATAAAAGTACTCTTATTATATGATATTTTAAAATCTTTCGATCTGAAAAGATAAAAGCGATTACCTATAATTTAGTAATATGTACATACACATGTGGTATGGTTTTTGAAAACTTCGATTATGACAGAAATTATTGTTGAAGAAAGTATTTTGGGGGTAAAAAATCAAAACACATTTTCAATAAAAACAAAAACCTCTACGAAGTAAAAGTCTGTAGCAAAAACATTTCCACGCTCAAAAATTTCTGATATCCAATTTTATGACGAACGGTATTAAATTGTGTAAATTATTCTAAAAAAAAAGTTCGGCATACGGCACTGCGCTACAAAATTATTTTTATTAGTTAAGAAGATTGGGACCTTATTGTACAATTTGCCGAATGCCAAACTTTTTTACCCTGTGCCCATTAAAAATGGTCAAAAAGGGTATAATGGTAATGGAAGCATCTCCGACCCTATAAAGTACCACTTCGGACGGCAGTCAGCGCAAGTGACGAAAGCATCACGAAGGGTGCGAAAGGCGATTAGCAATATACACAGGAAGAATGGAAAATTTGCAACGACTGTCCGGTCAGGTCTAGTCATAAACCCATCGAAAAGTATAGCACTCACTGAATTTAAATGATACTGAGACTTTTGGAAACTCACCTGGTTCGTGAGATAAGCAGTTGTAAATTTAAATGATTGGAGCAAATTGGGCCGTTGGATCCATTTGATTTTATTATACCCTGAGCGTGTATATTAAATTTGTTAAAAGTATGTAACGGGTAGAAGGAAGCATCTCCGACACTATAAAGTAAATATATTCTTGATCAGCATCAACAGCCGAGTCGATATACCCTTGTCCGTCTGTCCGTGTAAGCAAAGGATCTCAGAGATGGTAAGGGCTAGGACCACCAAATTTGGAATATAGAAGATAACGGTTCTTGAACCGGTGAATTTGAAATGCATGAAAAATGGCACCGCTCAACGAGCAACAGTTGACAAAGTTTAGTCTTTTCAATTGGATCGTGTGGTCACTGTGAGTAGTCAAATTTATTTTTCCATCGTAAAGGTTCTTTATTTTTTTTTATAATTTGTTAGAAATAAGTGCCAAAAAGTAATTAAATTTTTATCAATATTCTGTCTTTGGTGGAAAAAAATCTAACAATATTCAATCACATTCAAATCAACCAGAACATGCATCGCTTGCAGAAAATTATACTGAATCAGGATCAGCAATAAAAATTTGCCCAAAAGCCTTAAATTTAGGAATAAGTGCAATAACAGAGTTTTTCGAGGTTTGGTTAAGCAACGTAAGAACCGTTGTGCTTGACTCATTCCTAGAGCACTCATCGATGGTATTTGACAATGATATTGATCATAAACTTAACTTTTAGTTCAAAAATTCCTTTGGCGACCGCTACAGAACTAAGTCCCCCTAGATTGGCAAAATCTTACACTGTGCGAGCAGTCGGCGAAGCCCCCTAGTAACATATAAATTTTCAGAATATTGTTTAAGTTTTAAGCTAATAACACTAGTTTAGTGTCTTAAACCTAAGTGAGACTTTCTCATGGATTTTGGCCTCGTGTTTTCGACCTCGAAAATTCACAAATAGAACATACTTTTTTAACCCATTGAAATTGCTAGCATCTGACCTACTAAGCCGATCTCAAAACTATATGAGAGAAGTTTTACAAGGCAAAATATTTCAAAATATTTCAACGAGCTTTTCAAAAACTTTTTTCCAAATTTGCTTGAATATTAATATTTCAAATATCCTTAGCGGAGTTAAGTTAAATTGAGAACAAGGAACCTCCTAGGTAAGGAATAATCTGTCAGAATAAATAGGAATGAATGAATAGAAAAAAAGTAATTATTGTTTTTAGCTTATGGACATTTTCTCCACTTGAATACTATCTTCAAATAATATTAGAAACTAAATATATGGGCAATTCTCTAATGTCGAATGCGACATTCGTATGCATTCAAAGTGAAAAAATACATATACCAAGACACTTATTTATTTTGACTAAAGGCGAATCCTATAGCTCTTGTTAAGCACTATAATTGGTACACAGGTTGATTTTGGACAACAGTTCGTTTTCAAAATAATTTAAGTAAACCAAGGCATTCGCACGCGACTCAAACAGAAGTCAATTTTTCGGCGACCAGTGTTGACACTGATTTCAGCGAAACCTGCAAGAATATTTTAATGCGGCCAATATTAGAATGTAATGCATTGATTTATCTTAATAATGTTTGTTAATTAATTGAAAAATATTCAGTATTTTTTTTTTTATTCAATTTTAATTACTGTCGCACGCGACATTTCGTTCCATTATACTTTATATGTTTATTTTAGTAGTATTCATCATATATGAGAAAAAACACAAAGAACAGAAACTAACTTAAGTGATAGTATTATTAATGTCAGTTGGATTTATTTTTCTCGCCTCCGTTTTCACACATATACATTAAAACAAGTTATAATTTGTATTTTAGAAAAAAAATGTATTTATAATTTATACATTTTAGACTTACCATGTCGCACGCGACAAACTTTAAAGGCAAAGCGGTGAATATTTTCAATCAAAATTTTTTAAAATTAGATTGGTATAAAAATATATGTATGTTTGGACCCAATATGCCATGCGCATTAATCAAATACCTTCAACGCACTGAGATCAAATGTTCTACTTCGATGTCGGACGCGACATTGAGTTATTCGGTTAAGCAGATAAGAAATTCCCCTTAATTGGCAATCGCATCGTTCCCGTTACATTTTTCTTATATTTCTTAAATATAAACGAGATTTAACAGAGGAAATATCAATGCATAATGTCTCTCATTAAGAACAATAATCAAAAAAAAACGTGCAACAGAATTGTTCAAAACAGAACTTTCGCACTTTTTCGACTTTCCATTTGAATATTTGAAAATGTACTTTGAGTAAATGTAAAAATTGCATTGATTTATTAAATTTAATAGATTCCCTATAATAATATGTTAAAACTAGAGATGGGCACGGGCCTGTGCGGGCTTCGTGTCCCGCGGGCCGCTTCAAAAAATCCCCGGGCTTCGTGCATGAAAATCGAAAACGGGATTTTTTTCGTGCAGGCCCGGGCCTAAGCCAAAAGCCCGGAGGCCCGGTAGGCCCGAAAAGTCTCGATTTAAAAAATATTTTATTATCGATTGGTAAAAATATTTCTATATTTCACTGCTATATTATTTACACATCTCTTTTGTCGATATGACACTTATCAATAAGTTTGTCAAGCTTAATTTCACGTGTGTTTATAAGAAGAAGAAGGCGACAAAGCAGCAAAATGAATAAGGAAAAAATTAAATTTTTTTTCTATAGTAATATCAGGCCGGGCCGGTCCTCTTGAAAATTTGACCGGGCCGGGCCGGGCCTTACAAATTTTGTTTCGGGCTCGGGCCGGGCCGGGCCTTCAAAGGGAGGCCTGTGCCCATCTCTAGTTAAAACAACATACTTTTATTGCCTTTGAATTTCTTGGCTGCGGTTGACATTTCTGTGGAATTGCCCATATGAAGATGGTATTTTGATAAAGAAAAGTATCAGATGTATCCGCAGGTTCGCAATTTTACAAAATAATTTCGTGTTTTGTATGACGTTGAAGTGGGACTCAATCATTTTCAAACTATGAACTATTCTCCAGAAACAACTAAAGTTTTCATACCCAAAATAAATTCATCCCAGATCCATATTCAGTTAAATTGGTTGAGATATTTCACTAAACAACAAAGTTTTTCTTACTAAAGCTTGATATTCGACTTATTATTCCAATGGCAGCTATATGATATAGTGGACCGATTTCAACCAAACTTGGTCAGAATATATAAGATATCCCCAGATGCATATTTTGTTAGATTGGTTGAGGTATCTCAATAAAAGAAAAAGTTTTTCATACTAAAGCTTCATTTTCGACTGATTGTTCCTATGGCAGCTATATGATGTAGTAGATCGGTTTCAACCAAACTTGGTCAGAAGGTATAGGACCATCACATATGCATATTCCGTTAGTTTGTCTGAGATATCTTTTAAATTAAGATATTTCTAATTTGTGGGCGGGGCCAAAATCTAAAACAAACTTGATCTGCGTGCAATATAGACCTACATACCAAGTTTGGTGTCTCTAGCTCTTATAGTCTCTGTGATCTAGGCGCTCTTACAGATGACGGACGGACAGACGATCATGGCTATATCGACTCGGCTGTTGATGCTGATCACGAATATATATACTTGATAGGGTCTACCACGCCTCCTTCTGCCTGTTACGCACTTTTTTTTTCGACGAACTTAATAGACCCTCTGTATTTTTTTAAGTACGGGGTCTAATAATAAAAGAAAATTTACTTAATTAAAATGTAAATAATTTATATTTGGCAAAAAAACTTAAATTAGGGCAGCCTCCAAACATATTTTGAAATTAAAATACTTTTAATAAAAATAATTCAATTGGATTTTTTGCCCGTCTAAAATGTTCAAAAGAAATATCAGCAGAATTTGTAAATCTTATATCATGGAAATATAAGAAAATTTGATTTAATACCTTCAAAATATCTTTTTAAATCACAATTCATGTCTTTAGTTTAAGCTGATCGAAGTTATAAAACAACCATTAGAATACGAAACCCCTATGCCTATATTAACGCCATTCAATGTATTTATCCATTTATCGATTCAAAAGCCGAAAGATTTATTTGTGCCTAGCATACATAACTATGTTTGGCTAAAACTACTCGTTTAAAATTGATTATTTTCTGCAGGACTTTGCCTGTTAAGTTTGTCAGCGGGTTCTTCGCAACCACTGTCCGGTTCCAGTTCATAACTAATGGATATGGAGTGAAGTTTAGGTATATGTTTTCTGTGCTGCTTAAAATTTGCATTTGGCGTACTGAGTGACTTCCGGCGCCTAATTGTATCTCGGGTTATTTCAGTGCAGAGCTTTAAAAAGCGTCACATGGCACCGGACATTGTGTTGTTGCATACACATTGCTGTAAATGAGAATCGACAGGTTAGTCCTAGACATGCGATGAGTGTCGTTCGTGTGTCGCACTTACCTTGGCATTTAAAATGTCCTCAGACCAGTCCTCGTTTGCAATACGTCCGACGGCGTTTACGAGAATCTTTTTCACTTTTACAACATTCTCGGAAAAGGTCTTGAGCACGTCTTGTACATTGACTCCTTCGCAACCCATGCGCCAGCAATCGTAATCAGTGGCAATTGCTACGGAGCCATACAGCAAACCAGCTTCCTTGGCCAGCACAACTTCTGGGCAAGTCGTCATGTTGATTAGATCGCCGCCCCACTGTCTAAACATGTTGCTCTCAGAGCGGGATGAGAAGCGCGGCCCCTCAATTGTGACAATGGTGGCCTTTTCGTGAGCTTCATACTCTAGCTCCTTCGCTGCGTCCAGAAGCACTTTACGGGTTCGCTCACAAAACGCTGGATACATGGGCAAATGACAGACGCCATTCATGCCTGCGTGCGCGCCATCGTAGAAGGTCTGCATTCGCTTCGTGGTGCGATCTATAAAGTCATGCGGAACTACTAAATTGCCTGGCTTTATGGCCTCTCTGAGCGAGCCGCATGCTGTGGACACAATCAGATGTGTGCAGCCCACTTGGCGAAGAGCCCATATGTTAGCGCGGTAGTTTACATTTGAAGGCATAATATCATGCTTGCGGCCATGACGTGCCAAAAGAACGCACTGAACACCACCGATTTCGCCTTCGATCAGCGCATCCGATGGCGAGCCGTACGGAGTATTTATCACCTTTTCCTGCCGCTGCTCCAAGATGTCTGGATCATCCAGACCAGAGCCACCAATAATGCCAATCTATACACATGTGTCAATAAAATAACCGTATAGAGGTTAAAACATAAGTATGAGTCTATGTACAAATAGATGCATAAATATGTTTGTATGTATGTACTCGTACTCACTTTTACACGAATCGGGTCCAGATTAGTATCTTTGCATTTAATATGTATCATCTTGTCGGTTGCAACTATTAAATCCAAGTGGGTAGTCTGGATTAAAACGTGCTAAGGAACTGTCGCTGTCTCCGCGCTGATAGCGTTCTTGTTGATAAGCTGTCATAAATGTAGCGCAGCTGAAAACTTGAAGCATATTAATTTTGACTGTGGTAATAGGGCTGCAAAATCTTCGATAGTGATTTTATGATTTCGAGTTCGGTGACAAGCTATTGCGATAGCGGCTATAGCATAGCAAAGGCCTCGAAGAAACCTGAGCTCCATGTAGAAAAAACGCTGGCGTATTATGAAGAAGAAGAACTTGACATATATCTTCGCTATTCGATCTGGAGACTAAAGCATAGTACTGACAGTTCCTTATCTGGCAATTCCGTTTTTTTTTGAGTCTCAGGATCTACTAGCGAAGTTAAATGTTAAGTTCTTCTTCTTCACATTAAGCCAGCGTTTTTTCTTATATGGAGTTCAGGTTTCTTCGAGGCCTTTTTTTTTAAGTGTCAGTACTATGCTATCGAAGAGTAACTAAACTAAATGAACGATAAATGCAGCTTATGAATAGCTAAAAAACTTATGTGCGTCAAGATAACAACGGTTCGCCAGCAACGAAAAACGGAACTTGGTTCATGAGTCGGAACCAGTTATGAATTTTATCATTTTAAAATGTTTTTCGAAACTTAATCAATAAAGTAATGATGCAGAATTGTAGAAAATTTATTTATTTATAGTTTTTAGCAATATTATGGCAATTTTAGACTTTAAACTGGGTGAAACAAGTGAAGATAAAAACTGAAAAAGATTACATTTTCACCATTTCTTAAATATCTAAGCTCAGGAGGGCTGCCCCCGAAAACCGCTTATACATGATTAAAGCGCGCAATTTCACCTTTCTAATGATACTATATTTAAAAAAGTTTTCAGAACGTTTTTGAGATATTTTGGAAAGAGCGCAGCTACCTCGGTGAAAGTCCCATACAAAATGTACTGCCAAACTATATGTCTTGTTATCAAACCTTAATATCTTTTCTCAGGAAGGGTGCCCTATAACGCGGCACATAACGAATTAAAGCTACAAGTTTGGTGAAGCTATCGCAATTAAATTTAGAGAAAGTTATCAGACAGTTTTTTAGAAAATTAATTGATTGTAAATTAACCCCAAAAAGTTCACGAGCAAGTTCAATCGAGCTGGTAGCTCCAATGTGAACTGATCTACTACTCAACAGAAAGCTCGTTGATATGGAGCGGATTATATTTGCCTGACTTTTTTCGTTGCTAGCTTTTTACTCAATTCTGACTGCTTGCCCCCAGATGCACGGTATGGGAGAATATAGGCCCCAATTTTACAAACATTTTGAGGTGCCTGTCATCAATTTCTATCAGACAGTTTTTGAGAAATTTGCATTTTTGTATATTCTCCATTTGACATACATAAAACATCGTGGCAGCATTGTGCATGTGCATATGCAAATAAAGGCTGCCTGACTGATGCACATAGTCGTGATCATTTCACTTTTTATGAATGAAAATTACCGAATATATACTAAATTTTTACATTAATTAATAATTAATAAAAATTAATAATAATAATTAATAATTAATTAATGTAAAAATTTAGTATATATTCGGTAATTTTCATTTATAAAAAGTGAAATGATCACAACTATGTGCATCAGTCAGGCAGCCTTTATTTACATATGTACATGCACAATGCTGCCACGTTGTTTTATGTATGTTAAATGGAGAATATACAAAAATGCAAATTTCTCAAAAACTGTCTGATAGAAATTGATGACAGGCACCTCAAAATGTTTGTAAAATTGGGGCCTATATTCTCCCATACCGTGCATCTGGGGGCAAGCAGTCAGAATTGAGTAAAAAGCTAGCAACGATTTTCTGTTTCATACGAAAAAGCTGCCACATTTTTCGTTTATGTACAAATGCTGGCACATTGCTTCAGCCTAAATGGAGAATATACAAAAATGCAAATTTCTCAAAAACTGTCTGATAGAAATTGATGACAGGCACCTCAAAATGTTTGTAAAATTGGGGCCTATATTCTCCCATACCGTGCATTTGGGGGCAAGCAGTCAGAATTGAGTAAAAAGTTAGCAACGAAAATAGTCAGGCAAATATAATCCGTTCCATATCAACGAGCTTTCTGTTGAGTAGTAGTTCAGTTCACATTGGAGCTACCAGCTCGATTGAACTTGCTCGTGAACTTTTTGGGGTTAATTTACAATTAATTAATTTTCTAAAAAACTGTCTGATTACTTTCTCTAAATTTAATTGCGATAGCTTCACCAAGCTTGTAGCTTTAATTTGTTATGTGCCGCGTTATGGGGTACCCTTCCTGAGAAAAGATATTAACGTTTGATAACAAGACATATAGTTTGGCAGTACATTTTGTATGGGACTTTCACCGAGGTAGCTGCGCTCTTTCCAAAATATCTCAAAAACGTTCTGAAAAATTTTTTAAAAATGGTATCATTAGAAAGGTGAAATTGCACGCTTTAATCATGTATAAGCGGTTTTCGGGGGCAGCCCTCCTGAGCTTAGATATTTAAGAAATGGTGAAAATGTAATCTTTTTCAGTTTTTATCTTCACTTGTTTCACCCAGTTTAAAGTCTAAAATTGCCATAATATTGCTAAAAACTATAAATAAAAATTTTTTTACAATTCTGCATCATTACTTTATTGATTAAGTTTCGAAAAACATTTTAAAATGATAAAATTCATAACTGGTTCCGACTCATGAACCAAGTTCCGATTTTCGTTGCTGGCGAACCGTTGCTATCCTGACGCACATCAGTTATTCAGTTGGTAATGAACTAAAACGATTCTATTCAGTTGGTCATGAACGATGAAAGATAAATAGATCAGTTGGGCAGTTGTTTATGAACGATGTGAATAGGCTATAACTGTTTCTTATTAGTGAAACGTGAAATATATTTTATGTTTTTAATTAGGATAGATGACGAATTCCAATTATTTAGTTTCAGGAATTACTCTTAAATTTTGTATGTTGTATGGAAAAACTGAATATTCGTTTTTTGTTTTTGGCTTAAGTCACATTGTTTAAAGCTTAAAAATATAAGTAATTAAAACAGCTTTGCATGTAAAGAAGAAATTGAATCCAATAGTAGAATTTCGTGATGGATAGAATAAGTTCATTCGCTCATCTTAATGACCCGTTCATATTAGCTATTTCAGAACGAAACGACACAACTCTAAACGAAACGACACAGCTGAGCAGCTACAAGCACATGTGTTGCAACACGACTTTATAGGATATTAATAATGGGACTTGAAGTGAATTTTCCGGGAAATGACATAGACGATATCGAGGATTTAATATCATCCGACGATGTTAAGCCCCGTGAGCGGTACGAAACAAAGAAAAATGTAACAGTGCGCGTTAAAAGGCGTTCGCAAATTAAACCGGTGATAAGCGACTCGAACGAAGATGCGGGCATTCAACTTCAGAAAACAATTTATAAAAGTGTTATACCAGGAACACAAAAGGTATATGTAAAAACATGGGGCTGCGCACACAACAATTCTGACTCTGAGTACATGGCCGGGCAATTGGCGGCGTATGGTTACAATCTGAGCGGCAAGGATGATGCTGATCTGTGGTTGCTAAACAGTTGTACTGTGAAGAATCCTTCGGAGGATACGTTTCGTAATGAAATCGAGTCAGGTATGCGCAACGGCAAGCACGTTGTGGTGGCTGGGTGCGTGCCACAGGGAGCTCCAAAGGCAGACTATCTGCGTGGACTTTCAGTAATCGGTGTACAGCAAATTGATCGCGTGGTGGAGGTGGTTGAGGAGACATTAAAAGGACACAGCGTTCGTCTGTTGCAAAACAAGAAGGTGCATGGCCGTCGAGTAGCCGGCGCTCCTCTGTCTCTGCCCAAGGTGCGCAAGAATCCGCTCATCGAGATCATATCTATCAACAGCGGCTGTCTCAACCAATGCACTTACTGCAAAACGAAGCATGCTCGCGGAGATTTAGCAAGTTATTCACCTGCTGAGATAATAGAGCGAGCACGTCAATCATTTGACGAAGGCTGCTGCGAAATTTGGCTGACTTCAGAGGACACGGGTGCCTATGGACGCGACATTGGCAGCTCTTTGCCCGAGTTGCTCTGGCAGCTAGTCGAGGTGATCCCTGAGCACTGCATGCTGCGCGTGGGTATGACCAACCCACCATATATACTAGAACATCTCGAGGAGGTGGCCAAGGTGCTACAGCATCCGCGCGTTTACGCTTTTCTTCATGTTCCCGTACAGGTAAGCAAAATATGCATTACTAAAAGGTTGTTGCCAAAATAAAACTCACAATTCTTTCAATATAGAGTGGCAGCGATTCTGTGTTGGGCGACATGAAGCGCGAGTATTGCCGTAAGGATTTTGAACATGTTGTTGATCTACTGCGAGCTCGTGTTCCGGGTCTAACGATTGCGACTGATATTATTTGTGGCTTTCCTACGGAGACAGAGCAGGACTTTGAGGAGACGATGTCGCTATGCATGAAATATCGTTTTCCCAGTCTATTTATCAATCAGTTTTTCCCGCGACCTGGAACGCCGGCAGCCAAAATGCCCCGCATACCAGCCAATCTGGTAAAGAAACGCACCAAACGATTGACCGATCTCTTCTATAGCTACGAGCCGTACGAAGGACGGGAGGGCCAGATATACATGGTATTGGTGACGGAAGTATCCCACGATAAGCTGCACTATGTGGGCCACAACAAAAACTATGAGCAAGTGCTGCTTCCCATGCGCGACAATTTGCTGGGTACTAGTGTTCGCGTCCGTATAACTGCAACTAGCAAGTTCAGCATGATAGGCGTTATTCTGGATAAAGAGCGCGATTGGACGCGCTGTGACATTAACAACAAACACACTCATCAAGCGTCAGACAAAAAAAGCAGTCGGGGACAGCGTTTTATAGGAATCGCGTTAATTACGCTATCTATAGCATTTTTGTTACAGTTGTTCTTCAGATTCTTGTCCCATTAGAATAAAAATTCTGAATTGATAATGCAAGAAACAGTTTTCTGTTTTGCTAAGAGTATTACTTAAGGAACTTGGTTGCGGGTACTTAACAGTTTACACAGTAGGTAGCGTTCGATAAAGTTTCCAATCCTGGTTTCAAGATTATTTGGAAGCCTATTTTTATACCCTGTGCCAATTAAAAATGGGCAAAAAGGGTAAAATGGTTTTGTGAAATGTATGTAACAGGCGCATCTCTGACCCTATAAAGTATATATATAGTTGATCAGCATCAACAGCCGAGTCGATTAAACCATGTCCGTCCGTCGGTCCTTGTGTTTGAGTCAGTCGAACTCAGAGACTATAATAGCTAGAGACTTTAAATTTGGTATGTAGGTTGCTAGATACCGGGCGTCTAGATCTCAGAGACTATAAGAGCTAAAGACTCCAAACTTGATATGTGGGGTCGTCTCTATTGCAGCAGATCAAGTTTGTTTAAGATTTTGGCCACACCAACTTCAACGCCCACAAATTAGAACTATCTTAATTAAAAAGAAAATTTAAAAGATATCTCAACCAATCTAACAAATGCATCTGGGATAGTTCTTTACATTCTGACTAAGTTTGGTTGAAATCGGACTGCTATATCATATAGCTGCCATAGAAACAATCAGTCGAAAATTAAGCTTTAGTATGAAAAACTTTTTTATTTTTCGAGGTATCTCAATCAATCTATACATTAATCGTATTTGGTTGAAATTTGTCTATTTATTATATAACTGTCATAGGTACGATTGGTCAAAAGTTAATATTGAGTATGCAAATATTTTTTTTAGACCCC
This sequence comes from Drosophila rellima, assembly GCA_035043635.1. Lineage (NCBI taxonomy): Eukaryota > Metazoa > Arthropoda > Insecta > Diptera > Drosophilidae > Drosophila > Drosophila rellima. Next base: position 46,896 of record JAWNMV010000236.1, on the reverse strand, counting down.
GTACCTAAAAAAATTTACAGGGGTCTATTAACTTTGTTTGCTTCTGGAGATATCACAATCGGACTCTTAAATTGGGAATTTTTATTGTTTTATAAATCCTGATACAATATTTAATATTTGTAGCGATTTATATTATTTCCTTTTAAGCAGAAGTCGCTTTTCCACACTAAACTGACAGAATAAGCATCAGAGCTGGTTCCGTACATCCTGATCAAATTTGGTTGAAATCGAACCACTATATCGAAAATCAGTTTTAATACGATACGCTTTTTTGTTTTTTGAGATATCTTAAGCAATCTGACATAATAAGTATACATCTGTGGTGGTCCTATATATAATGACCAAATTTTGATTATTTCGGTCTCCTATTTCATATAGCTGCCATAGGAACAATTAATCGAAAATTAAGATTTAGTGTGCAATTTATGTTTTATTTTTGGAGATATCTCAACCTAACTCATAGTTTGGGAATTTTCTATTATCTTTTCCATTATGATCGAATTTGACTTAAACATATAGATGTAATACGAACAATTAGTCGAACATTTAATGCGGCACATACGTATTAGGTTATCGGAATGCCAGTGCCAGGGTATCCTACAGCCGAGCGCACTCGACTGCGAGCCAATCTTTTTTTTCTTAGAATAAGTTATATATACAATTAAATATCGTTCGCCACAAAATTGGATATTTGAAATTTTGGGACATGGTACCCAGAATCCTAGCCAGAGGCCCAGCTATTAAGGAAAAATAAAACCTCTATATCCAGAAAATGGAAAAAATGGAGTAAAATTATGATTCTTAGACCTATAGGCGCGGTGGTCTAAGACCGAGGCTATAGGGACGTTAATAAATCCATGTGGCTGGGTCTCTGGCAATGATTGTGGGTATCATGGATATCAACTTCTACGCTAGAAACACAATATACATGTTAAGGAGGGATCGGCTGAATCACAAAGCTATGTATAACTTTGGAATATAGACTCCCCATTAAGTCAGGCAGATCGAGATCGAAATTTCGCCACTTCCACTGTGACCTGACATCACCTTTAATTTAGGGTTATAGGTTAAATCTTTAAATTTTTTTATGCCAACGGTCATGCCCAGCATCTAATCACCAATTTTCAACAGGATTGGTTCATAAATAGTGAAGATGTTAATTAGTTAGTGGCAGAAAGGAAATATAATTAAAATGATTAATTAATTAATGTTATATTTACTCTGCCGGAATGTATCTATGCATGTACATCGACTAACTGGCGCGGTGGTCGAAGTGATAGGTGGGCGGCATGCTAAACATTAGACGCGAGTTCGAGTCCGGGCGCGGTGCAGGAAGAGTTTTAAGTTTTTTGTTTATTTAAAAATTGTCTGCCTGAATTTATGTATAACACATTTGCCAGCGCCAACACAATCGGTCCATGGGTCTGATGGTAGGGATTCCAGCCCGTGCGTTAGAGGTCGTGGGTTTGAGTCTTGGATGCGACAATACAGATATCTTAATCAAACTTGCTGCGTTTTACCTAGGCTCAGGGTATCTTACTGTCGATTGCACTCTTCTGGCAGTATACGAATGGCAGTATACGAATTCCTTTGGATATTAAAAGCTTAGTACTTTTTCTAAAGAAATAATTAGAAATAATCAGAAGCTATTATAGTTGTGTTATATGAAAAAAGTTTATCAAAGTAAGCATGCCTTGGGGTACGTTACAAAAATCGTCGTATTTGTGAGAAAGTGACAAATTGAGAATGGTTGCTAGACTGTTCAAAGTATATAACGAAATAAGGTCACACTGAGGTTGGTATTTGTATTGGTTGAAAAAGTAAGTAATTTTTCATGGTCCGGTGGCTCTATGGTTAGATTCGGCAACCTGCCACAGTCGAATCGAATCACACAAATGCCATGTTCAAATAAAATAAATATATAGTGACATATCTGCCATACGAATATAATAAATCCGTCATAAACACAAACGATCTTTTGCAAAGCACACTTTCCAAAAGCTTATCGAAGACACATCACTTTTCAAAGCTTATCAAAGACACATGCAAAGTTATGTAGAACTCAAATGTAAACTTGTAGAGCTCAAATGTAAGCTAACAGAATCTAAATAAGTAAACAAATGTAAACAAACAGCCAGCAGAGCTTTGAAGGTTTGCTGTGCCCAGATCACTAATCTTAAAGTTAGTTATAAGTTGACTTTTGACAAATAAAATACATACCTACATGAATATAAGGTAAAAAAAATCAATATTTTTTTATTTATATGTAGTGGTCGCACAGTTAATTGGCGCAGCCGGTAGGGTATCGAATGATCCTATTTAATCAACAGACAAAGAATCAGTGCACAACCAAGAAATTCTTTAAGATTGAGCACGCGAATTGCCGCGAAATAGTGATTCGGTAAACGTTACAATTTTATATTGAAATGATGTCCACATAAGAACATATTAATTAAATTGAATTGAAATGAAATAAAATTGAAATGAATTTTAATTAATCAACAAGTGCACAGTGGAGTTCACTTAATACACAAGTCTCGTTATACTGAGCAGCACGTGAAAAAAATAGTGGCCCGCTATATAAAATGTGACCGCCTCCCAAATGATATTTAACTACACACAGTAGCCCGCTTAATGAGTGATAACGCTACCTTACCCCCGTTAAATCAGACAAATAAACAAGAAACATCAGAACACATGCCATTCGCAAACGACAACCTAACTCAAATACATAAAAAAAAACCGCCATGTACCTAAATTTTTCGGAGATCCATGCAGCCGCAGCCCTTTCATCAGGCGAATTGAGTATTTGATGAACCTTTACCTTACCAATGACCCACGACAGAAGGCCGTTATTTTTGGAGCCATTGAATTACAAATCGTTGGAGACGCCTAAAAAATATCACAGCTCGGATTCCACAACGAATGGACAACTCTAAAAGCTGCCCTCATCGATGAGTTTAAGACTCAAACCCCGCTGGAAGAATTACTAGAACGCCATTACTCTACACCTTACAAAGGTAACTTACGTCTATTCTGTGAAGAATTAAAAGATAAGAGTACATTTATAATAAACAAAAAAGCCTAAAAAGGCAATCAAAATAATACAATTGTTTATACTCAAGCAATGGCTACCACAATTAAAAATACAATTCAACGCAAACTCCCAGATAGATTATTTATGACCTTGGCAAGGTATGATATCTCGACAGTACAAAGGTTACGTCAAGCTGGTCAGCAAATACTAACAACAAAACTAATATCCACCACAACAAAAACGCCTTTCCCGGCCAACAATTCAGTCACCTCTTCAATCCATTCAAGTTTCCCACGCAAGCAAGACAGTCGCACATGCAAATTGACGAAAGTCATTTGCGGACAGTACCAGTAAAGTTTTAATTGAGAATAATGGCATAGTAGATTACATTACACATTACACACAAAAATTACAATAATTAATGACAGAAAATTCTTTCACAAGGAACTACAACTAAATGCATTAATTTCTTCAAAAAAATAACTTTACAAATGGAGTTTCTTACGCACTTGACAATGACCTTAATTCAGAACGTGCAAACCGCTTAGACCACTTGAACGAAGACGAGAAAAATAAATTAGCAAAACTTTTGAAAGAATTTGATGACTTCCAATATTCCAAAAATGAAGATTTAACATTTGCCAGTGTCATACGTCATGAGATTAAAACATCACATGAGACTGAAGTTAATAAACGAATTGTCGAACTGCTGAAACAAGGGATCATAAGCGAAAGTGACTCCCCACATTGCAGCTCTTTATGGATCGTACCGAAAAAAAACAGAAACTTCAGGTAAAAAGAAATTTTGATTGGTGGTCGATTATCGTAATTTAAATGAAATTCCTATAAACGTCAAATTTCAAATTTGTTGGGTAAGCTTGGCAAATGCCAGTGTTTCACCACAATTAGTTTAGCAAAAGGTTTCCACCAAATCAAAATGGACCCTAAATCAATACCCAGCTTCCGGTTAGGCGTGATCGCAGGCCGGAAGTAAGTGGTTTTGTGGTGTGACCGCAGGCCGGAAGTTAGTGGTTTTATGGATTATCGCAGACCGGAAGTTTTTGGTTGAGGGTGTGATTGGAGGTCGTTTAGTGTCATTTGTGGGTTTCAATGTCCTTTTGTTCTTGTTGTTAATATCAGCTTATAATATTTATCAGTGCACACGCGCAAGAGTGCAACAAAGTAAAGCTGTAAGAGCGCAACAAAGTAAAGCTGTAGTTCTCCATCGCTGACCTATGTATGTATATGTATGTGAATGTAATGTATATGTTATCACAGCGGAGAGTATGTAACGGAGCAGACGCGTAAGAACGTCACAAAGTAAAGATCTAGTGTAGAGTCCGATAGTTGATCATGGTTATGGTGGTTGAATGGTTGGTCGGAATAATACAGAAATTTTTAGCTATTCATGAGTTAATTTTGTTTGATAATGTTGAATATCTTTATCATTCATTGTTATTACATCAGAAATATATTGAATTGAAACAAATGATAATTCAAAAACATATACATATAGATGAAACTAATGTTTTGCGTATTGATAAATATTTAAATAAATTTATATTAAAATGTTTGAAAATGTTTGTAGAATTATCGATGATCATTTTCTTTATGTCATGATTATATATTAAATCAGTCGGCCACATTGTCGATTTGAATGAAACAAAACTCGCTTATCTACTAAATAATTCACTACAAACCATATAGCAAGCAATATAAACGCTTTTATGGCGTAACGTTAGTTTTTTCTCTCACCCAACACTATTATGCATTAGCATATACATACATGCATAGGTCAGCGATAGCCCCGGACTCTGAACTAGTGTTATACTTTGAAGCGCTCTTGCGCGTGTGCTTCGATAAATTCTCTACGCTGATATCAACAAAAAAACAAACAAATTGTTAAGTTTCTTTAACTTTTTTCTTATTATAAAAGTTTTGTTTATATTTTTTTCTCTTATCAACAATCGTTCATAGCAGCTAATAATTTTCAAACATTTAATATAATTTTATTTAAATATTTATCAATACACAAAACATTAGTTTCATCTTTATGTATATGTTTTTGAATTATCATTTGCTTCAATTCAATATATATCTGAAGTAATAACAAAGAATGAGAAAGATATTTAACATCATTATCAAACAAAGTTAACTCATTAATAGCTAAAAATTGCTGTATTTTTGTAAATTTGCCGGGCCTCTTGAAAATTTAACCGGGACGGGCCCGGACGGGACGGTGCACATGTTGTGGAGTCATTAATTCTCTATTCAAAACAGTTAGTCTCGAGGTGCACTTTTTGAGAATTTAAATTTTTTAGGAGCTAACCTGACAATTTCATATGCCGATTTGTTCGCTTGCTGTATGGGGAATTCGGCCTGTTATCGTTGGCTTTAATTAATATCTCGTAAGCTACGCAAGATATTTTGATGTGGTTTTTTTTCTCGTGTTATATACACCCTAAGAAGTATTCTGGTAAAGTGGGCGTGCCACCACCCCCGCCCCCATTTCTTTTTTTATCTTAGAACACGCGCAAGAGCGCTTTAAAGTCAAATGTTCTAGTTCAGAGTCTTATCTTAGAACACGCGCAAGAGCGCTTTAAAGTCAAATGCTCTAGTTTAGAGTATGCGGCTATCGCTGACCGATGCATATATATATATATATATATATATATATATCTATATGCTAGTGCATTCTAGTGGCAAAAAAAAGGCTATCGCTGACCAATGCATGTATATATGCTAGTGCATGTTAGTGTTGGGTGTGAGGATAAAACTAACTGAGGGTAGGGCTATAAAAGCGTTTACATTGCTCGCTAAATGGTTTATTGGGAACTATTTAGTAGACAAGCTAGTTTTGTTTCATTCTACTCTCCAAAAAGAACAAAAAACAAATTAAATCAACAATGTGGACTACAGATTTAATACATAATCATAATACGAAGAAGATGAATATCGACAGTGCTGCATTCACCATGTTCACTGGCACTGACGAACAATTTCAGGAACTGCAGCTTACACAAATTGTTTATGAATGGACGCATACTGACTCTATGTTGGAGCAATTACACACTATGGGGCAGAAAATCAAATTTGGTGAAAACTACGAAATACCAAACTATTATTTTACAGTTAATGTAAAATTATTTGATCGCTTACGTATGAAAGCAATGTGTTATTATTCGATTAATATAGAAACGAATGGGCTGGATGAAAACTCAAATTTTAGACTTAATAGAACTGCAGATTTTGCCATTGTTAAAATTGATATTAATACTGTTACAATTTATAAAGTTGTGGAATAAATGAAAAAAAAACCAAAACAATAATAAAACAAAATGTTCGTTTTTTCTTTTATTTATTTATTTTTTTTTGAGAATATTTATACATTTGCAACCTTTATAGAGAACAAGTCTAACATCGTTTTAAGGATCAGTGTGTATGATTTCTTGGAGCAATTACACACTTTGGAGCAGAAAATCAAACTTGGTGAAAACTATGAAATACCGAACTATTATTTTACAGTTAATGTAAAATTATTTTATGGCTTACGTATGAAAGCAATGTGTAATATTTCGCTTAATATAGAAACAAATGGTTTGGAAGAAAACCCAAATTTTAGACTATATAGATGTATAGATTATGCCATTGTAGAAATCGATATTGATACTGTTACAATATATAAAGTAGTGGAATAAATGAAATAAAATAAAAAAAAACAAAACAATAATAAAATAAAATGTTCGTTTTTTCTTTTTTTTTTTTTTTTTAATATTTATACATTTGCAAGCTTTATAGAGAACAAGCTTGTGTTAGATTGATGATAGTTAAATAATCGTCGACGTTCTCTTTATCCTCATCAGTATCGTCGTCGCCATCACCAAAATCATCGTTGTTGTTGCTTTCAGTATCCTCATCGTCGTCGTCGTCGTCATCATCAAAATCATCATAATCATCGTTGTTGTTGTTGTTGTTTTCCACACAGTCGAAGCAGTTGACGACGTTGCATAGTTTACAGACATGAATGTTTTTTTTCACACTGTTGACAAAGCATGCTTCACAATAATAACTGGTTAAAAAGTTGTAGCATACTTTACGGCAAAGAAGTTCTTCGTCACCAGTATCCTCATCATCACCATCATCATTGTTGTTGTTGTTGCCACAATCATTGTTGCAGTTGATGACGTTGCAACGTGTACAGAGATCAAGTTGTTGTGCGGAGTTTTGATTACATCATCATCAAAACCACTATCATTATCATTAGGTAAATCGGTTTTTATATAGACGGTTGTAACTTCTGTTGTTTCGCTGTTGTAGGTTTCTGTTTGATTTTCTTTTAACGTAGCTAATGTAGACGGTGTTGTTGTTGTTTCGCTGTCTTTTTCTGTTGTTTCACTATTGTTGATTTCTGTTTGATTTTCCTTTAACGTAGTTAATGTAGACGCTGTTGATGCTGTTGTTGCTGTTGTTGCTGTTGTTGTTGTTGATGATTCATTTGGTAAAATAAAACTATTTGTTGTTGCTGTTGTTGTTGTTTTACTGTATTTTTCTGTTTGTTTCCTTTAAAGGTGCCAATATATGTGGTGTTGTTGTTGTTGTTGACTCATTTTGCAAGATAAAATTATTTTAAATAGCTTGACATAGAAACAAGCTATATATAAAAATAATGAATTTAAATTTATTATATATTTTTTTCTCTTTTAATTGCAACTTGTCAATAGTTAACGAGCTGGAAACAGACTGACTTGAATCCAGAGTGTGCTATGTTTATACCCGTGCCCATTGAAAATGGTCAAAAGGGTATAATGGTTTTGTGCAATGTATGTAACAGGCAGAAGGAAGCATCTCCGACCCTATAAAGTATATATATTCTTGATCAGCATCAATAGCCGAGTCGATTGAGCCATGTCCGTCTGTCTGTCGTCTGTCCGTCTGTCCGAGTGTTTGAGCCAAAGGATCTCAGAGACTATAAAAGCTAGAGACTTCAAATTTGGTATGAAGGTTGCTGGATAGCGGGCGCAGATCAAGTTTGTTTTAAATTTTAGATGCCACGCCTCTTTCGCCTGCCAATCGCAAAAAACGATTATCAGACGCGATCTTTAATAAAACACTTCTTATTAAACAGGAAGATAAGAAGTAAGCCAATTTAATGACCCTGAAAGTTTCAAAGCGATTGACTATTAAATAGAGAAGATATTTCAAATTTGCTTTGAATTCACATAAATCAAAATCATAGACATAGGCAAGTGCGAGCGAGATAGCATATGCACATTTGTTTGCGCAAAAACATAACAGTGAGCACGTGTACGAAGAGTGCGAACGCAAATACGAGCGATAGGCAAAGTTATCGATATTTGGCTACAATTTCTTTCCTATTTTAATATATTAACATGGTTTAAGTTAATACATATTTAAGATTGTGTTAAAATATATGTATGTAGATATTAGTATGCATTGCAAAAAGCGATATGTATAAATGCCACTTTATAATTTTGCACCTTGACACCTCGACGACAGATCGTTTTACAACACTGAAATCTCTGAATTTATAATAATTATTATGTTTAATAATAAGCTAGTAAGCTCGCACATATGTTCAATAGGTTTTCAATTATTATCATTGTATTCAAATGCTTAACAAATTCTGCAAAAAGAATCACAAATATTAAAGCATAGCACTTAAATTTAAATTGCGCGCGCAATGCAGCAGCCTTAAACAGCTGATATTGATGAATAAGAAGAGTGGGAGAGATTATTTGGTGTTGCCGGACTTCAACAAGCTGAGCAAATTTTAGATAATGGCTACTCTTGGCATGAGCAACATCGATTTCAGCGATTACGATTACGATTACGATTTACGATTTACTATTTTAATTAAATTAAATACAATTTATTCAATCGGACCACAATATCATATTGCTGTCATAAGGAAGATCAGTCGAAAATAAACTTTTTGGTTGTTTGAAAGATCTCGACCAAACTAATAGGATATGCATTTGAAATGGTCCTATATATCCTGATAAAATTTGGTTGAAATCGGACCACTATATCATATAGCTGCCATAGGAACGATCAGTCCAAAATCAAGTTTTAGTATGATAAACTTTTTTGTTGTTTGAGGTATCTCAACCAAACTAACAGAATACGCATTTGGGATGGTATTCTACATCCTGAACAAATTTGGTTGAAACCTGATATCAAATAGCTGTCATAGGAACGAATTTTAAGATAAAGTACGAAAATTATTGTTGTTTTTAGAGATAAGTCAACCAAACTCACAGATTGAGAATTTGTAATTTGGTTTAAATCGGTTCACTAGATCACATATTTAGATGTAATACGAACAATTAGCCAAAAGTTAATGCCGCATCATCACACCTTCGGCATGCCTAACGTAGCGCACCTACGTGTGACCTATCGGAGAGCTAGGGCACAGGGTATTATACAGTCGAGCACACTCGACTGTAGCCGGCGTCCACTTGTTTTATTATGTTATTAAAATATGTGTGTGTGTGTGTGTTACGCATATGCATTTGTTTTGAGAGTTAGTTTCAGCAAAATTACAGCTATCGTATGATGAAGTAGACCTTAAATTAAAGAAAAAAAATATCAAGCTATTTTTGTTATATATATATATATATATATGTATACTTACAAAATGTAATAAGAAGTCATAATTTGTAATGCGTCATGTTCATGAATCATTTTTTTCTGAATTTGTTGTTAGTAGTTGATAAATGCGGGTTTCAGCACAGTTTTGGAGGTGGGGGTAAAGGGTCATTAATTTTCGTGGTGGGGGATTAGTTATGCATGGTTGCACAAAGGGTTGAAAAGTGTGGGTGAGGGGGGGTTGTGTCGATCGTAAACAAGTGTTAGTGAGATGACAGTTTGACAGGTGGTGGGAAAAGTGTCCTAATATTTGGTATGCGAGAGTTAATTTATGACCTCTTTAGGTTAAGACTGTGAATTAGGGTGAGGATGAGGGTGTGTGTGCGATCCACGTGCGATCCCGGTATGTGTTTATGTGTATGAGAATGTCCAAGATTCAAGATTGTACATTAGGGTGAGGATGAGGGTGTGTGTGTGTGTGTGTGTGCGATCCACGTGCGATCCCGGTATGTGTTTATGTGTATGTGAATGTCCAAGTGTGAACACGGGGTTGCACGGGACTATGAGCATGCATTGAGCTATGCGCGCCGCGGCTTGTACTCACCCTCGCATAGCGATAGTGAAGAAAACCTGTAAACCTGTTGCTGACGTCAGTAAATGGGTCAGAGGTCAAGGGTCAGGTAAGTATTGTTTTGTTTTGATAGACACAAAGTCTACCCAAAACTCACTCTCGCGTCCCGATTGTGAGAAAACCTGCTCCGAGTATTTCACAAGAAAACCTGTCTCGAGTATTTCACACCCCTCATGAACACGTGCGCGATCTTTTAAAGTTAACCACTTACATAGGTGCTAATACAATTATTGTGGCATGGTTTGACATTCATGTTGTTAAGCGTGTTAATTTATGTGAGGGTTCTTAATGCTTAGATTGTTGGTATGTGTTGGCATGTGCTAGCAAGCGGCTTGTACAGGGATTATATGCTAGGGGATTCCGATGAGAATTCCCCCATGAGATTGACTGTTAGAAAGTGTATAGGAATGTGTGAGGTCCTACTATTATTATTATAAAATGTATAGACTCCACATTAGAAAGTTTAGTTTAAACGTATCGTTCAACGGAAAAACGTTAGTGTCAACTGTGTCAACGTGTGTCAACTGGATATACAACAGCAACAGCTAAAAACAGCAACAGCTAAAAACAGCAGCAGATAAAAACAGCAACAGCGAGAACAATAACAACAACAACAACACTACTAAAATGAATAACCAGGATGCAATCTATTGCCCATCATGCCGGAAATTCCTCGCATCGGGAGTCCAATGGAAACATCATGTTCGCACGGACCAACATAAAATGAATGCGATTGTACCGGTGGACGGTCAGATCAAAAAGATTTCGGATGGATTCAAGGGAAGAATAATACAATACATGTATTTAAACGAGGGGGTGGCACTTAGAATCCCTGAGGAGTTTTTGATTGAAGCAGGAATTGCCTTCAAGCCACATTTACTCAAAGTTCTTCAAAGTCATGTCTCAGCGAAAGTGAATTTCGAGTTATTCGCTGAGTATATGCTTTTAAAGGAACAATCTGAAATTCTTGAAACAAAGTCGTTTCAAAGTAAAATGTCTGTTGTAAGCGCAGATACTGATCTGGAACAAACATTTCCTGAACACGCTAGCCAGATAATAACCAAAATGGGAGAGTTCCAGGAAAAGGATAGTGGTTGGACTTTAATTGGTATGATCCGTCTGGAAATGAATGTGAACCAGTATACACACATGACATTACCATTGAAACTGAGTAAGAAGCGGGCAATCATTAATGTGCAAAACAATGACCCTTACTGTTTCAAATGGGCACTACTTTCGGCATTGACGCCAGAAATTAAGAATCCTCAAAGATGTAGCAGCTATAAAGTAATCATTACTGACACAAAAATTAAAGTGTACAATGATATGACATTGGATTTCACTGGGTTGTCCTTCCCGCTTAAGATAAAGGACATAAGAATATTCGTCAAAAATAATCCCCATGTGAGCGTCAACGTTTTCGGATACGATGAAGAGAGTGGCAATGTAATTGGACCCCTATTCCACTCTGGAAATGAGCAACGCGTACATGTTAATATGCTATTCCTAGAAGAGGGGGAATATGCTCATTACATGTGGATTAAAAATATCTCTGCGTAAGTATTTCATATCATAAAATAGTGATTTATTAAATACTAAATCTTTTGAATGACATTTTCTTTTTGTAGGCTGATATCATCACAAACTGGGAATCATATGTCTCAACTTTTCGTCCAGTGAGGCGATCGCATTGAGACATAAGGAGCTGTGCAATGGAACAGTGTCAACGCTTCCCAATCCCAATGAAGCGACATTAAAATTTACACAACACCACCACCAACTGCAGGTCCCATTTGTTGTGTATGCAGACTTTGAGTGTATTCTTCAACCGAAGAATATAGAAGTAAGTTCTAAATTATTTAATATTAATGAATATATTCCAATATCTTTTGCTTACTACATAAAGTGTGCATTTGATAGCGGCTTAGATAAGTTTGTATTAGAAACTAGTAAAAATTCAGGTTTAAGTTTTATAAGTTCATTAGTAGAAAATCTAAAGAGGCTTAATAATAAATATTTGACTAAGAATGTTCCCATTGTTATGAGTCCGGAAGATGAGATTTTGTTTCAAGAGACAATTAATTGTCACATTTGTGAGAGTGTCTTATCAACAGATAGGGTGAGGGATCATTGTCATTTCACTGGAAAATTCAGGGGTGCTGCTCATTCAAAATGTAATTTGACATATAAGACGAACAACTTTATACCTTTCTTCTTCCATAATTTCACCAAGTACGATTCTCATTTGTTTGTAAAAGAACATGCGCATATACCTGGAGAAATTAAGGTTATTCCCATTAATAAGGAACATTATATATCTCTTTCAAAAATGATAGAGTGTGAAAACGGAAATAGTTTAGAAATTCGTTTTCTAAACACTTTTCGATTTATGTCATCAAGTCTAGATGCTCTTGCATCTTGCTATGTTAAAGAGCACAAAGATTGAATTAGAACTGCTTACAGATCTCAATGTTGATAACATAGCAATTGATGCTGATTATGGATACATTTTAGAAGTAGACTTAGATTACCCTTACACTATACATGATCAGCATAATGATCTTCCGTTTTGTCCGAGTATCAGATTACCAACAAAAACATCAAAAGCAGAAAAGTTAGTCGCTGACCTTGGTAATAAGCGTAATTATGTTATCCATTACCGAACATTACAACAATGTTTGGATAATGGTTTGCAGTTGAAAAAAATTCATCGAGGTATATGTTTCAGACAAAAACCTTGGTTAAAGATTTACATCGATTTGAATACCCTTCATAGAACGAACGCAAAAAAATTCGTTTGAAAAAGATTTTTTCAAATTATTGATTAACGCAGTCTATGGCAAAACCATGGAAAATGTTGAGAAGAGGGTTGACGTAAGACTAGTCACCGAGTGGGAACCAAAAGAAACATTCACCGTAGGCCGCAAAAGACTTTGTGCAAGATCATTAATTGCTAGAAGCAGCTTTCATAGTTCAACTAGAATAAATGAAAACTTTTATGCAATTCAAATGAGAAGATTAAGAAATGTTTTCAATAAACCCATGTATTTAGGCTTCACAGTGTTGGATTTATCAAAGTGGAAAATGTATGATTTCCACTATGATTACATGCAACCAAAGTTTAAGAATAATTTAACATTGAATTACATGGATACCAACTCCTTTATTTATACAATAAAAACCAAAGATTTCTACAGTGATATTCGGAATGATGTTGAATCAAAATTCGACACATCTGACTATTCTGATGAAATTGCCAGTAAATATAATTTCAAAAAAGTTAATAAGAAAAATTTGGGTTTCTTCAAGGATGAGCTTAATGGTAAGCCCATGTTGGAGTTTCTTGGACTTCGTCCAAAAATGTATTGTTATAAAGTGGATAATGTTGAGAAAACATTTAAGAAAATTAAAGGTGTAAAAAGGGCGGCTTTAGAAAAACTAGACATTGAAAATTATAAAAAATGTCTAAAAACAGGTGAATCAGAATATGGAAAAATGTCACTGTTTCGATCTAAAGGTCATACTATAAACACTTATCAAATTATTAAGAAAATTCTTGATAATAAAGATGATAAACGTTTTATTAAGAGCGATCAATTTTCAACATTAGCCTATCACCACCATAGAATAATAGAAAGAGAGCGCTATACATATTTAAAAAAAGAAAGTGAGCTTTTAACAAATATACAATTTTTAGAAGCCGAATCATTTACTTGGGGAAAACAGGTAAATGCGTTGGAAAACAATCTCACTTTCCAGACTCATAGCAATGGAAACACCATAATCAGTTCATTACAAAATAAAATAGAAAATTCTGAAACGGATTTATTTTATGCAGCTCTTGAGCTTGAGATGTTCTACAAAACATCAAGACCAACAACCATAGAAAAATAAGATTTGTAAAACAGTTTTTATTAAGCAACATGTATTTATTTTTAATATAAAATGTGAATAAAAGTTGTACATAAGTCTTATATAATATTGTAAAGAATAGTTTATAAATTTGTTGTAAGTTTAATAAAATGTTAATAAAGTAGTTGTAAGTTTAATATAAAGTTGTGTATTAAATTCAATAAAAGTAAATACAATTTTTTTCAAAATTTAAAATGAATTCCAAAACGTTATTTTCTGTGCTTGAATTTTGGTCTTTACTAAAATTAAACAGTTTATAAAGACTATAAAATATCTTTTACATCGATCCAACTATCTTCACTCATTGGGAAGCCCAGCCAACGTACCAAGGCCCGTTTTCCGTCTCGTTTCAACACTTTTTCGACCAGATATGTATCAGGGAAACCAGTCTTTTTTATTTCTTCTCTGTAGAAACACCCTTCAATTGGATTCCCCTTTAAGTCTTCTAATAAATATGTTGTTGGATATGTGTTTTTCACAGTTCTTACTCTAAATACTTCTGTTGTGAAATTCGGCTTGTACCCTTTCTCAAATACATGTTTGTATTTACTAATGCGAACATTGTCCCCATTACGCAATTTACTTCCAGTGAATATTTTCAAATGATTGTATACCGTCTTCAAAAGTAGTTTTTCACTAGATTAATCAACGTCAATTGGACTCATTTTTATTGTTTCATGTACTCGGTTGTTGTAACCATCAATTAAACTTTTATACATATCAATCCATTTATATTTTCCAATGAAACTAAATTCACGCCACATGAGCTCTTTTAGCGTTCGATTAAATCGTTCAACAATTGACGCCTTAAGAGTGCTAAATGTTTAATAGTGATTTATTTTATACTGATTTGTTAATATCTTAAATTGTTTATTGAAAAACTCGGTTCCATCATCTGTTTGCAGGTTCTTCGGAACACCACGTCCTGATTTAAATATTTTCTCCATTGCTTCGGCAACTTCCTTAGCTGTTTTTGATTTTAGTGCCTCACCCCAAGCAAATTTAGAGAAAGTATCTATTACTGTCAACAAATAACGATAACCATTATTGGATGAAGCATATGCTCCCATTTCAACCAAATCTGCTTGCCACAGATCGTTATCCCCTTTGTGACAACTCTACGTCGTAGAAAGTTCTTGCGGGAGGGTCCATGTAGTTCGTTAATAATATCTCGTTTGCTAATAATTTAGTAATGGGTAAAAGAAATTGTTTGATTTCGATTAGCTTGGTCTTGGCTTGTTCATATATTTATATGTATATTCTTCAAGACTTTTCATTTGTGCAATTAGATTTGCAAAGATTTTATCAGCACTCTCTAATCTATCTTCAATTTGTTTAATTCTGTCATCCATAACACTAAATTTAGCATTTAGTGCTTGTGTTATTTTTTGGTTTACTTCGAATCTGAAGTGTTTTAAAGTTTCATCAACATATTCTGTAAGTGGTGTAGATACCATTTTTGTTATAGTATCTCTTAATTTCTCAATGCTTTTATCAAGATAGTCTTTTATTACTAAATCGTTTCCCTCTATCGGTCCACCACAATTTTTAATTCGTCTATGTTGAGCATTCAGATTACCGTCACTATCAATGTACAAATCCACACCAGTTTTAATGCCTCTTTTCAGGGGTTCTGAATGCTCCTTATCATTAATAAAATGACCGAACTTGTCAACAGACATACTGATTATAAATGCAATTGTCAACTGTATTACATATTTATAGATATTAGTATATTATCTTCGCCTCCCGCAATTCTTCTATTATCGATATAATTTCATTATTATGATTAGTATTACCAGCTGTTTTTGAAGCTAAAAGAATCTGTAATCGTACAACTAATTCATTGACATCATCCCAATACACATAATTTGGCTTTGAAGATTGTAGGGTCATAAGTCCTGAACCTGTTTTCGAACGATTTGGTGTAGACATTGCTGAGGGAATTGAATTAGTAGTTATGAGAGGCTTGATAATTTTTATATATTTTTGTGCTCGACTCCCCTTCACTTGTTTATTTGGGTCGTAATCTCTTCTATACACACTAGTCTCATTTAAAATTTGTTTGTAAGTTTCCAAGTCATTTTTGTTGTAGTCTGTAGGCTTATTATGGAAAATTAATGAGTATAGACCAGGAGTAAGGGTCCAACTACTTCCACTCGACAATATAATTTTATTATTATTAATATTTAATGTACTGTTCCCCAACATTAAAGAACGAGAATCTGTTGTGCTTCTTAGGGGACCATAAGCGTTATCCAAAAGTTTCTCTCTCTGCAGCTGACTGATATTAAGGTTTATTTCATTATCTTCTACTTCTGATTCAATCTCCGGTTCTATTTGCGAAATTTCTTCAATATTCGAATGTGAAAAGTAATTTGTTTCATCGTTGTCTGCTTCACTTTCTTCACTATCATCATAATTTTTTAAATTTAAATTATTATTTCCAAAGTAGTGATCTTCCCATTTAGAACTCTCATTGTCATCAACCTTAGTGTTAGTGGACTTGAGTTTTATTGATTTTATAGTTTTCTGTAATTTTGACTTTTCGTCATTGCCACCGTCTTCGACTTTTACAAACTTGATTTTTTTATTCTCGCTAACTAGCTCCTGTAAAGGCTCTGTTATGGGTTTATAAGTTTTCTCCAACTCTATTTTATTCAGAGTTGTTTGATAGATTCGAATTTTCTTTTCAATGCATTTCTAGCTTTCGTCAACTGAATCAAAATATGTTGACTCATTGCTGGTGTAATATATTTACGTAAGCGCCACCACAAAAAAGAAATAAGTCTGTCCGTCGAATATAGACTAAGTCAAGTAAAACTGGTTTATAGTAAACTGTTCAAAAGTATATAAGGGCCACAAGAAAAATGATGTGTGCGTATGTAATCACTTCTCAACCAATACTGTTAAATAATTGAAATGTATTTTTATATATATAATATATATCTGAAACTTCCTACCATCATAAAAAGAGCAGTTGTATTCAAATTTAAATAGTTTGAAAAAGTAATTTTTATTGAAAAATATTGATACAGTTACAAATTTGTATTGGTCATGTTTAATTCTAAGTATAATTTCCCATCATTTCTCTTGATGACCAAATACTTCTTATCCTTTAATGCAATGATAGTCTCATCTTGAAGACTTGTATGCCGCTCAGGTAGGTATAGAATGTATTGCTCTAATTCTAAAGCAATGGAATCTCCAATCTTTGTATTCCTCCGCTGTGCTCTGAGAATGGGGTAGGTGGCACCAACTGTCATCTTGGTTTTTGAAAGAAGTGGCTTCTGATTGCGTTCATTTAAATCTTTTAACACGTTTATAAAAACATGATCTTCATCAAAAATGGCTTGAATTTTACTGTTGGTGAGCTCGGGTTGATTCATTTTTATGCTGTTTGTAGTTGTTGTTGTTGTTATAGCTGTTGCTGTTTTGAGCTGTTGCTGCTTTTAGCTGTTGCTGTTTTGAGTTGTTGCTGCTTTTAGCTGTTGCTTTTTTTAGCTATTCTTGTTGTTGTTGTATCCGTTGTAGCTGTTGACCTATTAGTTGTGTTGATAGATCTGCTTTTGTAGTGAAACTGATACCGTCCCACCTGTTTGCGCGGTTGATCAACTGACTTCTTGACCTGTTTATCCCAACTGAGGTGCTGACTTTGAGTGTGGCTCAAGTCCACTTGTTCTCATCTTTTAGAGCTCAACCACTGCACTCGGTCTTAAAACACCCTAATTTTTATTTGAGCCTTCATCGATTTAAATAAACCCTCCCCCCACTATAACATGATAGTAAGAACTTAAGACACAGGTGTCCACAGTTGTATGAATTAAAACGTTGAACTCTCTCATAGTTGTATTTAATTCCCTTTCCCAAATATTTTACAACCTCTTTTGGTGGTTGTAGATTTCCAAAACTATCAAAGTACTGTACCGAATTTCCATTTTTATTATAAGCTACCCAATGTGTGCCGTTTGACGAAGAAATATCCAAATTTATGACTCCACATTCCTGACTGTGTGGTGATTTTGGAAGAGTATCTCTCATAAACACATCACGAAAATGGGGTATGTATTTTCCACCAAAATGTTCAATGTCTAAATTTGTTAATGCTCTTTTGGGTAGCCTTTTTAATAGTTTTTTTGTTTCCTTATTCCATAGCCCTTGTTGTGTGGTTTGAGGTATAATCCGTAGCCCTTTCGATAGGGCTTCAAATACATTCCTTCTCCCAAGGCAACTCTTTTCA
Source organism: Drosophila rellima (assembly GCA_035043635.1). NCBI lineage: Eukaryota > Metazoa > Arthropoda > Insecta > Diptera > Drosophilidae > Drosophila > Drosophila rellima. The sequence continues at coordinate 28,467 of JAWNMV010000236.1, read as the reverse complement.
CGCTCCCTGTCCCCTCATCCAACTGCTGTGTTAATCCTTGCATTGTTAATTGCATTTACAACAGCTGCACTACCAGAGGCTAGACTTTCTAGAGCACTCAGTGCAGTCAGAAGTGGTATAAGTGGTAAAAAGCCTCCAACTTTGGGTACAGTAATTACACGTGGAACTCTAACATTTTTCCTACTACCCATTGTTTTACGAATTGATTTGCGTGCAATTTTATTTGCATTAATCATATCTAGAGGTTTTTGCCTTTTCAATTCTCGACTAGCTACACTAACCACGGACGACAAACTTTTCATTTTCATTTTTCCACCTCGTTTTACCCCCTTTTTCTTCATACCCATTCCAAATTTTTTCTTAGACTTCATGATATTGGTGATCAAATATGCCGACGCTCTCTCACCGAGGGTACTATCTTTAGCCTTAACACGCTCCCAAGCTCTGTTGAGCAATTCTGTGTCTGCCTTATGTCGTTCACTCAAATTCTTATGTTGTTCATAAGCAATGTCATGCACCCTACAAGCCTCGTCCAAAGGATTTATTCCACGATCACCCCGCTTCAATCGTTTTTCTAGCTTTGTACCAGGGCCACAGAAATTATATCCAGGTATGTGTACTTGAACCGGTAGTATGTTAATTAACTTGTTTACAAGACCACTGCCCCGTTTACAGTTCAAATTATGACTGATGTAATTATAAAAACGTTTACCCATTTTATGCTTGTTTAATCAATGATAGTTTCTCATTGAATGAACACATTGAGAGGGAGTATGCGTTTAATAAAGCAAAAAGAAAATTTTATTGCTAGAAATATTGAGGGGGGTAATGCTAGTGAAAAGCTACCCCCACGTCATAGTACTCTCTTACCCAACACAATAAGAGCACTGATTGTTGGTCCGTCCAACTGTGGCAAGACAAATCTTATGTTTAGTCTAATTGAAAGTCCCAATGGATTGAAATTTGAAAATATTTACGTGTTTTCAAAGAGTCTGTACCAACCCAAATATGAGTACTTGGAAAAGCTAATCAAACCAATTAAAGGTATGGGCTATCATACATTCTCACAGAATGAATTAGTTTTACCACCCAGTAAAGCCAAAAATAATTCCATTATGATTTTTGACGATGTTGCATGTGAAAAACAAGATAATATTCGTTCATATTTCTGTATGGGGCGACACAAAAATATTGATTCGTTTTACTTATGTCAAACTTATACCCATATACCAAAACATCTTATACGCGACAATGCAAACATGATTATTATGTTTAAGCAAGATGACCTTAATATGCGACATATATATCGTGATCATATTAACACAGACATGAGCTATGACTCATTCAGGAAAATTTTTCAAAAATGTTGGAACGATAAATATGGTTTCCTGTTAATAAGTAAAGACGATGATATGGAAAAGGGGCGATATAGAATGGGTTTCGATCAGTTTATTATAATTTGAAAATGTGTGTTTAAATATAAGTTTAAGTGTTATGATATTATGTTCAGTTTAACATTAGATTTCACAATGACTAGATCATTAACATTATCAATAAATGGAAACAGTTCCATTATAAATACAAACTATTTCCCACCGATTGAATTGAATGGACAATATGAGTGTGCACTAGTTGACTTTTACATGTACAACTCAATCCCCAATGTTGATACAAGCAACAATCTTTTTCACATTGGTAAACAAGTAATCACTATCCCCATCGGTTCATATGAACTCGATGATATTGTTGAGGTTATATATTCACAGCTAAAAGGAACTGAACTTGAGAGTACCGTTAAAATTAAAGGAAATAATAATACACTTCAAATGGAAATCTCTAGCAGTAAAGAAACAATATACTTTAATAAGAGAAACACAATTGGTGAATTGTTTGGTTTCCATCAAAATGTTCTCAAACCACATCCTACTAAAACTTATCTGTCCGATCAACCTATAAATATATTTAAAATTAACACGATTCGATTGGAATGTAACATTGTCAGTGGCTCATATGTAGATAATACGCCAAATCATATATTATATGAGCTTGGAATCAATGTCCCTCCAGGCTATAAAATGAATGTGATTCCTCGCAATCTCATTTACTTACCAATCAACTGCAGAGAAATAAATACACTATCAATACGTTTAACTGATCAGAACGGGGATTTGTTGAATTTACGTGGTGAAAACGTAACACTTCGATTACATTTGCGAAAGATAGAATGATTATATAGAATAAAAGAGCGGTCATATCCCACCAACCTTGCACTTCTAGTTGCAAAGTTAAAGGAAGAGGAGCAAACCGAAAGAGGAGCTCTCTAACATTATAAAATAAATTGTTTTTAAAATCGTTGGGTTTCAAGCTTCGAGCATAACAAGTACGAAAACAAAATGAATGAAATATTAAATGTTCGGGAAAAGCCTTTCTCAGACGAAAGTATCTCAAAGAAAGAATATCACACCTATTCACCATATCAACAGACATTTAAACCAAATGATGAAATTCGAATTACTATCCAAAATCAAGACTTGTATGTGCTCCCCCACGAGAGCTATCTTAACTTTCAAGGAATTATTAAAAAAGTATCAGCCGAAAATGTTATGTCGACAGAGGGCGTTGTTGCCTCACTTAAAAATAATTGTATGGCATATTTTTTGGATGAAATAAAATATGAAATAAATGGTTGTGAGGTTGACAGAACGCGGTTCGTAGGTGTCACTTCAACCCTTAAAAACTATCTCTCATTGACCAACCTTAATAGTCGAACTCTTCTAAATTCTGGATGGACTGGAGGAAGTGATATCCAAACAAATGCTAATTTTAATTTTTCCGTTCCCCTAAAAAATTTGTTGGGTTTTGCTGAAGACTATACAAAGGTTCTGTTAAACTGTAAGCATGAGCTTGTACTATTACTAACCAAAAATCTGGAAGACGTCTATCACAAAACTAGGGGTGGTCAAACACATCAATTAGAAATGACAAATATATCTTGGAAAATTCCACATGTAACTCCCAGTGATGTTGCAAAAATAAAAATGTATGATATTATTAAAAGTGGAGCTAATCTATCGCTTGCGTTCAGAAGTTGGGACACGTATGTTAACCCCAAGCTGGTTCAGGGAACACACCATGTTTGGAATGTTAAGTTAGCTGCTAACCGAGAACGTCCCCGCTTTGCAATAATAGCCTTCTCACTAAACGGTCAACTAATTTCAAACAATTTATCAAACTTGAAAGTGTACTTGAATTCTGATACATATCCATATGATGATTTGAATGTGGATTTTAGTCAGGCACGTTTTGCTCACCTGTATGAAATGTATGCTAATTTTCAAACTAGTTACTACAATTGTGAAGCATTTCCACTTTTAACACCAATCGACTTTAAAACTAAAGAACCTATTGTTGTAATAGATCTTTCATATCAAAATGAAATGGTGAAATCTGGTCCCATTGATGTGAGAATTTCAACTGAATTAAAGGTGCCAATTGATAAAAATACTCAAGTATATTGTCTTCTCATTCATGAGCGTTTAGTCGAGTACAATCTTTTAAGCGGTTTAGTTCAAAGAGTCGTCTAACAATCTACATATAGAAAATGAGCGAAGATAATGTTGCAGTTGATGTTCAAGGATTTTTTGATAATAACAACAAGTTCATTGCAAAGGAAATTGGAATAGCATTTGGTGAAGAATATAGACTTAATAATCATTTCATTATACGGGCTCCATTTAATTTTAATCAATTAAATAAAAAGTCACGAAAAACTGCTAGCTGCCCTACCAAAAACCACCACAAAATACATTGGAACGATGGCTTCAACTATTTTAATCAAACACGAAATTATCTGAGGAAAATTACTACAGGAAAAGAGATTCTATGTAAAGGTGTTGAAAAGAAACGATTTCTGGAAACATTTTTAAGGGATCAATATTTAATTGACGTTGAGGAACTTGGATGTCCATCACTAGATACTCTAAAGGGAAACCAGTTTCCGTTTTGTAAAATACACCGCCATGAGGGAGTTTGTGCACTAAATAATGCCTACAACATTTTGAAATTTTATAAGGATATAATGTAATATGAAGTCAACATTTATATCAATCACATTTAGAGTTTCAAGGCGTGCACACATCAAAAGCAACTACAAATGATGATTAAGAACAACAGCAACAACAACAACTACAACAACAGCAATGGAACAATTCTGGACGAAATTAATTTTTTTCTTAAACACTATGGCAATTTGGAGAGCATTTGCAATTTCTTATCATTACAAGGGATATGTTCATGGACAATGGAGGATGTGATCTTGTCATATCAAGATATGGTGAACACGTCAAATTCTGTGAATGGGCCGATGACAATGATGAGATAGGCCGAGAGACTTGTGCCTGCTTATTCTATGCTAATCGACAACATGGAGCTAGAAAATTAATTCCATCTTATGTTAACTTAAGCAAAAGGTTATAATATTTAAAAATAACCAAATAAATAGCACCAAACACACACACACACACAAATATATACTGTTTTATTTTTATTTACAATGAAATGGGCAAGGGTATAAAGGGAGTCTTCATTCTAAACATTTTCAGTTCCAATTTAGCAGACGAATAAGCAACTGGCAAGCAGTCAATAAAGATATCAAAAATGTTGAGTAAACAAATTCAAATGTTTCTCACTCAATTCAAGGATTTAATATTCATGGAGCACTGCGTGCGACTCGTGAAGTTACAAAGTACAATAATGGAAATAGAGGAACAGGAAATGGTGACATCAAGATATGGAATGCACTTATCATCTTGTTCTTGGTCAAAAGATGATACAACAAGTGGACCGGAGAGTTGCCGTTGCCTGTACTTATCCCGCTACAAAACGAAGGCATTGGATATTATGTTACGTTATTATAAAATAGCTGATAGTTTTGTAAATAAGACCAAATAAATAAAAATGAAATTGTTCAACAAACTACCAAATCTAGGTTTCTCTTTATTAACACAGGGTGGGTTTTCTTGTTCCAATTTCAAAGATCGCGCACGTGTTCATGACAACACATACCAACAATCTAAGCATTTAGAACCCTCACATAAATTAACACGCTTAACAACATGAATGTCAAACCATGCCACAATAATTGTATTAGCACCTATGTAAGTGGTTAACTTTAAAAGATCGCGCACGTGTTCATGAGGGGTGTGAAATACTCGAGACAGGTTTTCTTGTGAAATACTCGGAGCAGGTTTTCTCACAATCGGGACGCGAGAGTGAGTTTTGGGTAGACTTTGTGTCTATCAAAACAAAACAATACTTACCTGACCCTTGACCTCTGACCCATTTACTGACGTCAGCAACAGGCTTACAGGTTTTCTTCACTATCGCTATGCGAGGGTGAGTACAAGCCGCGGCGCGCATAGCTCAATGCATGCTCATAGTCCCATGCAACCCCGTGTTCACACTTGGACATTCACATACACATAAGCACATACCGGGATCGCACGTGGATCGCACACACACACACCCTCATCCTCACCCTAATGTACAATCTTGAATCTTGGACAGTCTCATACACATAAACACATACCGGGATCGCACGTGGATCGCACACACACCCTCATCCTCACCCTAATTCACAGTCTTAACCTAAAGAGGTCATAAATTAACTCTCGCATACCAAATATTAGGACACTTTTCCCACCACCTGTCAAACTGTCATCTCACTAACACTTGTTTACGATCGACACAACCCCCCCTCACCCACACTTTTCAACCCTTTGTGCAACCATGCATAACTAATCCCCCACCACGAACATTAATGACCCTTTACCCCCACCTCCAAAACTGTGCTGAAACCCGCATTTATCAACTACTGTTGTTGTTGTTGAGAACGTACAATCGTCTAGTTCATATTTTGTGGACTTGTCTTTTAGTGTTTTACTTGGAGTAGTATTTTGATTATAAGTTATATTTAAACTTTATATATGTTCTAGTCGTATATGTATATTTAAAAGTTTTTCCTTATCATCGGCCGACAGAATGTCTAGATATTTTTGAATAAAATTAATAATTTTTGTAGTAAGCATATTTTATTATTTTTGTTTTTTGCATTATATTCCTGAATTACTGAATATCCATGTGTAAAACTTGTATATAATCGTTGATGTTGTAGGTTCCGATGTTAATCTTTAACTGACTGGATTGTTGTTGTTGTTGAATGTTTTCATTTACATTTTTAGGGTCTCGTTCAAACATATAACTTTTTTGATTATAATCACCACCACCATTATCGTTATCATGATTTGTATTATACGGAAGACAGTAAATTCTTAATTTTTTATTTAAATAGTCACTGTGATATCTATAACGAATTCAACTTCACTTCTCAAGTATTTTAATTTAAAATAGCGATAAATCACATTAGTTGATTCAATTATACCACCAATATTGTTTTCTTTTGCAATTGAATTTCGACGAAAATTTTCAACAGCGTCATCGACCGTAGGAAAATAATTTGGTATTCGTTCATATGACGACCATTTAAATCTATTATTAGTTTGTTGTTGTTGTTGTTGATTTAAGGCTTTCATAATATTTATATATTCAGGATGCATTTCGAAAAATAAATTTACTTTAATAGTAGTAGTTATAATATAGGCGACCAGATATTTTCGGGTGCTTTCCCATGGTGCAGGGCTCATAAAATCATTACCACACAAAGAACGCATTTTGCCAATGAATTGACAAGGTTCTTAGAACTATACACATAGGAGTTGGTCAGCAAGGGTGTCACAGCAAAACGGGTTAATTACCTGTTACACTAGAGTACCTGTGGTTCGGTAATAAAAAAGTGACGAGGGGCATGACAGGTCATTCAAGAGTTGAACTGATCGTAACGGTCGTTTGAACTAGAAAGTAAAAGTAAGAGGACTACAGGTGCATTAGACATGTTTGCTAGGACTTTATGGTGATAAAAATTAAAGCATACGTTAGGGATAATAATAGAAAATAATTTAAGATGCCTGTTAAAAAATATCGCGCAGAGGTAGAAAAAAAGAGAAAAACAGGAGAAAAAGGGAGAAAAAAGGAGAAAAAAGGAGAAAAAAGGAGAAAAAAGGAGAAAAAAGGGAGGAAGAACAAGTAGTATACATATAGGCAACCGGGACACTCAAGATGTAAGCAACGCCCTCTAGCGGGCTGTGTTCATAGTGTAGACATCAACACTTAGCATAGATCCCTTAGCAGAAACCCGTACCTTTTAGCGCAGACACACACCATATAAGCAGATTATTTAGCAGAGACATAACCCTTTTAGCAGAAAATGAAATCATTTAGCAGAGACACAAACCTTTTAACAGAAATAAAGATCACGTAGCCGAGACTCAACCCATTTTTCCAATTTTATTCCGCTAGATGGTGCTTTTTTACCGCCCGCTAGATGGCGCTTTGAACCAGAAATTCCCGGTTGCCTATATGTATACTACTTGTTCTTCCTCCCTTTTTTCTCCATTTTTCTCCTTTTTTCTCCCTTTTTCTCCTTTTTTCTCCTTTTTTCTCTTTTTTTCTCTTTTTTTCTACCTCCGCGCGATATTTTTTAACAGGCATCCTAAATTATTTTCTATTATTATCCCTAACGTATGCTTTAATTTTTATCTTACTTTTACTTTCTAGTTCAAACGACCGTTACGATCAGTTCAACTCTTGAATGACCTGTCATGCCCCTCGTCACTTTTTTATTACCGAACCACAGGTACTCTAGTGTAACAGGTAATTAACCCGTTTTGCTGTGACACCCTTGCTGACCAACTCCTATGTGTATAGTTCTAAGAACCTTGTCAATTCATTGGCAAAATGCGTTCTTTCGACCGAAAATCTCTGGTCGCCTAAATTATAACTACTGATAGTCATCGTTTCGTTAAAAATCAGATTAAATCTAGAGTTTTTATACCCTGTGTCCATTGAAAATGGTCAAAAAGGGTATAATGGTTTTGTGTAATGTATGTAAAAGGCAGAAGGAAGCATCTCCGACCCTCTAAAGTATATATATTCTTGAACAGCATCAATAGTCGAGTCGATTGAGCCATGTCCGTCTGTCCGTGTGTTTGAGCGAAAGGATCTCAGAGACTAAAAGCTAGAGACTTCAAATTTGGTATGTAGGTTGCTGGATAGCGGGCGCAGACCAAGTTTGTTTTAAACTTTAGATGCCACGCCTCTTTCGCCTGCCAATCGCAAAAAACGATTATCAGACGCGATCTTTAATAAGACACTTCTTAATTAAACAGGAAGATAAAAGGTAAGACAATTTAATGACCCTGAAAGTTTCAAAGCGATTGACTATTAAATAGAGAATATATATCAAATTTGCTTTTAATTCACATAAATCAAAATCATAGACATAGGCAAGTGCGAGCGAGATAGCATATGCACATTTGTTTGTGCAAAAACATAACAGTGAGCACGTGTACGAAGAGTGCGAACGCAAATACGAGCGATAGGCATAATTATCGATATCATTTGGGTACAATTTCTTTCCTATTTTAATATATTAACATGGTTCAGGTTAATACATATTTACGATTGTGTTAAAATATATGTATGTAGATATTAGTATGCATTCCAAAAAGCGATGTGTATAAATGCCACTTTATAATTTTGCACCTCGACAAAAGCTGAGTGCTATGCGTTCTCCTGCAGGAGAGACGACAGATCATTTTACAAAACTGAAATCTCTGAATTTATAATAATTATTATGTTTAATAATAAGCTAGTAAGCTCGCACATATGTTCAATAGGTTTTCATTTATTATCATTGTATTTATATGCTTAACAAATTCTGCAAAAAGATTCACAAATATTAAAGCATTGTATTTAAATTTAAATTCCGCGAGCAATGCAGTAGCCTTTAACAGCTGATTTCGATGATTAAGAAGAGTAGGAGAGATTATTTGGTATTGCCGGACTTCAACAAGCTGAGCAAATTTTAGTTGTTGGCTACTCTTGGCATGAGCAACAGCGATTTCAGCGATTACGATTACGATTACGATTTACGATTTACTATTTTAATTAAATACAATTTATTCAATCGGACCACTATATCATATTGCTGTCATAGAAACGATCAGTCGAAAATAAACTTGTTTGTTGTTTGAAAGATCTCGACCAAACTAATAGGATATGCATTTGGGATGGTCCTATATATCCTGATAAAATTTGGTTGAAATCGGAAATATAGCTGCCATAGGAACGATCAGTCCAAAAGCAAGTTTTAGTGTGATAAACTTTTTTGTTGTTTGAGGTATCTCAACCAAACTAACAAAATACGCATTTGGGATGGTATTCTACATCCTGACCAAGTTTGGTTTAAATCTGATATCAAATAGCTGCCATAGGAACGAATTTTAAGATAAAGTACGAAAATTATTGTTGTTTTTAGAGATAAGTCAACCAAACTCACAGATTCAGAATTGGTAATTTGGTTTAAATCGGTTCACTAGATCACATAGATGTAATACGAACAATTAGTCAAAAAGTTAATGCCGCATCATCACACCTTCGGCATGCCTAACGTAGCCCACATACGTATGACCTATCGGAGAGCCAGGGCACAGGGTATTCTAGAGTCGAGTGTGCTCCCTTGTTTTATTATTGAATTATCAATGTGGGCTTCTCCAATACATTAATTAGATGAGTCATTTTAATTTGAATCCTAAATCTAATAAAAATTGCTTATTACACTTTGTTATTGGTTTTTGTTGTTGTTGGGTTTTTTTTCCTCCTTTCTGTTTACTAGTATATGTTGAGCTTCCTCCGTCCGATCTGTTCCTCGTTAAAAAAGTGAGTGAAGATGAATTTGATGAAACTGTCTATTATTGTATAAATTCATTCTTTTATCGGTTTTAAATGTAATCTTATCGTAATTCTTTCTTTGTTAAGTTTGTTTTAAAATTTGGATCGGACCTCAATATTATATAGCTGCCATAGGAACGATCAGTTCAAAATCAAGTTTTAGTATGAAAAACTTTTTTGTTGTTTGAAATATCTCGACGAAACTGACAGGGTATACACTTGGGATGGTCCTATACATCCTGATCAAATTTTGTTGAAATCGGATAACTATATCATATAGCTGTTATAGAACGATCAGCCCAAAATCAAGTTTTAGTATGAACAACTTTTTTTTTGTTATTTATATATCTCAACGAAGTCAACAGATTATGCATCTGGGGTGATCTCATACATTCTGATCAAGTTTGGTTGAAATCGGTTGCCTATATCATATAGCTGCCATAGGAACAATCAGTCGAAAATCAAGCTTTAGTATGAACAACTTTTTTGATTATTGAGATAGCTCAATCAATCTTACAGAATATGCATCTGGGGTTATCTTTTACATTCTGACCGAGTTTGGTTAATATCGGTTCACTATATCATATAGCTGAAATAGGAACAATCAGTCGAAAAGCTTTTTTGTTTTATTTGGTTGAAATCGGTCTACTATATTATAAAGCTGCCATAGGAACGATTGGTCGAAAATGTATACTGAGTATGCAAATTTTTGTTGTTTCTGGAGATACTACAATCAGACTCGCAGATTTGGAATTTTCTATTGTCTTATACCACCTGAAACAATGTTATATATGTACAGATTTATAATATTTTCTTTAAACCAGGAGTTGCTTTTCCATAGTAAGTACGGGGTCTCCGACATACGAGTATGGTCGACTGTAGCACCGCCCACTAGTTTATTTTAGCTTTTAGGTATATCTTTATGTACTCATGCAAGGGTGTTTATATTAATGTAACTTTTGTATACTCTTGTGTATAGATTTGATGTACTTTTGACTTAAATAAGTACATTGTTCCAATTTGTTTTTGTTTTTAATATTGACATTCACGAAAATCATCGAATGAATTTAACTGTTCAATTGTAAACGGCTGCACTGGTTGACATACACATCAATAATTTTGGTATAACTCTAAACAATCGTTATATATGCTCTGTATAAAATGTGATGTAAAGTCTTCACCATGATATATTCGATATGTATTCAAGTTATTATTAAATTAACATTTTATGTAATAGCTATATGCATATGCAATATGTTTTTGAATTAGATTTATATTGTCTGATTTTTTAATATCTAGCTCTTCTAATATACATTCAAAATCAGCGTATACTACGAAAGGAACATCTAATTGATTTTTGTAATTTTTAAAACTTAATATCGAATCTTTAGTATCCGGCATCTCAGTAACAATTTTATTGCACTCATGACTATGTCGTTCCTATTTGTTGATATCGTGAAAATTTTTTAGACACGTGTTGCATAAATAAATTTTTCTCGTATTTGACGTCAATTGTTTGCGAAGTAATCTATTGAAATAGGCGAAAAAAAAAGAAAAAAGTTTTTAGAATTTTTCTATTTTAATATATACACATATATATATATATATATATATATATATATATATATATAGTTACCTTGAAATGTTTTTAATCCAAACATAGTGATATTTATCGTCCTCTTCGAGAAGTAACAAGTATATGTGATTTAATACTTTACTAGTTTTATTATTAGTAAAATAATATGGTCCGATTATTGTGCTGTCGTCTTCCAATCCCAAAACAGTTATACTTATTTCAGGATTATTATCTTCAAATGTTTTTATGCTAGCAACCGACGTGGGAAACTTTAATCCAGCAAAATTTAATCTTTTATCATTTTCTATGTTATTATACAAATTATTGATTATTTCATTTAGATCGTTATCATCGATTGTAGAGTTTAAAGTTTTCATTTTCATTTGATGCGATTTAAGGTCGACTTTGCAATAATCTTCACTTTCTTTCATTCAAACATAATTACAATATAGCTCGAAATTAAACTTTATATTCGTATGTAAATGTAATGCGTCTTTCAGTAATTTATTCACTTGTTCATTGATTAATTGGAAAAAAATTTTAATATTCAAACATTGTTTATGGGGATTTTCAATTTGATACGTTCTAATACGATTTTCAAATACACTTTTTACACATCTTAAGTTATCATTGATTGAAACACCAGATAACTGTTTATGTAAGTTAGTACGTAAATGATGAGACCATTTAACGTTTGCAACATGTTGATTACAGAAATTATAGTAACATGTTCCGCTTGATGTTGTGTTGTTCACAGCATGATGTTTGTTTCTTATGTGTCGTCTTAATGACGTGTTATGTTGAAAATACTGTCCGCAAAATTCACAAAAAAACGATTCATTTTTTTTTAATTTTTTAAAATGTTCTTTATTTATTGATAAAAAAAAACAAAAATATTTTACTTTTCTTCTTCTATCACTTAGTTGTTATAGCGTTCTGGCAGAAATACTATAAAGCTCTCGCAAGTTAGCATTATCTTCTCTCCATATCTAGTTGTTTTCCGACATGCAGTTTTAATGGCAATCGGCGTGTTGAATTCCAAGTTTTTAATACTCATAATAGGCATAGAGTAAGTGTACTCGATAGTGTTCAATTTATCCTTCAAGTTTTACATGGTCAGCAAAAAATTATGGTTGTGCGTGCATACATAGTAACTAGTTCTATTTCAGTATAGATGTGTATAATGAATTCTCTATTGCTTTATGCTGAATATTTATACCGTTTTTTTTTGCCTTTTTTTTGTTATCGAAAATGGGTGGGGGGAAAAACATAATCTTTGCTACAGTTAAAAAACTGGTGGGAGGAAAAAATAAAACTATCAACTTCCAGTCTGCGGCTAAAAAAAACCTGATAACAAAAATATTTGCTAAAGGGCTATGAGAAAATTGCCATAACATCGAGTATTTTTCAATATAAATACCGCTTGTTATTCGAATTGTAAGTCAGTAAATATTTGAATTTTAAGCAATTCGAATTGTTTGCGGCAACAACAACAACAACAACAACAACAACAACAATGATGCTGATGATGAGGATACTGATGACGAGCCACTTCTTTGCTGTAAAGTATGCAACAACCACTTAACCACTCATTATTGTGAAGTATGTTTTGCCAACAGTGTGAAAAAAAACATTAGCAACAACAACGATGATTTTGATGACGATGACGATGACGACGACGACGACGAGAATAAAGAGAATAAAGAGAACGTCGACGATTATTCAAATATCATCAATCTAACACAAGCTTGTTCCTATAAAGGTTACAAATATATAAATATATTCAACAAAATAAATAAGAAAAAACGAACATTTTAATTTATTATTGTTTTGGTTTTTTTTTCCCCCCATTTTATTTCATTTTATTTCATTTTTTCTTCTACTTTATATATATAAATATATATATATATATATATTTCAACAATGGCAAAATCTGTAATTCTATTAAGTCTAAAATTTAAGTTTTCATCCAACCCCATTTTTTTTTTGTTTCGATATTAAACGAATAATAACACATTGCTTTTTATTATTGTTTTAGTTTTTTTCCATTTTATTTTCATTTATTCTACTACTTTATAAATTGTAACATTATTAATATCAATTTCAACAATAGCAAAATCTTCAATTCTATTAAGTCTAAAATTTGCGTTTTCATCTAACCCATTTGTTTCTATATTAATCGAATAATAGCACATTGCTTTCATACGTAAACGATCAAATAATTTTATATTAACTGTAAAATAAAAGTTTGGTATCTGGTAATTTTCACCAAATTTAATACTCTGCTCCATAGTGTGTAAATGCTCCATGAAATCATACACACTGACCCTTAAAAATTACGTTAGATTATTCAACATAGAGTCATTATGCGTCCATTCATATACAATTTGTGTATGCTGCAATTCCTGAAATTGTTCGGGTGTACCAGTGAACATGATGAATGCAGCACTGTCGATGTTCATCTTCTTTGTATTATGATTATGTATTAAGTCTGTAGGCCACATTGTTGATTTAATTTGTTTTATTCTTTTTTTTTTTGGAGAGTGGAATGAAACAAAACTTGCTTGTCTACTAAATAGTTCACAATAAACCATTTAGCGAGCAATGTAAACGCTTTTATAGCCCTACCCTCAGTTAGTTTTATCCTCACACCCAACACTAACATGCACTAGCATATATACATGCATTGGTCAGCGATAGCCTTTTTTTGCCACTAGAATGCAGTAGCATATAGATATATATATATATATATGCATCGGTCAGCGATAGCCGCAGACTCTAAACTAGAGCATTTGACTTTAAATCGCTCTTGCGCGTGTTCTAAGATAAATACCCTACGCGCTGATATCAAAAAAAAAAAGAAAAAACAAACAAACAAGTTTTTAGGTTTTTTTAATTTTTCTTTTTTTTATTATAAAAATTTTGATTTATATTCTTTTCTCTTTTCAACAATCGTTCGTAACAGCTAATAATTTTCAAACATTCTAATATCATTTTATCAAAATATTCTGCAATACACAAAACATGTATATGTTTTTGAATTATCCTTTGCTTCAATTCAATATATATCTGAAGTAATAACAGCGAAAATAAAGATATTTATCATCATCATCAAACATAATTAACTTATTAATAGCTAAAAATTGTTGTATTTTTCCGACAGCCTCAGTCACCTTATCCATGATCAACTCTCGGGAGTATGCACTAGAACTTAACTTTACAACGTTCTCACGTCCGCCCCGTCCGGACAATGCACTAGAACTTTACATTGCAACGCCCTTGCAAGTGTGATAACAACAACAACAATAGGTCTGCGATAAGCCCCCGTCCGGACTCAGAACTACAGCTTTTCTTTATTGCACTCTTGCGCGTGTCCAGCGATAGCCCCCACCCCCCGTCCGGACTCAGCCCCCCGTCCGGACTCAGAACTGAAGATGGACACGGGCCTGTGCGGGCTTCGTGTCCCGCGAGCCTCTTCAAAAAATCCCCGGGCTTCGTGCATGACTTTCGAAAACGGGCTTTTTTTCGTGCGGACCCGGGCATAAGCCAAAAGCCCGGAGGCCCGGTAGGCCCGAAAAGTCATGATTTAAAAAAAATTTTATATGGATTGGTAAAAATATTTCTATAATTCACTGCTATATTATTTACACATCTCCTTTGTCGATATGACGCTTATCGATATGTTTGTCAAACTTAATTTCACGTGTTTATAAGAAGAAGAAGGCGACAAAGCGGTAAAATGAATAAGGAAAAAAAAATTTTTTTTTTCTATAGTAATATCGGGCCGGGCTTCTTGAAAATTTGACCGGGACGGGCCGGGTCTTAAAAATTTGTTTCGGGCTCGGGCCGGGCCGGGCCTTCAAAGGGAGGCCCGTGCCCATCTTTACTCAGAACTACAGCTTTTCTTTGTTGCACACTTGAGCGTGTCCAGCTAACATATACATAACATATACATACAGCGATAGAGAACTTTAACTTTACTTTACATCTTTACAAAAGAAATTAAATAATTTTTAGGTCTCTGAGGATATTATCGAAAATTCATTCCAGATTTCGCTAAAATACAAAAACTCATGACTGTCTTTTTGAAAAAAGAAGCAAAAATCGACACTAAAATCGCCGAATACAACAATTCTTTTGAGAAATTGAAAACATTAATCATGAGTGATCCAATTCTTACTTGCCCTGATATTACAAAAAAATTTGCAAGTAGGACTCTTAATAACCATGAACAAAACTATAGCACAATAGAAAAAGAATTACTAGCTATTGTTTGGGCAACAAAATATTTTCGTCCGTTTTTATATGGGGTGTCTTTTGATATTCTAAGCGATCATAAACCACTTGTTTGGTTGAAAAACATTAAAAAACTTAATATGAAATTATAACGTTGGCGAATAATACTCAGCGAATACAATTTCAAAATAATACTTGGAAGGAAAACTAAATTATGTCAAACTAGAAGAAAACATGGTAAGAGAAGAAGAAGAAGAAAATATTTCAACAGCGGCAACAATTACAGCGCATCAGAAAGTAGTGAAAATTACATTCAAATCACCAAGAAACCTTTAAATGACTTTGCGACACAAATTTAATTTGTAAAAGAAATCGTAGATCAAATAGACATTGAAAAGTATTTCACTAAAACAAAATTAAATACACAGAAATCACAGATTCAAAAGCAAAAGATCTCCTTTTAAAATATATTCTAAATCACACAAGCGTAATTTACATCGAAAACGACAAAGACTTTTTAATTTTCCAAAAAGCATATCAAGTCATTATAAGCTCACACAGTAACGTAAATATCCTAAAAAGCATTATAAAATTAAAAGATATTAAAACCTACCCCGAATTCAAAGAATTAATCTTCACTCAACATGTTAAAATGCTACATCCAGATATAGAAAAAATGACTCGACTTTTCAAAGAAACTCATTATTTCCTAAACTACCACAAGTTAATTCAAAATATCATTAATGATTGCGAAACCTGCAATCTTGCGAAAACATAGACCAGACCCACGAATTTATCTTTTGAATTAACCCCGGAAATAAATAACCCTAGAGAGCTTTATGTAATAGACTTTTACGCAAATTGATAACGAAATTTGCATCACTTATAAAAACAAATAGTAGAGATTGGCTAGAAGCTAAACGTGCCCTTGCTAGAATTTTTAACGACATGGAAAAACCACATAAAATAAAAGCAGACAAAGACTCAGCATTTATGAGCAATTCCTTTAATTTATGGTTGAACACAGAAGAAATAAAACTTGACATCACCACAAGTAAAACAGGAATAGCGGACGTAGAAAGCCTTCATAAAACTATTAACGAAACAATTGGGATTATTAATACAGATAATAATCGGGAAAACAAAGAGACTAGACTGAAACAAAACACAACTGGACAGACACCCGCTTACATATTACTTTACGCAATCACACCCTTTAACAATACCCAATTGATAATGCGTCCGTCAGTCGATCACTTTTTAAATGACACTTTGGTTTGTGAAATTTATGTAACAGGCAGAAGGAAGCATCTTCGACCCTATAAAGTATATATAATCTTGATCAGTATCAACAGCCGAGTCTATTGAGCCATGTCCGTATGTCTGTCCATCCGTTTGTCTGAGTCAAAGGATGTCAAAGACTATAAGAGCTAGAGACTCAAATTTGGTATGTAGCTTCCAGGATACCGGGCGCAGATCAAGTTTGTTTTAAATTTTAGATATCACGCCTCCTCTGCCCACATCGCACAAAACGATTTCCAGACGCACTTTTTAATAAAACTCTTTTAAATTGAACAGGTAGAACAGGTAGTAAATGTAAGCATATTAAATGACCCTGAAAGTTTCAAAACGATTGTTCTATAAACAAAGATATTTAGATTTTGCTTTTAATTCACTTAAATCAAAATCATTGACATTTTGAGTGTGAGCGAAATAGCATATGTACATTTGTTGTACAAAAAACATGGCAATGAGCATGTGTACGAAGAGTACAATCGCAAATAAGAGCGATAGCCAAAGCTATCGATATTATTTGGGCTCAATATTCTTTTACAATATATTAACATGGCTTAAGTTCGATGGCACATTATATTTTAAAATCTACCCTGATAAAAGCTGAGTGCTGTGCATTCTCCTGCAGGAGAGACGGCAGATCAGTTTACAACACTGAAAACACTAAACTGATAATAATGATAATAGTTAATATGTACCTTAGCTAACACATTTATTAAATAAGTTTTCATTTATTATCTTTGCCTGTAAATACTTAACAGTTCCTACAAAGAAATCATAAATATAAAGGCATTGCATTTAATTTTAAAATTCACGCCCAGTGTAAATGCTTTTAACAGCTGATTTTGACGATAGAGAGAGAAGAGTGGGAGAGCTAATTCCAAACTCACAGATTGGGAATATGGAATTTGGCTTAAATCTCTCGGTTCATATAGATGTATGACGAACAATTAGTCGAAAAGTTAATGCTATCAGAGTTCCAGGGCACAGGGTATCCTACAGTCAGCAATCTAAATCATATCATTGACAGTCTCAATGACGGCATAAAATTGATTAATAACCAAACTAACGCTATACAGACAGAGAAAAAAATTAACCTTTTAATATTGAACATTTCACTGAATACATCGAAGACATCGAAATGGGTTCACAACTCACATGACTGGAAATTTTCAATCCTAAGTTACTTAAACATGACCAACTTAACAACATTCATTATAAAAATCTCATGAACATAAAAACCTCTGCCTGGTATAACACACCCACTAATGAGATATTCTTAATGACTCATATTCCCACTAACACATTTGAAAAATCCACTTTTTTAATCACACCATACCTTGACAATAATGGACAAATTATCAGTGATTTTATTTACAAAATAATTATGTTATAAACACTCTTACAAAAATATTATTAAAGACCATTGTATTGTCAATATTATAAAACATGAGACACTAACTTGCACTTTCCAAAAATAAGCAATATTACATTCAATATATCAAACCAAATGTAATAATTACATGGAATCTGACACGAGAAAAGCTTGATCAAAACTGTAATACCTAAGAAATTTACATTGAAAATAATAAAATTATTAAAGTATTTAATTGTACCGCAGAACTTAAACAAGTTTCAATATCAAATAGTATTCAACAATACACAAATCTAATATTCACTGAACACAATGTAACAAAAATTGAACCAATGTCACACATAGAAAATAAGGAAATGATCTTGTAAAGTAATAAGAACAACACGACTTATAAAATCTATTAATAATCATTTTATTCACATTAGCCATTAGTTACATATTTTATACATGAAATGCAAAACAACACCAAATAATATTATAATTAAATACTTGAAGCCAAAGACAACCACGATAAGTCAAACAATTAACAAAAAAATAGAAAAAGAAACTATTTTAGAATCAGTTGCTGAAGTTATCACCATTGAAACCCCAAGACCTCAATTATATCCAATCATAAACGCTTGAGGACAAGCTTAAATCTCAAATGCTTCATAAGCACAAACGATATTTTGCAAAGCTTCACTTTCCAAAAGCTTATCGAAGACACATCACTTTCCAAAGCTTATCAAAGACACATGCAAAGTTATGTAGAAAAAAGTTAAGTAAACTTGTAGAATTTAAATGTAAACTTGTTGAACTCAAATGTAAGCTAACAGAATCCAAATAAGTAAACAAATGTAAACAAACAGCCAGCAGTGGTTTGCTGTGCCCAGATCACAAATCTTGTAGTTAGTTATAAGTCGACTTTTGACAAATAAAATACATACATGAATATAAAAATAAAATAAATAAATTTTTTTTTATTGATATGTAATTGTCAAACAGTTCATATATACTTTATGGCGTCGGAGATGCTTCGTTCTGCCCTTTACATAAACTTAATATACCCGCTCAGGGTATAAAAACCTAAACCTAAATTTTTGCATAAACTCTAAAAAGAGATAGGGACTTGAAATTTGGCGTGAACTTTGGTTGGACTAATCTAAAATTTACAATTTTAATTTTTTTTTTTGAATATGGACCACGCTTTCACCTCTCCTCCTTATCCGACTATGAAAAGAAAGAATAATATATTTGAAAAAGTTAAAATTATATTTTTTTTACAAATTTAAATATAAATCAAATAAGCAAAATATGTATGTTTGCTAATTAGACTAAAGGAAAATATACAATCATTTTTTATTTTAAATTTTACCGTATATTCAGCCCCCTCCCCATCTGTCTAGGTATGGTATTTCCGGCAGAGTGCCGGAGTAGTGCAAGTTTATTCTTAAACATCAAATACAAAACTGAACTATAGTATAAAATTGAATTGAAATTAAATGAAATTAAAATATGTTTGTAGCAAATAATTCAAGATAAGTGCTGTGCAATTTCTTATACAAAGTTATTCGTGTGCAATTCTTATGTGTTAACTATTCCCCCCTCAAGTTAATGGCCGACCTCGATTATTTTATAGCTGTTGATGACCTTTCGTACTTCCCGCGAAGCTTGTCTTCTCTTTAAGACTTGCCATATGGTGACAAGGCCACTTAGGATGAGTCGGCGGACGCTAACTCGTTTTTGACGTCTTGGATGCCTCGAAGGTTATCATTGTTCATCCTATGGAGTTGAGGTATACTCAAAACTGGGTTCTGACTTATGATGTTAAGTAACGGTGACCTGTCGTCTTTTTTCGACCCCGAACTTAAAAAAAAAATCAGGGGTCTATTAACTTTGACATAAAAAAAAATGTGCGTAACAGGCAGAAGGAGGCGTGGCAGACCCCATCAAGTGTATATATTCTTGATCAGCATCAACAACCGTGTGGATATAGCCATGTCCGTCTGTAAGAACGCCTAGATCTCAGACACTATAAGAGCTAGAGACTTCAAACTTGGTATGAATGTTCGTCTATATTGCAAGCAGAAAAGCGTCTACTATATTATAATGCTGCCATAGGAACAATTGGTCGAAAATGTATACTGAGTATGCAAATTTTTGTTGTTTCTGAAGATACCACAATCAGACTCGCAGATTGAGAATTTTCTATTGTCTTATACCTCCTGATACAATGTTTTATATATGTTCCAGATTTCCATAGTAAGTACGGGGTCTCTGACAGTCGAGTATGCTCGACTGCAGCACCGCCCACTAGTTAATATCTCACGCTGGTTCCCATATTTTGTGGCATTGATGATTGTGGAGAAACGGAAGGTGACAGGGTGTGTTCCTGTTGTAATGAGCTCTGACCCATCGTCTGTACTGACCCTTGCTGTGCTCTCGTTGATAATTATGATTCCATCATATACTTGCGTAATAGGCTTCAGGTTGCTTGGCTGCGTGCGGCAGGCAGCCGCGCCGCTAGCGTGCAGTGCTCGTGCACAGGTGTCTTGTGCTGCAAACTTAAAAACGGATGCGAATGTTGTTGTTACGTACTCGTTAACCGCTAGTACGTCATTGTTGCATTCGGCTATGGTGTCATCTTGTAGCTGCAGAGTGACATGTTGATGTGATACTGGGAAGATGGTGACTCTGATACAGATCAATTAAATTCTAGGGTAGGCTATGAGTATATGAATTATATTCTCGCACTGAAGGACTTTAATTTTCGATGTTTCAGTTAGGCTAACTATGTGGATCTCTACTGGTTGTTAGTAGTATAGATATAGGCAACCGGGAATTTCGGGTTCAAAGCGCCATCTAGTGGGCGGTAGAAAAAGCACCATCTAGCGGTAGGTTGCGGAAAAAGCGCCACCTAGCGGTAGAAAATGGAAAAATGGTTTGTGTCTCGGCCAAATAATTTCTATTTCTGTTAAAAGGTATGTGTCTCTGCTAAATAATTTTATTTTCTGCTAAAAGTGTTGTTTCTCTGCTAAAAAAAACCTGCTTCTATGGTGTGTGACTGCGCTACAAATTAAGGGTTTCTGCTAAGGGATATATGCTAAGTGTTGATGTCCTCACTAAGAACACAGCCCACTAGAGGGCGTTGCTTACATCTTGAGTGCCCCGATTACCTATATCTATACTACTTGCTCTTCCTCTCTATTTTTCTTCCTTTTTTCTACTTTTTAGTTTTAATTTTTTTCTACCTCCGCGCGAAATTTTTTAACAGGCACTCTTAATTATTTTCTATCATTATCCCTAACGTATGCTTTAATTTATATCACCATAAAGTCCTAGCAATCATGTCTAATGCACCTGTAGCCCGCTTACTTTTACTTTCTAGTTCAAACGACCGTTACGATCATAACCCATGTCAGTGATTTTATTACCACTGTAATTTTTTATGGGTTGAGTAGTTGTCCCTTTTCATTGATTAGCGCCGGCTGCATTCTAATCACCATATTAGGGCAAGGGTTAAAGTGCATCCGGTAATGTGCAGGCTAAAGGACATGTATGAACGTGAATAAAAAAGACGATGTTGGGTCAAATGATAACCTATGTCAGTAATTTTCCACTTTAATTTTTTATGGTTTGAGTAGTTATCCCTTTGAATTTATTATTTCCACTTGCCATCTAAACAATGCAATAGTGCAGGAGTCAAAATGAAGCATGTTGAAAAAACTGAATGAACATGATGAAGATGGGTTAAGCTGAAATCCCATGTCAGTGATTTTATTTTCACAGTCATTTTTTCCGTTCTGAGTTCTTGTCGTTTTAATGATCAATGCAACGGTCAACGAATAATGATTTTTGGGAACCACTGAAAAACAACTTGAGTGAACAGGTGAACGCTAGAAATGAATGGTATATAACAAATTTAAATAGTAAATAGTCATGATTATTGTTGTATTATTCTTTATTTACACATATGCTTGACTTTGCTTATTTATAACTAAAGTTAGGCTTAGAAAGTATATGTATTTTAATTACAGATTTGGTGGCGTATAACTTTTTATATGCACATAGGTTGCAGCCAAATTTATACTTTCTTTTTTCATTACTAAGTATAAGTATATTTTTTTTAAAACCGCATTTGCTATGGAATTTCTTTACATTTTTACATAGCACGCAATAGTACTCATTTATGTTAAAGAAGTTTGGTAAGGGGTCATGTATATAGGAAAATTCTCTCTCAGTCGTACAGAAGAGATTCATGTATATTTACTCCCTATTTTACGGCTTTTTTTTTGCTCTGCATTTATACATATAGGATAGGCAAGGAAGTTTATTAAATATTCTATGATTGGATGATCGTCTTGAAACCAATATCTGTTTCATTCTAACATGTATCCAAAATGTGTGTTTGATTCACATAAAAGACGAATGCATACAGATTTTTATTTAGTTCATATACATATTAGCCTCTGTGAACATTAAGACGAACAATCAAACTTGTAAATGATGTAAATGATCTTTTATTTATTGATTAACAAATGCAGATAACATAGACTTGCAGGATTTCCTGGAAACTATAAATGACGTTAAAAGTGTTGGAAGCCAAGGTTACACAAAAACTGAGAGCCTTGCAATAGGATATGAGTATACTATAACCGATTGTCGTCTGAAAAAGTCAACCTATGGAGAAATAATTGCACTTTATCTGCGTGATAAAGAAGGCAAGCCTCTATGGACATTTCTGCCCAAGGCATTTGTAAGAATGTTTCCTCCTAAGACACCATACAAAAAGTTAAAGGAGAGCTACATTACCCATGTCATATACAATGGAACAAAAAAGGATAGCTATAACACACCTCATTTTCAATTTATTTGTAAAAGAATATAAGTATATTTAATATAAATAGCAGATTTGTTTCACAATAAACATTTGTTTCACTACATTCATCTGACAAAATGTTGGTTAAGCAAATCGATCTTTTCTTTATCTTCGAGGATCACCTAAAGAGTCTAAAACATATAAAGACTATTCTGAGTGAGCTGAAAAACCAAAAAATGGTTACACCTCAATTTGGAGAACATTACATCTCTTGTGTTTGGTCCAATAACGATGCCCAGGACGGTCTCGACACGTGTAGATGCTGCTTCGTCACAAGCTACAAAATAGTTGCAGTATTTTAGCTATAAAGAGCGAAAGGAATCAGATAAAAATGTAAAACTTCAAACAGACTACGAGACTCTAGCCCTTAAAACGTTGGCTAAAAAAATTGATGGGTTTATAAGTTATATTGGAAACAATGGCTGTGAGGAACATGTCGGTCGATTAAAATATTTAAGGTATTTGTATTCGTTTTTAATATATTGATAAAATATTTATTACTTGGAAATTGATCATATAAGTAAGTTAATTCAGCAGTAGGGTATATGTGTATGTTTCGGCCCAGTTTATGACGTCATTTATGTTTTAGCCAGTTTATGACGTCATTTATGTTTTGGCCAGTTTATGACGTCATGTATGTGTTATATGACGTAATATGTTATCACACATCCGGTATTGTTATCACAAATCCGTTACGTCATGTGTTATCACAACAAAAAAAAAATGCATTGTCATACCGGAAATTGTTATCTCACATCCGGTACGTCATATGTGTTACCGCAAAAAAAAAAAAAAAAAATGCATCGTCATACGGGAAGTTGTGGTCTCGTGTGGTCTCGTGTGGTCTAGTGTGGTCTAGTGCAAGCCGCAAGATAGTGGGGGGGTTGAAGGTCGACGTGGATTATCGTCAACCGGAAGTTCACACGCGTAAGAGTGCAACAAAGAGGAAAAAAAAAGCTGTAGTTCTAAGTCCGAACGGGGGGGCTATCGTTAGAGTGCAACAAACAAAAGCTATACTTCTGAGTCCGAACGGGGGGCTGAGTGCGATCTGAGTCCGGACGGGGGGCTGACGGGGACGGGGGCTGAGTCCGAACGGGGGGCTATCGCAGGACACGCGCAAGAGTGCAACAAAGAAAAGCTGTAGTTCTGAGTCCGGACGGGGGCTTATCGCTGACCTATGTTGTTGTTGTTGTTATCACACTTGCAAGGGCGTTGCAATGTAAAGTTCTAGTGCATTGTGAGGACGGGGGGCTATAGCTGGTCTATGTCGGTGCTATAAAACGATTTACATTATACTTTATAGAAGCACTCACAAAACGACTTTAAGTCAAAGTGAAAATATATAAAAAATAAAAAAAAATTATTAAAAAGTTTAAAATGGAAACCTTTTTGAAAGCAAGGAAAGCCGATCCAAATGAATTGATCAAGTACAATCCACTAAGGAAGAAGCTGGAGAGATTGTTGAAGAGATTGAAAATAAAAACTTGGTTTGTGTCAGGCGGTTACGCAGCTTATGTACAAGGAGTAACTATTACGTTTGGAGACGTCGATGTCTACTATTATAAAAGCAATGAAAGGACGTTCCGTAAATCTTATCTGAAACACGAAGACGGTGGTAGGGTGAAAGTAGACCTTATCTGTGTTGGAGAGATTCTAGAATATCCGATAGAAATAGCTATTGGACAAGTATTGTCTTCATTTGACATTCCGCTATGCAAGCGAGCCTTTTTCATGCGAGACGGCGAGACGGTTGTGTAGACTATAGCAGTCTAAAACATTTGGTTGATAGAGGACTTACTGAATATGAATGGGAAATACATATGGAAAGAGTCCGGAAATATATTGATCGTGTTTGTGTCACTCATAAAAACAGCAGTTTTGAAGACCTCTTATTAACTAACTACGTTGAACATATACTTTATAATGAAAATCTAAAGCCTTTTCTTTTCTTTCAAGAGTATTCATCTATAATAATAAATAAATTAAAATAAACCATTATTGTCCATTATTGTTTTATTAACATATTTATTTTTTTATTAACATATTGTTTGCACAAATTATTTTATTATTATTATTAGTCAGGTGGTACATTTATAATTTCCAATTTATAAATAAATAAACCATTACTGTTTGCACAAAAATGATAAGTTTTCTCGTCTATATTAATACTCTGTAAACGTATCAGTATTATATGTCCAATTAGTTACACTCTTATTGTTTACTATCGTTTCGTATATTTTCAGCATTAGGTAATCAACTTCATCATAGAATATGTTCTTCAACATGTTGATTTTAACAGGATCATCATCATCAAACATTTCTTCCCAAAAAATAATAACTTCTAAGTCTGGTTGATTTTCAGCATCAGGCATAAAATGCTCCATAAACCAATGCAACGGCGAAATGTCCATAATATATATAGTTATTAATTATACTTTTCTTTTTTCTTTTAAAAAATGCTAAAT
The DNA here is from genome assembly GCA_035043635.1 of Drosophila rellima. Classification (NCBI taxonomy): domain Eukaryota; kingdom Metazoa; phylum Arthropoda; class Insecta; order Diptera; family Drosophilidae; genus Drosophila; species Drosophila rellima. Next base: position 2,818 of record JAWNMV010000236.1, on the reverse strand, counting down.
GCGATCTATATTTTCTCGTTCCTTATTACTTATGCGACTTTTGTGAGCTAGGGTGCTTTATATTTATACCCTGACTGCAGCTTGAGTGTTTGTTATCAAAAAAAAAAAAAAAAATAGACGTTGAGTGGGCGGCGGAAATTGTGTGTGTGTGTGTGTGGGGGGGGAGGGTTTGCGGTTTGTTATGATAAAATAAAATTTTTTTGTTTATGTAGTTTTCTTAGTTTTATTTTGATTTTACTTTTAATTGAACAAAAGTTTTTCTTAAATTATAATAGCGCTCCATCATCTGCAATGCTTTCGATTTGTATCGGTCAACGAACATACAGCGACAAGTATCAGGTCCACATTTCGCATCGTCTCTGGACCAAGAACACGATTTGAAATGATCACCGAATTTTGATGAAAGCATTTCATCATTGTTCATATGTTGTATTATTTCTTGCAATTTTAAGATTCGGACACGATGTTCGGGAAACATCTCGTTGTCGAAATGCGTGAGGAATAATCCAATTTGCTTTAATATAATTTTGTTGTTGTTGTTGCTGATACTGTTAGTCATGTTGTTGCTTACTTGAGTGGTTTTTTTGTTATGATAAAATAAAAAACTTCTTTTTTTTTTATATATATGTATATATTTATATATATTCAATAAAAAAATTTAATAAATGTTATTCATTGTTATATTTTCATTACTACTACTATTATTATCATTATTATATAAATGTCTATGTAGACAATCTATTGATGCATTAACTACTGTTATTACGAACACGAAATTTATTATAAACAAGAATATTATAAATAATATGTTTAATATTAGAAGAAGAAGATATGCATTTTTATTCAGAATCGGAGTTTTGATTACATAATCGTCATGATTATCATTAGGTAAATCGGATTTTACATAAACGGTTGCAACTTCTGTTGTTTCGCTGTTGTTGTTGTTGATTTCTGTTTGATTTTCCTTTAACGTAGCTAATGTAGACGGTGTTGTGGTTGTTGTTGTTTCGCTGTCTTTTTCTGTTGTTTCGCTGTTGTTGATTTCTGTTTGATTTTCATTTAACGTAGATAATGTAGACGGTGTTGTGGTTGTTGTTGTTGATGCTGTTGTTGATGCTGCTGTTGTTGATGTTGTTGATTTCTGTTTGATTTTCCTTTAACGTAGCTAATGTAGACGGTTTGTTGTGGCTAATGTAGTTGTTTCACTGTCTTTTTCTGTTTGATTTTCCTTTAAAGTTGTCAATATATGTGTTGTTGTTGACTCATTTTGCAAGATAAAACTATTTGTTACAGCTTGACATAGAAACAACGCTATATATGAAAATAATGAATTTAAATTTATCATACATTTTTTTTTCTCTCTCTCTCTCTATTAATTGCAACTTGTAAATAGTTAACGAGCTGGAAACCGACTGACTTGAATCCAGAGTGTGCTATGTTTTTTATTATTGAATTAAAATCTGTGTGTGTGTGTGTGTGTGAGTGTGTGTGTGTGTGTGTGTGTGTGTGTGTGTGTGTGTGTGTGTGTGTGTTACAATATGCATTAGCCTTGAGAGTTGGTTTCAGCAAAATTACAGCTATCGTATGATGAAGTAGACCTTAAATTAAAGAAAAAAAATAAAAAGTTGAATTTAAATTTATCATACATTTTTTTTTCTCTCTCTCTCTCTATTAATTGCAACTTGTAAATAGTTAACGAGCTGGAAACCGACTGACTTGAATCCAGAGTGTGCTATGTTTTTTATTATCGAATTAAAATGTGTGTGTGTGTGTGTGTGAGTGTGTGTGTGTGTGTGTGTGTGTGTGTGTTACAATATGCATTAGCCTTGAGAGTTGGTTTCAGCAAAATTACAGCTATCGTATGATGAAGTAGACCTTAAATTAAAGAAAAAAAAATAAAAAGTTTTTTTTGTTTATAATATATATATATATATATATATATATATATATATATATATATATATATATATATATATATGTATACTTACAAAATGTGATAAGAAGTCATAATTTGTAATGCGTCATGTTCATCAATCATTTTTTGATGAATTTGTTGCTGTTGTTGTTGCTGCTGTTGTTGTTGAGAATGTTCACAATCGTCTAGTTCATCATTTGTGGACTTGTCTTGTAGTGTTTTACACGGAGTAGTAGTAGTAGTAGTATTTTTGTTATAAGTTATATTTAAATTTTCAATATGTTCTAGTCGCATATGTATATTAAAAAGTTTTTCCCTATCATGTTTAGATATTTTTGAATAATATTTTATTATTTATTATTTTTTGTTTTTTTTTTTTTTTGGTTTTATATTCCTGAATTACTGAATATCCATGTGTAAAACTTGTATATAATCGTTGATGTTGTATACGGACGACAGTAAATTCTTAATTTTTTATTAAAGTAGTCACTGTGATAACTACAACGAATATCAATTTCACTTCTCAAGTATTTTCATTTAAAATAGCAATAAATCACATTAGTTGATTCAATTATACCGCCAATATTGTTTTCTTTTGCAATTAAATTTCGACGAAAATTTTCAACAGCGTCATCGACCGTAGGAAAATAATTTGTCATACGTTCATAAGACGACCGTTTAAATCTATTGTTAGTTTTTTGTTGTTGTTGATTTAAGGTTTTCACAATATTTACATATTCAGGATGCGATTCGAAAAATAAGTTTACTTTGATAGTCATCGTTTCGTTGAGAATGACGTTAAATCTAGAGTATTTTATAACCGTTTCATAGGAAATTTCATTATTGTATTCACTTTTCACACAATATACAATACTAATAGCTAGCAATAATAAGAAAATTTAA